>OY987299.1:47742600-48980491 GCA_963920635.1 Pseudeuparius sepicola | reverse complement strand
ATATGTCAAAATTTGCGCATAACAAAATTAAGGTTGAACTGTTGGAGCATAACAAAATTAAGGTTGAAGTGTTGGAATTAAGGTTGAAGATTTGGATTTTATTGAATTTGTTCCAACATTCACGTGCATCACTGTATACCAAAATTTAAAACTGACAAGATTTGGAACCAAATTAATAGTACCCTATTATTTTTAGAATATGGTAAAAAGTTACTTACAAAAGTTGTTTGGAATCAAAGGTGGATGTCAGATTTAAAGTTACAGCCACCTAGTAAAAAAAAAGAAATTTAACTTTTTTTGTATTTCTTTAGACCACCCTGTGTATTACAAAAAAAAAACACAATACCGCAAGCGCGACTTATCATCGGATAACACATGAATTTGCTACTAAACTTTAATTTTGTTCGATTAGCAGCTAGAAATTTAAATTAATCGAAATCGGAGTTAAAAATATTAAATTTTTGTATCCAACTTTCTGCCGGTCACTGTATAAATGCGTCACGTGACGTCATCAGTGTCGCAGCTATGATGTCATCGTCATTTTTTTAAATTGTAAGCCCCACTTTTGATAGAGCCATTTAAAAAGCTCATTTTCCTACATACAGAACGATGATTTTTTATAGGTTACATAACATTATTTTTTAAGAAAAAAATATTTCGTTTATTTTTGTACAATTTATTTATTGTCTTATGGAAGTGTCAATTTTTTCAATTCTTACAAGAACAGTTAAAAGTAAATATGCCAACAAATGGTTTCAAGTGCCTACCATTTACTTGCTGACAATGATGATAGACGATAGATATTAAGACGATAGACATTAATATCCTCTTAATACGTTAATTAACATTTGGGGAGTGATCAGCCTAATTTAATCCGGAATTCTAATTTTTCTCGTTTGCAACCATTTGTTGGCGTATTTACTATTGTAAAAAATAAAGAAATATTTTTTCTCAAAAAAATGTTCAAAAATCATCGTTCTATATGTAGACAAATGAGTTCTTTCAAATGGTGCTAATAAAAGTGGGGATTACAATTTAAAAAATGACGATGATGTCATATCTGCGACACCGATGACACCACACGAGGCATTTGCATCCATAGACAAAGGAATATAAGGAGACAGCTCCTTTAAATTGGCAGAATTGGCATCGTTTAAAACAGATCCACTGCGCACGCCAGCTACGTCGAGGATCAGTCACATGATGTTACGTCACGTCCGCGGGGCGCGGACCAATCCGCGGCTTGGCGTTGGCGTGGCTTGGCTTCTGTGGCGTGGCGTGGCTTGGCTTTCGGCCGGTCTCGTTTTGGTAGTAATTTTCTATTTCCAAAGTGTTTAAAAAGTGTTTAGTAAACAATAGACTATTCTGTCTAATCAAAAAGTGTTTAAAACTTGGTAATTGTACAATTAATCTGCGATATATTTACTATTCTACAATAAAAATAAGGTTAGAAACAAACTGAAAATGTCACTTGTCAGCAACCAATTCATTAATTATTTCAGGTTTGATAGTAAAATAAGTAATTATTCGTCACGTGAAGGGGTTGTGGCAGAGGCAGGGGCTTCTACAAGAGCCCTAAATCTTTCCGAGAGGACGTAAACGACTAAAACTAACATAGCACATGACGATAATGCTTGCTGCATGTTGAAATTGAGCCTAGACGACCATGAAGGAGTTTTTTGCAGGAATTAAAATCCGAATTCAATAGGTATGTGTAAGTAAACAAAGTGAAGATGTCAAATTCTGGTTGAAAAAGCCGCAGCCCCTCTTCTGGGGGCGCCTTTCTCCTTTCATTTTGCAACAACTAATTCATTAATTATTTCAGGTTTGATAGCAAAATAAGTGATGTTTCATCCCGTGAGGGGTTGTGGCAGGGGCAGGGGCTTTTCGAAGAGCTCTAAATCCTTCCGAGAGGACGTAAACGTCTAAAACTAACATAGCACATGACGATAACGCTTGCTGCGTGTTGAGATTGAGCCTAGATGACCACGAAGGAGTTTTTTGCAGGAATTAAAATCCGAATTCAATAGGTATGTGTAAGTAAACAAAGTGAAAATGTCAAATTCTGGTTGAAAAAGCCGCAGCCCCTCTTTTGGGGGCGCCTTTCTCCTTTCATTTTGCAACAACTAATTCATTAATTATTTCAGGTTTGATAGCAAAATAAGTGATGTTTCATCCAGTGAGAGGTTGCGGCAGGGGCAGGGGCTTTTCGAAGAGCTCTAAATCCTTCCGAGAGGACGTAAACGTCTAAAACTAACATAGCACATGACGATAATGCTTGCTGCATGTTGAGATTGAGCCTAGATGACCACGAAGGAGTTTTTTGCAGGAATTAAAATCCGAATTACCTATGTGTAAGTAGCATTTGACGCAAAATTTTCTGTAGATCCCAGTTTGCTTTAGAAAACTTCGACTGTCCCATTAAAGTCGAGCTATTTATGTATCAAGGCACTGAAGTCCAACTTTTTATGACTCATGTGGAATTTAGTTGCCGAGGCTTCTGGCCGAGGCAAATAAACCACACGAGTCATAAAAAGAACTTCAGTGCCGAGGTACATATTTTATATATTTTTTTTTAATTGGAAAAAAAAATGTTTTATTAGGCAAAAAAATAAATCATACGGGATCACCCCTCCATTAACCAACCACGCGCGGCGTTGCTTGACTTTGACGATTGCTCTACCTAGGTCAAGTATGACAAGACACAGCACCTTCGAACAGAAAAACCAAACTGCTGCTTGTTGTGCAGCCTTCATAACAAATCAATCGATATTCAAACCTACTAAAATATGTATCCTGAAAGATTGCGCTGCTATAGATAACAATTTCGCAATATGTACGAAAAGTTAAATAGGCCTTTATCGGCCGGGTTTTGAATATTTGGTCACTTTAAAATTCAGACAAAAAAAGCACCCCAGTGATATCGATACTTTATCAGTATTTCTCTACTTGCGAAAACCCATACGAATTTACATGGCATAAACGAAAACGTGGTCGATGTTTCTAATCGAAAAATTCATTAGGTTTTTATTGCTATTTTATTTCAATCATAAGTTATTATACAGGGTGTTCTGTAATTCTATATACCTACATCGCGACAAAATATGATGAGAAATTTCGAACTCCAAAGGCCCCTACGGAGATGGGGCCTCTTACAGGGGGTTACCCAATAATGGTTATGATCTGATAATTTTTTTATTTCGCTATTGACTTTAATAATTTTTTGCATCAGTTTAATTTTGTGTGAAACTCTCTGCTACTTAGGACGCCCAGGAGTAGAACACTTTTGAACTATAGTTAACCTTAATTTTTTTCCATTATCATGTTTTTTCCATTATGTTTTTTCTTTTTAGTGTTGCTGCTTGCCATAAGTCTGACCTTCTGTGATGTAACCACTGTGATGTAGTAACCACTCCACTGTGATGTAACCACTGGATTGTAATAATATATTATTTTGTAGGTAAAGATGATAATAATGTGAGATTATGTCGAGTATATTTAGATATTAAGTAAAATAAGTAAGAGGGTGGTAGGGTGAATAAGGCATCAACTCCAGATTAAAATTTAGGTGTGCTGCTCCATAATTGTAATAGTGCATACTATTTTCCTATTTTTGACAATACGTATAAAATTAAAAGATTTTTTAAATTTCCTACGGGAGAAAGAGGGAAAGAATGGTTCAAAATAGTAAATATTCCATTTCGAACAAGTCGAAGTTATCTTTGTGAAGAGCATTTTAATAAAAGTAGTTTGTTTTATGGGTCAGAACAAAGCGATTTTGCCAAGAAATGCCATACCGATTATGCTGATTATACTAAAAAAATTAAGTTGATTGACTGTGAAGATTGCAAAGAAAATTTATTAACAAATGAGCCCACCACACTTTTACTTATTTCGAAGAATATTTTGATGACAAACGAAGATTAATATATGTGACTTACCAGTAGTTACCATATTAGAGCAAATACATGACATAGTTTATGAAATATTACCTAACTTTGGACATATAAACCATATAGTAGAACAAATTCAATATGTAGTCAGTCAGAAAGTTGATTTTCAATGGTTCACATGCTTTAGAGCATATCGATAAAGTAAAATTTGATTTTGAACACGAATGTATTATTTTACTAATTCGGAAATATTACACTGATTTGGCTAGACAATTTGATAACGACAATTTACAGAAATCTGATAAAAAAAAAGGAAAAAAATGTATCATGCTAGTTAAAATATGATATTCAGTACAAATTACAAAACAATACTATACCTACATATTATAGGTGTAGTATTGTTTTGTTACCCACTGTAACCCCCATTTCCAATAAATTTCAGAAATTGAAATTTTCATAGTTACGAGTGTCTTAGGACCTATTCCTAATAATTGAAAGCTTTATTTTTATTTGTTTTTGCGATATTTAAGTTTTTTGTGATATTTTGTTTGATATTTTTTTCTCGTATTGTTATTGTTATTAAGTTCTTTTAGAGTATAAGTATTTGTTCATTTTATTTATTTTGTTTTTAATACAGATTTCTTATAAACGTTTTTTTATTTATTTTCAATAGCACCAAAACCCATAACTTCTTCACATTTTCATTGGAAGAAATGGTTTTAAGGGCTGGGACTGTTTTTTTGCCCACCTTTAAAACTTTTCTTCCAGTGGAAATGTGCAGAAGTTATATTATTTTTAAAATTTAATTTAAATTTCCCGCCGCCACCCTACCACTCAATTAGTTTGCCAGTCAACTCCCTGCGGCGCTGTAGTCACTTCATTTGCTTCCCTGTTGGTAACACTAATTTGACATCTCTCCTTTTATATTCCTTTCTCTATGTTTGCATCTTACAAAATTAAGATGGACGTGTCCCAGTGATTTTTTCCCCTTGCCCATTGAGATTTTATTGAATTTGTTCCAACCTTGGGGTGCTCACTGTATAATACTAGTTTCATCTCCAAACATAAAAAAGTGTGCACAAGTCTGTCTACGACCAACTCAGGGGCAGATGGGACAGGCGGACTACCGGGAGATTTCCCGGTGGGTCGCCTTCTTGGTGGGCCGGTCGTCAGTCGGCCATCACGGCCAGCTAAACAAAAACGTCTCATGCTGCGCCTGCGCAAGAATCTTATTTTTATTTTCATAAAGTAACCTGTTTTTACATTTTACTTATAGAGAAATATTATTTTTTGTTTTTATTCTGATATTATTAAAGTGGCATAACCACACATGGCATTAAATACTACCAACCCAAGTGAGTTTTTGTGTTTATTTCGAAAATCATTGTTTTTTTAAAAAAAATCAGCCTGTTCGGATGTACCGTTTGGGAAAACAATATACCTAAAGCCTCTGGTAATTTTATATTAAAGAAGAAGGAAAAAATACATTTCAGGTATATTGTTTTTTCCAACCAAAAATAAGCCATTTTGTTCTAGTGAACTAAGTTTATTTCGAAAATGAGCAAGTAATTAAAAAATCATAAGATCATATGTTCTCTCTGAGGCTACTCATCTTCATCCAGACACTCTGTGTAATATATTAATAACAATTAATTTTTGTGTTTTTTTTTAATGAAAAACTAACGTTTCCTTTTTTACTTTATGTAGGAACATACTGCAGGTGTGCATTGTTAATAACAAATTATCTCAAAGTATCACTAATTCCTTACCAGTAGACTCCCCAATGTTGAAATTGACCTGCACCTTCTCTAAATCTAACTCCCTTTTGATTTTCTTTCGTTGCCACGGTACTACGACTAACCAAATTAACAACATAACAAACAGGGCTATAGAAATGCTTATCACGCCGGCCATCCATAAAGGAATATTATCCATGTAGAGCAACTTCGGACCATCGAGAATAACAGAAAATACATTTATTAAAATGGTGAAACTATAAAACAGTGGCAAAGAAAATAATCCTGCTTCTAAAGGGTCGGGTCTGGCTAAGATGCACTTTTTGATAACTCCCAAGATTGATATTGAGCAGATTCCACTTAAAACGGGCGATATAAACCAAGATCCCACTGCAATCAAAAGAAACAATAATTTAGGTAAGGTCAGGCGTTTTAAAAATGATTATCTGCACAGAGTGTTCCGTAATGATGTGCAAATATTTGGAGAAAGTATTCTACAGGTGGTTTTAAGGAGGGTCATCCATGTAAAAATTTTCAATTTAAACCTTTCCTGCAAAGATTTCTAGCCTGAATCTAGAAACCCGAATTTTGGGATGTTACCAAAGCAGGGTTGCTGATTTTTTATTTTTTCAGAAAATATCAAATTATCAGATTTTTTATTTTAATCAGATTTAAATAAAAAATATCTGATTTTTTATTAATATATGGAATTTTTTGTACTTTATAGTTTTATTTTGTTTAAAGTGTTTTTTTTTATTATTTTATTATGATTTTTTAATGTATAAATAAATAATGAAAACGTTTTAGAATTTCAGCAAAAATACAAGTTTTGTATATTTCCCGGTACCTAACTTATTTCTTAATTTGCTATGAACCAAATTAAAAGGTGAAAAGATATGTTCCACTCCTGCTGAAGATGCTACTGCAGTATGCAGTTATTTAAGTATGTGCGTGAGCTCGCCAGTGGCATAGTTTATTTACATCATGTACTTAACTACATTTAAATTTTGATTAAATCAAATGATTTTTTCATTTTAATCGAACAATTAAAATCGCGATTTAAATTATTGATTTCAATCAAAGCAACCTGTACCAAAGACACTTTATGGTGTAATTACTTTTTCACTCTACACATCCTAAGGGTATAGAAACTTGAAATACCTATTCATATTTTTTATAGAACTTTTTCTAAGTATGTTTATTTAAAAAGAAAAATTTATATTCAATGTGCTATATCGCCGCGGTGGCGTCGCTCGTACCGGCGCTGACTTTTTAGACTGCATATTTTTCTGCCTTCGATGGACCTTGGTTCGAGGCAGGCGCATGCATAATATGTCTTTAAAGAAAAACACCGCTATGGCCAAGAGCGCTGGACAAATGTGGGTTCACGGTATTGCTCCTAAATAGCTTTATCTGTGTGATTTACTAATTGTCCTACACTCACTGGGATTACTACAGTTTTCTAGGGTTTTCCGTAGTACTTAAGCGAATGCTATCCTAGTTCTATCGGGAAAAAAGTCGGCCCTAGCCGCAAATGGCAACAAAGACAAAATAGTTAGGGTAAGCTGTGATAATAGTAATTGCCCCCCTCCCACGCACAAGCATGTACTTGATTCTGGGGTACTCCTAGTTTGGAGTATTGTGAGGGTGAGAATTATTATTATTATTATTATTATTAATAGTATTAATTTAGAAACTTTTTTTTACTCTTGATATTTTTTTATTATCATAATACACTGGCATACATAGAAATCGGCTCACCATTTGTTGACTACATACAGCGTGTCCCTCTCTGATGTCCGAAAGAGGGAAGTTTTTTCTTCATGGGTTTACGACAAAAAGTCACTCTTTATAAAAACTCCTGCTTGTTCCAAAACGCCCAAAACTGTTAAAATATTGTTGATTTTTTTATACAGGGTGTTCAGTATTTCGAAAAATTTAGAAAAAATTTTGTTAGTCACCAAGATTAAAGGACCTTTGTTTTTGACCATATCGAAAAATATTTTCCAGGATGTCATTTAGAACCCACAGGGCGTTAGAAATTTGAGGTTTCAGCAATTTATGTTGAATTTTTTTAACAGAACGGGCACCTGATTTATGCCTGTACATCGAATTGATAAGTACAATGGAAGTCGCACAGGTGTGATTTTCTTGTTGTTTGGGGCAGCCAACTCTAGAGAGAGATAGGTTTCAAATGACAATAAGTAAGACAAGGACGCTTAATGAACGTGTCAGCTGATTCAGGCAAAGGAGGTATATAGGGTTGTTGCATATTAATCCGCGAATTTAATGGACATGTTCCGTAATTCTCTTTATTGTATGATCTGTATTCCGAAATTTGGGGCTTATTTGTAGGAATGAGAATTTTTCTATATAACCACAATAATTATGTAAATATTGCACAGAAAAAAAAATAGAGAATTGATTAAAAAAATTACATGGCAATTTTATGTACCTGGAAGTAAATGGAGACAAATAAAATACAAATTCAAAAATAAAAGTTTATTTTAAAATGAAGGATTCTAAATGACATCCTTGACAATATTTTTCGATATTGTCAAAAACAACGATCCTTCACTCTTGGCGTTGAGTGAGGAATAATAAGAGCGCAGCGCCCATATAAAATTGCGAGTCCGGTCAGCGTGTGCTTACCCTGAAGCCCCTGGTTGCCCCCACTCGCTCTAGCCGCCTAGCGACCACAGATTTTTACAACTTGTTTACGTTTTTTGAAAACACCGATCTCTTTGCAACGGGCTAACGGTACAATTTATTTTTTGTATTTTACTGGGAGAATATGTATTTTTCTGTCTCGGACGCTTTTCTATCTCGGGCGCTTTTCGGTCCCCGTTTTCGGCCTCGCTGTTTCCCGTAAGACTGCATTTCTTATTATTCCTTCATTCAATGCTCTTGGTAACTAACAATTTTTTTAATTTTTTTGAAATACTATACATCCTGTATAAAAATCAAAAATATTTTAACAGTTTTGGGCGTTTTGGAACAAGCAGGAGTTTTTATAAAGAGTGACTTTTTGTCATATACCCACGAATAATAGTATATTATACACTTAGGTTGAGAAGTGAGCCATTATTTAGGGGATATAAGGATATAAAAATGCTCGGTAAATAATGGCTCACTTCTCAACCTAAGTATATAATATACTATTCCCTCTTCCGGACATCAGAGCGGAACACGCTGTATATTTTTTAGAAATTATTCATCACATAAAAAATATTTTTTCGTCGATCTGCAGCGATGTTATTTCGGCTTGGGGCTCTTAGGTCGGCGTCGTTTAAGCTTTCCCAAGTCTTCCAAGCCGGTTTAGATGCTTTCGAAAAATCGAGATATAATATTGGTGGATTTTTTAGAGGCTCCCCCGGGTATAAATTTTTTCAACTTTCAAACCTTGACCGACCGGGTTATATGAAGGCATGTAATTGTATTTCAAACAGCATTTCTTTTTTAATCTTCTCAATGATTTCTAAAAAAATACAGTAAATGTCAAAAGTTTAATGGTGGGCCGATTTTTATGCACATAAGTTTAGTTCGTACATTCACTGACTCTCACGATATCATAAGGTGGGTGTCATTTTTGTCCCTTTCGTATTTTAGTGTTTACGTGCATGGGAATACTTATTATTATGTTCAAAGACATTTAAATTAAAACAAAATGAACCCCTGCCTACCATTTTCAGTTTTAAAATTTACCCGAAATAGCTATCAACGTACGAAAAGGAAAAAGTATGCATGCTCATAAATAGTAAAATAAGGTGACAAAAATGTCACCCACCTACTATTTTTTTATGTAATCGTGAGTGACAATAATAACTGTTTATTTAAATACGGAACAAACAAGTAGTTATATTTTTTCCAGACAAACTACAAAGTTAATGAAAAGATAATGGTAAAAAAGTTTTTAAATTAATTGGGCTACATTAAATCTTTGTAAATAAACTAACTTAGAAAAAAATTCATAAAACAGGCGAATAGGTGTTTCGGGTTTCAACCCTTAGGATGCATGGGGTGCAAAAAGTAATTCCACCGTAAAGTGTCTTTTAGCTTGTTGGTAACGTATCCCAAAAGTCAAACCAATAGTAGAACAATTTCTACAAATATTTTTACATCATTATTTAGACAGAAATTTGCAAATTAACATGTGGGTGTATTTTTAATTCTGTGAAACTTTTTGATATAAATTGATTTTATTAAAAGAATTTTTTCTTATATAGAACTATGGTAAGTACCATTTTTTTTCTTATAGAATTTTAGAAAAAAACTTCAATTAAGGAAAAGGTTAAATTGGACCCATATCCCACAATTTCTAATTCATTTAAAAAAAAATTAAATAACCTACCGGTTTCATAACTTAGTGATATTTCTAGCCTGATAATGTAGAAGGTTGCCAAAGTGGTAGCTTATTTAAAATGTTTAAAAATTAAAAATAAAACAGAAATTGTGGAATAAAGCTAAAATTTTTCAGTTATTACCATTTTCTAATAATAATATTCCACACAGGATGTCCAAAATCCAAAGAAGAAATGGAACAAAATGATAACCCTTTGTCTCTGTGTATGTCTAAGGCATCATTCTTTGGAATGAAGAGTTTATTTTCCGTAGTTTTTTTACTCTTTTAAAATTTTCATTAAAGATTTGGTATATGACATCCTATTGCAACTTATTTGTCTATTCGTTAAATTTTAGGAGATTAACCCATTAGAAAATCGTATTTTTTGAAATATCAAGCTCAAATTTAGCATGAGTTTTCTATAAACACAATCTCGTAATTTGCCCAACCTAAAATGAGAAATTAATAAATTGAAGGGGTTTGGAAGCAACTTCCCCCAGCTTCCTAATACTTAGTATGTATGACTATTAGTTTAAAAACTGTGACCTTCTCAAATTGTCTTCGGAAAATTACAAGTGTGTGCAAAGGGGAAATTCATACAAAATTTAAGTTTGATATTGTAAAAACACAAAAACCTTTTTACAGGTGCCAAATAACCTAAAATAAACAAAAAATAACAATAAATAACAATATAAGTATAAAATTAAATACCTAAAGCAAACCTTCCAGTCGAAATATATAATACCTAAATAAAATAATAATATAAGTAACCTAAATTAGTCCTTTTTAAATCAAAATTTCACAAAAGTAAAAACATTACAGAAAGTAAAAGGGGATAGGTATTTATTTAAACCTTAGGGGAAGATTGCTCACCCCTAACTTTTGAAATATTGGACCTAGAGAAAAAGGTATAAGCATGAAAGTTGTACACACTTATCAGAAAAACAATAATTATTGAAAGCCTCATGAAGATTGCTCACCCCTTAACATTTTAAATATTTGACCTAGATAAAAAATAAAAATGAAAATTTTATGGAATTTTCTTGCGATCTCAACATACTTATCAGGAAAACAATTAAAAGCACACCCTGCATATTATTGGAATCTATACGTAAAATTGCGAGTCCAATATGATATATTTGTTTTTCGAAATCAGCTTTAACACCCTGTGTTTTGAGATAGAGGCTTCTAAATAAAAAATAGCATGCGATAAAAATAACATTATTTTAGGCCAAAGAATCTGTAACACATTGTGTAATTATTCAAAAAAGGCATGAGGAAACTATTGGTATGCTCATAGCAGACAACATTTAAGACTCAATGTACAACACGTGCGTGGTGATTCAACATTTTGACCCATAAAATGGCTTTTTTCGATCTGTAGCGAGTAACACGCAAAATTTTAAATTTTTGTCAATACAAATTTTAATCTAAGTAATTACTCACATTTTGAGACAAAAATTGTTAAAAAATCTTTATCACAATGGCCGTTATTAGCATTTGCGCAAAAAGCCTAATAACGGCCATTGTGATAAATATTTTTTTGTCTCAAAATGTGAGTAATTACTTAGATTAAAATTTGTATTGACAAAAATTTAAAATTTTGCGTGTTACTCGCTACAGATCGAAAAAAGCCATTTTATGGGTCAAAATGTTGAATCACCACATACGTGCTGTACAGGGTGTTCCCGTATATTTTGACCCACCCCCTAGAGCCTCTATTTTTCGAGTTAGAAAAAAATTACTTAAATGAAACTTGTAGGGTACCAAGGTGTATTGTCCCAAAAATAATGGATTGTCAGGAATGCTCTTGCCTAAGTTGACATGTTTTTCCATGGCAACCTTGATTAAATATAAAGATCGTATTTATCTGCAATTTGGAATATCATGCGAATGCTTAGAGCAAACATATAACATATTTATATTGTTGGAATCGGAAAAATGCCTGCAATTCAAAAATCCACAAATATACAGGGTGTTCCATTAAAAAAAGTAAGTTTATATTTTTTCATAAATTTGCGATGCTAATTTTTTTTTATCTAGTGACAGATCCTAGCGGTTCAAAAAAAACCCTACAACTTTCATTTAAGTAATTTTTTTCTAACTCGAAAAATATAGGCTCTAGGGCTGGGTCAAAATATACGGGAACACCCTGTACATTGAGCCTTAAGAGCATACCTACCAATAATCATTATTGTTATTTTAAAATGTTTTTTAGTCTTTTGTCATTTTTTTATTCTTTAGCTAGTGGATATTTCTGAAGAAAAAATGCAATACCTATATCAATTCACATTCACACTATGGGCAGGCTTACCGATTTTCCCCAACGTAGACCACTGTACTCCTTTGGTTCCCCTAGCAACTAAACTATATCCAACTGTAGCCCCAACTATACTGTGTGTTCCGGAAATTGGCAGTTTGAAAAATGTTGCAATCATTAACCATGCTGCGCTAGAAGCCAAAGCTGATATGGATCCAAGCATGAGTTCAATTTCTGCATCTCTGTACAGATTTACGTCCAAAATTCCTTTGCGCATAGTGTCAGACACTTTGTAACCTAGAATAGAGATGAGATAATCTGTCACTAGGTTTGACCCTTCTTTCGCATCGTTAATTATATTTTTATTAAAACATTTTAGGACAAAAAGTTCCTATAAATTTAAATATACACAGCGTTTAAAAAATAATTTTTTTTTTTTTCTGTGGGACGAAAAAAATATATCAAGTTCAAACTCAGTATGTAGTAACCAAGTCTTCAAGGCCCGCAGGTACGTGGAAGAAGCATCAAATTAGATTCACCAGTGGCTTGCGTGACAAAAAATAGAAAAGAGCTATAAATATATACCGACTGGCGACTGGCTAATTTTGGGAATCCGCTACCAATTCTCATGAATGAGTTTTTTTTCCAAAATCTTAAAAAGTAACACACCCGCAAAAATTTTACAAGATACTCTTAGGTATTAGAAGTAAAAAAAACGAACCCATTTTTTTCAAAAGCCAACAACATGATGACGCCTAAATATACAGGGTGAGTTTTTTTCGATGACCACTATGGGGATCTCGGAAACTAGCAGAGCTAGAACAAAGGTTAAATGGGGAAAGAATTGCGGTTTTGAGAATGCTCATCTAATGCCCCTTTTGGATTTTTAAAAAAGTTCATGGCTCACTACATATTTTGAAAAGAGTGATTTTTTGCTATTTCATCAGATCTCTGTAGCTCCGTTATTTCTGATTATACAGAAAAACTGTAGAGACAAAAATTGTAGATAATTTTGGGCTTAATAAGATAATATAATCCAATCCAATCCATAAACTTGTGTTTTTTTAAATGTAAATCATAGTTGGCTGTGGCCTTATCAAATCGGCCATTTTTTGAGCTTTCCAACTATGAGATTCCCAAAGATATCCCAAGCAGCATTAAAGTTGCGGTAACTGAGATGGGAACTTTGAATAAGTAGTTATTACGTAATTATTACTTAAAAATCGACTTATTAGTTTTTATTACTTATATTGAGAAAGTATGAGTAATTACGTAGTAATTATTACTACAAGTTGGAACTTTATGGTTTCAGTACTTCTAAGTAGTTTTTGAAGTATCTGGAACGGAATTGTTACTATGCAAAATTACGCTAAAATCACATTAACTCTAAAGTTATATTCAATGGTCACAATTACTTTGTCGTGTTACACTTTAAAGTTTTCATTACTTTATGGTAACGGTGAAAGTAACGTCTACATCTTAGCGACTTTAGAAATACCTCCAAAGTTTCGGAACTATATAGTCATATTTAAAGTGAAATTAACTTTCCCGCTACTCGAGAAAACTACTGTATGGTAAGTTTTACTTCCCACTCCATTTTAAAATTACTAGAAAGTTACAATTACTACAAAAAAATACTTTAAAGTAACTGTCACTTCTATAGGGACCAAAATGGAAACTACATTTAGTTCCTTACAATCGTTTGAAGGATTGAGTCGTTTTTGCGAAGTGATGAAAATGTCAGCCATTAGAAAGAAGAAAAATTATAGACACACATTCACATTTTATAGAAAATTAAAGTAGCAGTTGGATGAAACGAATCGAAACAGGAGCACTTGTCTTCAATACAAAATTACAAAATGCTTCTCTTGAGTGGCTAAAATTTTAAATATCAACTTTTCGAAATATAGCACAAAACATACCGGCTGAAAATAACACTCTCATATAAAAATTATAGGTTAAAGTTCCAAATGAGACCTAGTAGTAGCATTCGGAACTTAAACTATCAACGAAGATGATATTTCATAACAAATTTTTTAAACTAAATACGTCTACTGCGAAATTCAGACTGATTTTATCTTTTCAGGGGATATTATATTATATTCCAAAAAACTTGGCAGACGCCTGTCTCCTTTGTCATCTAGAGCCCTCTTACCCAGTGGCTTATTACTAGGCCGAATCTTGCTACAACACCCCCGCACTTCGAAAGAGAAAATCATCGGAATTTCGTGACAGAAGTCTGAAATATTTATTGTAAAAATATTCCCATCATTTACAAACATTAAAAATGCTATTCAAGTACATTAGTCAAGTGAATCTACAGCGCGATATCGGCTCTTGAGCAGGAAGAGCCTGTATGAATCCCATCTTAGGAATTGACCTATCGGGCCTACCTCGGACCTATCGATCCGGAACTACCCCGGACTCTTCTTCAATCTTGTCGTTCCGCGACAGAAGACAGTACTTGGTCCCCACAAGCACAAAACCTGCACGATGCTATTGGAATTTGGCTGCGGCGGCGCAACTGGTAGCGAGGTGATGAAGAAAGATTGTCCACAACAGTAGACGACGAATCGGCTTCAGCAACTGTTGAAGCTTTTAACGTCAAGTCGAATGACGGCTTGCTATTGTCCTCAGGCGCTAATGGGGCTGACTGTTCACAAGAAGTGCTGATCGTAGATGGAGCATTAGTTAATAGGCGCTGATCAACATTTAGCTCTGGAAATTTTACAGCTGCTTCTGCAGATGAGGCACTAACTTTTAAAATGTCAGTTTCATTGGTAGTGTTAGTCAAAGTCGGGATAAATGTCTTAGTCGGAGTCAAAACGCCATTATGTGGATCTTCGTTAGGAACGGTGCCTTCTAAATCACGATTGTGATCATCTTCATCGGAATCGGCTTCTTCGGGTATGTAGTTACCGAGTGGTGCAGGCCGTAGATCATTAACATGAATTGAGGCGATTTTATTGTTGCGCTGGATTTCATAGACGAGGTTACTAAGTTTTTTTACGATCTCGTGGGGACCTGTCCATGCAGGTGCGAATGATTCTTTGTGTTGTCGAAATTCTCGAACCATGACCAAATCGCCAACGTTGAAAGTAATATGAAGTTGAATGTCAGAATCAGCATACCTGGCTTGAAAACGCTGTTGATTTTTTCTTATCAACTCAATTTGTGTTACTCTTGATTCAGCGGCACATATCTCGTTCGTGGCAATAAGACTGTAGCTTCCACTCTCCCGCTTGTGCAAGTTCGAATCCGAATAAGGCTTTCGATGGAGACATGTTCGTGGCGGTATTCTTTCGGGTTCGAGCTACGCGTAAAGCCTGTGATAAATATACATCCCACTTATCATCTGCTTTTCCAACTAATAGTGTTCGTAAAATCTTCTTTATTTCTTGGTTACGGCGTTCGATCGGATTACTTTGTTGATGGTATGTGGGTGTATAGAACGAAACAATATTATTTCTTTGGCACATGTTTTTATAGCAGATCGAACGAAATTGTGGCCCGTTATCTGATATTATCTTCGACGGAATTCCATATCGGCAAAAAATTTCATTTTCCAAGAATTTTATAATTGTTTTTGCTTCTATATTATGGAACGATTCTGCTTCTACCCAGCGAGTAAACACATCTTCAACACAAAGGATATACTTTTTACCACGTTTACTAGTATTGTATGGTCCCAATATATCTATAGATAGGATTTCGAATGGATGACTTGGTGAGTGGGCCTCCATAGGAGCTTGTTTTTGAACTTGCCGCTTCTTCACTGACATACAGATCATGCAGTTTTTAATATATTGTCCTACTATTCGAGACATGTTTTTAAAGTAATACTTTCGTATAATTAACCGAATTGTTTCATCTCGACCTGGGTGAGCTTGATCAGTGGTATCATGAAAAAAATGTATGACGTGTGGGATCATCTTTCTAGGCACAACTAACCGATTGATATGGCATGACTTTTTATATAGCAAATCGCTATCTTCCAGAACCATATATGCAGAGTAAAAACGTTTTTCTTGGTTATTTC
The DNA here is from genome assembly GCA_963920635.1 of Pseudeuparius sepicola. Lineage (NCBI taxonomy): Eukaryota > Metazoa > Arthropoda > Insecta > Coleoptera > Anthribidae > Pseudeuparius > Pseudeuparius sepicola. Next base: position 48,964,221 of record OY987299.1, on the reverse strand, counting down.
GATCTTCCATAGGTTTGTTATGGATTTTTTTCCAACTAGCGATTTTTTTAGAAAAAGGAATTGATCTCCTTTGTGCATCTGCTATTTTTTCGTAAATATCTGAATGCAGGATATCTTCGTTATTGAGACTATGGTCAGGTTGATTAGATGTTTTTGTCAGTTTTTTTTGTTGTTGTTTAGTGTCGAAAGTTGGAGGTACCAATCGGTGCTCCTCTAATTGGGATATGTCAAACGTCGTATCTTCTGGGTTACGGCTAAGGAAGTCCGGAAGTTCGTTGTTCTTCCCGTCACAATGTACAAGTTCAAACGAGTATTCCTGTAGGAGTAGTGACCACCTGGTTAATTTTGCTTTGCTATCTTTAAATTTATTTAACCAAAGAAGAGTCCTCGAATCAGTAATCAGCATAAACTTTTGGGGTCCTTCTAGGAAGTGTCGATATTTTCGTATAGCCCATATCACGACTAAGCATTCTTGCTCATTACAGTGATACTTTGATTCCGTTTTCGTGAACTGGGCACTGGCGTAGGATATAATAAATTTCTCATCGTTGTCACCTAACTGGAACAGAACTGCGCCCATTCCTCGGGATGATGCGTCGGTCTGAAGATGAAATTGTTTGTTAAAGTCTGGTCTATGAAGTTTTAATGGTTGAGATACACACTGTTTCACCTTTTTAAATGCTTCTTCGTGAACGAGCTTCCACTGGAACCGAACATTTTTTTGTAACAAAAAAGTTAAAGGTGCTATTGCTTCAGACATATAAGGAACATATTCCCTGATCCAGATACAAGTGCCAAGGAAACCTTGTAATTGTTTTTTGGTGGTTGGTCGAGAAAAATTTAGAACAGAAAGGACATGTTTTTCTAATGGTACTATGACGTTTCCAGAGATATGGTGACCTAAGTAATCCAACTCACTAGTCATGAATTGACATTTTTCTGGGGAAATTTTAAGATTGTGTATTCGGAGTCTTTCGAATATAAGTCTTAAGTGCCTAAGATGATCTTCTAAGTTTGTTGAATAGACTATTATATCGTCCAGTTAGACTTTACAAAATTTATGTAAAAAACCGCAAAGGACTTCAATTCTCATAAGCTTTTGAAAAGTTCCTGGTGCATTTCTTAATCCAAAAGGCATTACAGTGAACTGATATAGACCACCATCAGGCGTCGAAAAGGCGGTGTAAGACTTTGAGTTGGGGTGCATGGGAACCTGCCAATATCCTGATTTTAAATCCAATACAGTAAACACTGTTGCATTTCCTAAGTCTTTGAGGGTATCGGAAATGTTTGGCAGAATAGAAGGTTCGTTTATCGTTATCTCGTTCAACTGGCGGTAATCTACGCAAAACCTGGGTTTGTTCCCTTCGCGATTTACAATAACTACAGGAGAGCTATATGGTGAGTTCGAGGGCTCTATCACGCCCGAAGAAAGCATTTCGTCTACTTGTTGGTACATAATTTCTTTTATGTAAGGATTCATTGAGTATGGTTTAATCGAAATTGGTCTTGAATAATTACTAAGGATGATTTCATGTTGAATACTTCTAGTAGTAGGACGAATAAGACCATAATTAAAAATATCGGCAAATTCTTTTATTAAAGTAAATAATTTTTTGTTGTTTTTAATTTTTGTAGGAAAATCTGGTAAAGCGGTAGAATGTTCAGATGGTAGTTTAGGGAAATTTCGCCAGTAAATGGTTTTTCTGTTTTGTGTGCCTATGTACATACATTTCCTGCCATAATCTACAATAGCCTTTTCTTGCTCCAAAAAAGGTGTTCCGAGCACGCAATCTTCGTGTAAATTATCAAAGAGTTCGAAATCAGCTTTTACTGTAAGTGAATCTACAGAAAACCGTACCGTAGTTTGGCCAGAAGTCGAGATACTTGTTTGTCCACAAGCAAGTAGGAAATCTCGTTGAAAAGACTCTGTTGGAGGATGAATACAAAGATCAGATCGAAGTATATTAAGGGCACTACCAGTATCGATTAAAGCAGGTACAGGTTTGTTGTTGATAAGAGTGTCTATTCTAGGTAAATACGTTGTTGGTCGGATGTTGTAAAGAAGGGCTGGTTCGGAAAAATTATTTAATGATTTCCCCTGGAGGTTTGAGGATCCTGGTTCGGATTCGATGGGGAAATATTTCGAACGACCCTCTGCCGGTTTTCCTGTTTGTTGTAATAGGGGTTATGCGGACATTCGCGGTGAAAGTGCCATTGTCCACAATACCGACAAGCCGGTGGTGGTTTGGTATCTCGGACAGCATAAGATCTATAGGTTTCATCTCTCCGTGCAGTAGAATTTTGTCGTGAGATGTTTTCATAATTTTGTTGAAATCTTTTCGAAAATTGTTTTTCTTCTTCTAAGTCTTTGTCGATGTTGGAGGCTACTTGTATCAACTCTTCACAAGAACATAAGATATTAAAATTCCTAAGGCGTGATCGGATTTCTGGACGTAATAGCTCAATTATTGTAGCAGCTTTTAGGCTTTCTGAGCGATGTGGCTCTAACCTTGCAAATACAGCGAGCTTTTTGTAAATAAATACATCGCTCTTTTCATTGGAAGATTGTTTTTCACCGAATAGCCTAGAAGTGCAAGGCGCTATTACAGAGATGTCGTCAAATTTTGAAAGAAATCTTTCGCAAAAACTACGCCATGAGACATTCAAGCAACTGTATGGTTCATACCATTTTTTTGCGTCGCCCTGTAGCAGTGATGTCGCGTGCTGAATCCTCGCAAAATCATCTGAAACATTCGATTTATCGAAAACATCATTTAAGTAGTTTATAAAATATTGTGGATTCTCATGGCTATATCCGTGAAATGTTGTTTGCGGTTTAAGTGAAGCTGAAGCGTTGGTGACATTCTGTTGAAAATTAAGATTCTCTAATGTATTTTTCAATGCCGCAGCAAGCTGGATAATTGCATCTTCAGTACTGTAACTTTCTTGTTTAATTGTACTAGTATTATTCGTATTTACGAAATTATATTTTTGAGAGGATTGTCTTACGTCACAGTCGGTCAAAATCTGGTATTGAGTCGCGTCTGTGTCCCTATTTTTTATTAAATTAAACGATTCTTCAAAATCACTAAATGTAAAATCGAGTTCTGGAGGTGGAGTTTCATCAAAAACTTTCGAATGTTTGTTCATTTTTAGATAGGCTGATATGTATCTGTCCACGCAAAAAAAAAACGCAAAACGCTCTAAAATTTGCAGTACCTACAGCACTCGTGCAATCCCCGTGTCGTCCTGTTTGTTCTGCCACTCGTTCGTGTCGTCCTGTTTTGTTCTGCTACTCGCGTCGTCCTGTTTTGTTCTGCCACTCGTTCGCCGCTCCTCTGAGAACTCGCCAAACACGATTAAAAAAACACCAGGCAGCGACGATTTGTCCACTTCTTGATCGTAAGAGTTCGTGAAATCACTTCCGCAACTTTCAAGCCGCACGTTTGGGCGCCATATCAACGAAGATGATATTTCATAACAAATTTTTTAAACTAAATACGTCTACCGCGAAATTCAGACTGATTTTATCTTTTCAGGGGATATTATATTATATTCCAAAAAACTTGGCAGACGCCTGTCTCCTTTGTCATCTAGAGCCCTCTTACCCAGTGGCTTATTACTAGGCCGAATCTTGCTACAACAAAACGAGGCTTCTGGAACTTTGAAGTTCTCTTGTAGTAATTGGGACTTTGGAGTTTAAAATAACTAAAACTAATTTTCGTCTTAAAGGTAGGAATTACCTTAAAGTGAAAAAAGTCTAGTGGCCGTTACTACCAGTTAAGTGGCAAAGCCTTCAAACACCCATTTTAAGGTAAATAATACTTAGAAGTAATTACTGAAAATTACGCCATATTTGATAGACGCCATTAATATCAAATGTCAATTTCCTCTGGTACTGAAATAGTTATTTCTTTAAAATTGTCCCAAAAAAGATAAAATTGAGCAAAAATGAACTCGTATAACTTATAGAAATATTAAAAAAGCATTTTTCGGCATTTTTAGGTAATTTCGCAAATTTTCGTAATTTATCCTCCCGATAAAAGTGTTAAAACATGCATTTTGAGAGGGCGCATTGTTACTTTTCAATCTATCAACGTCATATTTGACAGAAAATTTTCAATCGTTTTAGTTTCTTGAATCTAGCAACGAGAAATAAATCAGCAAATTAATACCTTTCTTATACCTACCATTATTCATAGATATGAGTTCTAAATGAATATTAGGTACTTCCATTTTCCACGGTTATTGAAAAATGACGGAAGATGATGGGTTTTTATTATTTAGACAAAGACAAAGTGAGGACGCGAATGTAAAGAAGCAAACAAATCCAACAAAGTAGCGGTGACCACGCCGCTACGTCTCCACCACGTTGCCGGAACTTAAGCGCGTCGTAGCGGTGTAAGTTGCTAGGTGGTCGCCGTTACGTATCTATCACCCTCAAAATGTTCCCCATTTTAGTCGCAGGGACGTAATAGGAACGTAGTAATTACGTTCCTATCAGTAGTAATCACAACTTTAAAGTTGCAAACAAAAGTCGCCGGAACGTAACGGCGACTAAAAATGCTGCTTGGGATAACGGCATAGTTAGAATTTTCACAGTCAACATAAAAATACAAAACCGCACCCAAAACAAATCCTAAACAAGAAATAATAAACAACAATCAACTATAAAAAAACCGCGGTGACTAGGGACTTTTTCTCAATAGTTGTGAGTTGTTTCTCGTCAAAGAAATAATATACGTAAACTGAGATTTTCTTTAATTTTAACTCAAAAGTTAAAAGTTGGTTAACATTTATGTTACGTTACATTAAATATACGCTGCATAAACAATCCCAATGAATAACATACATTTCAACTTATTTTTAGGTTACATTAATTTTAAATTACATTAAAGTGGCTTGTATGAACCCACCTTAATATTTTTTAAATAAAAAGAGAGTCCAAATTTATTTTCAGCACTTTTGGCACCAAATTTCAAAACTTTGCCGTAATTTGACCAACTTCATATCTCTCTAAAATAACCAAGATCCCGAATGGTTAGGTCAAAATATGAGTACCCTGGGGAATTATTAAGTATTTTGTAGATCCTGCGACAATAAAATATATTTTGATAAAATATTGGTGGGTGCATTGTTTTACCGAGTGTTATACATAGGAAAAGTTTAACCATTAGCATTTTAAGTAGGGTACATTCGCCAAAATGGTACGAATCGAACAGATTTTACAACTTCATCTTTTTATTTAAAGTAAGTATAGACATTACTCAACTAATGCACCCTTGCAACAAATTTGTTTGCACTAGGAGTTCCAAACTCTTGAAAAAAAGGTTAAAATATTACAAAAAAGAAAAGTTAATGGCTCGGTGCGGGAGTAAAAATTTTCTGCATCCAGTATAATACAATATCATAAAGCTCTTAACTTTTCTTTTTTGTCAAATCTCTTGGAGACGTGAAATGGTTTCCTCTTTTTAAAGATTTTGTTTCTTAATATTTATTTTTGTAGGAAAATAATTCAGTTTGCTTACCTATCAGGATTGCTCCAGCAATTTCAAAGAAGGTGGCCAGACAACATGCTTGGACTATCGTAAGTACTTTTGATCCCACACTGGTTCCAAATGAGTTTGCTACATCGTTCGCACCTATCCCGAAAGCCAAAATAAAAGCAATAACGAATCCTAAGATAATCAGCCATAATAGATCAGGGGAATATGGTTCTAACATATTTGAAAATGAACTTGAGCTAGTTTTTGTAACTGTTTTCAGATGTTTATCCTACGAGCGGCCATAATGAATTGGAGTTTTGCTAAAAAGGAAACAAAAGGTCACACATAAGCTAACAGGAAAAACCACATTTAGCATAACATTGTGTAAGGAAAATGATCGACACCTATATAATGATTAATTAAGCTATTTTAAGTTTTAATAAGTAGCATGCCATGGGTATTAATAAACTAATAAAGAGGTCAAAATGGCACCTAGCTATAGGATATCATTGCATGCATTCGCCAATTTAGATTGTTTGTTATTTTGTGACATACAAATTTAGAGTAGACAATGTTTAAATAATTTTTGGATTGCTCTGTTAAAAATATGTGAAGCCAAACAATATTCTGGATATAAAAAAAAACAAGTAGTGTCAGATATACACCTTACCTAGGTACTTCCAAATTATGTACCTACAGAGTATAACATATTTTTTAACAGCATTATGTTAAGTAGGGGTAAATTGTATTTTTACAAAATGTTAGTATACCATAAGAAGTACTCTAGGTATGTTCTAGGCACAATAAGTAAGTACTTATACTAAAAATGTAGGTGTATGTTCCAATCAAATAAACTTTATTTTCATATTTTCAAGGGTTACAACCTCAGTAGTAAACTCGGTTGAAACTTTCCAAAGGAAAAACAAAATGCCATACAGTTTGGATAATAAAACCGTGGCTCTTTAATTGGGAATATGAAAAATAACAGAGAACATGCTGAACAAGCAACTTTTTGTTGCGTTACGCAAAATACATATAGCGTCCAAGTTTCACAACAGACTTTGTAAATGGCTTTTTACACATGAAAGTCTGCAGAATGTGCTTGGTATGGTATTTCAAATTAAATCAATCACTTAGGACAATTTTTGTAGTTTTAAACTGCAATAATTAATATATTATAATATGATAAAACTCCTTCCAGGCCTGAAGTCTCACCCTAAAGGTATTGAATCTTAAACATCTCATCTCCACCGGCAACATATTCCAGACCCTAGGTGCAAGGTCTCTGGGATCAAGAAAAGGAGAACCTGGGCACCAGCTGTTCTTGGGTAAACACCACGATCTCCAAGGGGGTGTTGATATATATCATGTTTAAATAAAATTTTATTGTGTGTAAAATGTTTAATAATCTAATGTTTAGAAGATCGCTAACTTTGAAAAGACAATTAGGAGAATATCTATTAGGTTTGAACTAATGTTGGCAGTCATCTTGACTGGTAGTCAAGCAATTTGCGGTGGAAGGTGACCCTATCGAGTAGTTACTTAAGTATGGAGTGTAGTAATTTAAAAAAATTAAAAATAAATGTGTCAGTTTCTTATCCTGCAGAATATTTTTCGTCACTAATCATTTTTAATAGGCAATTAAAAGGAATTCTGTAACAATAGAGGTAAAAGGTCGTAACTCAATTTTTGCCGATTTGGATTTAGTGCCTTATTCTTGTACAAAATTTTATGTTTTTCCTTGTGGTATAACATAGTAACTGCATAATTGCTGGTTGCCTAGATTTTGAAGTGTGAAAAGATAGTGTCTCCATTTATCTAACGAGGTAAAAAAAACTGAATCTCCATACTCATGGTTTTATGTTTAAATAAACAATCATTAACTCCACATTCTAAGCACTATTCCGACAGCCAGAGAGAAAATAACTAAACTCTCTCTCTGCAGTAGTACAGAGCACAGTGTACCTACTGCAGATTTTAGATCAATAGAAACTTGTGTTTTCAAGGCTTTGAGCATGTTAAGGGGTGCAAAAAAAATGGAAGACAATTTTCCAAAAACAAAGGAAGTTATATTTCCAAGAGAGTTTTAACGAAAATGGCCAGTTTAAAGTATATAGGTATTAACCCTTTCGCTACCATCACCGTATTTATACGAAAGAAGAAAGTGTGCCACCACACCCACTGCCACAGGGTGTTCCTTAATGACATATCAATATTTAAGGGGTGATTCTTGGACCCATTTTAAGAAAACTTCATATGAACGTATGTCGTAAACGTCCTAACTTTTGAGAAACAGGGTGGTAAAGTTTTCAGAAAAAAACTTTTTTTTTATAATAACTGTGACACTATTGTAGATATGTTTATGAAATTTGGTACACGTCTTCTATGCATGAAGATGCATTTTCTGATGTACAAACAATTTTATTATTTTTACCACTGGCGTCCGTGCAAAATGTGGATTGAACATTTTTGAAGAAAAAAATGGTACGCCAATGACTTCTCTTAAAATAAAAATTATTTTTGGATTTCCCATTCATTTCTGAGCAAATTTGATCTCTTGATTTTCTTTCGTCCGAGACATAGTTTTCACTTAAAAAAATAAAAATCCTTTTACTTCAGGGTCAAGTCGCTAAAAATCTGATGCAGTGACTGTTGTGTGGAAATAGTTTTTTCTTTCTTTTTTCATGCTATTGAGTTCGTTTAATATTAAATGTTAATTAATTCAGAAATAAGCAACTGATTTTACTTCAGAAAAAAGTAAAAAAACTTTCAAATACCCAATAAATACCACATTAGAAAACTTTACCACCCTGTATCACAAAAGTTAGGACGTTTACGACATACGTTCATATGAAGTTTTTTCTTAAAATGGGTCCAAGAGTCACCCCCTTAAATATTGACATGTCATTAAGGAACACCCTGTATACAGTATGTCTGCGGATGGACTTTACAAGAGGACAAATGGACTAAAAATTTAAAGGTTTCGAAAAAAAGTTGCTCTTGATAAAAGTTTTTGCTGGTGTAGAAAATACGATTCACCATGAGAAATCTCAATTTTATTATACAGGGTGAGTAAAGAACACAAAAATGTCGTTTTGCCTAAGAGTAAACATACCTTATTTCACAAGATACGAAAAAAAGTTGCTCTTGATAAATGTTTATGATGGTCTAGAAAATACGATTCGCCAAGAGAAATCTCAATTTTATTACACAGGGTGAGTAAAGAATACAAAAATTTAATTTTACACGAAACGCAAAAAGCACAAATATTAAATACTTATTTTTTGAATTAAAGTCCAAGCAAAAGGTACAAGGTTTAAAATTAAAAGTATTAATTTTATCACATTACTTTTTAAAGTAATCTCAAGCATACCTTCAATATCAGAGTACCTATACCTACTAGCTTTTAAAATAATTATGACACCTAAAGACAATTGCAAAATCAGTTATTCGCGTTTTTGAAGAAAGCGATAAAGTTTTTCGAAAAATAACAAGAGTAAAAAAAGTTTTAGAATTAAATTCTTCATAACACAAAATAACAATTTTGTAAGTCCGCCAACGGACAAAAAAGTTCTGTCACATTTTTAGGGTGCATCACCCTGTTATCAACCCTTTAAAATGGTACAATTGAACTAGGTATGTTTTCTGTCGATTAATGCCCTTGGTACACCCACATAACGTGAACGACAAATTTGGTTTTTAAAAGTTTAAAAATAACTGAGATATTGATCTTTTCGAAATTTCAAAGCCCAATTTCAAGGCCTATAACTTCTCAGGGGTGCTAGTGCAACTTAGTATAGAGGTAAGTTGCGTTAAATCACCTTATTTTGGGCTCCCCTGTATGCTCCTGCTCTGTGTCGGTTCTTATGCGGAACACCCTGTATAAATGCTTGATGAAGACCAATTTTGAAGAATAAAAATTGTTAGGTACCTAAGCACCTAACTTCAAACCCCAAATAAAATATTTCACCATAAATCTAATAGGTACATAGGTAGACATGGGTAATATCACATTTTCTCCTTTTGTAAAATCAAGTGTACCTATCTACATAAGGCTCATCTAGGGGGATTAAACAACTACCTATCTATTTTGTGGCTACATTTAGAGTAGGTAGGTACCTGAAATTTATGGAAAAACGAATTAAGTAGGAATATATATTATCAGTGACTACAGAAATTCTTTCTATAGTTACTGATATTATAATATAGGCTAGGGCTGTATCCTGGATTATCATCATATTATCATCCCCTCTGGCTAGCATACCTGCTTAGCTTAATTACTGTCCAATTTATCTCATAAAGAGGAAGTTCCGTTCATGCAGACGGGAAATGAGCTTAATAGCTTCCAAATAAAATTATTGATTTTGAGCAGACAATAAAATAATTCCTTTTAGCAGGAATGTTTTGATTTATAATTAATTTTTAAAGTGTAGTAAGTAGTTAACTACTTCTAAGTATCAAGCATAGACCATACGCAAAAATATAATTGCAAATACCGGCTAGCTATCGATTTACATTCTAGCTTCCCAAGTTCAACTGGTCACGCACGTGTCTCGGACATGACCATCTAAAAATCGGGAAATGAGTGGATAAAAAGCATTTGCATGCAAGAACTCAAACAAATCAACTACAAATTAAGTCTAAATGGTTAGAAGTTGGTAAAGATCAATCAATATTTACATTTTTAATATTTGGAAATGGTTTCGCCATCGTACTCAGGCATACATTTCACCCCTGCTTGCGAATTCATCTGCATCTGCGAATTTTCTTACCAACCCCCGCTAGTACAAAAGCTGTAAGCCCTTGAACGCATGTGCAGTTGGAAAATCTGGTTTTAGAGTGTTTTACGCTTTTAGAGTTATTAGAGTAATAATTTGCCAAGAATTAAAGAGGTGGGTATACAAAAATTTGTGTTTTTCAATTTTAATTTATAAAAAAGAATGAAAAAGAGCCACTTGCATTTTTATTCATTCCCAGAATTGTATATTTGGTTGCATAAAACCCTAAACATACAATATTATTAGAACTAGCAGAGATGTTAAACCCCAGGAGATTTTTTCAAAAGTTTATGTTATTCTTGTATCGTTTATGGTTTTCGATTATCAATTTATTGGAAATAGGAAATATATACCTAGCGCCAAATTCGAAACTCAGAGTGAAGTTAGCGTCAAGCGCTGGATAATCATTTATATATTATATACTATGGTTTTCTAATTTTGAGCTATATATTTTATATTTTGTGATTTTGAGGTTGGATTTGTTTTGACGGCTGTCAAAGTGTGCCTGTGCCATTTGAGGTATATTTTTGAGTATATTTTTATTATTTTTTAAGGAAAAGTAACAACAGCAACAGCAGGTATACTGTATACTTAATATGCATTTGTTTAAAAGGTGATTGAAATGTGAAATTATTTTTGTAGAATGGACTCGATTGATCTTCTTGAAAAGCGCATCGCTGCTCTAGAACTTCAGGTCCTTCCAAAATTGAAGGACTCGTCAGACTACAAGAACCAGGTGGTGTCAGACCTTCTGCTTCAAACCCAAACCATGGTGGCTTCTGCTTTGAGTCGCCGGGAAGCTATAACGACAATTCTCCAACGCATGACTACTATAAACGAGTATCTGGACCCTAGCCATGGAGACAATGAGTTGCAAGTTGAGGCGAAAAGGCGCTGCCTGTTGGAGTTGTATCCAGAGCTCAAGGATACTATACAGTTGATTGGTACATTTGAGGGGCTCATTCCATGTTCAGATTCAAAAAACTTTTTGAAAATTACGGAATTATCTGAAAAATTGGAGCAGTTTACGGTTTCTAATTTGACGGCTTACGACGATTGTGAAAAGGTAACGCAAAATGTCTTAGAATATCTTCGGAGGTATAATGACATTACAATGTCTATTAAGGTGTTATTTGCGCAACTTGATAAAGCAGTGACTGATTTGGAAGTTGCCCTGCAACCCTCTGTGAGTGAGGAGTAAGTGAAATTTGTTGATATGAAATATATTTACATATTTGTAATATTCTTAAAACATGTAAAATGCATATTTATAGTGTGAATATTTCAATGAACCCGCTAGTAAAAAATTATTTATTTTAGGCATTTTTATATTACTAATTTCTTTCTTAATCTTCAGATCTCTAGGCTACATCTCTTATTTATATTTTTTATACCATGGATCGTAACATATTTGTCAGTATTTATATATTGGTAGGTTATATATTTTTCATTTTGTTTAAGAGTTTCCTAAAATATAATGTTATTTTAACACTTTCTTTTACTTAACAATTCATGCCTCTAACAAGATTCAAATGCTGCTAGGTATGCCAATACATGGCAAATATTGGCCATAATGACAGATCTCAACAGATAGGTGTCATACCTACTTTAGTTATTTCTGCCATTAATATTTGCGAAAATGATATATTATTATTATATACTTACATTGTATCCCACTTAAGGATAAGCCACCCCTTAAAAAAATACTATAGCTCTCTGAAAATGGCATTCGACGCACTGTTCAATTATTTTGAAAAACAAACACATGGCCAACTGTGATTAGTTTTAAGCGAGGTATAATACTATAATATAATATATATATTATATATTATATATATTATATATATATAATATAATATATATAATATATAATAATATAAGGGACCAAATGTGGAAAAATGCTATCAGCGTTTTTTTAGGACTAAAGTGACATCGGATTCTTGTTAAGGACCACTTAAAACATAACTCCACAAACTTGTTAACATAAAGGGCGTCCAAACATTTTTTTTTTAAAAGTTGCAATATTTTTATTTTAAAAACAAGGTTATTTTGATCTTCCTTGGCAAAATGGCATTTTTAGTTAGGAAACAAAATGTTATTAAGATAAATATTTGGAACAAAGAATGTCGATTTTCTTGATAACTTATTTATTTGCATCACGGATAATTTATACAAAAAATAGTATTGATATCTGAGCTGTTCTCTTGTTATTCCCTGACAAGCTTCAACAATACGATCACGAAGACCATCTAGCATTTGTGACTTCGACATATAAACTTTGTTCTTAATAATAATTGTTTCCCACAAAAAGAAATCTAACAGGGAAAGATCTGGGGAATGTGGAGGCCAATAAATTAATGGGCTGTTCCGTCCTATCCAGTGATTCGGATAATTTTAGTCCAAACATTTCCTAACTAAAGCTGTGTTATTGATAGGGGCACCGTCGAGTTTAAGGTATAAATTTACTATTTCATATAAAGACAATTGATAGATTTCTTTAGTTAATTCGTTTTCCAAAACCTGATAAATAGTATTTCCATTTAAATTTCCATGGAAGAAGAAACGGCCAACAATTCACAATTCTCTCGTTTAAGATCCCGCACCAAACGTTTTCTTTCTGAGAGTATTGCCTCTTGCATTCTACTGTCCAATGAGGGTTTTGAGCACTCCACGTACTAATATTTTGAGTCGTAAAAGTTGCTTCATCACTTTAAAATATATCTCAAGAAGTTGTGATTATTTAAATACTCACCTTGTAGCCATAAACAGAATTCAAGTTTTCTTTCATTATCTCCTTCTAAGGTTTGAAGAAATTTTGTTTTTTAGGGTAAATTTGCACTGACTACCCTAATACTTAATTTCGTATTTGCATTAAAATAATTCGAAATTATTTGACCATTTGCAATGACTGTATTGCGATGTAAACTAGGAGCTATACGCCATTGAATATAAGAAATACGCCCCCTATAGGCTCAATGCTAAACTAGTCTATGGGCCATCCATGCCATTTTGTTGTTTTGTTATATTATATTTTCTGGTTTTGTTCAAAATCAGTCAAAAAGGCTTTATTTTCTAAAGTTGACTTAGTAGTAGTAGTAGTAGTAATAGTCTTTATTTGCATAAACTTTTAGCATAAATTGAGCAAATAGCGTCAAGTACATAGTGTCATTAATAATAATGAAAGAAAGAAAGCCTAACACTAGCGTACAATTTGCCACAGCTAAAATACATAAAATGGATAAAAATGTTACATTAAAATACATTACATACATTAAACAATATTTGACAGTATTAAACGAATAAAATACATTTATATTTAAAACCCCAAAAACACCCAGCCAATCCACCTAGAGGCGAGAAACCCAGATATTCGGCTATTGAATATGGCTCAATCTGTAAGATGTACTGAAAAGTTTTGTTTTAAATTTTTTTTGGAGATTTCTCCTGCTGCACTGATGGTGGAAGTTTATTATAAAAACTAACACTCGCATACATGGGGCTACGCTCCGTCAGAGAAAGCCTATGGACTGGAATATCCAAATTTGTTGTTCTTGCATTATACTCACGAGGAGGCAGAAGGTGCTCGAAAAGTGAAAAGTTTTCAAAGAGAAACATGATGCACTCATAAATATATATACCTGGAAATGTCAGGACGTTCAAGCCTCTGAATGTCCCCCTACAAGAGTCTCGTGCCCTCATTCCCAACAAGACTCGTAATGCTCTCTTTTGAATACCGAGCACCTCCGAGCCCCTCACAGCTCCACCCCAGAATATAACCCCGTACCGAAGGACAGAATAAAAATTAGCATAGTAGGCAGCAAGCATAGTTCTCTGCCGCAGGTAGTCCTTCAACATCCGTCAGAGAAAGCCTATGGACTGGAATATCGAAATTTGTTGTTCTTGTATTATACTCACGAGGAGGCAGAAGGTGCTCGAAAAGTGAAAAGTTTTCAAAGAGAAACATGATGCACTCATAAATATATATACCTGGAAATGTCAGGACGTTCAAGCCTCTGAATGTCCCCCTACAAGAGTCTCGTGCCCTCATTCCCAACAAGACTCGTAATGCTCTCTTTTGAATACCGAGCACCTCCGAGTCCCTCACAGCTCCACCCCAGAATATAACCCCGTACCGAAGGACAGAATAAAAATTAGCATAGTAGGCAGCAAGCATAGTTCTCTGCCGCAGGTAGTCCTTCAACATCCGTCAGAGAAAGCCTATGGACTGGAATATCCAAATTTGTTGTTCTTGTATTATACTCACGAGGAGGCAGAAGGTGCTCGAAAAGTGAAAAGTTTTCAAAGAGAAACATGATGCACTCATAAATATATATACCTGGAAATGTCAGGACGTTCAAGCCTCTGAATGTCCCCCTACAAGAGTCTCGTGCCCTCATTCCCAACAAGATTCGTAATGCTCTCTTTTGAATACCGAGCACCTCCGAGCCCCTCACAGCTCCACCCCAGAATATAACCCCGTACCGAAGGACAGAATAAAAATTAGCATAGTAGGCAGCGAGCATAGTTTTCTGCCGCAGGTAGTCCTTCAACATCCGTCAGAGAAAGCCTATGGACTGGAATATCGAAATTTGTTGTTCTTGTATTATACTCACGAGGAGGCAGAAGGTGCTCGAAAAGTGAAAAGTTTTCAAAGAGAAACATGATGCACTCATAAATATATATACCTGGAAATGTCAGGACGTTCAAGCCTCTGAATGTCCCCCTACAAGAGTCTCGTGCCCTCATTCCCAACAAGACTCGTAATGCTCTCTTTTGAATACCGAGCACCTCCGAGCCCCTCACAGCTCCACCCCAGAATATAACCCCGTACCGAAGGACAGAATAAAAATTAGCATAGTAGGCAGCAAGCATAGTTCTCTGCCACAGGTAGTCCTTCAACATCCGTCAGAGAAAGCCTATAGACTGGAATATCGAAATTTGTTGTTCTTGTATTATACTCACGAGGAGGCAGAAGGTGCTCGAAAAGTGAAAAGTTTTCAAAGAGAAACATGATGCACTCATAAATATATATACCTGGAAATGTCAGGACGTTCAAGCCTCTGAATGTCCCCCTACAAGAGTCTCGTGCCCTCATTCCCAACAAGACTCGTAATGCTCTCTTTTGAATACCGAGCACCTCCGAGCCCCTCACAGCTCCACCCCAGAATATAACCCCGTACCGAAGGACAGAATAAAAATTAGCATAGTAGGCAGCAAGCATAGTTTTCTGCCGCAGGTAGTCCTTCAACATCCGTCAGAGAAAGCCTATGGACTGGAATATCGAAATTTGTTGTTCTTGTATTATACTCACGAGAGGCAGAAGGTGCTTGAAAAGTGAAAAGTTTTCAAAGAGAAACATGATGCACTCATAAATATATATACCTGGAAATGTCAGGACGTTCAAGCCTCTGAATGTCCCCCTACAAGAGTCTCGTGCCCTCATTCCCAACAAGACTCGTAATGCTCTCTTTTGAATACCGAGCACCTCCGAGCCCCTCACAGCTCCACCCCAGAATATAACCCCATACCGAAGGACAGAATAAAAATTAGCATAGTAGGCAGCAAGCATAGTTCTCTGCCGCAGGTAGTCCTTCAACATCCGTCAGAGAAAGCCTATGGACTGGAATATCCAAATTTGTTGTTCTTGTATTATACTCACGAGGAGGCAGAAGGTGCTCGAAAAGTGAAAAGTTTTCAAAGAGAAACATGATGCACTCATAAATATATATACCTGGAAATGTCAGGACGTTCAAGCCTCTGAATGTCCCCCTACAAGAGTCTCGTGCCCTCATTCCCAACAAGACTCGTAATGCTCTCTTTTGAATACCGAGCACCTCCGAGCCCCTCACAGCTCCACCCCAGAATATAACCCCGTACCGAAGGACAGAATAAAAATTAGCATAGTAGGCAGCAAGCATAGTTTTCTGCCGCAGGTAGTCCTTCAACATCCTCAGAGAAAGCCTATGGACTGGAATATCCAAATTTGTTGTTCTTGTATTATACTCACGAGGAGGCAGAAGGTGCTCGAAAAGTGAAAAGTTTTCAAAGAGAAACATGATGCACTCATAAATATATATACCTGGAAATATCAGGACGTTCAAGCCTCTGAATGTCCCCCTACAAGAGTCTCGTGCCCTCATTCCCAACAAGACTCGTAATGCTCTCTTTTGAATACCGAGCACCTCCGAGCCCCTCACAGCTCCACCCCAGAATATAACCCCGTACCGAAGAACAGAATAAAAATTAGCATAGTAGGCAGCAAGCATAGTTCTCTGCCGCAGGTAGTCCTTCAACATCCTCAGAGAAAAGCAAGCAGAGTTCAACCTTCCGCATATGTAGTCTTATATGGTTGACAAGTACTAAACAGAGTTTTAGACAGGGACTATTCTAAAATCATAAAGCACTATCCTGTTATTTGATGAGGATTTTCACTTATTGCACTTGATTGTAATGTAAACATAATGCATACAAATGTATGCCCTTATTTTACTGAGTTTCCCTTATTCTTCCACATAAAATAACCTAACATGTTGGTTAAACGGTCCACGTTTATATGTAGAAAATATGATAAATAAATAGGCACCAAATAATAATAAGTAAAATAAAAAATCTTTTATTCTACCTGTAACCTCAAACAAGATCTAATCTCCAACAACCAACAAAGTTCTCTATTTCGGATTCTGCTTTTAGTTCATTTTTAGTTGCCTTTGCAATTACATAAATCATAAACAATATTATTATTGTTAAACTTTATAACCTAATAAACTTTATAGACCACAAAATATATAGAAGACAACAAGAACAAAGAAAAACGCAGTGTAAACCCAAGGCTAGCAAAAGCACCAATGGCCCATATATTAGTTTACATAGTGCCCGTCGGGGCGTTGGCATCTTAAATTCAGTCGCGTATAATAGTACGTACATACTGGTTTGATAAAATGTGTTATTAATTCTTGCGACAGTATTCTGAATTCTTTTATCTCCAACCAGTAGCACAATTTCTATTTTTTCATTTATTGTAATACTCATTATTCTTGGTCAAAAATACATAAACATTCCAGAAACACAAAACCAAGCCAAAAAAATAACAAACATTAACAAGTGATTGACAATCAACAATAATTTTTGTTTCCAGGTTTATATGGCCTGCTCTGATCTTAGATTTTTCGGATTTTACGCCAAATTAAAAAACAGAATACATGTAGATTGTATGAAACATTCCTATTCTTTATTCCAGATTATGTAATTAAGTTACCCATAAATTATCTTAATTAATATCATTTTGTTTCCTAAACTAACTAAATATGCTATTTTGTCAAGGAAGATCAAAATAACCTTGTTTATTAAAAAATATATTGCAACTTTTAAAAATTATTTCCATATGGGAACAAGATGAAACTTTATAGAGATATGTTTTAAGCGGTTCTAAACCAGAATCCGTTGTCACTTTAGTCCTAAAAAATCTCTAATAGTACTTTCAAAATTTGGACCCTTAAAACTAATCAGAGTTGGCCATGCATATGATTTTCAAAAAAATTGTATAGTGCTTTGAATGCCATTTTCAGAGAGCTATAACACAAAAAGAGTTTTTTAAAATCGGCCCACACATAAAAATATTAGAGGGGCGGCTTACCCTTTAGTGGGACACACTGTATATTATTTATTTATTATATCATTTTCAATACAGAATAATAACTACTTATTCTCTCATTATAAATGGATCTCAATTTTTCTTCTGTAATACTAGCGAAAGAATTGGTAAAAGCAGTTGATTTTTGTAGTAACATAAAATAACAAATTAGCAATAAATAGTTGTCTAAAAATCACACATTGTGTAAAAATAGTATGTCTAGGGTAAGCTGGGTTTAATTGAAGCGTGGGGTTATCTGAACTACAGTGATTTTTCATATTTATCATAATTTTTAAATTTCCTGCTTCTAACTAACCTTGGCTTCTAATAAAAATACTGCCAACTTATAATCTGTTAGCACATCAGATGTTTCTTGTGTATGATTGTGGTTAGGTGGTAGTCAATAAAACTGTGGATAAAATGTAAGTATTTAATGCACAATATCATTAGATACAATGTTTTACTTCTGGTAATTTAGTGTTTTCATTTTTCATGTTAGCAGATAGAAGTACCTATTATTCGTTAACCGTATTCCTTGTTTTAATTTTTTTATACAGAATTAATAAAATTGCATTATACTCTATGAAGGAGCTGGTAAAATCATAAAAGTCACGGTGACATGCTTTTTAAGAGATGCAATTTAAGTTTTTAGTCACTATTTTTTCTGTATATTTTGTACAGTTAATAGGTAGCCTTTCATTTTTTTGGTATCTACGAGATCAAAAAATGACTTTGTAAAGCATTGTAAAAATACGAAGATACTTTCCAGATTGTGAAATTAGGTACATTCCATAGGTAAGTAAATAGGTATAATTTTTTTCCAAATGATATTGTTTTTTCATTGATATTCTCTGATTTCTTGCTGGTTTTTAAGTTTCCAAGAGAAGAATCTAAATTTAGAAAGAGGCTTAGTACTCTAGGTGTCATCGACCAGAATATTCTCTGGAGGACTCATCTATGCGTGTTCTGTTCATTTTGATGAACAGGATTTTTGGTGGAACACGGAATAATGCGAAAAATTGTGCTCTACTATCTAGAAAACTAACTGAAGAAGGAGCAGAGTCAAAACTTGTAAGACCACCAAAGAAATTCATTCCGGTTCAGGAGGTACCTAACTCATGGAGATGTGGAAACCGGAAATTGTAATTCTCGATACAAGGAAGAGAGCCACATTTTTGGAGCAAATAGAATTAACCGAAGAAAGGATCAGCAGCAAGTAGGTAAACTTGGTAACTGCAGATCATCACTAGCAATATTATTGAAGGTATAGTCTTCACCATTAATATTTTTTACAATATACCTTGAATTTATTAATTAAATACCGGTAATTACCGGTCCATTGCATGAAATCGGTTAACATTTGTCAACAAAGTGACATATATCTGTGAACTGGCGACCAAATTATTCAAACTAATTTCTACGAAGCCAAAACAAAAGTAAAGAAAACATCAGCACAGTTGATAATCAAAATACAGGAATTGATTGATAAGTAAAGCAATACCCAGCTAACCAAACCACGGTTTTGCTACGTCAAAGTGTCGTTATAAAATAACCTTATAACGTTAGGAAAATCATGTTAAACTAATGCTATAATTATGACAAAAAGTATGGTAGAGTGACGTTAATATCCTGACGTAGAAATAACCTCATAAACTTAACGTAGATATAACCTCATAAAAAATAAAATTCGCATACCAACACCAGGGTTCGAACCTACGAACATCGGAATTAATGTCGACGCACTTTCCAACTAAGCTAACGAAGCACTTGAAAAATATTGCCTAAAACAGTGTAAGCTAGAATCTCGATGACGTCACAGAAATAAATAGAAATAAAATAAAGGGTGCCTAAAAATTCATGTAACGGATGGGACAAAGCCAAAAGGATCTTAATCGTCTCAGGAAAGGACTCTATTGTGATTTCCCAAAAACCTTGGTCCAAGTTTTATTATTCGGGAGTATCTATACCGTAGTATAATAACGTAATATTGACGCTAGTTTTATTACTTATTTTTATTATGTCATTTTTGATGTATTTATAAAGTTATATTTCCGTAAATTGAGCTACGTATTTGTTACGTTATTAAAATAACGCGTTATAGGTAATTCGTGGTTAGCTGGGTATCGTAGTAATGACGTAATATTAACGCTACTCTAGGAACGTAATTTCTTTGCGTATTTTTTTACGTTAAATTGACGTTATACATCAAATGTGGTTAACGATGCCGAAATAATGACGTTATTTTAACGCTACTCTAGAAACGTAATTTCTTTTCGTACTTTTTATGTTATAAAAATACGTTAAATTGACGTTATACGTCAAATGTGGTTAACTGGGTAGCTAGATCAAAGTTCAACCACTGATTCAGCAGAACCGATGGGTATAAATTCAGCACAGCTTCAAAGCAGATCATCAGTGGATAGCGCTTCTTAGCAACCATTCGATCACCAACCACCCCCGGGTGGTCTGCCCATGCAAATGATAATGCTTGCTAGCAACCTTGCTCTGGTTGGACCTCTGGAAGGCTGATGACAGCGTCTTCATGGAAGCTGTTGGAGACATTGGCGAGTCATGGCGAGCGTTCTTCATCATTCATTGTGGATTGAGGTATACTTTTGCTAAAGTCAGGCAGTCGGAAAAAGCATAAAAAACACTAAATGGCTTTGAAACAGGAATGTAGGTCATAGGCTCCGTGCAGTTTTCAAAAATATACACATCTACATAGGCCAGAGCCAAAGCGGATTTTAAAAGCTAAAAAAAATATATTAACAGGCGTAAACCGCTCAGAACCTTTAGTTAAGGTGATAACGAACTGCTGTTTAGTGGTTGATTTTTTGCGATTTTCAGGGAAAAGTGACCTCCTAGCGGAAAATTTACTAAACAAAACTTGTAGACATTTACAAAATCTAAAACTTTCATATAAGGCATTTTTTCAACATAATCTCAAATTTTACGAGAAAATGGCAGAAAACCAATTTTTCGGTTTATTATTTCTTCTCTGGTAAAAATAACTCCATTTACATTCAATTTTGTGAATAAACTTAATTTTACTGGAATCTGGGAAACAAGTAGTTCCTGAGATATTTTTCGAGAAAACTTTATCGGTGTTTTTTTTTTCGGTTTAAATATTTGTTCCGGGCTCACAGTGGCTCCTGAAAACTGAACCATTCGAGAACGCGACGCGTTTGGCAAGAGGAAGCAAGTGGAAGGTCTGATTAAGTGATTTAACACTTTTTCGGATTTTTAAAGAGGTGATTTCGGGAGATATTAAGCCGCTTCAAGAAGAACAAACCATCAACATACAAATATTCAGTAATAATTATCAATAGCAACACTGCAACCCATTTTGTGATATGGAAGTTAAATTAAAAGTTAGTGCTCATAGTGCCCTATAAATTATCATATTATGTATATAATTTTTGCAAATATTTTTCTGGCCAGTGTAGTAGGTAAATAGGTAAATTGACATTTTATGAAGGTGGAACAATAAAGATTATTATTTTTAAGCGGGCAATAAAAAGAGTAAAAAGAGATGTCTCCTCACTAAAATGTGCTGCAGGCAATTTTTTTTAGAAAATTTAAGGACAAATTCAGTTGAGGTATAATGAACACATCATGACGTTGTTTTCTTCATTTTTTTTCTCAATGGAGCAAGGCCTTATCTACGGCTCTGGTGAGGTGAACAGTGAACCTGTGGCTCAGGCAGGGCAAACATTCTCCCCTCGTCCCTGAGATCAACATTTCAACGGGGCCTTAAAGTTGGGAAATTTATTTGTTTTATTTTCAATCAAAAATCAGAATTGCTTTGGAATGATTTGGAACTTAATCAAAACATCCCAAAAATGTGCCAGTAATAAAGAAAACAGGAAAATAACTCCATCCTACATATTACCTGTGATCTATGAAGGCCTTTAGGTAGGATGGTGTTTGTTTTCCATTTTCTTTATTACTATGACATTTTGGGGATTAAGTTTATCCGATTTTCAAATATTTTCAAAACATTCCTGATTTTTAATTGAAAATAAAAAACAATTTTCCTAACTATAAGCTTCTGTAGAAATGTTAGTTGGCGATGTAGAGGGTGTTCCCGTATATTTTGACCCACCACTAGAGACTCTATTTTTCGAGTTAGAAAAAAATTACGTAAATGAAAGTTGTAGGTTACCAAGGTGTATTATATATTCCCAATTATCGGATATGTCTATGTTATGGGATTCTTAGATCAGACACGGTGTTTACGAGTCATTTTTTAGAATATTGTTGGAGGAATGAGTCACTGAAAATATTTCCTCTATTTATAGAGAATCAAAAAGTCACGACAGATTTCAATATTCACATGAGAGTTTGTAATCTAATGCGATAATAATACAATTCAAAGTGCAATAAAAAGACTAGGTACTTTTAATTATTACGTATTATGTTTATTTGCTACCTGTTAATACACGTTTTTATTCATTTATAATCTTGTGGTTCCTCCTTCTTATCGTCTGTTTACATTATTGCAGTAAAGTGGTAACAATCTATAAAAAAATACTTAATCTTCAGCCTAGGGCAGTGAAGAGTAACTTTGGTACTCATTGTAACCAACAATAAATAACGATCACTGCTATTGTGTTACAAAAAATGTACATCCTTGGTAAATTAATAACTATTTTTAAGTTATTTATTCACCAGAATATTTCTGTTTCATAGTCACCTATTATATCAATAATGTTTTTTTTTAAAAGCAGCAGTAGATTCTAGAAAGAGGCCTTTAGTGTTTCATGATTTTAAAATTACACCTGTTCGTTATTGTAGGACAGCTTTATAATAAGACCTCTTTCGTCTACAGGTCGATATTTAGGGCAGAGCTGTATCGATAATAGACACTAAACCGGTCGATAACTGGGGCAGCACGTCTATTTTACATACTTTTTAATGGTATGTTGATTTTTAAAAGATTATAAGAAAATAATTATTACAAGTTGTTTAGAACTGTACATGTAGGACATTATTACCATTTGACATAATGAATTTTAACTTTCTATAAAACAAAAGCGCAATTTGCTGAAAATATGCTTCATTTCTTTAAAGTAAAAGAAAAAGCATAAAAATAACATAAAGTTGATGCACGAAACAGGCTTTAATCGTTGACTGACGTATTAATAAGAATTATTCTCACGGCTATAGCTTCATATTCTGAAAAGTAGATGGCGCCTATGGTCAACAATGTATTTTGCATTGTATTTTGTCCCCGGGAAGCGCATGGTGAGCCAGTGAACTGTCAAACATGACAGCCGTGAGCAGTCTTTATTAATATGTCAGTCAACGCTTTAATGTCATCCTTGTTATTGTAACATATTCTTAAAGAGGTCAGATAATAGACATAAAATTTATACTGGCGATATTGCCATGTACCTTATATCTAAAACAATGCCATCAGATATGTTTAAGGAATAAAATCCCAAACATTTTTAAACTATAGGATAGGGAAGAACCTTTAAAGCCATTTTGGTAGTCATTTAACAAAAAAAAAACTATAGCTTCGTACTACTTTAAAAAAATGGTCAAATACCTTATTGCGACAATAAAAAAAACCATAAACTTTTCTTGATGAAAGAGACTCTAGTTTTGCCACAGACGTGGCTAAAATTACATAAAAGGTAATCTGTCTCAGCGAAATATAAAAATTCTTCACAAATGCTATTAAAAGAAAATATGTTTAAATTTTTAACTATTTTATTTCCCAATTTTTTACATAGTGTTTAATAAAAAGGTATATTTACAACAATCTGAACCGCCATATTTGCACATTGGCACAATAAAATTGTTTGACTAGCGCATTACAACAAAAATATATTGACGGTAATTCATACTTTTACTTGTTTAAAATCCAGATAAAAACAGTTTTAATTCTCCAGTGGTAGTAGCATTGTTTTTAAATACAATTGACATCTTAAATATACATATTTACATTCATAAAACTATTTTTTGTCTAAAATTATTATAAAATCAATCGTTAGCAATTGAGAGAAATGGGAAATTGAAAATAACAATTGTAACAAATAAACGGGTAACAATGTATAGTTAAAAAGACAAGAGAATAAGTAGACATATAATTGGAAACAAAGCGATTAAGTATATAAATATAATATATAAATAACTTTTACAGACATCTTGTGGAATATAATAAAATACTCTTGTGACTTTTGGGTTGGTAGTTTAAAGAATTTTCTATTTTAAGTAATTAGTCAATTGAAATCTTATAAAGAAATATTATTGTTCGTATTATATTTCAAAAGGAATACTTAAAAGAAAAAATCAGTGTTGAAAATAAATGAAACTGTCAAATTTATACTGCAAAATCTGAGTTAAATTCACAGTTCACTCAAATACATAAGGTTTCATAAAAGGAAATGATAAGTACCTACTTTACTTTTTTACAGAAATATTGAAATTTGGGTATGTGCGAAATATGAAAACCAAGATAATTAAAATGTGAAGTACCATTTTTTGTAAACTCCATCTCTGAGTAGGTGTTACCTGATGTTATGTGATACCATCGAGTGAGCGACTTTATTCCTTTACTCAATGGTGGCAGTTTAATGATTTTCACACATTCTAACTTACCAAAATATTGTTGATCGTAATGGCAACAAAGATATAAAATATTGGAAGGAGTCTAAGCAGCACCCTTTGCTAAAAATGGCATTGAGCATTGAATATCTTATAAATTTGTGTTTTAGTCTTGGTATTTAAATTATTGAAAGGAGAAATAGCTCAACTTGAAATATGTTATTCATCTTATGCCCACGGGTGCTTCACTGATGAATATCGAAATCTACAGTCTCTATGTACAAATCACAATATTGCGTGGCTACTTATGTGCCTCTCGACGATGTTGCTGCACCTATGGTGCTTGTAATCCAACTCCTCAGCCGCTTGCTAAGGGACGTGAAGATGGCAGGGTGCCTGCTTTTGCCGCAGTTCTCGTGGTGGCTAAGCAGGCCCCGTAACTCCCAGGTGTGAGAATTGTCCTCGAAGCACATCAGGGGAGCACCCTCATCATTCTAGAAAGAAGTATTTTTTTATCAGTTATAGCTTTTAACGATACTTGATTTGTATATAATTTTTTAATTTTGACATAAAACTGGATACATTATTCATATCTAATTTAATGCATACTTCTTTTTTGGGCAAATGCTGAAGTGGAAAAATGATACAATCTAAAAACTGAAATTACACTGTTGGTTAACCCCTGCATCGTTGACTGACGTATTTTTAAGACTTCTCGTGGCTATAGCTTAATATTCTGAAATATAGATGGTAAGGCATAGAACTGTCAAACATGACAGCCGTGAGCAGTCTTTATTAATACATCAGTCAACGCCTGCATTCTTTCTAATACTTAATATTCTCATATCCTCTCAAGGGATATTTATTTGATGAAATATTCTGTTTAACTTTAACAATAGATGCTATGTCACAAGTACATTTTTTTTTATTCAAGTTGCCATAGAATTACATCATTATTTGAGCACTGCTATCAATCCTCTAGCAGCAATTCAAATGCGCCTACAGTGTTATAACCCCCTAAAGTTGAGAAAAAATCTATAAATTGTGATGTTGGCCAAAAAATCATTGAAGTTAATGACATATATTTAAATACTTTTCCTCAACAGTCACAAGACTTTTGCTAGTCACAAGACTTTTGCCAGTCACATAATTGACAATTATATATTCTTTAGTTTGTACCTATAATATTGAAGGAAAAATTAATTTTTTGGAAAGTTAACTCTTTTGTGTTTTATCAAAAAAGATGAACTAAAAAGATTTACGTATGTTTGGGATTTTTTTTTACAAAAAATCAAAATATAAGTTTTCGATGTTGCTATACAAAAGCTTCGTTTTTAAGTTGCAGGGGGTACAATTGAAATTAGTTTCCCAATAGAAGGATCGCAAGGCCATTATTTAAATGATTTCATAATCAATAATAATTATTCATCCAGGGCCTGAGTTATGAATGGCTACTTGTCTATATAGAAATAGTAAAATTTTACAAATTTAAAAATTAAGTTTATTTTTGTCCAAATTTAAATTTTAAAATTACATTTTCTAGATATGAAATATTCGCTTTTTAGTTGAGGAGCATAATGGACATTTATACCTACTCCGTGTTTTTTTTTGTGAAGTAGTACCAGGTGTTTACCTTCGAGTTGTGCCGTTTGGTTTTTATGACGTCATAAATCCAATATGGCCGCCATACAAGATATTTATTCCTTCCATCAAGAATAACTCCTTCCAGAGGGATCATACGCAAAATGTACACAGAATATTTTCTATTCTGCATGAGCAGATGAACAAATTTAGATCCTATCTTATACCGTTTTAAGAGTTATGATCTCTTATATATGTCACCATCGGTTTAGAACCTTCGGTTATTTATTAAGGGTAAACAAATAATGATTGTGCTGCTATTTACTCACAATAACTTTAATATTACACTTATATGCAACAAACATTACAAGTAGAGTCATTACAATGGTATGAAACACACAGGGTGTCCGGTTAATAATTGTCCATATAGCAACTACACTACACATATTTCGAACCAAAATATAACGATTGAGGCCAATGTACCTTAATAGAAATGTTGTTTGTTTAAGAGATACGGGGTGTTCAATTTCATTTTTTGAAATTTGTCAAAACACCATTTTTTTCTCAAAATAGTGTTAAAATGTTGCCGAGCTTCAATCCGTTCCATTTTTGGTACATTGTTCATAAGAACTTTTTTCTCACGTTAAATGGTACTGTTGATCTGTAACATTTAAAAGTGGTAGGTAAAAGTTTGATTTTTCGAATGTTGGGAGTCAACAGGTGTTTTGGTGCACATTTTGCCAATTTCAACGCAAAGGGTTGGTTTTATCGTTATGAAACAAGAGTACCTTTTTGTTACAGAATGAACAGATGCACTAAAATGATTGTCCTGTAAGACCAAAAAGATAACCTCAAAAAAGTTGCGAGTAAAAGCACGATTTAAAGTGCAAGTGACGCCTTCTGTGAGATACATAGAAATTCACATCTTCAGCTTATTCTTCGTCCCCAAAAATACGGGCGTGCCAAATTTCAGTTCAGCAGAATCATTATTTTGGGAGATCTAGCCATAATTCAATTTTAAAAAATGAACTTCAACGCCCTGTATCTCTTAAACAATTATTAACTATTAAGGTATGTTAGCCTCAATCGTTATATTTTGGCCAGAAATATGTGTAAGTTGCTATTTGGACAATTATTAACTGGACACCCTGTATGTATTATTAAAGTGTGTATCATACCATTGTAATGACTCTATTTGTAATGTTTGTTGCATATAAGTGTAATATTAAAGTTATTGTGAGTAAATAGCAGCACAATCATTATTTTTTCACCCTTAATAAATAACCGATGTTTCTAAACCGATGGTTACATATTATAATGAACCATAACTGGTAAACGGTAGAAGATATGGAAAATTTTTTAATTTCTAAATTTGTTCGTTTGCTCATGTAGAATAGAAAATGCTCTATGCACATTTTGCGTATGAGCCCTCTGGAAGGAGTTATTCTTGATGGAATGAATAAATGTCTTGTATGGCAGCCATCTTGGATTTATGACATCATAAAAACTAAACAGCGCAACTCGAAGGTAAACACCCGGTACTACGTCATTACATAGCATACAATAAAAAGATTCCACAGTCTCAACTTCCCTTCACAAAAGGTCCCATGGAATACATTATGCTCCTGTACTATTTTTACAATCACTATCGGCTAAGGTTGAAGGCAGTGACAGGCGGTGGCAGTATCTGCTTAGTTATTATGTATTTTTCACAGTATAAGTCAATTTTAAATACCACTTACATAACAAGGGCTTTTTTCTGAGTCTGTATATCCTGCACAAATCTTGTCTTCACTCAACATTCCATTGTAGTGTTTGGTGGAGTTACATTCTCCAGATTCCATTGTTGGCACTGGCAAGTAGTTAAGGTATTGTTCTCGCTTAGGATCTGAAAAAAAGGCAACATTATTTTTTGAACAAGTTGGTGCATACCATAGGTACACAGATATATTTAGAATGAGATTATGTCACTACTTCTGCAGGTAGTAGTTCTCATCATTATATTTTATAACGGGAAGCTAAAAATACTTTGTTTGGAAAATACAGGGTATATAAAATAAGAAATATATAATTCTTTACATATTTACAACTACAGTCGCTTTAAGGTATTTTCTTTTACATTTGCACTATCGCTGCCACTGGTACACAACAATAATCTGTGCACATATTGAGAGTTTCAAAGAAAATCCTATACATATCATGCCATGAAGAATGCCGCTTTAAGATTTTTTTGTAGCTCTGTTATCTTGTATCTTAGAAACAAATAATTTTTTAGCCTACCTTTATAATTTTCCTTTTTCTAGGAAGAAGCACATCCAGAACTATGGAATACTACTGTAATAAAACTCTGAATAATATCTCTATCTCTTACCTCCAGGCTTGTTAATACCCCAACCTGCTATTACGCATAGTTGTCTTGGCTCGATATCCTTGTTTGGCAAACACACCACGCTGACATTTCGGTTTAGGGTCAGTGGTTCCCTCAGTCTGATCAGAACCACATCATTTGTGTACTCAAAGTTTGAAAATTTAGCCTGCAATATAAAAATATATTATGTTGACAGGTTTTACACAGAGAGAATGGCTGAGTTTAAAAATTACATGTTTAGGCCGATTTTTATTTTTTAATTTCAAAAATTGCCGTATAGTACCTGAGGATGTGGCACAATCTCCACCACCTTCCCCAGTTGCGTACTGCTGTTGTCACCTCCACCGAAGAAATTTGTGCTGCCCGCATACAGCAACCAATCCTTAGGTTCCATAGCCGAGTGTTTCCCGTCATCGGTTACGCATGCATAGCTGGCTGTCGCCCACGCGGGTGCTACCAGTGTGGCGGAACACTGGGTGTTGCGACGTGCGTCACGGAGCAAAGCGAGACTTGGCCATTGGGTTGCCGATGCACGTTCGCCACCCGCTATGCGGGCTTGTGGGATGTCAATCACTCTGTTGGCATCGCACGCTAAAAAAAAAACAGAAAATAATAATAGCGTGCCTTCGAATTTCAAATTTTGTGTTGGATAGTATCATGATGTAGGGATGGAAGGCGGTTTCACTCGATTGTTATAAATTTGTTATGCCAAATATATGTAGGCTTCTTAGTTTATCGTTAGAGGGTTAATGTGGGCTGCAATGGTGAAGACAAACACCATTGCAGCGGTGTTTGTCTTTGACAAAAAAAAAAATTAGGTTAACAGAGTCGATTGGTCTTATACATGAATGACAGACCCTGGAGGTAAAACAAACCATTGTTGTTGAACAACGATATATATCGTTGTTGTTGAATTGTGTCAATTCTCTGTTATTTGTTTAATTTCTCAGGAAATTCTTTAAGATTGGACTAATAGGAAGTTTGTTGTGCGTAATTAGTTTCAATAGCTTGGAGTTGATAGTTTGCTAAAATAGGTACTGCAATTCCAGTATGCAAAATAAACTAAAAAGGATTGTTTACTGATTTTTACCAAGAATTGCACTCCAAGTTATTAAAACTAATTACCTACACAAAACAAAATACTAGTACCAAGTAAAAAATTCTGCATAAATTATAGTTATCAATAATACTAGTTCGATATGAACATCATAATGAAACACATGTTTCATTAATAAAGTTCCTATCATGCATGTATCATTCAAAATTTAATCTACGATGGTCCAAATAGATTTTATTCGCATATTTTTTATTTTTCTTAAATACCAGAAACGTTTTCATAAATTAAAATTCAAAATTATCAAGTGCCCATATTAGTCCATGTTGATATTGATATTGTTGATATTTTCAATTTTGACTTTGGCTTTATTTTTTTTATTTGTTAATTTGCGTGTTATTATGAAGGCAATAATGACATCCAAATGACAATGCTAAATGTGTGATAATGACACCGTGGTACATTAAAGAAATAACCACATAATCCAACACATTTCTAGGTATGTCAGAGGCGCATAAGACCAATTGAAACTAGTTGCACACAACCAAGGGCGCCCATAGAAAATATTTTAGGGGGGGGGGCAAAATTATCTCATCTAACCTTGTTCTTTTTAGAGCTACCTAGCTCTGAATCGATAATTGGTTTATGTGATTGTGGCCCAGTTAAATTTTGTATAAATCAGGGGTTTGTTTTATACAGGGTGTTCCGAAATTAGCCTGCCATAATTTACCAGCATGTTCTACGACCTAAAAAAATGAAAAAAGTTTCTATAAACATGGCCTCAAAAATGCCCCCTAATGGGGCTATAGCTCCCAAAAGGGGCAGTTTCACAAACGGGTTTCTATAAATATATGAGATAAAATTCTGAAATTTGGTATGTGATGTTCCTGTGACATTTGACATTTACCGAGGTAGCGATAGTTAGACATTCTTAATCATAGCCGTCCCAAATGGGGGGGTTCAGGAGTTAAAATTACCCCAAATTTTTTTGTATACTTTTTTCCAGATTTCTTGCAAAATTATGAAAGTTGAAGGTATTCTACGAAGAAAAGGTGCTCTTGTTGAACTTCGATAGCATGCGTTGTTTTCGAGTAAACTCGTTTTGAAAATTTTTTGCAGTGTCATGAAAATGCCTATTAGAAATTAGCCTGCCATAATCTACCACCACGTTTTTTGATACAAAAAATGAAAAAAGTTCCTATAAACATGGCCTCAAAAAAGTCCCCTAAGAGGGCTATAGCCCCCGAAATGGACACTTTGGCAAACGGTTTTTTCTAAATATTTCCAGAACAAACAAAGATAAAATTATGAAATTTGGTGTGTGATATATCTATGAGATTTGACGTTTACCGAGGTAGAGAGAGTTTGACATTCTTCATCATAGGCGTCCCAAATAAGGGGGGTCAAGGGGTTAAAAATATCCCAAAACTTTTTCTGCGCTTTTTTCTTGGTTTATTCTCCCAGGTATGTCACATACCAAATTTCAGAATTTAATCTTTGCTCGTTCTGGAAATATTTAGAAAAACCGTTTGCCAAAGTGTCCATTTCGGGAGCTATAGCCCTCTTAGGGGGCACTTTTGAGGCCATGTTTATAGGAACTTTTTAATTTTTTTGGGTCGCAGAACATGCTGGTGAAACATGGCAGGCTAATTTCTAATACGTATTTTCAAGGCCCCTTGCAAAAAAAATTCAATACGATTTTACTCGAAAACAGTGCACGCTATCAAAGTTCAACAAGAGCACAATTTTTTTGTAGAATACCCTGAAATTTTATAATTTATACATACATCACATACCAAATTTCAGAATGTTACCTTTGTTCGTTCTGGAAAAATTTGGAAAAAACCGTTTGTGAAACTGATGCCCCTTTTCGGGGCTATAGCCCCATTAGGGGGATTTTTAAGGCCATGTTTATAGTAACTTTTTTCATTTTTTTTAGATCGTAGAACACGCTGGTAAATTATGGCAGGCTAATTTCGGGACAC
Organism: Pseudeuparius sepicola; assembly: GCA_963920635.1. NCBI lineage: Eukaryota > Metazoa > Arthropoda > Insecta > Coleoptera > Anthribidae > Pseudeuparius > Pseudeuparius sepicola. The sequence goes on along the minus strand of OY987299.1, from coordinate 48,932,781 downwards.
CCTGTATACCTGGAAGGATATGAAAATAATCTTTTCCTCGACTATAATAATATAAAATATAACGCGAAGGGATTTTGAGAATCTCCAGGGGGGGGGGGCACGTGCCCCCCCTTGCCCCCCCCCTATGGGCGCCCATGCACACAACTAAAAAATTCATGACGGATTAAACAAATGACCCCTAAATCAGGGTTGCCACCTTGCTGGAAAATCGGGAATTGTCAGGAAATTTCAATACTGAAATAAATTCAGGGAAATGTGAACAGTCAGGAAAAATTGCTGTAATCTCTTGGATTTGACTTTTCGATATTTTACTTTTTCTGCTTTTAAATAGGTTTGTAGTTTTTGAAATTTTCTTGCTGACTCAAAACTCTGGTGACGTAGAAGTGATAGTGATTATATTATACAGTGTGTCTGTCCATGGATAAGTGAACATTAGGTGGGAAGGGCAAAAAATGTTCAGAGTGGAAATTTTATCATTTGGATATAAGACTTGCTTGATTAGAAACTAATTTGTGATATAATTTTAGTTTTGAATCATGTAGGTACCTATCCCTTGGAAATATAAAAAAGTAAGTTTTCCCACCTGCAAAAGGGCCATTTTTGTAGGTTTTACAACAAAGTGTTATTAAGGAAAGTTCTTCATACTGAAAATCTGAGTAATTGTGTGAAATTTCAAGATCTTACGCCTACTTTGATTTGGTGAAAAAAAAATCAGTTTTTCAAAATTCCCAAGACATACTTGATTGAAATTAAAATTATGCCACAAATTAGTTTCTAATCAAGCAGGATTATTTCCAAACGAATTTTTTTTGTCTTTTACACCTCTTTGTTCACTTATCCAAAAAAGGGTTTTGCTTCCTCCAGGGTCTGTCAAACGTACATATGAGACCGATTAAAGGAAGTAGAAGAAGAAATTAAAAATGTAGGTTATCATCCTTGAAATAACCACCGCATTTGTAATATTTTATATTTTGCGTGGAGTGCCAATTTAAACAAACTCTTTGCGTAGCACATATAGAGTGAGATAATGATAAACTATAATGCTCCGAACTTGCAGGTGGAAGAATTATAATAAAACAATTATACTTATTTAAATAAACATGTTTTAGAATGGACCAATAATATTTGAGTACGTATTTATTGTTATTTTGACTATTACCTCTGTTTATACTAAATAAAGAAAGCTATTATTCCAACATGCAAGGTGTCATTGCTTGTGACTATAACTCAACGCTTCAGGACATTTTGAAATTGTACCCACACTATTCAGCTAGTGTCCCATTACGGAACTAGTTAGAAATTCACAGGTTTCTTTAGCATAAATAATGGTATATTACAACTATACACCATAACGTTCAGTTAGGTAACTATCCAAGCTTTCGCTCTTAATTTGAGAGCTTCGTCAGGGCTAAAAGGTAGTAATTCTAATAAATAGCTGTGGAAATTTTTTATGCTAAAGAAACCTGTGAATTTCCTTAAATTGTGAATCTTCATAGCAGTGATCTTCTATATAATAGAACTAGTTAGACTTACTATATTCTTGACAAGTCAAAGATATCCACTTATCACAGCTACCATTATCAGTCTTTTCAAGTTGAGTTAGGAACGGCATTCCATACACTGTTTTCTCCTTCAAAGTATAGAAGATCGTAGATTCAGATTTGGCAGTTTTTGGTACAAGTTCATAATTTAGAACCCCAGGGAATCCCATGCCTTCGCAAGCCAAGTTAGCATAGGTGGAATTCCAGTACACCTTGTCACCACATACTGGATAGCTGGTGTTAGTATCTGCTTCAATCTGAAATGAAGATATATCGGTTGTTATGAAATATGGCAAGAGGAAGCAAATAATGTTTCAAAAATGACAGAAAATATCAATCTTAATTACCTGTAAAATGTTTCCTTTCAGTTGTAGGCAGTTCCATTCATCAGATCGGTCGGCACACTGAGTGATTCCATCACAGCGTTTGCTCTTGTCTATGCAACCTCCTCCAGTTTGACATTTGAATGTTTCATTATTGCATCCTAAAAATGAGATATTCTTGCATCATCAGTCAAAATATGTTTAGCATAAAACCAATAGGTCTCTCTAAAACAAGTTTTTTGCTTTGCATTTTCATAGGATACAGCTTTCGATTTTTGATTTTTTTAGGAAGAATGTCCATATTTAATTTTAATTAAGGTTGTCACATGGTAGTCAAGTATATTAGCATGACGAGATTCATTGTTTCAATGCTAGGGACTGTTATCATGACCAGCTCATTTATTTCAATTAATACTAGCTATCTGCACCAAATTTATATAGGGGAACCTAGGTAACATGGGTAACAGTGAAACATTCAAAATAGCCCTATTATAAATGGCTCATAGATGGCGATAGTTGTCCATGTTCATTTTTTTTTTATTAAACAGGGTTTGTATCCTATAGTGCTGAGCAGGGTTTGGTGTAATTAAAATTCAAAAATAATATTTGAGATTAGTACTGTTATCATGTTTTCATTTTGCATTGCCACAGGCAACAGTGAGACAATTTCAACAGGGAAACAATGAGACAGGTTACTGTTACCTATATGTCTCACTGTTCCCCATATACATATAATAGAAAAATATTGCTTACGTTTGTATACTCACAATGTGCTTAAAATTTAAAAATCATTGAATTTCCAGTTATTGTAAAAATAAAAAAAGTGTCTTGCTGTTACCCAGGTTACTAAGCAAATTTCACACTTCTTAATTGTTTGGGAGCCTCATGTATTAATTTTTTCGTTAGTCTAATTTTTTTCTTAAGCTAGGAAAAATGGAAATTTCTTCTCTGGCCCACAATTTGTGTACACAGACTATAATATTATCATCTACTTAAATTAAAAATGTTGTTTGTGACTGTGACTAATGTGCATATTTATTTAAGTTTACTTTAATATGATTCTTTATCACAGGGAAATGTATCTTAATGTATGTTTTAATTTTATCAAAAAATATGTAAGTTATGTTCATTGTTATTTTTATTATAATTACTCACCACATAATTTTTCATCCTCTCCACCAGTGCAATCAGGAGTTCCATCGCACCTCCAGCTAAATGGAATGCACGTGTTTTGTTGGATGCAATGGAAAGAATCTCCAGAACATTGGGTGGACTGGCAATTTTGCTCATCGATATTATCTGGACACTGAGATTTTCCATCACATTTCCAGAGTAGGGGAATGCAGCGCTTTCCACCGCCACATGACATTTCATCGCTATTGCAATTCCATTTTTCTGAAAGGTAGCAGAAATATTAGATTTGATTTAATAAATACATATACTGTTACTAACCACAATCATATTCATCACTGCCGTCATTGCAGTTGAGGATTCCATCGCACACTAAGTGTCTCTTCAGACATTGTCCATTTGCACACTGGAATGGAAATAATACAGTAGGTAACTAAGTGAACTGAAAATTGATGTAAGCTTACCTTAAAATTGTTTGGACAGCCCTCTTCAGTACAGTTCACCTCATCAGATCCATCACTGCAGTCTAGCACAGAATCACATCTGTCATTTCCAGGAATGCAGTAGCTTCCATCTTTAACCGATGTTCCATTGACACACTGGAACTGTCCCGAAGCACACCTTGAGAAGCTAGGAAGATCAAAGTTTTCCGTGACCGGTTTATTGGAATTATTGAAAGTCCTCATTTGAAGGTCATAGGAATGAACAGTTGTCATAATTCCTTCCGTTGTAGTTAAGACTAAATCTAAACTTTTCTCAACGACTCCTGGATTTTTGAGGAAGAGGTCTTTTTTGTCAAGTTTCTCGTATTTATCGCCTGTTTCTTCAATTCTCTTATTTTCTGGTTGAAATTTGTCTAAAACACTCTTTGTTTCATCATCAGAAATATCATTTGATTCTTCATCGAGATTGTCAGATTTTTCTAATGGGACAACAGATAAACCTTCTTCTTCAGCTGTAGATGCAGCTTTTATGGTATCTTCAGGGTTCGGCGTACCTTCATTTACTTTAACAGAAAAGAACAATTTTTCAGTAGTGGTAACATCAGAAATGGTTTCACGAACTTCATATCTGTTGTTAGGTAAAACTGTGGTGATATCTATGTCAGAACTGGAAACAGTGTTGTCATCTTTTGAAATCCCTTCTGTGGTTACTTTGGGTAGTGTGGTAGTCTTTTCTGTAGTTGAAGACATATTAGACCTAGTAGCAGCAATTGTGGATTCCTCTGTTTTTACATGAACAATTTCTGTTGCCGTGTCAACAATATCTGCATGAATCGTAGGAGCATTATTGTTGTAATTATTTTCATCCATGTTTTTTGCAGTAGTGGTAGTGTCTGTTTTCTTTTGTGTTGTGGTCTCAAGGGCTATTAAATCCTCAGTGCTTGACCCAAAATCTTTAAAATTGTTAACATGATTTGTGTGCTCGGTGGTATTGCTTACATAACTATCATTAGCTTGTTGAGTTTGTACCGAGATATTTTCTTTTTTATTTGCAGTGTTTTCAAAGTAACTGTTGCTGTGCACATTGTTCCAAATTTCAGGAGGTAGTGTTTCTTCTTCATTCTTAAATGGAGAAGTAGTAGTAGTTGGCAACTGATGTTCAGTCTGCATTCTCACATTCTTGACTTCACTTACTATATCTAAAGTTTTGTTAGTTTCATTATTGGCCCCAGAACTATCCACAGTTCCTGCTGGAATCATAGTGGTTATGTCGACTTTTTCTGTTGTAGTACGAATTTGATTTGTTTGATTAGAAGTATTATTAAATGTGCCTGTCCAACCAGTTTGATCTGTTTGATTTGAAGTATTAGTAAACTCAGTATCGGTCATATTTATTTTCTCAGTGGTGCTTGAAATCATTTCACTTTTAAAAGTAGCAGTTGATGGTAGATCAGTTTGACTTTCTTCAGTAGTAAATTTGCTGTGTCCAGAAATCTCATTTTCTTGATTTTCTAGAGGAGCAACAGCTAAACCAGCATCTGCTATTGGAGTAGGATCAGCTGGATTAGTGTGGTTGAGCTGATCATTTTCTAAATTAGGTGGTTTCTCGGTTCCATTTTTAACTTCATGGTTTTCGCTTTCATTTAATGCAAATGGAAAACCAATAAAATGTTCTTCTGAATGTAAAGTATTAACATAAGTATCATTTTCGATGTCAGGTAAAAAAGGAGAAGGATTTTCATGGGTCGTTTGGTCATTTTGAACTTCGTGGTGTGTTTCACTAAACATTAAGTTTGTACCATTACCGTTCTGCTTAATCTCCGATTTGGTGGTAAGTTCAAAAATTTTTGGTTCCCCTTCATCTACTGTTAATAATTGTTCATTATTTATAATGACAGGTAGTGTGTGGACTTCAGGTTTTAAGGTTGTTGCTTCTGATGTGTTTTTGTAGGTGGCATTCGAATTGTCTACTTTAATGTTGTCCTGACTACCATTTACTACTTCTGGAATAAAATATCCATGAACAAGCTGGTCTACTTCAGTTGTAGTAGGGACAGTGTCTGCTGCATCCATTTTATTTGTGGTATCTTCAGGTTGTGCCGGTGAGGTAATCGTTGATGTGATTATTTCAGCTTCAGGAGTTACTATGTTCATTAATCCAATTTCATTAATTGCTTTTTCAGAGAGTAATTCCTTCTTGGTTGTTGTCTCAGATGAACGATTAATAGTAGTTGATGTTGAATTTTGTGTGCCTTCTGTTACAGTTGGTGCTGTTGTTATTGCTGATGGTAAAATGTCATTATCGGAAACAGAATAGAAATCAGATGTATTTGATGTGGAATATTCTGTAGAAGAAACAATATTGTTGTCGAAAGGCGAAGAAGTTTCTTCGGCTGGTTTCAAAGTTGTTTCCGATAAATGATTTGAAGAAATTGTAGTTTCATCCTCTATTATTGAAGATTCACTTGTAGTTTTTCCTGGTTCTTCAGAAGATAATTGTGTGAAAATATCATTATTTACAAAGTTTCTACCTTCACTTTGATCTGGCTTGATAGTAGTTTGTTTTGTTAATGGATCTACACCTAACATCTCTATATTTTGGCCTGTTTCTGATTCATTTTCAATAGTAGTTGTTGCTTCTGGGGTTTTTTGAGTAACTATTACGGGAATTCTGTAATTAAACTCATTATATTTTTGTGACGTATGTTCCAATATTGTTGGTGCTGCTCTAAAAGCAGGTTCTTCCGAAACTTCATTGAAATGATTGTAACTAGTGTAATCACTGTGAGTTTGCTTGTTATCATGTGGTGTTGTCATGTTTTCTACAGATTCCGTTGAAATATCTGGTTTAACTACTTCACTACTTCCTTCAGACTCCTCTCTTGAAGCTTCTTTATTTTCAGCAGATGATGGGTTTGATTCTGTGTTATGTTCGGCATGTGATTCTGTCTCAAAGATAGGTTGAAAGTGGACACTACTTTCGGATGTGTGGTCCAAAGATGAAGAAGATTCTGCAGTTGGTTCTGGTTCTGCTTTAGGTTCATCTGGATGAACAGTTGCCGCAGACATATGTTCTGTGGTGGGAACAGGCTCTGCTTTTGGTTCAATAGTTGTGGTTATTAAGGGCTCAAAATTATGGACAGGAGTAGGTTCTGGAGAAGTTTTTGGTTCTGGTTCTTGGTGCACAGCTACAAGGGTTTCTTCATCTGCGTTGTGTTCCAGGAATGGTGCAGTTGTAGTTTCTAAGTCAGTTTCTGAATGAACATGTCCTATATCTGATGTCGGAGAAGGTTCCGGGCTAGGTGTTGGTTCAGGGGATGATTCTGGTTCTTTTGATGGTTCTGGCTCCGGTTCTGGCCTTGGTTCAGGTTCTGGGTTTGGGCTGGGTTCTGGAGTTGGTTCAGGGCTTGAACTCGGTTCTGGTCCTGGAGTGGTCTCTGGTTCACTTTTTGGCTCTGAATAGTCGTGTGCAAAGTGACTGTGGACGATCTCATCATTGCCATGAACGAATCCTATATCTATACACTTCTTTTGATCTGCTGCTAACATTTTCCCATCTGGACAAGTGCATTTGAAGTTAAGGTGTTTGTAGTCAAACATGCAAATGTGCTCGCAATTGTTATTTTGTATTTTACAGAGATCGAGGATCTTTTGTGCTGACACCGAGTTGTCCTTAACATGATATGTGTCCATTAGACCATTGTTTCGTTGTAGGGTTTCAACCATTTTCGATTCTAGGGACTCTTTGGTGATCGGATCTTTGGGGTTGTGTATGCCTTCCCTAAATTTCCAGCCAATTCTGTATTTTACAATAACACTTCCAGAGCTACAAAGAATGTATTCGAAGGTCACTTTAAATATCAATGATCAATAATTATTACTTACTCAAAATCTAGGATCTTAACTTCTATGTCGGCAGGTCCAAAATCGAGCATAGTTTTTGAAAACAGGGTGCTTTTTATTTCATCTTCTAATGATTTGGCGAGGGCTTGATACTGTGTGCTATTTTTGTCATTTAATTCAGGTGTGAAATCCATATTATCGATGGTTAGTTTTGATTCCAATGCTCTGGGAACTGAAATTTGGTTTTTAAGATACGTTGATAAATATTTGTTTACAATGATTTTAAATTGTTCTGATTTGAATGATAAAGTATAAAATGTCTTCAGAAATTATCTGTTTAGATTAGTGAAATGTTTAAAATAGGTAGATAATCTCTTTCTACTTGTTAACCAAGATTATTATTTTGTAGGTAAGAAAATGTGAAACGATCTTTTGATTATGTTTCCCTATTTTTGACCCATTCGATAATCATTCATACCTGCAATCATGGATGTTTCCGTGGTCGGCAGCAAACTGGAAACAGTACTGACAGGTGGACCAGGCGTTCTAGAAATTATTTCAGGAGGAAGGTGCGTAGTGCTAATTTCTGGTGCTCCAAATATACTTTCTTCTTTAATTTGTGGTTCCGAACCATCAAATTTTCGTGCACTAACTTCTTTCGCCATAGGGCCTTGGTTTCCTATCACTCCAACTGGAAGAAGAAATTTCATATTAAAGATTGTACCCAAATCGTGTAGGAGATTAAACACAGTACTTTTGAAATATTGTTCTAAATTAATACAGTGACACACAAAGACCTCATCATATAGATTTTTTTATTATTCGATTTAAGTTTTGATGTAGTTAATTGTTTTTGCTTAAAAAATGATGTGCTCAAATGCAACCAGCGATTTTCTTTATCTGTCAATTTTGATGTTTTTTTAAGAAACTGCTGAAAATGGCGTTATCTCTCAAAATTTCGAAAAATGTTTCCATTCTATAGCGCTATACTAGATTTCAGACCTCTAAAAATACTTTTTTTTATTTTTTTTCTAAACAACATGCCTGACACATACTTGAAAAAGTGCTTGGAATATGCCACTGAACTTGTATAGCATATCGCTATCACATTGCTTAGCTTGTTCGAGAGTCTCCGTAAAGATGTAGGACAAGTATCGGAATATGTCAGAGGAGTTAGAACTAGACAGATCCAGAGGGCGGTGCGGGCAATAATGTCTATTGATACATTAAAACAAAAACTTTCTGTTTTCGCAGGGCGTCTGAGAAGATACAAGGCTAGTAATATCGGGAAACGAGACAACAAACACTTTGAATGATCAGAAAAAGGTTTCTAACGTATTTTGAATTCTAGCGCTGATGCCACAAATACGAGTCACCCTAGTAGAGAACAGGTTTCCGGAGAAATCAACTTTCCACACCAGGTCCCTGCAATGTCAGTGCAAGCTGGATCAGTAAGGAATGCCAGATAGGCCGGAACTATAACCAGATGCAATATGAGCAATTCACAACCAATGAGGTTTCCAATGTCATCAATGGGATGCAAAGAGCAACTCATCATAGACTGTCAGCTGCAAGAAGGCTCATTCCAAGCAACGAAACCTCTATATGGCTTATGTGGACTACAAAAAAGCATTTGATTCCGTACCTCATGAGTGGCTCACAGGTATCTTAAAACTGTATAAAATAGATCATCATACAGTTTCCTATTTAGAACACAATTATGACAACTCAGAACCGCAATCGGTAACATCGAGACCGACACAATATTCAAAGACGGATTTTCCAAGGAGATTCACTATGGATCTGCGATCTACGAAATACACTCTGAAAAACAACAACACAGAAGCGATCAAGTTGAATCATCTATTGTACCTGGTGTCCAGAAAATATGTGTACAAAGTTTGATGACAGACTCAAGATGTCAAAATAGGTTGATATTATCGATAAAATCAATCTTATCGATAAAATCGATCTTATCGATATAATCGATCTTATCGATATAATCGATATTATCGATAAAATCGATCTTATTGATAAAATCGATCTTATCGATATAATTGAGGCGTTTATTTGAAAAACAACACATGTCCATTTTAACCGAAAATCGACCTTATGCAGATTTATATAGTAAAATACCATATACACACGTTCCAAACATCAAATAGTGTAAAAACCTCAGTTGTCCGGGTTAGAATTAATGCCCAAATTCTGCTTGTTTTGGAAAAAAAGCAGATGTCCCCGCTCATTGTTGTAAAAACAACAGTTGTCCACATATTCCACGTGTTCACTTCAATGGCGGTTCAGTCTGACAGCTTGCCTAATAGTGGCAAAAGCTTTTTACGATATAAGACGGAAGGTTAAAGCTAAATGCCAAAGTTCTCCTAAAGTAACAGCCATTGCGTTCGATTTCATGCAAAATCTTTCTTTACCTAATTTAACAACCAACAAAGTGTTTTACAGTAGATATCTTTGGCATTATGTGTTTGGAATACACATGAGATCGGAATAAATGATGTCAATATGTATACATATCATGAGGGAATGGCCAAACGTGCTCAAAATGAAGTCACTTCCATGATATTTCATTATCTTAAAGAACATTTACCAAGCCAAACTGATGAAACCTGGTTCTTTTCTGATGGCTGCCCAGGCCAAAACAAGAACTATGTGTTTATTCGCATTTCATATATCCTTGTGCATGTACTAAAGTTGGCATGTAAAGTGACACACGTCTATCCTAGTCGGGGACATTCATACTTACCCTGTGATACTGACTTTAGTCTAATTTCGACTGCAAAAAAAGTAGTAGTAGTAGTAAGTAAAAGAATGGAATGAACTAATTCGGCAGGAAAAGTCCAAACCATCTCCTTTTAATGCAGTAAATGCTGGAATAGACTCCGAATGACTTCTAATGGATGAAAGTTTAAAGATTTATTTTTAAAAAATCCCAAGCCAAAAATTTCGCTAAAGTTTACTTTGGGACAAGTGTTACTTTTCCAATATTTTTTTATATTTTTTGGTTTTGTGTACAAAATAAACAAAAATTAAAGTCAAAAGTTGTTTCTCTATTTCACATTTAATTATAAAAACACCTTAATAAAATCAAAATCCTTAGCAGTATAAACACAAGCAGTTTTTCTTGATTTTCCGAAAATTCATTTTTTTGACATGTGTTATTTTTCAAATAAACGCCTCAATTGATCTTATAGATAAAATCGATATAATCGATTTTATTTTAGAAGGTAGACAATTTGGAAATTCGAATAAAATTGATCATATTAACAAATCGACGTCGGAGGGACAAACCCTCGCGGCGATGCCGAACTGCAAATCCGATTGGCACGTGTCGGCCTCTGTCGGGATCTGGACGCGCATATAAAAAAAGACCGATCGACCTGCTGCGGGCGCGGTCTGGACGCAATGGGTGCAGCAATTTCCGATAAAATCGAAAAGATCGATAAAATCGAAAATATCGATAAAATGGAAAAGATCGATAAAATCGAAAAGATCAATAAAATCGAAAAAAATCGATAAAATCGAAAATATCGATATTTCGATTTATCGAAATTGAATATCGAGTATCGATAAAATCGATACTATCGATTTTATCGATATTTTGTCTCAGGCCTAGATTGTACAAATTATAGCAACAAAGACTGGAATCTTACAAAAACTGTATTGTAGAAATGAGTTTGAATTGGCCGATAATAATAATGTGATATGCAATAATTATTCTTATAATAAGTTCTTGTTCAAATAAATAATTTGTGAATACTTACCTAGAAGCACAGAATAAATAGCTTTGCAACAGAAGCCTCCTTACGGACATGTGTCAAAATTAAGCGAGTCTCCATTTCAATTTACAGGAAGACAGACAGTATTTTAAAAGCTTTTATTTAACTTGCAATGTATGTATGTATGTATGTATGTAATTTGTTCGGGTGGAATCTTGCAACTCAATTTTGAAGCAGATATCTTCAACCGATCGAGCTGAAATTTTGTACACACGTTTAATTTGGATGACAATGCATGATTATATGTGTGACGTCATTCTAAATCCAACATGGCGGATCACCCAAGATGGCGGACTAGTTAAATTTCAACCGATCGAGCTGAAATTTTGTACACACGTTTAATTTGGATGACAATGCATGATTATATGTGTGACGTCATTCTAAATCCAACATGGCGGAACACTCAAGATGGCGGACTAGTTAAATTTCAACCGATCGAGCTGAAATTTTGTACACACGTTTAATTTGGATGACAATGCATGATTATATGTGTGACGTCATTCTAAATCCAACATGGCGGAACACTCAAGATGGCGGACTAGTTAAATTTCAACCGATCGAGCTGAAATTTTGTACACACGTTTAATTTGGATGACAATGCATGATTATATGTGTGACGTCATTCTAAATCCAACATGGCGGAACACCCAAGATGGTCATTAGAAGGTCTCCTCATTGAAGAGCTAGACTGTTCTAAACTAACCGGCAAACGACCTTGCAACAATGATGCGTTAACTGAGATGAATAGAGTCAGTCACCTGGCCAAACTAAAAATTACAAAATAAATTAAAAGTAAAAAAATATTTAAAAAAAAAGCTTTTATTTAAATGCGCTAAAAAGAATAAAATAATATTTTCTTTTAAAACTTTTACTATCAACTTATAACGTCATTCCACAATTTATATGATATAAAAGCTTGTCGCGAGATTTAAGTTTTCAAACTAAGTAAATACCACTACTTAAATCTCGCGACAAGCTTTTATATCATATAAATTGTGGAATGACGTTATAAGTTGATAGTAAAAGTTTTAAAAGAAAATATTATTTTATTCTTTTTAGCGCATTTAAATAAAAGCTTTTTTTTAAAATATTTTTTTACTTTTAATTAAGCATAAATTTGGTTCTAATACAATCTCTTTGCTATGTAGATTAACGTAAAATCAAATAAAATGCACATTATTAATGCCTTTAGAAGATATTTCGCTAAAAAGCGAGTCTCCTTTTGACACATGTCGCTAAGGAATTGTCTGTATTACTCGTTAGTCTGTGCTAGAAGTATAATTGATATTTAAGAATAAAGCTTCATTTTTTGTTATATTTCTTTGTCAGTAGGTATTTAAAAGAAGGAACTAGTTCTGCTTACTTTGTGTTAGGGCCTAAAACAAGCAGAACTAGTATTGGTCATCCTTCATTCAGAAATGTACAAAACTAGTTTTGCGCAATTCAAAATGTGCAAAACTAGTTCTGACTATTTTGTAATGCTCAATAGCCACATCAAGTACAATTTCGGGTTTGGGAAATATTTTTTGAACAAAACTAGTTTTGCACATTTATTTGGGGCATTACCCGAATTCGAGTATTGAGCGTAACATCAGTGACTATAGAAAATTCTTTTTCTACTCCTATGCTATTAAGTGACAGTTTAGGTTATAAGTAAGTCCATTGTTACGAACACTGACACGTAATGACTGACACGTAATAAAAACAATTACGCATCGTCTGTTCTAAATTTAAACGCAATTATCACGGGTGCCTTGTTAGCGCGGCATCCGCGTCACCATAGCAACTAACATACTAATTGTTGCCTGTCAGATAATCAGAAGTATAGTTTATCTATTATAATAGTTTTTCTTTCGTCGAAGAAAAATTATATTACAAAACTCGAGTTGTAAGCTTGTTACATACTCGTGGAATTACAGCACTCGCCGCTGCGCGGCTCCGTGCACAACTTTTTCACTCATACGTAATATAAGCTGTTTACAACCTCACTATGTAATATACTATTTTCTACTCCTATGCTAGTAACATACCTATTAAGTGACGGTTTAGGTTATAAGTAAGTCCATTGTTACGAACACTGACACGTGCAATGACTGACACGTAATAAATTATCACGGGTGCCTTGTTAGCGCGGCATCCGTGTCACCACAGCAACTACCCAACATACTAAGTGTTGCCTGTCAGATAATCAGAAGTATAGTTTATCTATTATAATAGTTTTTTTTTTCGTCGAAGAAAAATTATAGTACAAAGCTCGAGTTGTAAGCTTATTACATACACGTGGAATTACAGCACTCGCCGCTGCGCGGCTCGTGCGCAACTTTTCCAATAAACTATTTACAACTCTCGCTATGTAATATACTATTCTATAGTCACTGGTAACATAGACAAGGGCGTAACATATACATACAATAGGTACGACCATTGAGTAAAGTTTATTCCTTTACTCAATGGTACGACATATATTTGACGCCTTACAAAAATGTTATATTAAATGTGATTATCACGTACTAGGTACCTACTTAGTTTAGTACTTTGCTTTGTATTATACTGTAATTACTGTATACCTACTGTGTTAGATTTATAGAGTTCAGAATAATCAGAACTCGCAATTCGCACTTCGCAGGCGGACCGGCAAACAGAGTTCAAAGCCAAGCGAATCCTATCCTATATCACGATAGACTTACCCACGGTATGTCATTGCGCATCTTGTGACGCGTCAGTTGCGAGTCAGAATTTAAATTGCTCCATATGTCTTGTCTGCGGCATGCAGCAATCGATTTTTTGGCAAGATTATTGTCCTTGGGAAATCTATAGTACTTAATTTCCGCTCCCTTTACTGTTTCTGTTATTATTTGGACAAATGCTGACTGCACATCCCGGCATTTCTGGCCTATTTTAAAGCACTGTCGAGCTGGACTGGCAGTTGTTTACACTTTTTTCTTGACACATTAAACTGTAAACTATAAAAAATCGTAAAACAAAACCGCATTTTGAATTCGTGACTCGCAACTGACGTAGATGCGCAGATTTGCCTTGTTTTCGGATTCGTTACTGTCATACCGTGGGTAAGTCTATCGTGTCCTATATCATTTCCCATATTATCCCCCTTATCACAGAAAATATACGCTACGCGGACAGAAGTGCCAGTAGCATTGGGCTCGTAAAATATGTATAGCACACTGAAAGTTGGTTTTGCCTTGGCCTAACAGATGGCGCTCGGATGCAGAATCGTTCTATTTTTAAAACCGTAAAATACCCTCCGATAAAAGTCACCGCTAGAGGCGCCAGCAGTCAGCTGAAGAGCCTAACCGTGTTGCCGGTGGTTTAGGAATAAAGGTTTCATAAACGCGTCTATGCTGGCGGCGGCTTTCAGTCATCAAAATCTATTTTCGGGCAGACGGGCAGAGGCCTTGAACTATACGAAATATAACCTAGTGGGAGCATAGCTATTTTATTATTTGCTTCGTCTTTGTAGAATCCGTATGACGTATACTAAGCTATACAGAGTGCTTCAGAGCCAATATTAATTATCCGATTAAAATATATTAAGATGTTACAAATAATATAGTTTATTCGTATCTTATTTACTAATAATTATACACTTAGTATACGGTAAATATTTGTTCTACAATGTAGAAAATATGTACAGGATGTCAATGATACCAATTTTATGGGTTTTTACTATTTATAATTTTGGGCCTAACGAAAGTTTACAGAATAAAATCATAAATCATGAATAATACTTGTTGCATATTAAATTTATCATTCAAATCTCTGTTTCCAAATGTTTTTTCTACCTATAAGTATTGTTGTATTATTGAAATATTCATTTATCAAATGATCATGAATATCATGATCCCCGCAAGGACGTTCCTAATCATTCCAAATGCACGAATTCGTGGTTGAAAAAAATTGTTGGGCGAAAGTTACCCCGACTACCACCACGATTTTTAGCTAACGATCCCAGATGCTCAAATTCGTGCTTTAAAAAAATTGTTGGGCGAATAAACTACCCCAGCACCCCTTTAGGAAAAAAAATGATAACTTTATTGTCGGATCCTCGCTGATTTTAGCAAGGACGTTCGTAATGATTCCAGATGCACTAAATCGTGGCTGAAAAAATTTCTTGTGCGAAAACTACCCTCAACGCCCCTTTAAGAACAAAAATGATTCATTGTCGAATCCTCTCCAATTTTAGCAAGGAACGTTCCTAATGATTCCAGATGCGCGAATTCGTAGTTGAAAAAATGTGTTGTGCGAAAACTACCCCCACTACCCCGTATTAAAGAAAAAAATATAACTTTCATGGTACGATTCCCACCGTTTTAGCAAGGACGTTCCTAATGATTCCAGATAATGTACAAATTTGTACTTAAAAAAACTTGTTGGTCGAAAACTACCCCAAGCACCCCTTTAAAAAAATTATAACTTCATTGTCGGATCCTGGCCGATTTTAGCAAGTAGGTACGTTCTTAATGACTCTAGATTCACGAATTCGCGGTTGAAAAAATTTCTTGTTCGAAAACTACCCTCAGCACCCCTTTAAGAACAAAAACGATAACTTCATTGTCGGCTCCTCGCCAATTTTACCAAGGACGTTCCTATAATGATGATAGATGCGCGAATTCGTGGTTGAAAAAATTTATTGGGCCCCCCACTACCCCTTAAAGAAAGCTAACTTTCATGATACGATTAGCACCGTTTTTAGCAAATTATTGGGCGGGAACTACTCCAGCATCCATTTGAAAAATTATAACTTCATTGTCTCTAGATTCACGAACTCGCGGTTGAAAAAATTTCTTGTGCGAAAACTACCATCAGCAGCCTTTTAAAAACAAATATGACAAGTTTATTGTCGGATCCTCGGCAATTTTAGCAAGGACGTTCCTAATGATTCCAGATGCGCGAATTTGTGGTTCAAAAAATTTGTTGGGCGAAAACTACCCCCACTACCCCTTAAAGAAAAAATATATAACTTCCATGGTAAATTCCCACAGTTTTTGGCAAGGACGTACCTAATGATTACAGATGCACAAATTATTTGTGCTTTAAAAAAATTGTTGGCCGAAAACTACCCCCAGCACCAAAGCAATTATAAGTTAATTATCGAATCTTGGCTGATTTTAGCAAGTACGTTCTAAATAATTCTAGATTCACGAATTTGCGTTTGAAAACATTCTTTTTCGAAAACTACCCTCAGCAGCCCTTTAAGAACAAAAATGATAACTTCATTGTCGAATCCTCGCCAATTTTAGCAAGGACGGTCCTATAATGATTTTGATGCGCGAATTCGTGGTTGAAAAAATTTTCTTGGGCAAAAACCACCCCCACTACCCCTTAAAGAAAAAAACGAAACTTTCATGGTACGCTTCCCACCGTTTTTAGCAAGGATGTTCCTAATGATTCCAGATGCACAAATTTGTACTTTAAAAAACTGTTGGGCGAAAATTACCCCCAGCACCTCTTTAAAAAAATTATAACTTGATTATGGGTCGATTTTAGAAAGTACGTTCTAAATGACTCTAGATTCACGAATTCGCGCTTGAAAAAAATTCTTGGGCGAAAACTACCCCCAGCACCCCTTTAAGAACAAAAATGATAACTTCATTGACGGATCCTCGCCAATTTTAGCAAGGATGTTTGCAATGATTCCAATTCGTGGTTAAAAAAATTGTTGGTCGAAAACTACCCCCAGCACCCCTTCAAAAAACGGCAATAATCAAATTAAAAACGAACTTCTGGGGGTGGGAAGGGGTAGTTTTTGCCCCGCAAATGTTTTCAACCACGGATTCGTGAAATAAAGGATGTAGTGATTGCATTTTCATAAAACGGCAATAATCAAATTAAAAACAAACTTCCGGGGGTGGGAAGGGGTAGTTTTTGCCCCGTAAATGTTTTCAACCCCAGATTCGTGAAATAAGGGATGTAGTGAATGTGTTTTCAAAAAACGGCAATAATCAAATTATAAACGAAATTCCGGGAGTTGGAAGGGGTAGTTTTTGCCCCGTAAATGTTTTCAACCCCCAGATTCGTGAAATAAGGGATGTAGTGAATGGGTTTTCAAAAAAGACAATAATAAAATTAAAAACAAACTTTCGGGGGTGGGAAGGGGTAGTTTTTGCCCCGCAAATGTTTTCAACCACGCATTCGTGAAATAAGGAATATAGTGATTGCATTTTCAAAAAACGACAATAATCAAATTAAAAACGAACTTCCGGGGGTGGGAAGGGGTAGTTTTTGCTCGCAAATGTTTTCAACCACCTATTGGTGAAATACGGTTATAGTAAATAATAAATGCCCTTTCAAAAAACGACTAAATACCTATAATCGTCTCAAAAGCAATATCTGGGGGAGGGTGTAGTTTTTTCCTAACAATTTTTTTCAACCACTAATTCGTGAATTTGGTATCATTTGTAACGTCCTTGCTAAAACGGTGAAGATCGAACTAAGAACAATGGAATTATCAATTTTTTCAGAGGGCGCATGGGGTAGTTTTTGTCTTGTAATTTTTTTCTACCACGGATTCGTGAAATAAGAGTTATAGTGGCTACGCTTTCCAAAAACTACGATAGTCGGACCAAAAGCAAATCTATCTGAGGGTTGGAAGGGATTTTTGCCTGTAAATTTTTTCTACCACGGGTTCAAGCATCTGGAATAATTTGCAACGTCGTTACTAAAAACGGGGCAGATAATCGGACCAACAACAATGTCGTTATAATTTTTTTTCCTTGAGGGGTGTTTTTGCGCCGTAATTTTTTCAGCCACGGATTCGTAAAATATTGGATGTCATTTCTAAAAACGACGATAAAAATAAATCTCTCGAGGGAAGAATTCTATAGTTACTGCTGACAGCCTCACTGTTAACCTTGAATTCTAAATGGGCAAGCTCATTTTATTAGGGATCTTCTCTATATTTTTATAGTTCGGTGAAACCACTGACTAATTGCACAATCCGGCAACGCCGCCTTCCGATTCTTTTCCCTAGCGTGCTGCCGCCTGGTATTGAGTAAATAAAGTACCAAGGCCGTGAAGGCAGAACTATGGAAGATTTCTTCTATAGACACTGCTGAATGCCAGGGGAAGCCGGCTTTTGAGAGCCGGCTTCCTTTCGGGCTGCGAAATAATTACATTGTGTGGAACTTCTGTCCGCGTAGCGTATATTTTCTGTGCCCCTTATGTTTACCTTGAAGGTCTACGCCACAGTCGCCACCTAGCGGTAGTATGGCCTAAATTCTAAATGTAAGTGCCGCCGTCACATAATAGATGGCGACAGCAGTACCGGAACCAGATACTTTGCATGATCATGACGTGTTACGTTATCTGTGATCATGACAAGGAATAAAAACGCGGGACATTTTAAGAGGGGGTTGCCGACAGCGAAAGTGATGTTAGATTTCGTATTTTTTTAAGTTGTATAGCATAAAATCTAATAATATTTTACCTGGCAAAAATTTAGTACAAACACATCTCTGTCTTCATTTTAATCATAAGATCTTACAAGCAGTGTTTTGTTTTATAGGTTATGAAAACCTTTGGAAAAATAATAATTCCAGTGCATATGCATATGTCGAAACAACTCAAAGGTGCGCGTCACTGTAAAAATGGAAACGGCATCCCGCCATATGCAGAAACTGTCCCGGTTCAGCGTTAAGCTCAAATTATTTGCTCCTTCCCGGCGTTCTTTACTCAAAGTACCAACACAGACCTATATAGCTTCGCGACATATAGGTATAGCGAAGCTATATATGTCTCTGTGCTAATAATCTGTGGTCTGGTCATGTCATCCTGTCATTCTCTAATGTAAACCGAACTAATAAAATTAAATATTTTTCTGAAAACCTGCCCGTATGCTGGTTTGAAATTAAATGCAATTGGTCTTGTGATAAGGATGGTGCTAGGCACTTATTTAGCATTAACAGTAATTATTGCTAATACCTCTCTGAAGAACTGAAAAAAAGGTATAGATCCCGTAATTGAGAGAAAATAATATTTTGGTCACTTCTTTCTAATGCGGCCCTGTATTTAATTGGAAAAAAAGGAATTTTCAGTATAATTGTCTCAAAACATTTTAAAAATATTTCGTGTCATACATCATGGTATTTGGAATGAAAAGTGTTTTTAAAATCTGCAAAAAAATCCAGGTTCGTCTTTAAAAAAATTAAGTTGAAGATGGTTTCTCAAAAAACGAAATGTTGTAGAACAAATCTAAAAACGCCATCTTGAAGCCCGTTAAGAAGTGCCATAAGAAAGTGTTTTTCTTTTTTCCTTTCTGTGATAACAACTTCAGAAAAAAATAAAATCGAAAATGCAAAATTTATTTATTTTTTCAAAATAACTCGAAAACTAAAAGAGATATTAGAAATCTGTTTGTACCATTTTATTGACCTCAAAATTGCCCAACATTTTCCCCATTTAAACGTTTTTCTATCTCTCACCGTTTGCAAGATCCCCATGCTGTTTATTCTTATCCGGGACACATCGTATAGGTATCGATTTGCAATTTCTTGGTTTATCAATATAACATAGAATCTTAAAATTTTCAAGTACCTAATTAAAGTGTAAATTTCAATAAATAGCACAAAATTTTAAACAATAATTTTAAAAAAATCGAAATCGAGTTTTTCGTTTTTTTTGCATTTCCTGAGAAAATTTTCCATAGTTGATGTATATTTTTTTACACCATCAGAAAGTAGAGGTTTCAACAAACAAAAAGAGAACCGACTTTTTTTAAAAAGCAGCTTTTTTGACGTGGTAATTTTCGAATGAAAATGAGGTTACTTTTTCGGTTTAAAATAAAAACAGGGGTAAAACTAAATATTTTGATTCGAAAAAATTACAGCGTATTCGGGACATAAGAGGATAAGTTTCCTCCAAATTTTGTGGATTTTTTTTTGTAGGAGATAACAATTAAAAAACGGTCATTTCGATTTTTCGCGGATATTTTGAGGTTGGGTGAAAAAAGTTTAAATACAAAAGTTGTAGATCTTTTTATTACCTACAACTTTGCCATTTAACTTTTTTCGATAGGAGTAGCAGTTTTGCCGAAAATCGTGATAAACCGTTTTCCACCCCTAAAAGATCACCCCCTACAACCCCCGTATCTCAAATCGTCCTTAAATTATTTTTTCTCTTATTTTTGCTATATTTTCGTCCTTTTCCAATGGGTGTCATGTTGTTCTAGTTTTTTTGTTCTCAAAAATTATCTACCCTGGCCTATTTGCCTGTTTTTATTTTATAAAAGATTCAGCAACAATGATTGTGTTTTTAGCATTAACCACCTGGTCGATTTTTACCGTCGTGTGTCATGTGGTGCCAGTGGCGATCGCTTGAAACAGCTAGTCCTCGGTCGGGCCTATTCCTATACACTATACAAAATAAATTATTACCTCACCGTTGAGACTTTGCATAATATGTGTTCTTTATGTCCACTTGGACAATTTCTGACATAATAATTCTCAGTGGCGGTGCGTTTTTTTGGGACCCTTTCAAACTTTTAAGGATGTCCGTCAACGGAATTTCCCGAAAATTTTTCTCGCACAAGGTTACCATTTGATTTTAAATATTTTTATTAAGCGACCTTGAAAAAATCAGCTGATATTTTCAGGATTGTTTAATAAAAATATTTAAAATCAAGTGGTAACCTTGTCCGACAAAAATTTTCAGGGAGTTCCGTTGTTGGGCGCCCTTAAAAGGTTGAAAGGGTTCCACAAAAAAAACGCCCCGCCACTGATAATTTTCTTAGGTTAGAAACTGTCCAAGTGGGCATAAAGAATACATATAGGTACAAACTCTCAGCGGAGGGGTAATAAAAAAAATTGTATGTATGAGCCTGAAGACTATAAGAGCTATGCACAGGTCTTTAAAATAGTGTTAGTCAAGGTTTAGCGCTCTTGGCCGTCAGCGGTGTTTTTTTTTATAAAAACATGTAGGTACATGCAGTCTATACCATCTGCCTCCACCTTGATTCAAAGCAAGGCCGATCGAAGACAGACTTGCTTGCGATATTTGTATATGTCACAGTTTCGTGGCAAACTTTATTTTTTCAATGTTTTTATAAAAATATCAGCTAAAATATTTATTTCCTCCATGCATAAGTGGAAGTAGGAAAAAGAATTTATATTATTTGTTGTTCATAATTTCCGAACATTCTCTAGGTACAGTCAAGTCCCTATTCTTGGGACGGCGCCATTAATTGGGACAAAAACGGCGCATTTTTGAAGTCTTATAAAATGGCAACACTGCAACAAAGTCTCGCGAACGCCGCCGCGCGCGCTTCTTCTAGTCTCCCGTCAACCGCTGAGGCGAGTGCATGCGCGAGTTGTGATCACGGTAAGTACGGTTTCCCGCCAAAACTGGACCTTCGATATTTCGTTAAAATAACCCAACTAAAGTGCTCTGTAGATTAAAGGAAAATAAGTATACACTTTTCAAATTTTGGTATGTTATACTCTATACATATCTTCAACTGGTTTTCATAGTGTTAAATGTTTGCTTTTGTTTATTTTTTTTGTATTAATATTTTAGAAAAAATTGTGCAAAGTATCAAAACTTGGGACACTTGTCCCAAGTTTGGATGTGCTTACATATTCTGATGTTCGGTCAGCGAATCCTACTTGATTTTGATATATATGTTTTTGTACCAGGTTGACCCAAAAAAGCACAATGGAGACTAGAAGGCTAGACAAAAGAAAATACCATGATTATTCAGAGGAACTGCTCCAAATTGCATTGACAGATATAAGAAGAAATAAACTCTCAGTAAGGCAGGCAGAAGAAAAATACGGGATATCTAAAAGTACGCTGAATAGAAAAATAAACAATAAACATCTACAAAAATATGGACGCCCACCCGTGTTTTCAGCAACGGAAGAAGCCCATATATCAAAATGCTTATCCTTGGCTGCAAAGTGGGGATATCCCTTGACAAAGAGAGACCTAAAGGAAGTAATTAAAAAAAGGTTGGATGGAAAAGGTGTCACAGAAAAACGTTTTATAAACAACAAACCGGGTAAAAAATGGCTAAAAGCTTTTTTAGCCCGCCAACAAGATTTATTAAAAACGAGACTTAGTCACAACATTAAGCGTGCTAGGGCAGGAATAACTCCAGAAGTGATCACAGAATATTTTAACGAATTAAAAGAGTCGCTTAAAGATATACCCCCAGAATCAATAATAAATTACGACGAAACAAACATGCAAGATGATCCCGGCAAAAAAAAAGTTATTGTTCATCGTCATTGTAAAAATCCAGAACAAATAAAAGACACAAGTAAGGCTGGTTTTTCGGTGATGTTTGCAGGATCTGCAAGTGGAAGCACACTACCCGTTTACGTAGTTTACAAATCTGCAACTAACTTGTACCATTCTTGGATGGAAGGCGGTCCGAAAAATGCCAGGTACAACCGATCGAAATCAGGCTGGTTCGAGGGACCATTATTTGAAGATTGGTTCATTACAGTGGCTTTACCTTACCTCAAAAAACTTGGAGATGGCCCCAAAGCTATTATTGGCGACAATCTGGCTAGCCACGTTTCCATTCGAGTGCTGGAATTGTGTATAGAGAATAATATCAAATTTCTGCTCCTTCCACCTAACAGTACCCATCTATGTCAACCCCTGGACCTTGCCTACTTTAGTCCGCTGAAGACAGCATGGAGAAAATTGCTAGATGAATATAAAAGCAAACATCGTGGTTCCATTGCAAAAGATATATTTCCTCGAAAATTGAAGCAGGTATTGGAAATTATAGAAAAAAGCTCCGCCCAAAACTTTAAAAGTGGTTTTGCAGCAAGTGGAATTTACCCCCTAGATCCATACCAAGTCCTAAAGCGTCTACCTCAAAAAGATGACACCAAAGAAAACTCCGAAGTTTGGACAAACAGCTTCGAAAGTTTTCTTAAACAAAAAAGGCAAAGTGAAACCCAAACTTTAAGAAAAAGAAAAAAAGTCACTACAGCCCCAGGAAAGAGTTTATCGGAACTAGATGTGGTGGAGAATATTAAAAAAGTAAGGACAGAAAAGAAAAAGAATGACGTTGCTGCAATCCCTGGGCCATCCAACGCACCTAATTTAAAAGTAAAAAAACGACTAGTTAAAACCAAGACTCTATATGACCTCTCTGGCTCAAGCGAAGACGAAGGTCATCTGTCCCTACATGATACCGACTCTGATGTAGATATGGAAGATTTTTCAGATTTTATAGAAGACAGGCGGGAACAAAGCAAAAAAAAATTCACAGATAACTTGAACAATAATTCAGACTACATGGCAGATATGGATGCGCAAACTAAAGAGAGTGCTGAAAAAATAGCCAGTGAGAAGCCCGATGGTGATAAAGCAATACTAGACAAGACTGAAGACATTTCTAACCCTAATTCCTACGATAAGACCGAGCAAGAAAAGACTGAAAGTAACGTGCAATTAGAAATTAAAGACTTTGTCATTGTGGACCTCAAATATAACGAGGGCACAAAAAAAGAATGTACCAAAGAGTTTGTGGGAAGAATTTTAAAAATTGACCGCGAACAAATTCTGTTGGACTTTATGCGAAAGTACAAAGGCTCCCACAACGTGTTTGTTTTTCCAGACATTGAAGACAGGCTATTTGTCCAAAGATCTCAAATAAAAAGAGTGATAAAACCCGTTAGCAACACTAGAAACACTATATTTACTTTTAACGATCTTGTTTGTTAACTTTTAAAATATTCTAAGTTTGTTAAAGAGTGGATATTTATTTTATTTTCGTTTGGAATAAACTTTTTTATTTTTTGCTTCAGTTTTTAATTTTTTGGCCCCCCAAAAAATTCAAAACACAAATATATGTATACATATTTTTAAAAATGTATTTTCCAGTCCCAAGTAAAGATTCTGACGCCCTAACTTGATTTAACAGGCTAATAACATAGGTGTCCCAAGTATGGGAACGTGCTCCTAACTTGGGACAAACAATAAAAAAAATAAAAACAAATATACAATAACTTTTTCTCAACAACAAATTTTTTCAAAGATATCTCTCACCATTCACCCAACTTTTGACGTTAATAGTTTTTCTACAGCACAACCCAGCGACTCACTGTGAACGGTTAAAGTTGAAAACCGTCCCAAGAATGGGGACTTGACTGTACATGTTAATATTGTAATGCAGGAACAATAATTTTTCGGTTACTGCATTAACGCAACTGCACTACTTATTAAATGTTGAACGTGACTCGTTGTCTCTCTCGCTAAACGTACTAATTTCCTGTCAATTAAGGTAACGTATATACTTACAGTATCCATTTTACGTCAATCAGATAACTGAAAATAATGTAAGCGATTTCTTGATTCAAAGGGCGTTAAAATCATTGGATATTGAAAATTACTGTTAATTTTATCTAAATATCCACTCTAGCTTTTCAATGTTGATAAATCAAGGGATTAATAATTGATGCAGAGATTCATGAATTTTTCGACAATGATTGCCTTAAACTTTCTTTTTAACTACAACTAATATTTCCCTCATTTTTAAAGTTGGTAATCAAATATTATCTTGCATTTTGTAATTCTTGAATCTCACATTTTGGTTCAAAGGCTACTGTGTTTCCATTTCTATGAAATGAGTTTAATTTTATGAATCTAGGTAATTAAGATTTATTCCCGTTATTGAAGGCAGCAATAACAGGAAGGTGAGGAATTTCATTTTGATATAGCCTCCGGCTATACAAAACTTCTTCAAGTAAACCATGTAAATTATAAAACAATAAATAATATACCTACCACCTACCCCTACTTATACCAAAGTCTAGAAATACTATATAGTAAGTATATCTCTGGACGCTGCTTATACCATGAAAGGCTATGTATATTATGAAAGATAATTTATTCTCTTGTGAAGAAAGTCCTAAATTCATATTAATGGTAGGTATACGTCTATGGTTAATCTAATAGAAGATATATTTATATTATACATGGTGTTTCATAATTTATCCTAAAAATTTTAGTCGATTAAAAAACATAATAAAATGCAACAGGAAATGAGATAAATGTTAAATTGACAATAAAAAATAATTTTTGGCTTTCTTTTATTGTGCGGTTTTCCCTCTCTGTGTGTGGGTGGGGCCTTTTAATAGGGCTATTTAGTAACCATTTAGAATTTTATGAATTTTTTGTCACTATTTGGACTTAGTTATTGCAATAAAGAAATCAGCTATTATTATATATTATTATTATTTAATCAGGTATTCCGGCTATCCAACAATTAAATATTCGAAACATTATTTACCTATATTGAATCCTAATGACAAAGGGCACATTAAATTTTATGAATAAATAAAATGAAAAATTCTGATGTTCAAGGGAATTAAGAAAAATATACAGTGTGGTCATTTAAGAGTGCAACATATGGGATTTTTTTTATTAATTGCACGAAAATAGAAATGTTCCTGAAAGTTGGTGCATGATCGATAATCATATTAGGCGCACTTAGAATGGTTGCAAGTCAAACAGCATACTGGGTAGGCAAAAAATATAAAAATTGTACAAGAGTAAAGTACCCTTATTTCAGAAAATTCAGCAAAATTGTATTAAGAAAAGTTGTCAAGAATTAAAAGTTATGCCCAAATACCAAAACATGGCCTCCTAAGAAAAATAAATAATTTTTTGGCAAACAATAATTTCCTAAAAAAATCGTTTTAATATTCACCCTAAACAATTTCATAAATCAATCAAAATTATATCAATTTCGCATAACTTTGTTCAAATTCAAGCATATTTGTAAAATTAACTTAGATTTTTAATTTTTTAGGGAATCACAAACTTCATGTTTGTTGCAACGATATTAAACAAAACTTTACAATTTCGCAAAAATTCTTCTGAACAAGGTAAAATATTAGTAATGGTAATGTGTATATTAAAAAATTTTAAATGTTTATTAAAGAACTGGAAATTAATTGATGAAAAAAAAAATTTTTCTTAGGAGGCTATGTTTTGGTATTTAGACATAGCTTTTAATTCTAAACATATTTTCTTAATAACCTTTTGCTGATTTTTTTGAAATAAGGGTACTTTACTCTTATGCAATTTTTATATTTTTTGACCTATAGCCTGTATGCTGTTTAACTTGCAACCATTCTAAGTGAACCTAATATGGTTATTGAACATGCATCAACTTTCGCCAATGTCTGTATTTTGGTTGTGCAATTAGTAAAAAAAAGTCCCATATGTTGCACACTTAAATGACAACACTGTATGTATATGTTAGAGTTATAATAACTACATTTTCCAAGTATACCTAAACGTATTTTACAGAGTACCTACATGCGACGTCTGCGACTATATGAACGAGTATCAAAATTATCAAACTTCCCCGTATCATGAAAATAGGTATATCTAATCTGGACCTATAAGTATTTTAAAAGTATAGTAAGTATTCATATTTTTATAATTTGGATAAACTATTAGGTACTTGTATTATATATTTACACATAATAGTGATATCATTTTCATACTGTTCCATAAATTGTAGCATATTGAAATATTTTAAGTGACCAGAATAAAAATAACATTGCGATTAATCAATATCCGGTAAGTTATTTGAAAGGCTTAACACGTTTCAATGAAATTGTTTCCATTCGCGTATAGAGGTGTAGGTGCAGGTACAGTACTTAGATATTTCCGATTTCCGAAAACATAAACTGTTAATTTAATTGGCGTGTGGTCTATTTTTAAAAGTAAAAATTGATGTAACTTTTAGCACTGTGTTAAAAGTAATTAACTTTTGAAACTAATATTATAGGAATGCTAACAGGGCAGTCAAAGTTATAATACTACTATATAGTGGAATAATAATAATTAACCTAATTTTATTATCATAACTCCATATTTAGAAGAAATCAAAGAAAATAGGTATATACTTTTAAGATGTCTTGACTTTAACAACGAGACCCATTTTATTTTCAATATAAGTGTTTATAGGAATAAATCGTCTCAGTTGGACCACCCTGTAACAAATGCACTTATGCATTATGTATGTAGGTACCTACTTTTCATTTTAAATTTTCCGATAAAAAGCCGTTGGGTAAGTTTTGCTTCTTGTAGAAAATTGTTGCCACTGTTGTTGAAAACTTACTGGTGTAATTATTAATGGCACAATCTGCACCACTATTTTTTTGTCGGTGGTAATGAACTTGTGATAATTTTGCGCTCACCTGCTACTAATATTCCTATAATCACAGCTGTTGCAACAACACAGAGACACAATCCCCAACATAAACATTTGCTCCTTCCCTTTTTGTTTCGTTTGTCCATGGTAACATACAATTTTTCACCCCTGAAAAATAAGAAAAAATCATTAATATTTCATTTTAAACGGAGAATACGGGGACGACGTATTTATAATTTGGAATTTTGGGTTAATTATTTTTGGAGAGTTAATATGCGAAGGCATGTTTTATACCAACACCCAATCATAACCACTACCACATACCATAAATAATATTCCCATATAACAGAAAGAACAACAATAATAATTTACAAATTCGCAAAAGTCGGACATTAAAGTTCAAATATATTTATATTTTTTCATTATTGCTTGTAAAAAATCACATTTTCTTAATAATATCTATAGCTTACCTTCTGCCTCTAATAATGAGATTATCTAAGACATTCATTTTGATAACCTTTTAGGTAGGCACTATAAAATATAGGAGCATGTCCTGGTGTAAACTACGGTGTGTATGTATTCTTCAGCGTATAGGCAGATATGGGTGCAAAAAATGAAGCAAAAAGCGGGAAGTAAAGGAAACATGCTCCTTTATTTTATGTACCAGGGACGACATCGAAACGGACCAATTTCTAATAGTTTTGAATTATAGAATTAGAATTTATAATCTCTTTGCGAAATATCGGTCAAAATACCGGTCTCCACTTGGAATTTTAAACATTTTTGAAAAGGTTTACTACAGTAGGTTGTTTCGAGATATCCATTTAAAATTTGGCAAAGATTTTCCTTTTAAACTACACACCATAGGGTGAGTTTTTAGTAAAAAAATAACAAACCGAAGAAAATCTAGGTTTGGACCCGTTGAGTATTAAGCATTCAAATACATAATTTTGATTTGGGACATTTATGAGACATTGATATTTCTTATTTGGAAACTTGTTTTCGTTATCTCAAAATTTACCTATCCACCCTAATTTGAGAAAGACCATGTAGTTTATTTTATCCAGTTTATTCCAATATGGCACCCCCTGCCCCTTTCATAATATAGATATTATAATAATTAATGCGATTTTCGAGTGTAAGTGTATGTTCCAAAACTCTTGAGAGTTAATGTAGGTACAGCACATACGTGGTGATTAAATATTTTGACCCATAAAATTGCTTTTTTCGATCAGTAGTGAGCAACACGCATAATTTTAAACTTTTGGTCAATACAAATTTTAATCTAAGTAACTTATTACTAATATTTTAAGACCAAAATTATTTAAAAATATTTAATATTGAAATCACAATGGCCGTACATTTGAATTCAAAGTATTTGTCTGAAGCCATCCCGAAGTACTTATTTATTTATAAGTTATAGGTTAGGCACTTAGAGAATAATCGAAAATCGAACTTAAAACTTTGTGTTAACTAAAAGTTTAAAATTATGCGTGTTGCTCACTACAGATCGAGGAAAGCCATTTTATGGGTCCAAATGTTGAATCATAACGTAGGTACGTGTTTTACATTTACACCTAAAATCTATAGACTCAAAGAGGGTGTACCATTATTCAGTGTCATCTACAGGGTGATTTAAAAACAAATTCAACAAATTTAATTTGGTACGGGGGTTACCAAAAAATGGTTCCACATAACACACTAACGATTGAAACAAAAGATTATTGCCTTGTGCATTGACGTTTAGTTTGGCATTAAATAATGCTTTAGACACTATAATTATTATTCTAACTTAAACATTCACAAGTCCGAGTATTGAACATTTATAACTAAATTTAAACTAAGTATGAAATATAAATAAAAAATAATTTTTACGAACAAATACTGGCAAAAAAATGGTAAGGACGTTTCTGTTGGAAATGTAGGTAATAGTCCTGGGAATGGAATAGAGCGGCGTCTTGCACGCTATTGCAAAGATAAATTAAACAAAGGGAGATGAAAATATGCCAAGTCCGCCTACTAAAAATTAAAACTAATAGGAACCGCTTCCTTTTCCCTGGAGGAGCTTCAAACGTCAAGTGTTCAATGTAAATGTTACTATTTACAAAGCGCCTTAAGCGCTTTCATATTTGTGGCTAGCAAAGGCTAGGCACATTTTAATGCCAGAGTAACTGTCAAATCACAAAGCAAGCTTTTGTTTCCAATGGTAACTTTGATTTGCTTTGATGTTAACTTTAATACATTATATAAATGGCTAGAAATTAGATCATGACGTGGAACCTTTTTTAGTAACTTGTGCTAAATCTGGAGAAAATCGGACAATCAGTTCAGAAGTTATGGACAAAAAACTGAAATTAAGGGTAAGTTTTAAGGGTTCATTCATATATAGTAGGACTATTGAAGGAAAGCTACACTTGGAAATACCTTGACAAACATGTATTTTTCGGAAAACTTTACTTGAAAGAAAAAAATTGCTTTCTTTATTGCGGAAAAAGTTTATTAATCTAATGTTAGGATTGATGGACTGATTGCTTTAAGCCTACTCTAGCAGAATTTGGGGAAATGCTACGGTTTAGTGGGTGCTCTCTTTAGCACTTAAAAAAAGTTACTCAATTATGGCAGGCCATGGCGTCAAAAAAGCAAGTACATAAGTATTTTATTTTTTAACCGAACTTTCAAGCCTTCCAAATTTTCATTTTTTTGTGAAACAAATTATAAATCAGGCTAGTGCAAGGGTAATGTAGCGCTTATGATCATAATATGTCGATTGAAAGTGCATAATAGTAGACTTATACAATGAGTCAATAATGGCTGCTATTATTCCCGAGGAATGTTTACGAAGCGTTCAGGCAGGGAGTAAAATTCCGAGAGAATAAAAGATAGCTATTATTGCGAGTAGTATACTTTAGGTACTTTATTTACGATTAATTGAACAATTTCTGGAGGTGTGCATACAAGTAAAATACTCTTCAATTTTCATCCATCTCAATACAATTGCACAAACACTACGGGTTTGACACTGACACTTTTAAGTAGGTATTCATTATATTGTTTCCATGGGGACTTTTAATCCCTAGTCATTATTCCCGAAGGCATTATATGGCATTATAATGCAGAAACAACAAGTATAATACTTATATTATACATTAGTCGTAAATAAACTACAGTTATCGAATTAACTAACTGACAGAAGCTGCTTGTGCTTTGTTTTCAAAGTTAAAAATGTGCGAAATGCAGATACCCGGCCTCAAATGTCAAAGATTTACACTGAGTGTGTTGTGAAATTATATAATGAAATCGACAACCGTAGTTTATTTAACCGAACCCAAGCATTTTGCCAGGCCCTCTAAATTTTTAATTTTTTCCAAAAAATATAAATCAGGCCAACGTAACGGATATGTAGCGCTGTGATGTATCAATTATTGAAAGTTCATAAAATATGTAATCTTTTGACGTCATGGCCTGCTATAATTGAGTAATTTTTTTTAAGCGCTAAGAGAGCGTTTACTAAACCGCTGCTTCCAAATTCTGATATAGTAGGCTTATAGCAGTCAGTATTACCAAGAAAATTTATTAAGACACTTTTTTAGTAACTCTTGAAATAACTAAGTTAGAAGCCGAAGACCTAGTCCATGAGAAAGGCAATTTTTTTAATCATCGGCATGTGTTTCGGGCAATTAAGTATGTTTGATTAGGGAAAAATTATTCAGGTTCAAATTTTCAGAATTTATATGTATATTTCTTTTGGACATTTATTGGGGTAGGTACTTCTATAGTAGGTAGGTACGTACGTAGGCCTACCCACAGAAAAACAGCCTGTTTTTCTGGGGCCTACCTAATCAAGGCTGGCAATGATATTTTTCTAACAGGACCAGCAGTTGGGTAAATTATGTGTTCTTGTTACTCTTAAAACAATGATAGATAAAAGTAAGCATTAACACAAACGTCTTCAGCACCAGCACGAAAGCATGCTAGAAATACATGGTGTTTCATGTTTTAATCGGGAAAATTTAATAGGCGTAGAACTCGTAAAAATAAAAATGCTTTAGACTTGTATGTTTTAAAGCTTCGTTTTCGAGATGTGTGAAATTGAATAAAAAACGTATTTTTTCAAAAATCTTAATTTGACTTGACCAATTTTTATAAAACTTGTTTTAAGTAACAAGAGTTTTAATTTGGTATAATTAGATATAATATATTTGTTCCAGGGAAGGCGCTGGGGCATCCTTATAGCTAGTTGTTATTTTAAGAAAAAAATTGAGCATACTACGTACTGATTTCTTATAAGTTTCGTATTATTTTAAATTAAATAATTATTTAAAATAAAAAAATGTCTCCTCAATTTTTGCTTAATCTTGCTTACTTTTCGAGAAAAAATATTTAACCTCGCCCGAAGAAGAAAATTTAATTTCATTAATAAAATTAAGTAACAAAATATTTTTCCATAAGCAACTTTAACAATGAAAACAATTCCTTCAACGCAAAATAGTTATTTACATTGCCAGATGCGTAAGTGCACTTTTTTGGCCGAGGAGGTTGCTTAAAGACCGAGGCAACTCCAGCGTTGCCTCGGTCATTAAAAGTACCTCCGAGGCCAAAAAAGAGCTTACACATCGTGCAATGTATTACATTTTTCCTGCTACCGACAATTTCAGGTTATAGGTACTTTGAATAAAGCTCTAAATACATATGGAGTAGATTGTGAGTAATAATGATCTTCAACATAACCTTTGTTCAATTACTAAAAATGATAATCAATGTTAAATATAAGAGGCAGAATGCAGCGATAATAAAAAATAAATAAAAAATAGTGAGCTTTGTGTGGGACTTGAACACTGGATCTACGAATTACTAATCGCGTACTTTCACCCTAACTAAGCAATACTTTTTGTATGTACCTAGCAACCACTTTCGCAGCTAGCAACCAAAATAACCCGGCACCTAGAACATTTGACTTTCGCTTTCGGGCCTGTTGGCGAGTATGTAAAGGGTACATAGAGGGAGGGAGCAGGAAAATAAGTTTTTTTACTTCAACACCGAACCTTTAAAACATATAAGTTCATGTAAACTTTCCTTTTTTATTTTTACGAGTTCTATCGCCTAACAAAATTTCTCAATTAAAACCTTAGACGCCATGTTTATTGATTTTACACATAGTCCGACCCTTGCTGGAAATAAAACAGTGGACCCCCTGGAACCAGCAAACCAATATAGGGACAGCGCGTTTCGGTGGTATGGTGGTGTGTATGAATGAATGGTGGTACCGTGAGTTGGTCATCCAGCGAGGATACTCGACGGCGCCGTCGTCGGTGTGCGCCTCGACGCTGCCTGACGCGGCGCCCTCGGCGAAGGTCACGCTGCCGCGGCCCCTGCGCG
The DNA here is from genome assembly GCA_963920635.1 of Pseudeuparius sepicola. Classification (NCBI taxonomy): domain Eukaryota; kingdom Metazoa; phylum Arthropoda; class Insecta; order Coleoptera; family Anthribidae; genus Pseudeuparius; species Pseudeuparius sepicola. The sequence continues at coordinate 48,900,189 of OY987299.1, read as the reverse complement.
TCTTGCTGTCGTGGGGAGAGAGAAATAGAAAGTAGAGTAGAGCGTAGAGTTGCACAGAAGCGGAAAAGTTTAACGGGTGCTGCAACGGGTCGGCTAGGTTAGTTTATGTCCTTCCAAATGTGGACATTACGCCTCTCCTTATTTGTCTATATTTTCGTATATTTTTACCCAAGAAAAAGTTTTCCTAAGTAATTTGTCTTAAATTTTCTCAATCTGTCTTCTGAAAAACGCAACTTTAAGGCGCTGTAAAACCGAACTCCCTGTGTATTTTTAGTCCAAATTTTGAACTTAAGGGATTTAGAGGGTCCTAATTAACGCTGTATGGTCAGATTTTAAATAAAAAAATGCCTAAATAGATTTCGTGAAAATCGGGGTTTAAAAAAATCTTAGCCGGCCCTGGAATTGCAATTTGACAAATGTGTTCACGTAGAAAGTTGCGCATTTTGAAGACCTTTGTATAAAAAAAATTTTTGAAAATATCCCAACAAATCAATTTTTTTATTGATTTGTGTCCACTTCAAAGTGAACAACCTGTTTAAGTTGTAGCCAGGAGAGAGGTTTCCAAAAAATCGAAAATTTCAGTCCTGCGCCAATGCGCGGAAACTATAAAACTTATCTGAAATCTGATTGGTCTGGAAAGTAGTACAGTGACGTGAAAACCGCAACCCTCTAGCTTTAATAATAACCAAGATTTTTGAGACAAACACCCAAAAACACCCAAAATGGGACACGCTGTACATCGAAAATAGATGACACGCAATATTCTACGCATAAATTATTGTATCGTTGGAACAGGTTGGTACTTTATTATTATTCCTGTGGACCCCTGAAATTATATAAAACACGCAATCGTGAAAAAATTTCGGTAACTTTTATGCACTCGTGGTATTAACCCCGAACATTTTTTATAAATTAATTTTTGCAAGAATTATATTTGTGACCACTGCGCATGTGTCCGCAATTACCCCCCAATATGAGCGTCAATTTCGGCAGACCACTCATATTTTCACTAGTAATCACCCTAGTGCTTGAATTATTGCCGTACATTTTTTGAGTACTTACACGAATTTTCTTAAAAATTCGGTGATGTGATTGAATGAATATCCGTAAATTTTTCTCTAACACGAATTTTCTTAAAAATTGCTGCAACAAGAATGTTGAATCCTATGGTTGAATGTCATTTTTTTTTTAGTTTTTACTGTAATTCTTACGGTAAAGATTCACTGCTGCATATGAATTCATGGGTCTTTTCAGCAAATATATTAGTGAAACTACACTATTCTTTATAAACTCCAAGCTTTTGTTCTGATTATTTTATTTTTGCACTAAAAAAATAATATGGGCAGACTTTTTGGTGAAACCCACGGTATATTGAAGCAATTCTGCTATTTTTCTAACCTATAACTTAAACATTACTTATATAATTGTTTAATTTGATATTTGTGCATTGATATCACCTCCTAATTACAACCTGTTTGTGTTTTCTAAACTTTAGTATTTAGTATGCCCAATAAACAAAACAAAAACAACATAACAAACTAATCAGATATGCCAAATATTTTTTACAGATACTTATGAATTCATACTAAAAGATTATTATACCTACTATGTATGTAATTTTTACATTTTTCAAAATTAAAATCATTTCACTATAATTATAATATAAGTAATTAACGTAGGTATTTATAGAAAATATAATTTGAATTTTTCTTACTTTATCTACCCCTAATGAAGTTCTAAATCAGTTTGTGAAGTTCTGAATCAGTTTGTGAAGGATAGTTTCACTAATATATTTGCTGAAAATACCCATGAATTTCATTTACTGAAATTCTTACCTCCTCATATAGAGAATGAATATTTTAATATACCTACAATATTGTGTTTGTATGTTTGTGTGCCGAAGAGTTTGGCACTTACTATTTTATAAAACAGAATGAAGACGATTAAATTTACATCCACCCCCTACCTAGGTACCTACTTACTAATTTGAAAAGTTGATAATAACTTATTGAAAGACACGTTCTAAACTCAATGGGTCTCTTTTCCATGTTGTTTACACTTTTTTACTACTAGGTACATATTTTTCCCCAAAAGCTCAGTTTGCTACTGAACAGAACCCTATTCTAAGAATTTCCACTTCCAATTCAAAAATGGCTAGTAATAGGTACCTACCTACCTTTAGAATTATCATTGAAAAACTTCCCATATTTAATGGTATGTGGTAAACCATAGGGCTCGGAAACAATCTTTGCGACATGCTTTGTGAAAAACTTAGTAATAAAATTAGAGAAGTCTGCATGGCTAGCACCATAAATTAAAATTAGTCCACAAAATTACACATAGACTATCAGAACCCTTGTTGGATTTTCTGCAAGGCACACCAAATATTAACCAGGGTGAATATAAGTACTTTCGTGGATTGTAGCTACTATACCGGATGGGCCGCAAAATTTTGGACTTTTTTGTTTTAATAATACTTTTTTGTTTATCAACCGATTTAAAAAAGAAAAAATGTCGGCATTATGCAACCAATGCAAAAAGTTAGTAAAGTGGTCCTTCCTCTACATTTTTAGAGAAAGATCGGCCTCAGGGGGGGGGGGCGGAGCTATACCTAAGCAATAAGAGCGATTTTCATCAATGTTATTCTGTAGTACCCCGAAAATGCCTTTTTTCCATTTTTTTTATTTACTAACTAACCGATTTTAAAAAACGAGGCATCGTTGCTTGCGGAAAATCTATTGACAGGAAACTTTACAATGGCCGATTTTTTAAATCCAAAATGACGACGATGTTTAAATTTAGTCCTTTGTTTGGGCGAATTCTTTTTGAAGAAAAGAATGTCGGCATGATGCAACCAACACCAGAATTGTATAAAATAATTATCGAGTCTACATTTTGGGTTTTGCCTAATAGGTAATAGTCGTATTAGGTATGTCCACTAATCAGACTCTCCCGCACCCTGCTTGAATTAACGAATAAAAGCGTAATCTTGCAGAGGACAGACAATTATTTTCAAGTATGGCCGCCATCTCGTTTTCTGTCAATATTCCGTCCTATCTGCAAACGAAGTTGCGATGGACACAAGAACAAAGACAGTTCCAGTCCTGCAGCATATGAAAGATGAAAATAATGCTTTCTATTATTGCGTATAGCACCGCCCCGAATGGACTGATTTTCCCCGCAGTAGTCTTAAAAAGTATAAAAAAATGCCCATTTTATACAATTATGGTGTTGGTTGCATCATGCCGACAACCTTTTCTTAAAAAAAAAATTAGCCCAAACAAAGGGCTAAATTTAAACATCGCCGCCATGTTGGATTTAAAAAATCGGCCAATGTAAGTTTTCGGTCAATAACTTATTCTTTTCCGCAAACAACGATGCCTGGTTTTTTAAAATCGGTTGATAAACAAAAAAAATCATGATTAAAACAAAAAAGTCCAAAAATTTTCGGTCCATCCGGTATGTAAACTCCTGGACAAAATTAACGCACCACTTTAATTAATCTAAATAATTACAATAGAAACACAAAATCAAACTAAGTTATATTGAAATGATAATGAACACCTACAAATTAGTCAAAAATGACCTTAACATGACCTTAATTTGCCTCAGTGTTTCACTAAAAATGCGTTTTTGCTGAAAATGCATAAATGAGCTAGCATAACTCGAAATTAAAAAAAGAAAAGAATCAGCAAAACAGAATAAATGTATCTGGGTCAACACTAATACCGTGTAGGTCCTCCTCTACTTCTTATCACGGCATTATGCGTCGAGGCATTCTTGAAATCAAATGTTCAACAAAAGCTTGCGGAATATTCTCCCATTCTTAAATAGCGACCTCTATTAAGAGTTGGTTGTGATTAGCAATAGGGGGTCTGCGATTTCGAATCTTTTTTTTAGATAGTCCCATAGGTGCTCTATGGAATTCATGTCAGGACTGTTAAGTGGCCACTGTAATAAAGAGATATTAACATCATTTAGGCAGCCAATAACCTGTCTAGCCACATGGGGACGAGCATTGTCCTGCATGAATAAAAATTATGTCCAAGAAACGGAGCAAAAGGCATGTTCGACAATAATGTTGTCTAAGTATTATTGGGCATTCATAGACCTCGTACGTATAGGGACCAACTCCGTACGAGCAAATTCCCCCCTAAAACATTTTAGAGCCACCACCAAAAGGTACATACTTTAGAAGAGATATTGCAGCTGGCAAACATTTCTCCTCGCCTTCTCCAGATACACTCACGTCCATCTGGAGCTTTAAGGCTAACTCTAGTTTCATCGGAGAACAGAACTTGTTTCCAATCATGATGGTCCAATTCTGATGTAGTATTGCAAAATTCAATCTCTGGACTTTGTGTTCTCTGGTAAGCAATGGTTTTTTGGTCGGTATTCTGTTGCTCAATCCTGCTTCATGTAAACGTCTCCTAACCGTTCGAGACGATATAGCGATATTTCAAACATCTGCTAATTCATTTCTTTTAGCTGGTGACTCTTCTGTCTCTGAGAGCAAGTTGTCTCAAAAAACGATCATCAATTTAATTAGTGCAACGTTTTCGCCCTTTCCCTGGTCTTCGATGGCACGAGCCCCTCTCATTACGTCGTCTCTCCATGCGGCAGATGCTGAAATGATGTCTTCCTAACAAACCAATCGATTGGTTTGTTAGGAAGAATATTCGTCATCGTCATCCAAGAAAGTCGATGCTCGCACTGCATCTCAATTGAGAAATTTCTTTGGCGGTTCATTTTCCTTTCTTGATTTACGCAAATGAACTTCCCAGCACCCAGCATACATGTGATAAAAATAATCACAACCGACAGATTGCTTTTCGCAGACACTTTGCTTTAATCAGCACTTTTTATGAAAATTTTGACACATAGTTTTAGTTTGAAATTACTGTCAAAACAAGGTTATGGATACTATAGTTAGCTTAAATAACAACTGTCACTGTCGAACAAGGTTCATGACCTACTTGTCAAGAAGAAAATATAAAAATATAAAAAATAATATCGAAAATTCCATACCTACCTTTTTGATCAATCAGAGGCTCCTTTTTTGCTTCGTTTTCGGAAATATTCTCACTTGCTCTAGGCAGCAGGAGGTCCATACCTACACGTAAATTAAACGAAATTATTATCAAAATTTTTGTTCAGTATATTATGTTACAATGTCACATTATAATTATGACATCTGTCAAAAAATTTCGGCTGTAAGCACCTCCTGCTGCCTAGAGCAAGTGAGAATATTTCCGAAAACGAAGCAAAAAAGGAGCCTCTGATTGATCAAAAAGGTAGGTATGGAATTTTCGATATTATTTTTTATATTTTTATATTTTCTTCTTGACAAGTAGGTCATGAACCTTGTTCGACAGTGACAGTTGTTATTTAAGCTAACTATAGTATCCATAACCTTGTTTTGACAGTAATTTCAAACTAAAACTATGTGTCAAAATTTTCATAAAAAGTGCTGATTAAAGCAAAGTGTCTGCGAAAAGCAATCTGTCGGTTGTGATTATTTTTATCACATGTATGCTGGGTGCTGGGAAGTTCATTTGCGTAAATCAAGAAAGGAAAATGAACCGCCAAAGAAATTTCTCAATTGAGATGCAGTGCGAGCATCGACTTTCTTGGATGACGATGACGAATATTCTTCCTAACAAACCAATCGATTGGTTTGTTAGGAAGACATCATTTCAGCATCTGCCGCATGGAGAGACGACGTAATGAGAGGGGCTCGTGCCATCGAAGACCAGGGAAAGGGCGAAAACGTTGCACTAATTAAATTGATGATCGTTTTTTGAGACAACTTGCTCTCAGAGACAGAAGAGTCACCAGCTAAAAGAAATGAATTAGCAGATGTTTGAAATATCGCTATATCGTCTCGAACGGTTAGGAGACGTTTACATGAAGCAGGATTGAGCAACAGAATACCGACCAAAAAACCATTGCTTACCAGAGAACACAAAGTCCAGAGATTGAATTTTGCAATACTACATCAGAATTGGACCATCATGATTGGCAACAAGTTCTGTTCTCCGATGAAACTAGAGTTAGCCTTAAAGCTCCAGATGGACGTGAGTGTATCTGGAGAAGGCGAGGAGAAATGTTTGCCAGCTGCAATATCTCTTCTAAAGTATGTACCTTTTGGTGGTGGCTCTAAAATGTTTTAGGGGGGAATTTGCTCGTACGGAGTTGGTCCCTATACGTACGAGGTCTATGAATGCCCAATAATACTTAGACAACATTATTGTCGAACATGCCTTTTGCTCCGTTTCTTGGACATAATTTTTATTCATGCAGGACAATGCTCGTCCCCATGTGGCTAGACAGGTTATTGGCTGCCTAAATGATGTTAATATCTCTTTATTACAGTGGCCACTTAACAGTCCTGACATGAATTCCATAGAGCACCTATGGGACTATCTAAAAAAAAGATTCGAAATCGCAGACCCCCTATTGCTAATCACAACCAACTCTTAATAGAGGTCGCTATTTAAGAATGGGAGAATATTCCGCAAGCTTTTGTTGAACATTTGATTTCAAGAATGCCTCGACGCATAATGCCGTGATAAGAAGTAGAGGAGGACCTACACGGTATTAGTGTTGACCCAGATACATTTATTCTGTTTTGCTGATTCTTTTCTTTTTTTAATTTCGAGTTATGCTAGCTCATTTATGCATTTTCAGCAAAAACGCATTTTTAGTGAAACACTGAGGCAAATTAAGGTCATGTTAAGGTCATTTTTGACTAATTTGTAGGTGTTCATTATCATTTCAATATAACTTAGTTTGATTTTGTGTTTCTATTGTAATTATTTAGATTAATTAAAGTGGTGCGTTAATTTTGTCCAGGAGTTTACATACCGGATGGACCGAAAATTTTTGGACTTTTTTGTTTTAATCATGATTTTTTTTGTTTATCAACCGATTTTAAAAAACCAGGCATCGTTGTTTGCGGAAAAGAATAAGTTATTGACCGAAAACTTACATTGGCCGATTTTTTAAATCCAACATGGCGGCGATGTTTAAATTTAGCCCTTTGTTTGGGCTAATTTTTTTTTTAAGAAAAGGTTGTCGGCATGATGCAACCAACACCATAATTGTATAAAATGGGCATTTTTTTATACTTTTTAAGACTACTGCGGGGAAAATCAGTCCATTCGGGGCGGTGCTATACGCAATAATAGAAAGCATTATTTTCATCTTTCATATGCTGCAGGACTGGAACTGTCTTTGTTCTTGTGTCCATCGCAACTTCGTTTGCAGATAGGACGGAATATTGACAGAAAACGAGATGGCGGCCATACTTGAAAATAATTGTCTGTCCTCTGCAAGATTACGCTTTTATTCGTTAATTCAAGCAGGGTGCGGGAGAGTCTGATTAGTGGACATACCTAATACGACTATTACCTATTAGGCAAAACCCAAAATGTAGACTCGATAATTATTTTATACAATTCTGGTGTTGGTTGCATCATGCCGACATTCTTTTCTTCAAAAAGAATTCGCCCAAACAAAGGACTAAATTTAAACATCGTCGTCATTTTGGATTTAAAAAATCGGCCATTGTAAAGTTTCCTGTCAATAGATTTTCCGCAAGCAACGATGCCTCGTTTTTTAAAATCGGTTAGTTAGTAAATAAAAAAAATGGAAAAAAGGCATTTTCGGGGTACTACAGAATAACATTGATGAAAATCGCTCTTATTGCTTAGGTATAGCTCCGCCCCCCCCCCCTGAGGCCGATCTTTCTCTAAAAATGTAGAGGAAGGACCACTTTACTAACTTTTTGCATTGGTTGCATAATGCCGACATTTTTTCTTTTTTAAATCGGTTGATAAACAAAAAAGTATTATTAAAACAAAAAAGTCCAAAATTTTGCGGCCCATCCGGTATAGTAGCTACAATCCACGAAAGTACTTATATTCACCCTGGTTAATATTTGGTGTGCCTTGCAGAAAATCCAACAAGGGTTCTGATAGTCTATGTGTAATTTTGTGGACTAATTTTAATTTATGGTGCTAGCCATGCAGACTTCTCTAATTTTATTACTAAGTTTTTCACAAAGCATGTCGCAAAGATTGTTTCCGAGCCCTATGGTTTACCACATACCATTAAATATGGGAAGTTTTTCAATGATAATTCTAAAGGTAGGTAGGTACCTATTACTAGCCATTTTTGAATTGGAAGTGGAAATTCTTAGAATAGGGTTCTGTTCAGTAGCAAACTGAGCTTTTGGGGAAAAATATGTACCTAGTAGTAAAAAAGTGTAAACAACATGGAAAAGAGACCCATTGAGTTTAGAACGTGTCTTTCAATAAGTTATTATCAACTTTTCAAATTAGTAAGTAGGTACCTAGGTAGGGGGTGGATGTAAATTTAATCGTCTTCATTCTGTTTTATAAAATAGTAAGTGCCAAACTCTTCGGCACACAAACATACAAACACAATATTGTAGGTATATTAAAATATTCATTCTCTATATGAGGAGGTAAGAATTTCAGTAAATGAAATTCATGGGTATTTTCAGCAAATATATTAGTGAAACTATCCTTCACAAACTGATTCAGAACTTCACAAACTGATTTAGAACTTCATTAGGGGTAGATAAAGTAAGAAAAATTCAAATTATATTTTCTATAAATACCTACGTTAATTACTTATATTATAATTATAGTGAAATGATTTTAATTTTGAAAAATGTAAAAATTACATACATAGTAGGTATAATAATCTTTTAGTATGAATTCATAAGTATCTGTAAAAAATATTTGGCATATCTGATTAGTTTGTTATGTTGTTTTTGTTTTGTTTATTGGGCATACTAAATACTAAAGTTTAGAAAACACAAACAGGTTGTAATTAGGAGGTGATATCAATGCACAAATATCAAATTAAACAATTATATAAGTAATGTTTAAGTTATAGGTTAGAAAAATAGCAGAATTGCTTCAATATACCGTGGGTTTCACCAAAAAGTCTGCCCATATTATTTTTTTAGTGCAAAAATAAAATAATCAGAACAAAAGCTTGGAGTTTATAAAGAATAGTGTAGTTTCACTAATATATTTGCTGAAAAGACCCATGAATTCATATGCAGCAGTGAATCTTTACCGTAAGAATTACAGTAAAAACTAAAAAAAAAATGACATTCAACCATAGGATTCAACATTCTTGTTGCAGCAAACTTTTTGTAAAATTTAAATTTGGAATATTTATAAATCGGCAAACGAAAATGAGTAATAATGTATCTAATTTTAATATTACTATCTACTTCTTTCGCCACACACCAAAAGAAGTATATTGTAATGCCAAAGGTTCCCATTCCCAACATAGTTTTTAATAGTGCTGATGGTGATGAAGAGGTCTAGATTTTACTTTGGAATCCTATACTCGTCTAGAGCAGATAACACATATGGTCTTCACTAGAAAATTTACTTGGTTTTACAACTTTTATTTGAAACATTTCTTTCTAAAAGAATTTAAAAATTCAGAAAATACGAGTGCATTGCAAATCACTAAAAGGAGGTGTTCAGTTTTGCCCAAAACCTCTCGAAGACCTCGTGATTCATTCGCTTCATTATAAACCAAGATTGTATTCCTATTAATTACATTAACATAATCAATCTTCAATGATCACGGCCACGACTTTGTACTCACTAAATGCCCTTTGCATGCCTTTGTATCTAATAAATGACAGAGCTGTTTGAAAATCATCATTAGCCATTAGAATGAGAATACGGGTTATTATAAAGATACCTACACACCACTACACATTTACTGTGTAGGTAATATGGTAGATGGATACCTAACATTTTCAGAAAGTAGCTTTTTAGAATAGATCTGAAAGATAAATTTGGTTATTTGTGCAAAAGTAGCTTGTAATTCGAAGGCCAAAATATTTCTGCTTACTTCGGATATGGTTATGAAGTAAAATAACAAATTGATCAAAATAGTCACTGTCAAAAGTTAATCACACGCAATTTGTAAATTCACAAATAGTACAATAAAGTTGTGCTTATAGGGGTCGCAAAAAAATCCAAACAGGATAATTTTTTCAGTGTTGCTTGGCGACTGGTTCCTGAATGTCCAACCAAAAGGTCACACTCGAACTCCTGGTACGAACTGCGATATAGGGTGGATTCCTAAACAATAGGGGGTTTCCTAAACATTTTTAGAGCAAAACGACTAATAAAAGTTGTAGGGGATCAAAATGCGAACAACTTTCCCTCATACAATTTTGTTGTATCTCTAATATGTAACAAGTTACTTATATGTATGACAAAAATTCCGCACGCTGCTGGGATGGTCTTGTAAACATTTTTTTTTACAAAAAGTGACCTTAATAGAAGTTGGAGAGGGGTACCTAAATTATTTACAATTTTGTTTTTAAATTTTTTTTATTATCTTGAATAGGTACTTGACAAGTTACGGCGCATTTGTGACAAAAATTTCGCAGCTTTGTCCAGTTTCTACCGATTAGGACTGGGTAATTAGAAATACGTTGGATGCAAAGATATGGATATCTTTTTCAGTTTCCCACGGTAGAGTCGTTCGTGAGGTATTTACCCGAACGATATTTACCCAAGGGGCCAAGGGAATTTAAACATAACCTAAGAAAAATAACACGTGTATATTAGAGGTGCATGGCTAGAGTATTTGCTTCGATTTGTCGGTGTGTCGTGTCTTGTATGAGTGTTATTATATGACCTCTTCGTCAACAAATAACTGTGCTTAGCTCAATGGGGAGAAAAAAGGAGCTGCTTGGATATTAAAAAAAATGAATACCCGGGTATTTTTCACCTCATTGTGGGTTTGTTAGTGTTCTGTATTATGTGCAATATTAAATTGTTTATGAAACTCATTTTCACATCATGCAAGAAGTAGAGTTTTGGCGCGTTTATGTTGATGTCCCCTTATATAAATAGGTAGAATTTCGATCTGCATGAAAATCATCAACTTAGTTTAATCGTCCTCTTTTCCTTAGAAGGCTGAGGTGAATTCATCTCTTCCTCAATGTCGCCCGGACACCATTCTTGTATTTATATATTTTTTACGACAATTCACATGGACGCGAACATTGTCTATCATGACATCTTTATTGGACTAAAACACTATTTTTGAAACAATATATTTTTTAAAGTATTTTCCTCAATGACATATATTAAAGAACGTGGAAATATGCAGGTTGATCTGCAATTGAGCACAAAGTTTACCTTCAAAGCTTATTGAATAATCTCATATTTACGGTTATGCTCGCCGTCGATAATGACTTACTATTTTCTTCAATAGCAAAAAATAATTGCCCGCTCTTCACGGCGTTAAACACGTAATTTGGCCTCAAGCAACGCAGCAATAAAAATATTTCTTGCCTTCAGCAAGTTAAATCATACCACCTTGTTCTTGTATAAGAATTTGTTACACGCTAATGATTATGATTGATTACAGAATCTGATAAAAGGAAAAATAAAATAATAAATAAAACACAGTAGGTACAGCGTGTGGTGGATATTCCCCAGTACAGTACAGTAATTTCTGTAATATAGTTTATTGTGTGGCTAACAGTGTATATTATCCATATCAATATAAGTATTAATTTGGAGTTCTTATTAATAAACTCTTACTATCTTTTGTTCAACTTTCAACCTCTTAAATGTCAAATAGGTATTAAAAATAATGCCGCACGTGCATTATTAATGTGCCAATGAATAATAGTTAACTACCTACCCCTTCGCAAGAAAAAATGTGGCCCTCCCAACAAGATCAATGTTGCTTAATCATTTTCCAAAACGGTAGCATGGCTCCTTGTTTGTTGAATGGATTTTGAGTTATTGTTGAAAACGGCTTTACATCATTCACTTTCGTCTGTACCAACTTCAAATACTTCTCCAACGACGTATCAAACCAATGGTATGGTCCCATTTAAAATTCGAGTAGATAACGTTTGTGTTTATGGGGTGAGCTAAGGAAAATTGACCCGCCTTAAAAAATAAAAAGTTATAAATCCAAAGTTTGCACGGACCACAGCGGCCATGATCACCCATCCAAAAGCCGACGGCGCTCACCATTGCTGCACTTTCAATAGTCTTGAACATATGAAATATTGTTGCCAGTTTACCCGACACAGGCGCCTTGCCAAAATCGAATTACATCGCGAACCCCAAATTTAGAAAAATTTACCATAAACGGCATTTATGATTTGGTTGCCGTTCACCAGGACGGTCGAATTTATAAATAGAATGGAGGAAGTCTAGAGAGCGAGACTGGTACAGCCAAACTTAAGTAAGCGATAGGTACAACAAATGAATCAACAGAACCACATAACATACAAATAAAAAAACATGTTTTGTGGGCAACAAGTCAGATTCGTTCTTCCTATTGTGACAGTCGCAACGGTTCTCTGGCCTTATTTTTTTAAATTTCCATTTATTGTGCGTTATTATTAGTATTCGTTCTTTAAAATACAACATAGTTTTGTGTTTTGGACTTGTTTGATTTTCCATCGAGCTACAGTTTTAGGTATGTATCCTGCAACGTCACAACGACTGAGAGATCTCAATAAGTAACGATAAGATCGGATGCCCATTATGTGACGTCAGAGGCGCGTGCCGTAGAAACTGATAAGAACTTTCCCACGATCCCACAAATTTTCCCAGGCTCGAGTGTCCTGACACTTACCTACCTACCCACCTACATTAATAATTATAAATTAACTATAAAACGGTGTGGTTTTCTAAACGAGTTTATATTCAAAATGCTCTTGGAGAACGTTTTCATCAAATTCGTTTCATAATTATTATGCGACATCCTTTAAGTATACATCTTTTGCCATAAGTCACGTGTCACATTCATTTGAAACCTATCCGTATCTAGAGTTGGCTGCCTAAAACGCAGTGATAAGGCGTCAAATTCAAATTTCAAGATGTTAACTTGGTAAATTGGGTAAAAAACGCTTTAAAATGATTGTTTACATATATAGTTCATGGTTTTACAACGCTGATAATAATCTACGAGCGTGAAAGTCACATTTTCAAGGGCTTTTGGTGCATTTAAGTATCTACCGGTAAAATGTTCGTAAATGCCAATTATTTTTTATTTGCGTGCCTAGATCCCTAGGTATCTACTACTAAATTCGAATGAATAAAACCATAAAACTTCCTGATTTTAAGGTGGTTACGTTTAATCATGTAAAATTGTTAGGTATAACACCCCAAACCAAAACCACTTTTACCCTGGAAGACTTTGTTGGAACAAAATCTCTTTTGATGTCCTTAACCCACTTTTCCCTTAAAATGGGGTCTTTAGGGAGGAAAAAGCGGACACTTTAGGAACGCCTTTGTAGTTTCCCTTGCAGTTGGGAACAGAACACGTTAAATAAGTCCGAAACTTTAGACACAACGTAAAACCTATAAACTAAAATTGAACTTTAATCACTTTATAATCACTGCTGTTTTACCCCCTTATTAATAAAACTCCACGTCCTATGTTACTAAAAAACATAGTCCAGCACACAATAAACACAACAAACGTTCTATAAAACAGGAAAATCACCAGACAAGTAAACGTAAACAACTACGAAAAGCCGATTGCCGATTTGTCCCTTGCGCAACTTCCATACTACCTAGTTATTAATTCGATGGGCACATCATCCCAATTTGAACCTGAAATATGAAAAAAACTCGGCAGCCTAGCGTGGCATAGAAAAAAGCTTACGAACAGGATGAACTGACGTCCCTGAAAAAAGCGGGCACGATAATAAACGCCACTAGATGAGTGCGCTACTCCACGCCCACTTACCGCGACTCCTAAATCCCCGCACTCGCAATTCTCTCCCACTCCCACCTTCGCAACACCGCATTCGACATACGATAATATCGCCGCAAAAAGAAGGAACATTTTAGATTCTGGGGCTTAATATATCATCTGTGCAACACAACTCTGTCATAGCAAAGTTGTGCCTGGAGAAACAGCGCTGTACCGGAAGGTGGGCCTCCTGGAATTTAGGATTTATGCTTCGCGAAAAGTGGGGCCCCCGTGATGCTCCGCATTATCAGTTACCGGGTAAATTCGTCGTCGACACCGTTCGCTTACCTCATGTACTTCCGGTGCTCGTTCACCGGCACGAAGTATTCGTCGTAGGGGTTGCCGCCGGCGTCCAGCTCCTGGTGGTCCTTCTTGACGGGGATGCCGTTAACGCCGTTGTCGTAGGGGCCTGCCACGTCCCTGCCCCCGCCGGCCGGCTTCAGGTTGATCAGCTCCAGGTTGACCGCCTCGGTCATGGGCTCGCCGGCCGCGGCCGGCGGCGGGTTCAGCTCGCCGTTGTACGGCTTCGAGCTGTCGAAGGTGCTCTTCACGTTGCCGTTGGTGCGGTGGTCGTCTTCCTGGAAGCCGGAGGGTGTGGAGGAAGATATTCGCGTACAGGGTGGAAATCGTCCGGGGCAATGGGGAACATGAACAATTTTTTTATTTCTTTCATATATTTATTGCTTATGGCCTATCTCTAGAAAGACCAAATATCAGCCCTCAAATCGCAATATTTAATTTTCAATAAAATTAATTAAAGTTGTGACCGCAAGCTATTCATTTGACACGACACGAAAAGCGCGGAAATTGTCGTGACGTCACACCGCTCGTTCGATCGGAAAGCAGTGGCAGGAGTGACGGCTACAGAATTAGAGAAGGGAGAATGGAGATTGAACGTTAAAATAAACAGTTCGGCGATCAATTTCTAGAGGGATCTGATGTAGGTACGTCAAAAATAAGAACCGCCTAAAAGTCCAAATTTAACAAGCACTTCTTTAACTGAAAGGTGAGGCCACGGGACTAGTAATTCGTAGGTCCCGGGTTCAACGCCACAAGAAGTTATTTTTTATTATCACTGTATTCTACCTCTCCTAGTGTATTTAAATTCAAAAAACTTACTTATTTACCCGCCCACCAGAGGCGCCACCACCAACGAACTAGGGGAGACTCGGTCGAGATGGCACCCTTTTATTTGTTCCCTCATATTTTGGAAACTATCGCATTTGTACGAACAAAACTTATTGAGTATATAAGAAATGGTTCTACCTATCATATGCCTAGGTATTTTGTAATAGAAAACACAATTTTGTAAAATAAATTTTTTTTTAAATAATGGAAGCTATGCCATCTCATCCTCATAAATGCGGTTGAGATGGCATTAAATTTTATCGAATAAAAAATATTTTTAGGAACATATGTCGAAAAGGAATTAGTTAAAAATAATTAGTTTTATCAATATATTTACTGAAAAACTATATAATATAATAAAATAGGGTTTCTCCCGCATAGAACAAAACATAAAATATTTTTCGAAAAATAATAAAATCAGCCTTAAAATTAGATGCATATTTTCATATGCAGCACTTGTAACCTCTGGTGTCCTGGGACTAATAGATGGGTTTCTGGAGAGTCAGTCCCACCCGGCCATTTTTTTAACTTTGGAAAAGTTCTTCTTTACGCCAGTGCGCTTGGCAAATTCATCCTATAGATCTGAGCTCTTTTGTTGTTAAGCCATAAAAACAGCTTTCCATATTTTTGACACATTGCACCAAAGCGATCTCCGTTGTTGCATTAAAGGTTATTTTTTTCCTCCCAAATATCCTTTTTGCTGGCACACCAAATGTTTTACTTCTCAATTTCCATCCCATTTCGCCATTTTTTATAGAATTTATTGCGTTTTGCATTGCCTTTTCATCCCATGACTGTCTCTAGCTAACTCTCTTATACTTGGCCATCTTCTGAAAAACCAAAAAAAATTATACCAAACACGAATCAATCTTTCAGGGCGAGATGGCATATACCATCTCAGCCTGATTTCAAGTGTGCCATCTCGCCCGCAATCCAACTCCCCAAAAGTAATCGAAATTCACTGGACGGCTGATTACAAAACCTCAAAAGGACTACCGTTTATACTAATCTATATACTAAGTATTCCATTCTATATAAAACAAAGAACTTGAAACGCATTGTCAATTTGCAAATGATTTTTGAATTCAATATAAAAAATATATTCAACTTACCTTTTTCAAATTTTGATGACCAGAGTCTTGTTTCGCTCGTTAGGCATACCACGCTCACATATGTTTAAAAATATGTTAGATAGGCAATTACGCATACATCAAAGTGTAAAAAATAGTTTGGCAAATCGAAGAAACATTCAATATGCCATCTCAGCTGATATTGCCATCTCAACCGAGTCTCCCCTACTTGACGTCACAACCAAGGAGGGCGCGTTACAAGAATGATTTGAATTGTGCAGTTTTTAATTGCTTACATTTATTACATAAAAATAAAAAATGTTTTTTTTGTGAACTGTGGTTCATTTAATGGCAATAAATTACGTTTGAAAGTAATAATTTTCCAATTTAATTTTTGTGCAAGTTCCCCATTATAGATAGATCTCCTCCAAAAAAAAAGGACATTACAAGATGCGTAAGGTACCTCCGATACCAAAAGAATTTACCAATGCATCGGGTAAGTTAATCAAGTTAAACATCATGGGGTGGCGGTCGTTGGTAACGTCAGGGCTGTATACAGTGTGTCCTAAGCTGCTACAGCTTCCTTATTAACATTTTGAGGTGAAAGCTACAGCTAAGCTGCTACAGCTAAGCTCTTGCTTTTACGTTAAAATGTTACTTAATAAAGAAATCTGTTCTTGTTGGAAAACTGAATAGGTGTGGAAATTTTCAAGAGACTGTTTTGAATTTTATTTTTTTTTAACAGAAAAATATCGAAGTACATCTAGGCTTTTGAAGTTTCGCATTTCGCACACCTATTCAGTTCCGTAGCTTTCACGTCAAAATAATAAGAAGGAAACTTGTTCTTGATGAAAATCTGAGTAGGTATGAAAATTTTCAAAAGCCTATGAACTTCTAATCGCCCATGGAACAGAGAAAACTATTGACTGTCAATGCGGTTGTATCAATCAGGTTAAATATTAAAGTTTTAATTTTTTTATTAAAAGAAATAGAACAAAAATAAACAGAAATGAAGATTCTTCTAAAGAATGCCTTATTATGGCGCACCTCTCCGGATATTTAGGCAGTAATCAAATTTCTGACTTCATTTAAATATTTTTTTATAATAGGGGTGGTTAGCAGTTTTCGACAAGTTCTTATATTAAAATTAAAACAGGGTTTTAATTTACAGGAAATTGTATTTTATAAGTGGCATTTATTGCCAGTCCCTGTACATTTTCATAGTATCTATCCCCAGGTACTTACCCCTAGGTACATACTTCGTTCTTAGATTCTTTCTTATTTTTCTAAATTCTGAACACACGGTATATAAATCTGACAAAATAAGATGCTTTTGTTACTTAATTGAGAATAGCCCTATTTTTTTATAGCAAAAAATCCTCTCAAGTCTAACTGCGAATATTAATTTACTCGGAGCGGCATTTTTTTTTTATTTAATAGCAACCATGAATTCTAATTATTCACTTTTTCTAAGTGTGTTTTGAGTAACACTAACACTCTGCATTATGAATATAATTAGTTTTCTGTTACTACAATGATAAGCAATGGAGAAATAAAAAAACAGAAAGCAATGATTAATTATAATAAAAATTAAAACAATAATTTACAAGACCGGAAAGTATGGTTAGCAGGACGAGCCGCAGGTGAGTCATGAAAGTTTGGGGACACATTTTATTCAAGGATGAGTGTCCTACTTATGCCACGAAAAAAAGGTAGACAAAATAGGTACTTACTTGAAACGCGGGATTGTCGATTCCCGCCCTCTTTTTAGGTGAATCTTGATTAAGGAAGTTCGTACTTTTGAAGTTACTCATATCTTCTAAATTACTGTGCTGTTCGCCATTTATACTTAAGTTGGCAGTGGAGAGGTAGTGCGGCTCTTTTCGGGGCTTGTCAGCCTGAAAGATAAATAAGAAGGTATTGGGTATGTTATTGTCTCTATGCATATTATCATTTCTGTATATAGGGAGTATTTTTTTAATATTAAATTTTGTTTCTTTTATTTTAAGTTGTTTTGTTATCGTTATTATTGAAAACATAATTAAAAAATGGCAGCAAACTTTAAATGTCAACTCTTAAAGTTCTTATCATTCACGTTTATAAATAGTGCAGTCGATCCGGGGAGACCCTGTATATAATAAGAGTATCTATCGTACATACTGCAGAAACAACCGGATCCTTGTGCTGGTAAAATAAGTATAGCGATATCGTGTCGGTATATCCACGTACCTATCTGTTTTTTGTTCTGTCGGTTTTTCTGCAAAGACTTTTATATGCATCGATAGTATACAGTGCGAATATAGAGAAGCAGGATTATTCCCCTCAACGATTCTTGAGTTAGTTATTAATCACTTATCACTTTCATAAAGTAATACCAACCGTACAGCAGGTATACACAGTAGCTTGACTCTCGCGTTTCGACTAATTTCGATTCAGCTATATAGCCTAGCACCTCAGAGAAATAACCAATTATTTCTCTGAGCCTAGCACGCTCGCTATGAGGTCTCTGGTGAACCGATTGTTTATTGCAGATTGCAGCGGGTCGTCTCGGAGCCGTACCCGTCTTTTTTAGATCCAAATTTGTTTTCGAAAAGGGTTGGTTGTTTAAAAGTGGAACACATTAAAATACTTATCGGGTATTAAAACAGTATTATCTGATTATTCAAAATGTTGCAATTTAAGTAATAATTTAGTTTAAAATTATAAGATAAGAAACAATAATTTATTTCAATTATAACCTATAGGTAATTTCTGTATTTAGTAGCCGCATATCCATATCAGGATATAATTAAAACACTTTACTAGTGCTATGTCTACTAACATGAGGGTTACGGCGCGCTGTGGTTCCAAAGGCCTCAAAAGATAGCTTTTTATATTTCCAACGGATATGGAATAATAATAATAATAATAATTCTCACCCTCACAATACTCCAAACTAGGAGTACCCCAGAAGCAACCACATGCTTGTGCGGGGGAGGGGGGCAATTACTATTATTTTGTCTTCGTTGCCATTTGCGGCTAGGGCCGACTTTTTTCCCGATAGAACTAGGATAGCATTTGCTCAAGTACTACGGAAAACCCTAGAAAACCGTAGTAATCCCAATTGTTAGATATATTTTTTAATGTTTCTTTAGCATTAATGTTTCCTTATATCGATGTAATAAATAAACTCCTGTGCTACCTGACGTAAAATAGCCTCGAGTAATAAGGTTGCTGCGACATGTATTTCGCTGAATAAAAGATCGGTGATTAAAGTCCGGCTACTGGTTATACTGTTGTTATACCTACCATCATAATGAGTACCGAGCACTCTGCTGCAGAAATGAATTGTTAACTATTCCTATTAATTATTATATTATTATTACTATTAATTATTACTATTATTACTATTAATTATTATACATAGTATTATATCTTACCTGGTAGTCGGCTTCATCGTAGTTGACGGGCAGTGTGATTTCGTTCTTGTGGTAGTAGTGGTTTTGATCTGAGGGATCCGAAGGTACTTGGTGCTCGGCTATCGTCACCTCGCTGTCGTGCATTTGATGGTGATCATGGCCCCCTGAGTGCGAATCTTGAGCGGTGTCGCTTCCACCGTAGCTGCTGTCTGCGTCCATCTGGAAACGGAAACATTGGTGTTGGTGTTGCAAAAGAAGGGTAAATTCTTTGGACGATGTTGGAGGGAGTTATTGATTTCAATAATTTTGAGTAGAGCCAGTAAAATATAAATGAGGACGAAATACTTAAATTAGTCAAAATGAATTGTGGGATAGCATGGCCACAGAAAAATAAATTGAATCACGATATAAGACATTTGTATAAAATAAGAGATGAAATATATTTAATGGAAGATACATCAATGGTAAAATAATAATGCCATATAGGTATTAAGGAAGAAGAAGGTTATTTTATTAGCCAGGATTTATATTTAAAAAATTTGGGATAGCACTTTTATTTCTTTATTTTTTTACCTTAAAAGATAACGGTGATATTACCCGCAAACAGAGTTCTGGGTTACCCTGTATCCTTATACTCCTGTAAAAACAACCTGGGATTTCTATTAATAGAAATCCCAGGTTGTTTTTACTTCATAGCCGAATCTGTAACAACCTAATTTTTCATCAGTAGGTATGAGAAGTTCGGTCGATTTGAACGACGATTATTATTCTTTATGTAGATTGCAATCGAGATTAGCCTTATTAGGATGCCCGCCGCTTATTCATACAGAAGTGGTCCATTAGCTCGACGTTAGCAAGACAAAATCATGGCGATTGGAAAGTGCAGAAGCGACGGGCACGATCGGTTCATGGATGGGTGACCGCCCTGTTTAAATTTTATTTTTTTGGAGGGCAGTGTATTTTTATTTGTGACATTAGAAGGATTTGTTTTTATTAACCAACATTAAAAATAAGGTTTTAAGACAAAGATCCCAGTGAAAAGCGGTATTTTAAAAATTGCAAGAAGAACTACAAAAATCTTAACGTTACATTTGTGGAGCTTACCACAATATTGAGTTCTCTGGGCTGGGAGAAATCTTGCTTGGCCTGTCAGTAGGCTGCAAACTCTTTTTCTTAATTTTTTTATTGTCTCATATCTCATTTTTTTTCAGTCTTTGCTCTCAGTGAAATAAAACAATTGATTCCGCGTCACGAATGTCTTTATTATTTGTGGAATTTTTTAAAATAAATAAGTATCAGGGGCAATAGAGAAGGTACCTATTTTTTGTTATTTTTCAGTTAACATTTCCAAATAAAAATATTGCTACTGGCTTACACTTTCATTTATTTTACCTCTAATAGTTTTAAAAACATGAAGGGTGTCGTAAGTGACATAAAGTATGAATCTAGGGTTTGCCAAAGAATCGTATGCGCCAAATCTCTATCAGAAAATCAATTTTTCGTAAATTTCACTATCCCAATATATTTTTCACGTGCATCAAGAAAGTTGAATCGTCGATTGGTAACTATAAATTCCACATTCTTTCTAGAAAGTTGAACTTCAGAACCTTGGTACACAAACAACTACATTTTATAATATATAATTGTCCTCTCCTGTAGCATCTTATTTTTTGGATTTTTTTAAGTGCCGCAATCTCATCAGTGAAACAAGAAAAAAGAACGCCACGGTACCCCAAAAAATCTGTGGAAAAAAAGGTTTTTGTCAATTTTATCTACAAAATAAAGTAAATAAGCAAAAAAATAACACTACAATGTACAGGGTCCCCCGTAAGGTAACTGATGGATTTTTTCTTTAGTTGGCCATGATTCGTTATCTTTGGGATTAATTAAATTACTGTTATCAAATTAGGCACCTGTCACCAAATTACTTTAATTAACTGTTGTTGATTTTTTCTAGTAAAAGAACTTGTTATTTGCAATTTTAAATGAATTCTTCAGTACAACAATGTGCGTTGTGTGGAAATTGTCATTCAAACTGTTTCGTGCATTTCGGCATGCATTTCGGCTTTAATGCACCAATGTCCACTGCTGAACACACATTGTTGGAGTGAATAATTTATTAAACATCACAAAGAAAATTGTATACAACTTGTTCACATAAAAGTTACGAAAATAAACAAAAATTAATGACGCTTTCACTTTTACAGATAAAAAATCACCTTTCAACAATACAGTACAGTGTACAGTTAATTAAATTGATTTCGTGACAGGTGCCTACTTGATGGGAATAATTTAATTGATACAAAAGACGACAAATCACGGCCAATGGACCAACTAAAGAAAAGATCCTTCAATTAGGTACCTCGTTTGAATTTTATGGGCATATTAAATAGGTACTTTACTTTAATATGGGGAACCCTGTACAAAAACTAGTGGTCAGATATATTCATTGGACAATTAGGTCCCTTTAAGTCCATAGTCAACTTTTAAAAGCTTTCATATTTGGTAATATTTGTTTATTTTTTTATTTCCCGAATTTTCAAACTTCTCAATAAATAGGCACCTTTTTGTACAAAGAACGACTGAAGCAGTGATTTATTTATGTTATCAAATGTTTGTATGATCACACAAATTCAATAAGTTTTTATATTAAATAGAGAACAAATTAATCATAATGATTTAGTAAATTAGTAGAGTAATAAATTATTCCTTCATCTAGTCTCGTGTAAAATAAACTACATATATGTTTCTAATCAACTTACTTGTGTTTTGAACGGAGCAGCAGGCAGATATTTTTAAACAACGTTCCATAAGCTATAAAAACTGTGTACCTGCCTATTATTTTTTCTTCTATTAAATTATTGTTGATATTTGACTATAGTTGACCAATAATTCACATTAACGGAGTATCACTGAGTGATGGAAGTAAATATTTTAATAGCAAACTTTGGATTATAATTTGTAACGGACAGTTGTACGAAGGTTGTATTACACCGTGAAATGTGAATTTTGCCAAAATTAATACGTTATTCTATTGTCCGAGATAATATTATTTTTGTGTTTTTAATTTATTAAATAGTCGCATTACATTGATCAGACCTTGCATTTCCGAAATAGGGGAATTGGGGGAATATCGACTATCTAAAAACAATATGAATTTTTTGTTATACTTAATTTATCGCTATAGATGTCGGAAATATTTACAAAAACTGTATATGAACTCTTCTTTTAGACTTGCATTGTAAATTTTATACAAATGCAATAACTTTCTAATTCTATTTAAAAGAGAGAGAGAAAAAGTCGGGTAATATCGATAAGTAAGGTAATACCATAACTGCAGGTAATACCTATCGACCAGGCAGAAAATTATGTTAATTTTAATGTCTTCTAGTCGAAGTTTTTGTTGCAAAATCTGAGCTGAATACATTTAATTAATTTTCAATCTAATTATACTTCTAATAGACAATTTAAAGTAAAATGCTGGGGGTAATACACAGGGTGTCCAACTTTAAAACTGTACAAATCCGTAAAATCTTCATTTTTGGAGATAATCGCCTCAGCTTTTTTTGTTTGAAAGGCCTTTAAAAACCGCTTTTTTGACCTTCCTGCCATTTTCAAAATGCAAATCCAGGGCCGGCTGCGATTTTTTTATACCTACCCCCGTTTTTCACGAAAACCATTTAGCGATTTTTTTATTTAAAATCTGAACCCACAGCGTTAATCGGAACATCCAAAAACCCTCATATACCACATTTAAATAAAAAATATACAGGGAGTTCCATTCTGCAGGGTGTCAAAGTTGAGCAAAATATGAATTTTAAAGGCATCCCCTCATAACAGTTGAATGGTCAACAGGACCACTCAAGGTGTTGGTGTGCAAAGGTCCAATACAAAATATACAGAGTGTTCTTATCTGTGCCATCTCAAATTACTGAATTTTTGGAACTTTATATACGGGCCAAAAATCGAGTAGGTATATCAAAATCGCTTCACATACTATAAACGAACTAAATCTAAAAATACAGAAGCCTGCCAGTCAGTAAGTCCATATCAGTTGAGGTGGCTGGTCTGCCACAACAGGAAACGCACAGAAAATGTATCATCTTAGACAGTGACTTTGTTGAGAAAGGTCCAATAATTTAAATTGTTTTTATTTATTGTTTGGCATTTTGTAAAGAAATACATTACTTTTGTGTTTATTAATATTTTTCAATGATTCCAGAGCACTCCTGACCAGTATAAAGTTTAATAAAAATTCAGAATTTTGAGATGGCTCAGAGAAAAATACCCTGTATATTTTTGTAGCAAATCTTTTCACACCAACATTTTGAGTGGTCCTGTTGACCATGGAACTGTTTTGAATGGATTCCATGGCACACTTGACTCGCCAGATGTCTTTAAATGTATTTAGAGGTGTCTGGTGTCTGCACACTAAAATGCGCCGCAGGCAATTTTTTTTAGTAAATTTAAGGGCAAATTCAGTTTAAATGAAGTATAATAAATAAAAAATCAACATGATATCTTTTTTTCCTCGTTTTTTTCTCAATGGAGCAGCGCCTTATCTACGGCTCAGGGTGAGGTGAGGTGAACTATTGTGGCTCAGGCAGGGCAAACATTCTGCATCGCGTTGCACTGCCTGCCCCCTCTGGCTACGGCCCTGAGCCAACTTAAAAAGTTTGACGTATTACATAAAAAATATTTTATGATTCAAACAAATTTCCATTTTTTTTTATAAAGACATAGGTACCTATATTACAAAATAAGAAAAAAGATCAGATATTGGCCAGTCAGTGCGCAATAATTGCCGAGGGTCGCACAGCGGACAGTACATCTACGATAGCACCCTCGAGAATTTTTAAAGTATTTAAGGTCTGGGGGGGGGGCGAGGCTCCTGCCCCCCCCTGGGTGCGCCACTGCCCTACAGAATGGAACTCCCTGTATACTTTTTGTTCAAATTTGGTATATGGGGGTTTTGGTGTGTTCTGATTAACGCTGTGGGGTCAGATTTTAAATAAAAAAATCGCTAAATTGTTTTCGTGAAAATCGGGGGTATAAAAAATCGCAGCCGGCCCTGGATTTGCATTTTGAAAATGGCAGGAAGGTCAAAAGAAGCGGTTTTTGAAGGCCTTTAAAAAAATGTTTAGGCAATTATCTCCAAAAATGAAAATTTTACGGATTTGTACAGTTTTAAAGTTGGACACCCTGTAGATCAAGGGGGTATGAACCGATTTGATCGACATTACCAAAAAGCCTCTAATAACCTCAAAATTAAACAGATCCCCAAAAAAAAGAAAACAGTAAGCATAATTCAACATCATTTGGACTTAGTTGATTATTGTTTCCAATCCTTAAGCAGGAGAATCGCCAAACTAAACGTAAACATGCCTGATACTTTCAAGCGACCTACTAATGCCGAAAGAGGGCGTTGGTATCTTACGGCCCTAGCCCTAAACAAAGTAGATATCCCGCGGTTGATATCCCCCACGTTCCCCTACAGAAAAAACGTACCTACCTATTATGTATTGGGTTGAGTATTTTTATAAATAGTGTGTCCATAGATAATATTTTGTATTAATAACGTCTATGCTTGTTGCTGATTTCGTAGTATACAATAAGGGTGGTATTACCTATCACATTTTGAACGCAACTGGATCTTGGATCAAGCATTCAAAATATATTTTTGATTTCCGCTTGAGAAGTTCCAGCTACTCTGAATCTGAAAATATCAAGGCTAAATCTGACGCTGACGCTAGATACTACACATAAAGCATGTTTGGCTCAATCGCTCTATTTTCACTTTCGATGCAAACAAGAACTTTGTTGAATTAGGCTCTAAGCACTGAAAAGGGCTGGTCGCTGGCCTGGTCATATATGAAACAATATATATGCATGCAGATAATAATAGAGGTTTAGTAGATTACCCTGGGGCATTTTTCATTATTTTAGTTCTTCGATTGAGTTATCCTTTTACTTAATGGATTATCCCAGTTTTCAAATGAAACAAAATCTAAAATTTTTAGAAACTATACCTACTCCTTTTACTCTCAAAAAACGAGGATGACTACAAGTAATGCGATGAAATGATGTTAAAACCCACGAATAATTTCGAACAAGAAGAAGAATTCAAAATCAACCTTGCTTTTGTGGTGAGTTTGACTTTCAAATGATCGATTTTATAGAAATGTTTATAACTAAGCAGGAAATGTTATTTATAAACTGTTTGAAAACAACTACAGGGATATTTAAGAACGAATTATTTAATTTTGTATTATACAGGGTGTTCCTTAATGACATGCTAATACTTAAGGGGGTTGTTCTTGGGTCCATTTTAAGAAAAAAACTTCATATGAACGTATGTCGTAAACGTCCTAACTTTTGAGATACAGGGCGTTAAAGTTCATTTTTGTAAATTGAATTTTGGCTACAGCTCCCGAAATAATCAAGCTGCTGAACTGAAATTTGGCACTGCTATGTTTTTGGGCATGGAGAATAAGCTGAAAATGTCAATTTCACCGTATCTCACAGAGGGCGCCACTTGCGCTGTTTTTTGATAATTCTTTTACGCGTAACTTTTTTGAGGTTATCTTTTTGATCCTGCAGGTCCATCATTTTAGTGCATCTTTTCATTCTGCAAGAAAAAGGTACTCTTGTTTCATAACGATTAAATCAACCGTTTGCTCTGAAATTGCCAAAACGTTCTCCAAAACACCTGTCGACTTCAATATTCGAAATATAAAATTTTCACCTACCGCTTTCAAACGTTACACATCGACTGTACCATTAAAACTGAGAAAAATGCTTATGAACAATGTAGAGATGCACTAAAATGATGGACTTGCAGGACCAAAAAGATAACCTCAAAAAAATTACGCGTAAAAGCGTGATCAAAAAACAGCGCAAGTGGCGCCCTCTGTGAGATACGGTGAAATTGACACTTTCAGCTTAGTCTCCATCTCCAAAAAGATGTAGCCAAAATTCAATTTAAAAAAATTAACTTTAACGCCCTGTATCTCAAAAGTTAGGACGTTTACGACATACGTTCATATGAAGTTTTTTTCTTAAAATGGGCCCAAGAATAACCTCCTTAAGTATTAGCATGCATTAAGGAACACCCTGTATATGCTCGTATAATAATAGATATGATTAGGCCTAGGGCCTAGGTGGCTCTAGTTAAAATTTTAGTCGTACTGGCCCAATACCGGAGGTGAGTAAGAGACAATCAGAGACCGGATGTGTTCTCACAAAGCGGCCCGCCTGCCCTTGCGTAAGGAAGAGCGCAGGCGAGCACAGGTGGCGTACCCGAGAACGGCAAGTGAACGTCGTCCCCGACAGGTATGTGGGTTTCGGGGTTGGCACTGCGCGGCGTGAGAGCGACGGTCCGCGGCCCGGCTGGCCCGCGGCGACGGCTGTGAAACGGCTCAGCACTCAGCAGTGCCGGCGTGCCGGTTTTTTTCGTGCCGAAAATACTTTCATTTGGTCCATCAGTGGAATACGAAGCTCTTCACCAACGCATACTCTGACATTACTACCAAAAATGAGAAGTAGGTAGTGAGAACGACGGAGCATGTTGTAACATTTCTTAGGTTTTGAAAATTAAAGTAGATAACTTACCTTAATAAATAGTTTCTTGAAAATCTTTTTTTTTCTAATTTATTTTACGACGTAAGCTGCAACATGCTACAATGTACCGCAAGCTAAATGTTAGGTTCAGCGTATTCATGCAATAATATATTTTTATTTGCAATGGAGTACTTACTTGACAACGTTTTCTTAGTAATGCATAATATGGAATAAAAAGGCTTTACTTACATCCTTACATCTAGAATGCCTTTGCGCTAATTCAAACCGTCAAAGCACAATCAGTTTTCCTATAAGTATAAGTTAAACCTCGTATAATATTTCTCAACTGAAAAGGGGTTGGAGATAGAGATCATATACATACAATTTAGACTGGCCAAGTTGTCAAATGTAACCGAATACTCTAGGTAATAGAAACTCTTCTTTAATTAGGTATTTTTTTAATTGTCAAGGTAAAACAAATTGCACAGTACTGCGGGAAACCCTTGGAAACTGATGTAATAAATCTCTCAGTAGTCAGTCAGTAACTCATAGGTACAGAGAAGTAAAAAAGGATCCTCATATCACCGGCTCCAAGAATTCCAAATAAAGGTTAGCTAAAATGCTACTCGTACTCATATTATGTTATTTATCATTTACTACCTGTTACTACAATAATTAAAAGCTAAAACTCATTATGTATTTGGTTTATTTGGAATTATCTAAATAATGGTTTTTAGTTTCAACTTCAACATGCAAGACATTATAGAGAAAAATGTAGGTTGATTGCTAACTTTAAGTTTTATAATACAGTCACTGAATTATGAGCAGTGTCGTATATACTCTCTTACTACTCCTAAGATTAATAGAAGTTAAGAATAAAGGTTTGTATATATTTTTCCATAAAATGTTTGTTATGGAGGTATTATTATATTATTAGGTACCTAGGTATTATAAGTCACATACTTTTTTATTCTGGTGTGCGACAAAGACATGTCTGGCTAATATTTAATTATTCATGCAAAGAAATGCATACAAAACAGGCCAACATTTCATAATTTGTTTTGGTTTAATATAAGGATAGGTTTTTACAAGAAATAGTACCTATATTTTTGCTCTTAAATCTTTTAACTATGACCTACCTACCTTTTTTAAAACAAAAATACATTTTAGAATGTTATACACACGTATGTACCTACTGCAGTATTTTTGGTCGCGGTTCGTTTTGCATGTACGCCACTGAGAATTCTCTTCACTGGTGTTTTGTTTTATTTTGGTGAGTTAAATTCGACAAAAGTGGTCTCCGTGGGAGAAAAGGATCAGGTTTCTGCGTGCAGCTCATATCATATCCGATTTACCGAGAAATTGCCAGATGGAAGAATGGCATAAAAAATGTCTCAATAGAACCTGCTAGTAATATCAAATTTAATACTATTTATAAATGAAATAGGCTTGCGTAAAGAACAAGACCTTGAATTATTAATGTCAATTGGCGTAACTGATGATTCTGTAAAGTAAATGGAAGATAAAGCATTTAATTTTTATTTAGTTCTAAAAAAGCACAGTCAATGCAATCATTATTACAGATAGGTGTATACCTACTTCTACCCAGTCATTTGCTGTAACTCTCAAATAACATCGGGACGTGCGGCTGCTCGCAGTCTTATTCAATTACCCAACTTGTTTATTTACTTATATGTAATTTTTGTTCTCTTACTTTCTCCTGTCTGAATATACAGGGTGTATCGGTCATGAGTACATTAATTTTAACTACGTAATCGGGGAGTCCCATAAAGTCAAAAAACACAAAAAAATTACTCGATGTTTAGAAAATGGGGCAAATCAATCTTTGTCCGTGCTGCCGCCGCTGGATTCTCGCTATGGAAGCACTTAGCTGGGAGGTCTTACCTCTCCTTAGGCGATTGAGGGGGAACAACGTTGGAATTGCGCGATGTTGTCTAATTTCAGAGTGCAGTGGAACAAAAAGGAGGTAGGTATCTTTGAAAATTGTTCCTGTTGGTAGGTTTGCTATACCACGAACGGATGGTTATTGCTTTCTTCATGCGCGCACAGAAATAATTTAACAAACACATCACTATTTATCACTTTTCCTATAGGTATATTTTAAGTACCTATTCAGCGGAAATTTAAAGAATGCTAGTAAAAAGAACTTTTACCGAGACTTACAATCAAGAAGATAAGGAGAAACACGTAAAGTATTGATTTTATTAGTAAATGATAATTTAAGACAAGTCGTTCAGAATACAATGTGCAGCACCTTCGAATCAAACGTACGCTCTTATCCAAGTATTTTCTTATTTGAATAGGTAATTAGAGTTCAACAAATTATTAGAAAAAATATTTTTACCATCGTGCGATTTGTTCAAACGCCGATAAAGGACGTTTATTAGTAATAACACTGGTGAAAACGGCCGCTGCCTTCAAAATAACGCACTTTTTCCCATTAGGAATAGCACTTTCAGTCCCAAAATGAATATGTCGAAATACTGCAGACACCGGTTGCAGGGAAGAATTCCGGATGGACGCGCCACGACAGGAAATACGCGTTTCCCGAATATCGGCAATGTAGAAACCGTTTATAGTTTAATTTCAGTCGAAATATGCGCATATATATGCATCACTTTTATTTAAAATATGCAATAATATGCATTTGTTTGGTCAAATATGCAATAATATGCATTTATATTATATGTACAAATACCATTTTCTGATTTTAGAGAAAGGGTTTATTTTAAGAAAAATGAAAGGAAAACAAATAGGTACATAAAATACCTCGTAAAATACCTATATTAAAGCAGAATTATAAAAACATTTTAATTCGAAAGTGTATAGTAGGAATTTAGGACTAAATACTTTTCAAAGTTTTCCAATAAAAATCTTTGCCTTCTGTCGGTAAAAATATGTTTATATATGAAAAGCTTCTCTCAACATCTGCCAATGTAATAGGACAATATTTTAATTTGAGTAGTAAGGTACAAGGCCAAGGTGCAACTTCGTTGGATGATTTACCATCAAAAATACTCTTTACTGCCATTAAAGATTTGAACCCTTCAATCTTTTCTACAGTAGAGCATCTAATTTTTTTCTAACTTTAATACCTAAATCACCGGGAACCTTTCTACATTTAGCGGAAAATGTTTGAACAAAATCAACCGATTCGCTTAAACCTAAATTTCTACTTTCTAATGAAAGAATTATATCTGGTGTAAAACTAAAATTAACTTTAATAAAAACAAGTTGGTTTGCTACATCCGCATTTTCTTGACAATGCACTACACACTGCGAGTTGCCTCTGTGCTCTCATAATCTTGGTTATATCTTATATCTATAAATAATAAAAATATAGTTTTTCCGGAAATATACAATGTTTTGCGAAATTGAATAAAATATGCAAAAATGCATATATATGCAATTTGCATATATTCCGCCCTTTAGTCATGAGTAAGACAAAAACGGGAGTTGTGACGTAGGGCCGGACAAACTGTGTAGTTTTAGTTACTAGACTAGACATTAGACACCGACTGCGTTTGCGCCTGCGTCTGCGACAGAGTACCTAATAGCAATGTCACATATACCGGTGTAAGAAGTCGCCAATTTGTATCTTTGCCTAGAAATAAACTTTGCTTTAATCTGATTTTTTTTTGTTTATAAACTTTTATTTAGCTTTACCTGTTAGTATGTAAACATTGTTAGGTCTTACTTATGTGTGGGTCAAATCTTGCAAGTGGATTTTAAACCTCTTCCACCCAACCGATTGAGCTGAAATTTTGCACACGCTTTTAGCGTTGACTGACGTATTAACACAGACCTATATAGCTAGCGAAGCTATATATGTCTGTGGTATTAATAAGACTTCTCACGGCTATAGTTTCATGTCCTGGAAAGTAGATGGCGCCTATGGTCAACAATGTATTTTGCATTGTATTTTGTCTCCGGAAAGCGCATGGTGAGCCAGAGAACTGTTAAACATGACAGCGGTGAGCAGTCTTTATTAATACGTCAGTCAACGCTTTTAGTGCTGGTGACACTAAAATCTAATATACTCAATAGCCTTGTTCCAACAATATCTAGTTCTGAACCAGTTTGTTCTGGAACAAACCCAATATTGCAGGTAATTTGTTCAAATTGATTCAAATTAAAAAAAAACGACAAAGTGAGTGATGTCATACTAAATTCAATATGGCGACCGCCCACGGGCGTAGCCAAGGGGGGGGGGTTTCGGGGGTTCAACCCCCCCCCCCGAAATAAGCAAAATATTACCTAATATTATACCGAAAAAATACGAGGAGTGAAGAGTTAAATTATTATTACGTTTGAATATATTATGTAGTAATAGTAGCGCCTAGCGCCATCTTTTGACGAGAGGCAGACGCAGTTGCAGCCGAACTATTTTGTATTGTAGGGACACTTTGCGTTGTTTCTCGATTATTCGCCACGCCCCTAGGTCGAAATGAGCGGAACTTTGTGGAAGTTCGTGGAAGTTTCTGGACGGCTACTGGGCTGCTATATAAGCGGCGCCGCGGCGCGTGACCGCGCTTACGGCAGTATTGTTCCATGCGAACTCGAAGCGAATAAAAGTGAAAAGTGGTGAACGAATAGTGAAGAGAATTAAGTGTACCGTGTAAGTGAGTAATTTTAGTGCACTGTTATTCGATGACCTTGTTAAGGATAGATACGTGAATCATTATTACTATCGAAAAATAGAGGGGAAAAAAAGGAAGGGTGATAAACCTAAAGGTATGGACTACTGGAAAAAGTGGTGTAGTCAAGGTCAAGGGGTTTCTAATAAAGAAACAAATTTGGATTTAGCTATCCAAGCTTCAGCTACCTTGCATGCTGATAAGAAGACTGCCTACCCCGAAATCTAGTTTGGAATGCCTAGATATGTGCGATAAAAACCTTTATTCTAATATTTACACATTACTACAAATCTTGGCTACCATTCCTGTATCCACTGCTACCCCAGAAAGGTCTTTCTCGAGCCTAAGGAGACAAAAAAAAACTATTTACGAAACACTACAAGTGAAAACAGACTTAATGGTTTGGCTCTAATGAACATTCACTATGGAACAGAAATTCATGCAGATGAAGTAGTGGATATATTTAAAAGAAGATTTCTTCTTTAATGGTTTTAGATTTAGCGCAGAGGAACGAAATTAATTTATCCATTTCATTTAAAGTTAAGAACTTTATAAATATGTCGTAGTTTTTCGGAAGAATATATAGATATTAAATTTCATGTAAGTATATTTTTGTTGTTTTATTTACTTCTCAAAGTAACCCCCCCCCCAAAACTAAATCCTGGCTAACGCCCGTGCGACCGCCCCCGATGGCGGATTTCCTATTTCTTCACAACCTCTTTGACATGGGTGTGAAATGAAAAGGTTTGATGAGTAGAAAACGATAAGGTGAAAGACGTCATACTAAATTCGGTATGGCGGAAGCCCCAAGATGGAGGAGGCCCCGAGATGGCGGACTAAATTTATTTACCATCTCGACACATGGGAATAAAAAAATACTAAAAAGCACAAAATAAAAAAATACGTTTTGACAACAAGCTTTTATTTAAGCCATGAGGTATTTAGGTACTGCAATGAATAAAATAAATTTAGGTTTTCGTTAAGGTAATTCAATGCCAAATTTTGAAATCAAAAAGCTTGTCGCAAATTGGTACCTACTTTTATGAAAATCTCGCGATACAAGCTTTTTGGTTTCAATTGAGAAATTTCGCAATTTGGCATTGAATTAGGTACCTAGGTACTTACCTTAACGAAAACCTACACTTATTTTATTCGTTTTAGTACCTACATGGCTTAATTAAAAGCGTGTTCTTTAAAAGGTTTTTATTTTTATTTTCATAGCTATCTAGAAAATATCCTGAATGGAAAAAGTCTCGAAAAATAGCTCTTTTCAAAAATCGTCTCCACGCTTTCATGAAAGCCCTCAGTTTGGCGACATGTCGCCATAAACGGCAACACCGAGTAGTGGACGGTGGAGGAAGGGATTGCGGGGACGTGAGGCGCACGGGATTAGACAGATGATTAGGTGATCACGCCAGACGTCGTTCTAATTCTAACCCAATTGTTCTGCGGTTTTGCTGTGTTTGACGATCTGTCGTCGGAAGTACTCCTTAAAATCTGCATGACGGAGCTCTTGCACACTTTCCCTGGCCCGTTGGCAATTTTTTGGACTGGCAATGAAGTCCAAACTTGTATGAATCGCCGCTGCAAGTTTGCAGTGAAATAACATATGATTTGTAAAAAGCAATGTTAAAGGTTAGCTGCCTTCGTGTAAAAACAGTACTTAGAGGACCTGCGGTGGCGGTGGGGATCCACTTCGTTGTGGTCGTCGGGCTGCGTACTCCGTTGGAATGAAATTATCAGTTGGGAAAAACCAAGAGGTCCCTACTGCTTGGGATCGCGCCGCTTCAAGTATGCGGTGAGGGTTTTGTTTGTATTTCCGTAAAAAAGTCAACGATATGTAATACCTACCTATGTGTCCGCGGCCCTCGCATCGTGTAAAAACAGTGCAACTAGTCACCTAGTGCTTCTTGTGATTCTCGAGAGGATAATAAACACGAGAAAGAAGTACGAAACCAGCACGGAAAATCATTGGGGCATCTGAAAGGTAGTTTTTTGCATGCTATTCGCTAAAAGATTTGACCAAAAACTAGTTTTAAGACTATTCCTGAAATACTGTGAAAGAGCTATACGTCTGACAACGCTGCCCAAGGGAATTAGGGGGGAACCGGCCTGAGTCTCAGCTGGTTTTGGCCAGGTCAAGGACGCCTGGTTGTGGCGTCGAGAATAGGGGTTTTTAATAGCACTTTAGAAAAATTTTAATTGCAGATTCATAACAAACGCATTTTTCCCTACCTGCCTTTAAAATTAATGTACCTACTAATGACTGATACACCCTGTATTTTAACAGTTATTTTGGCGGGCGGTGTCTCTGGAGAAAAACGGTATCACAGATGTTATAGGTACTGTATATATTATGAATTATATTATAATGCATATACATACTTTGATTTTTGTGCGTTTTAAGTTTTTTAGCAGAAAAAATGAAAGTAGGCCTAGGCTTTTGAATTTTTTTCTGTTGAAGATGACCCCTAGGAGGGTTGACCAGTTTTTCATTATGTTCCTTTAATAACATTTTGACTACAGAACGGCACTTAAAAAGACTCGGAAAAAGTCAAAAAATTAGAGTAGGCCTAGACTTTTGAAATTTCGTAAATCTACTCAGCTTTCATTCTGAACAAGCTTCCTCAATAACATTTTGTCGTAAAACCTAGGTACAGGGTGGCCCATCCAAGCGGAAAAAGTGTGCTACATGGAGACAGGTTAACATAAAATCGTCATTCAAAAAATGAGGTTGTAGTAAAAATTAAGGGAAATTCGAGGGTGTACCCTAATTTTGTATACGGGGGTCGGTAAAAAAGTTATCGCGGAAAAACATTTTTTGCAAAATAAAAAAATAATTTTTTACCTACACATCCATTAGAGAACCTTTAAGTAGTATTCCCGAATATTCAGTTTTTTAATATAACTTCCGGCTATAGCGGAAATGAAAGTGGTTTTCTCTATTTTACAACTTACACATTTCTCTTAACCATCACAGGATTCCTTTTTTAATTCTGAATCCAACGATATATAATTGAATCCAACGATATATAATTTGACTTATTTATCTCCAACCGTTTCCGAGATATTTATCAGAGAAGCTCCATCAAACTAGATACATGGTCTCATGGTCGGTGTCTGATGTTCGATCTGAGTAAGCCAAACAATAAAACCAAATTTATGACAAATCAAGTCAGCCATGATAATAAAACTGACAAGCGAGTAGGCTGAATGTTAAAGGGGCTATAGCGGCACCGTCGCAATAACAAGGCCCGACAACTGAAAGCGATGAGTCATCAAAGGGAGGTCGGCCTAAGGCGCCAAATTCAAATTTCAAGATGTCAACATTGTTTATATAAACTAATATTTTTGAGTTTCGATTAATACATCAGAAAAACCGTTCGATTAGAAATAATAATTATTATATTGACATTAAAAAACTGTACTTTTCGATTAAGTATTAGATAATTGGTGACAACGAATCAAATACTTTCAAAACAAAATTTTGTCACAAAAAAAATATTGAACCCCATGAAATAAAACAGGATAGACATTTAATAAAAAAGCAACAATTATTATTATACAGTTTTATTAGTAATAAATAACAATAGGCATAATTAGTAAAAATATTGTTTCAAATAATCGAAAATATAATAGGGTGAAAATTGAAGAAAAGTAAACATGATCCCCGGAAAAACGGTCGAAAGTACACAAAATTGGACATCTACTGACCTACATAATATGACCGAA
Source organism: Pseudeuparius sepicola (assembly GCA_963920635.1). Classification (NCBI taxonomy): domain Eukaryota; kingdom Metazoa; phylum Arthropoda; class Insecta; order Coleoptera; family Anthribidae; genus Pseudeuparius; species Pseudeuparius sepicola. Next base: position 48,864,840 of record OY987299.1, on the reverse strand, counting down.
AATGCAAAAAAGTTCCAAGCGAGGTTACGAAATAAGTTAGTTTCTCTCATCTAGATTTATCTCACCTAAGACCGGCCCACACGCAACGATGTATCGTACGATTTGCATGCCCAAGTAAATCGTTACAGATAAATCGTTACAAATTCAGTGCGTCCACATTATAACAACTTATCGTAGTAAAGCTGCAATTTTCGCTTGATTATTGTAATCATGGAGGAAGGGTTTTTGGAGTATTTTGACGTTTTGTTTAAATGAAGAGGGAAATCAGGAAATGTTTAAATGTAACTAGATGGTCTAAAGCATGATTATTGAAACGAAGTGCATTTTACCATTGAATTCTATTATAAAATTATGCGAAATGGTCGACATATATTTTAACAAATTAAAATAAATCAGTTATTGTTTTAGTTTTAATTAATTTAATAATTTATGGCCTAAAAATAGGTAGGAGTCAGCTACCGTCGCACCTAAAAACTGTACAAATCTCGGACAAGCGTACACACGTTACGATTTGCATGCGCAAATCTCCCAAATCTATGCTTTTCGGCTCAGACTTTCAACTGTGACGTCCAACTTTGCACAGTTCTAAATTTTGTGCAAATCTGCTGTCCACACGCAACGATTTATCTGTAACGATTTACTTGCGCATGCAAATCGTACGATACATCGTTGCGTGTGGACCGGCATATAGGGAAACAACGGTTTGTAGTTCCAATCGAGGGTTAATGTTATCTACTCCACGGGCGTAGCCAGGATTTAGTTTTGGGGGGGGGGGGGTTTAGTTTGAGAAGTAAATAAAACAACAAAAATATACATGAAATTTAATATCTATATATTCATCCGAAAAACTACGACATATTTATAAAGTTCTTAACTTTAAATGATGTGGATAAATTAATTTCGTTCCTCTGCGCTAAATCTAAAACCATTAAAGAAGAAATCTTCGGCTTTTTCTTTTAAATATATCCACTACTTCATCTGCATGAATTTCTGTTCCATAGTGAATGTTCATTAGAGCCAAACCATTAAGTCTGTTTTCACTTGTAGTGTTTCGTAAATAGTTTTTCAGTCTCCTTAGGCTCGAGAAAGACCTTTCTGGGGTAGCAGTGGATACAGGAATGGTAGCCAAGATTTGTAGTAATGTGTAAATATTAGGATAAAGGTTTTTATCGCACATATCTAGGCATTCCAAACTAGATTTCGGGGTAGGCAGTCTTCTTATCAGCATGCAAGGTAGCTGAAGCTTTGATAGCTAAATCCAAATTTGTTTCTTTATTAGAAACCCCTTGATCTTGACTACACCACTTTTTCCAGTAGTCCATACCTTTAAGTTTATCACCCTTCCTTTTTTTCCCCTCCATTTTTCGACAGTAATAATGATTCACGTATCTATCCTTAACAAGGTCATCGAATAACAGCGCACTAAAATTACTCACTTACACGGTACACTTAATTCTCTTCACTATTCGTTCACCACTTTTCACTTTTATTCGCTTCGAGTTCGCATGGAACAATACTGCCGTAAGCGCGGTCACGCGCCGCGGCGCCGCTTATATAGCAGCCCAGTAGCCGTCCAGAAACTTCCACGAACTTCCACAAAGTTCCGCTCATTTCGACCGAGGGGCGTGGCGAATAATCGAGAAACAACGCAAAGTGTCCCTACAATACAAAATAGTTCGGCTGCAACTGCGTCTGCCTCTCGTCAAAAGATGGCGCTAGGCGCTACTATTACTACATATATTCAAACGTAATAATAATTTAACTCTTCACTCCTCGTATTTTTTCGGTATAATATTAGGTAATATTTTGCTTATTTCGGGGGGGGGGGGGGGGGGTTGAACCTCCGAAACCCCCCCCCCCTTGGCTACGCCCGTGGGCCCAACAAAGCTACAAAATAGTTCCGTCTTTTACTTATGATTTATTGGTGACTTCGCTTTAAATTTCGACCCGAATATACAGGGTGTCCCAGAATATGTGGGCAATCTCTCGAATTTGTACAGGGGACGTTAAAATAACATGACAAGTTAGCTATAAAAATTTTCCCCAGAGGGCCCACCTACGGAGATACAAGCCCCTAAAGGACGCCCCTGAAAATCGATATTTTTTAAATAACTTTTAAAATACTCTGTGTAATTTTAATTTTGGCTTATTTGGTTTGCCAGGGACGGACTAGCTGTAGCACAATAATGCCATTGTTTACACCCTTTACGATAAAGGCACAAAAATAATATTTTTAGATAGCTTGAATCTTAAACTAAAAAAGACACTCTTGGTTGATATCGATAAAAGGAAACTTTTCGAAAAAAAAATTTGTTTGTAAACAGACCTAAACCGATGAAATTTACATTCTTTCTGTGCCTATTTAAAAAAATGCAACTTTTATTTACATTTGTTTTTGTTCCTATGGTTGTTTTCTTTGACATGTACCGATTTAACAATCTTCAATTCGTGGAGCTAGGGAATGCATAACATTAGAAGAAGCTCATGTTCAACCGACATTCAAAATTATGTTATAAAAATCGTATTAAACAAAAATAGTTTTTCTCGTAAACAGTTAATTTTATCGATATCAACTAAGAGTGTCTTTTTTTAGTTTATGGCTCAAGCTATTTAAAAGTATTATTTTTGTGCCTTTATCGTAAAAGGTGTAAAAAAATTGACATTGTGCTACAGCTAGTCCATCTCTGGCAAACCAAATAAGCCATAATTGTTTTTATGAGCCCCTTTTAAGGAATCTTATGTATCGTCCATCGTATTAAAAAATAAAAAATAATTAAATTACTCAAAGTATTTTAAGTTATTTAAAAAAAAATAAAAATTTCAGGGGCGTCCTTCAGGGGCTTGTATCTCTGTAGGTGGGCCCTCTAGGGAAAATATAAATCTGGGAGATTGCCCACATATTCAGAGACACCCTGTATTTTTTACTTGAAATAACAAATTTTGGTGAAAGCGCGGGATGGCTCATTTTCACAATGATAGTTTTGCTCAGGGTGAAAACTAGCCTTTGCATAGTGCAACAGGTATACAGGTATAGGTACCTATATTTTCCAAATCTTTCTTCCAACTTATCAGTTTGAAATTTCCCAAGTAAAACATAATTAAAATTCTTCATAGTTAAACAAAATCTTGCAATTTTTTGTAAAGCATCAGTTGTGTGACTTAAGGCTTGATGAGTTTCTTTACTAAGTTCCCCCCTTCTACATTATAAGCTTTCCATCTATCTAACCAATTAACAAAATCTTGCAAAAACTTGAAAATATGAGGAGAAGTTTTTGTGACAGGTTCTTGAAATTTTTTTTTAAATATAGCCCCTTTAATGGTGTTTTTACATTTACAATACACCACCATGTGCAGATAATGTCAATACAATTTGATGTATCTTCATAATTTTGTAAGCCAATTTTTGGACCTATTTGCCGCAAAGCAGCCACGACGCTTTCATTGAATATTTGTAATGCAAGTTTCACGTTTTGCCTTTCTATAGTTGTAGGATATAAAGCTTTCAACGTTAATGTGTATCCATATTTTAAAAGTTGGTGTTCTTCTTTTCTGTGCAGTTGTTTTAATGTATTAAAAGTTGCTAATCTCATTTCCGTATTTTCAAAATCTGGATATTTCATAGATTGTAATTTTTCATTAAGCCAATTATTTCTAATGTTTTTTAATAAATGAACAGTGTCAATTACAAAAAAGATAGGCCTTGAGGCATCGATAGGATGACGATATTCATTGCATATTTCCGGCGGGTTGGCAAAAAACGACATAGCTTTCTTATTTATAGCTTTATTATCTGAAGCTACACAGATTACTTCAAATCCAATATTTTCCAATCCTAGGATTACTTTCTTTACGATTGTATGTAAGCCATCGCCTTTTAGAGTTTTGACCGGTAAAATATGTACTACATCTTTATAGGGAGATAATAAACTTTGAATCATGAAAACATGAGCCGTAGTTGTACACTTTGATTCATTATAAGCAGCCCCCACAATGTTGCCAGCCTTAAAATCCATAAAGGGATTTATATGAATTTCATCCAACATAAGTATCACTATTCGATCTCTTTCTTCCAACATTTTATATTTAGAAGCTATGTAATGGAGAAAATTTGAATCGGTTTGTTCCAAACATGGATCGGTCACCAAACTTGAACAAATATTTTTAATAGTACTTGGCGATGGCATCATCAAATTTCCGGAGCTTCTTAGAAATCTATAAGCATGCGGTGAAATAGAAAATAGGATACTACAAAATAATGATGTCTCCCAACTATAACGAAAGCGATATTTACGGGAACATTTTAAAAGACCAATCTGTTCTTTCAAGAACATTATAGAATGTTTTTTTCTCTGGAAATTTATCTGAAGTGGACGATAAAATATTTATTGCTTCATTTAAATTTTTTTCATAGCTCTCATCTTCTGGAAGGTTTAAAAACCAAGAAACATCATCCAACACTTTTTCCAAAAAATTTAGATCATTTACAACTAATGGGAAGTGTAGTTTCGACTGGTCCCTACATACTACTTGCGAAATTGAAATATTATCCTTGGTAACAGATAAGCTCAAGTTGTCAGACAAAAAAACGCTAAATTTTGTTCTCGGCCTGGGTTCTTCTTCGACAAAAAAAAAACAAACATAATTGTTTCCCCGTGCTGTTAACCAAGATTTATCAATCCTCTCCCGGAAATTATTTTAGTGTAGGCATCGTCGAGGGATGAAAAAGATTTTGCCAATTTGTAAGCGTGGCTTGTATTCACACTCTCAGCCAAAGCTTCTTGGAGATTTTTATATTCCAATTTTTGCTTTTTCACTTCAGGCGTTTCTCTACACTTTTCTGGATTGGATAAACCCCTTGGAAAATCTGGAAATATACATGGGACTGCGCCTAACATTACAGTCATAACTAAAAAATAGGAAATATTAAAAAAATAACCTTTGACCAAACGTGGATATTTCAAGTTTGCCGATAAAATTTCCCCAGTTGATTCGACAGTGTGTGTGGTGATTCTCTCGACATCTTTACTTAAAAAATGTTGTTCACATACCTAGAAATAATAAAGCAAACATATTGGGTCATTATCGCTCAAAATATTTAGTAATATAGTTACCAATTTGGTAAAAAAAAAACACTTCAAAATGATTGTTTACATCTATAGCTCATGGTTTTACAACACGGATAATAATCCACGAGAGTGAAAGTCACATTTTCAAGGGCTTTTAGTGCATTTTGTTTCTACCGGTAAAATTTTCGTAAATGAAAATTATTTTCTATTTGCGTGCGATACAACTAAATTCGAATAAATAAAACCATAAAACTTCATGATTCTAAGGTGCTTATGTTCAATCATGTAAAAGTGTTTTAGTTATAACGATCCAAACAATGCAAGCTAAAACCACTTACCCTGGAAGACTGTGTAGGAACAAAATCCCATTTGATGGCCTTAACCCACTTTTTCCTTAAAATGGGGTCTTCAGGGAAGGAAAAAGCGGACACTTTAGGACCGCCTTTGTAGTTTCCCTTACAGTTGGGAACGGAACACATCCACGGCATGATTTTAAACAAGGCCGAAACTATAAACACTACCTAACCTATAAACTAAAATTGAACTTTAATCACTTTATTCTGAACCACCGCTGTTTTACCACCTTATTATTAAAAGTCCACGTCCTTTATTACTAGAAAACACAGTCCAAAACAGAATAAACACAATAAACGTTCTTCAAAACAGGAAAATCGCCAGACCAGTAAAAGTAAACAATTACAAAAATCGACCTCCCTGTGATAACGTAGTGACGTTTCCCGACGCCAGCTGGCAGGCTTTTATTATTGCGACGGTGCCGGCTATAGCCATTCAACTGCATTCAACTTAATTAAAAATCTCGTGGAAATTATGAAACATTTATTATTTTTACTACTGTCATATTTATTATAACAACAAGAATATGATTAGTTATTAAAAATTAGTTAGAAGTTCATTTACATTAAATGTTCAAAATGGTTTCCATTATTATTTACTTACACATAACCTAAGTCTTTTTAAGGAATTTTTTCAAAGATTAAGGGACGATTGTTTAAACTATTAATTTCTAATGTTACTCGTCTTTTAATGTCCTCAACATTTTCGGGGCGGTTCTTATAAACTTTATTTTTTAAATGCCTCCACAAGAAAAAATCCAAGGGGGTTAAATCTGGACTACGTGGCGGCCACCTTATCGTTCCATGTTTACCAATCCAATTTTCAAACGAATTGTTCAAAAATTCCGTTATGGGCCCACAATTATGGAAGGAAGCGCCATCTTGCTGCCATATTAATTGTCTTTCTTGGAGTTAGTTAAGAAAAATTAATGGCAACTGGTCAAAGTATTGTTCCAATTCGTTCTGGATTAAATGTAGGTATTTCCTACCTGTCATACTTCCTGAATAAAATAGAGGGCCCATTATAAAATTTCCCACAATTCCGCACAATTCCGCACCCACGGAATTTCTTCCGGATTTCACAACTTCACGAAATGCCCGTGGATTGTCAACAGACCAAAATATACTATTTTTCCGGTTGTATATTCCCGCCGTTGTAAATGTAGCTTCATCGGACCAAATAATTTGTTTAAAAAATCCAGCTCCACCTCTTGCAAAATAAAAGTTTAACATTGTTTGACAATATTTCAGTCTTCTTGCAGCATCTCCAGGGAATAGCCTTTGAACAGGTAATATTTTGAAGGCTTTAAATTTGCTTAATTTCATTATCTTTTGTATTGTAGACCGGGGAATTTGTCTAGCTAGTCTCTCGCTGCATCTCTCTGAGATTTTTTGTCATTTCTTCTGAAATAATTTAAAATTCGTTCTCTCTCGTCCTCACTAATTCTAAACCCTTTTTTTCTCTTGCTAATCACACTTCCTGTCGATCTGAATCTTCGATACAGCTTACATATAAATGAAGCACTCGGAACATTTCTATTTGGATATTTACGAGAATACTCCCTCTACGTATCTTTTATCATTTTTGATGAAGATCTCTAAAATATCACAGCATTCTTCTTTCAAAAACATTTTTTAAACTGCAACTACTAACAGCTTCAGCAACAAAATTTTAAACTAATCTGACACGTAAATAGAAATATTGAATTGACAGCCTACTCGCTTGTCAGTTTTATTATCATGGCTGACTTGATTTGTCATAAATTTGGTTTTATTGTTTGGCCTACTCAGATCGAACATCAGACACCGACCATGAGACCATGTATCTAGTTTGATGGAGCTTCTCTGATAAATATCTCGGAAACGGTTGGAGATAAATAGGTCAAATTAAATATCGTTGGATTCAGAATTAAAAAAGGAATCCTGTGATGGTTAAGAGAAATGTGTAAGTTGTAAAATAGAGAAAACCACTTTCATTTCCGCTATAACCGGAAGTTATATTAAAAAACTGAATATTCGGGAATACTACTTAAAGGTTCTCTAATAGATGAGTAGGTAAAAAAATATTTTTTTTATTTTGCAAAAAATGTTTTTTCGCGATAACTTTTTTACCGACCTCCGTATAGAAAATTAGGGTACACCCTCGAATTCCCCTTAATTTTTAATACAATCTAATTTTTTGAATGACGATTTTATGTTAACGTGTCTCCACGTAGCACACTTTTTCCGCTTGGATCGGCCACCCTGTACCACTTCACAAATTAGTTTCAAAACAAGCAAGGATGAATCCCACAGGCTAAAATTTTACATTTTTTGTCACTTACAAGAGTCGTTTCTCCTGCCTGTTGCAAATTATTCTGGCAATATCACTCATAGTGTATAGTAGACTGGCATATCAAAAGTTTTTGCAACCGAGGTCTTGACGAAATCGATAGCTGAATAAAAACATTGTTGATCTAACAAAAATTTTAAGAGGAGGAAATAGTCCATATCTAGAAGTGGAGTAGCAGAATATGACGAGAAGTGTAAAACTTGCAGTCAAGTCTCAACTCCACAAACAGTTCATTCAAGGAAAACTGTAAATATTATGTTTCAACCCTCATATAAGGTTCATCTTCAGCAGTAAAACAATAAACTGTGTTTGTAGAGGTGAGACTGCAAGTTTTACCCTTATCGTCAAAATTAAGTCAAAAGTGTGTCAGTTTTAATAATTTTGGATTTTTCTTCCTTATTTTCAAAATAGAAGCTTTTACGTTTTCTTTGAACAGATTTGTATTACAGTTAATAGACTAATAATAATATAATAATATTTATAATAATATAAAATTTTCTTACTTAGTTTGTCACATATGTTATTTCAGTAAAAATTGTACAACCTTGATTGATTTATTTATTTATTATTGATTTATTTATTATCTGTGAACTCACCCTGAATTCTTTTACTCATGGAGCAACCTCTCTATCAACGTGGTTCAAAATATCTGCAAGCAATAAAGTGTCGCATACACTGCTGCTTCTGTCATCTCCGCACCATCAGATGCGCGATGCACTACGCACGCTAGAAGACATGTCATGGTGTGGTGGTATCGTATCTAACCCTCAGACTTATTTCATCTTTGCTTAAAAAGCTAAGAAAGAACTGAAAACGTAGAAAACTTATCGCTGTGTAGACGTTGTTACCTACGATTTTGTATAGTGTTTTACCGTTAACCATATTATCGTATAGGTAATTCGAAAATTGCGTCATTAGGTATAGATGTGCGGAAATTCGAGAAATCTTCAAGCAAATGTTACAGTTTGTGATGTCAGTATCTACAACAATCCAATGCTTGTCATTTGTAGAATGTATTTTTTCTTATTTCTTCATAACATTGAACAGAGCGCGTTTAACAATTTTTAACATTGTAGGTACAATGAAATGGGACAACAGAGCTCGTATTCCAACCATGAGCGTCGATTTATTCTGGTGATAAGGTTGATTTGTTCCACCTTTTAAACTTCTCAAAACATACCTATGTTTTTGCATTTTCCTTTTGAGTGGACCTCCCCCAGAGTGTGGTTGAAATTTTTTACTTCATGACTAACTCCTCCTGTAGCCATAGGTAAATCAACAAAGCTGAACCGGTCATATCCAGGTATTTAGTCGACTTTGTTTTTCGTAACCTCCTAATACCACTTTATTCAACATTATTTGTTCTTGCGGACCCATGCACAGTATTATTCCGCACGAGCTGCTAATTTTTCAATAACTTTAAATAGTTATTCTACTTACTTTTATTGCATTACAGCGTTATATACAGGATGATTTTTTTAGGTCTACCACCGCGATTTTCTCGCTCATTTTGCGGCCTAAAAAAAACGTAAGAAATAAAAATGTGGCAATTTTGTACAGCTAAGTCTGAAACTATCTGAGTACCCTTTTGCATAAAGCTTCTCAGTGCCGTCAATTTTCAATATAAAAGTTTTCCTCTGTCTCTTAAAATAAACATTCCACGGCCATTAATAGTTTTGCTCAATTTGAGGTTTTTTTAATAATGCGCGACAAGTTAGCCATGGATGCCGATTTCTTTTGCAGTACCACTTAGCTGTCCAAAATCGCCACATTTTTGTTTCTTACGTTTTTTGTAGGCCGCAAAATGAGCGAGAAAATCGCGGTGGTAGACCTAAAAAAATCATCCTGTATGTAGGTACCTACAGATCCTCCGATTCGTTTAATTTCTGTAGCCCGATGGTTTCGAGAGACCGAAGGTCAACCGCTCTCTCGCGCGGTGTCTACATACTTATCCGAAGGGAGAAATTGCTTTTAGGCCTCCGGCACAAGGCTTTTTCAATCGGCATAATCAGTCGTAATTTCGCCGAGTAAAAAACGCGGAGAGGAATATTTACAAACAAAACCGTTGCCGTCTCGGTCCAGCGACTTCGCGGTTTCTGTGCCGTCAATTTCATTTACGCATGCAAGTGCGTTCCTTAATTCCTTTGGCTATTCAAATTATCGGGTGACGTTCGGACGGGGCGGGTGTTCCGGTTCGGCGGTTGACTTATCATCGAACTCTCAGATATTTCAACGGTCGGTTAGGCGAGCAACTTTTCAATTTTTGCATAGAGCTTCGCGATGGATCAATGGGTGCAATCACCGTTATGGAGAGAAGGAATCGCTTGCAGTGGATTGATATATCTGTCTTTGTTTTATATATAGAAAATTCGAAACACCCTTACTAACTGGCAGCAAGCGCATGCGAGGTATGAATCTGTGCCTCTATCTATACTTATTTTCCTATGTATAAAACAAACACAGATATATCGATCTGTTTGCATGTGCCTCGTATGATTGGTTATCAGTACGTTGATTGCCGCCAATGGAAATGTTACTTGTGTATCTGTCGTTTGTCACAAGTCGAGGATCAGCAAAAGGCCTTTGATTAAACTTGGATAGAAAGTAAATTTACTGACGACCATGTAGATGGTTAAGAAGTGCTAAAATAATATCTAGCTAATATATCTACACTTATATTTGTATAGGCAAAGTGATTATTTCGTTGAAGATATTAACAAATTTTATTACAATAAGTTGTTTAAAATTCCAATTCTAGAAGATACAAAAATAGAAAAATATAATATTGGATTGGGATTACATCTCAAAAAGAAATGGGCAAGTGATAGGTATTTACTTTCGGAAAAATTGAAAGTCGGATATAGTTATAAAAACATCCTTAAGAGAGCCTGTATATATTATTCTTTACAACGTGTATTGCAAACTAAATTATTTTTTTTATTTACTTAATACTGTTTTTTTGAACAATTTAGTTGTCAATGGAACGAAGAAAATTCGGTGATATAAAAACTCATCCATGAATATCGAGTAGATATATATTGGAACAGAAAGCTTGATACTTCAAATCAGTATTCCAAAATTACCGCGACCAATGTCTATCGAATACACCTATGGTATTATTAATTAACATTTTTGACATGTCTTGAATGTATCTATTCGTTCTAATGAAAATAGTTCTGTAGAAGGTTTTCTTTTATAATCCTCTTAAGTTATTTCAAGTTACAAATTCGAGGGCTTTAAGAAACAAGGAACCTTTAACATAGTAAAGTTAGACCTATAACAAAAACAATAATAAAATACGTATATTACACTAATAGTATAATTAAACAGAAAATATTGGCTTTACAAATACAACAAATTCCAAAAAAATAGTCGCTAGGTGTATTCACTATAATTTCCAATTGTAACCAAAATCGATAGATCGGAGTAGTTGATATAAATATGTCGTTTTCTATGTTTTTCCGTAAATAAATTGAATTTTGGTAAGTATTTTTTTGAAGAAATAAAGTAATTACGATTGGAAACGAGAGAATGAAAGTACAAACATTGGAAATTATTATTAAATAATGGAATTAAAAAAGTCATGTGGAAGTGGAAGTAGTTAATCCATTAGCATTAGGTTTTGTAAATAGAAGTTCAAACAATACATCTATAATTACAGGGTGTTTCGTAATGATGTACAAAATTGTTGACTTAAGCCTCCACTGTGCAGTTATTTCAGCTTGGTTTTTATTTTCCTCAAACCTTTTTGAATCTAGAAACTGTTGGGATACATTATCACAAGTTAATAGACACTTTATGGTAGAATTACCTTTAGCACCCTATGCATCTCAAGGGTATAAAGACCCAATACTACGGTACCTCCTGTACCTATAATTTCTTAAAGTATATAATAATTTTACATATATTATACGACGACACTAATTTGTTACTCTGAAACAACTGCACCATTGTTTCCCGTAGCGCTGTTGAGATACTCTCACGTGTTTTCGTGACTCCTCGGTGGATGTATTATATTCCACCATCGTTACATAACAGGACCCCAGTGTAGGGGGACTCTTTCTCACAGCGTAATGCACCAAATCTAAAGTTCATTGTTTTATGCTTGTTTTTTTTCTCGGAGCACAATAATAGTACTGTGGCAATTGCGATGAGCTTCCCTTGAGTTACGATATAATTAATTATGCATTGTTTCATTGAAGATACAGGAAAAAAATCATTAGTATTATTTATGATTATTATGTTGCCAGATGGAATTCAGGATGAATGAGCGTGCATGCTGTTATAATAGTGCTAAGGGCACGCAATACAAAAAGAGTGTGCATAATTTGTGTTCTAGTGTTTTTGCAATTAAGGACAATAATTATTTTTATATTATTAAACCATAATATTAAATGTTATTATAGTAACTTTGTCTGAGACTGCGTAAAAAATGTAATTGGATATCGGTTTGGTGTCTATTTAAGAAATGTCTGAAACTTTTTCCAAAATTTTTAATAAGAAAATGTTCCAAATAATCTGGGGATTTCTTATAGAAGACTCCAACGGAATCTTACTACCTTACGAGGCCGTTTAGCCAGCATAATATGTATCTACTTGCAAGAAAAATCAAATGGTAAAAGAGTAGAATTTATTTTCTTGCAACTATAAGGAAACATAGGCAAGGTAGTGTAATTCGAGAAAATTGTACTTTGTAGATGTCTCTAGGAGCAACTGTTTTCGAGGTATTTGCATTTAAAAATATTCATATAACACAGTTAAAAACAATATGTCAAATTTGACATTTTTTAAATGTTCCATCTGGTCCGCATACAAAAATACATAAAATAAGGAACATCGTTGTGTGTTAAATTTAACTTTTTGTAATATGTTCATGTTACTAACGAAAAGTGTAAAATATATTTTTAACTATTATTATATGTCAATTGTCAATGTTTTACATATCTGCCATGTATACCAACTAAATCTGAAATTAACATTACGAATTTGATTATTTCCAATGTTATTTTGAATTTGTTGTCAAATGAACAAGTAGGTACGAAAAAGTTATTTTTGTGTTTTGTTTTGCTCATTTAGACACTACTTATAAGTTAGTTTTACATTTGAACATATGTTAAATTTGCAAATTATTGACCTGGTTTATCAGATTTTATTTAACAAAATACCGTTTAACGGCTTATGGGCCAAATTATTTATAATATATATCACGAATCCAACAGTCCGATAGCAAAATAAAGGGACTCATGGCGTCAGCACTAGGTACAGTACACAATCCACATGTCGAAAAAATGAAGTTATCGCAAATGATTTCTCAAGGCTGAAACATTAATAATTCAAACTATAAAATTCAGGAAACAAAGAGTCAGGCTATTTGTATTAGGACCCCGTCAATCAGCAGTCTTTAGAAGTGGTGATAGCAAGCGTGCCCGACTTATGGAAATCAGAAATGTTTGAGGTTCAGTATAAATCATTTATTGTACAAAAAACATATTTTGGTAGTTTCTTAATAGAAAAAAATGGAGAAATAAATGCAAAAAAGGGTTCCAAAGAAGTGGAAAAAATATTTAATATTCATATTCGGTATTTTCGATGCAATTCTAATATATTGTGAATTGTACTAAAAACGTAGCTAAGTATTTAAAATGCAATTAAACAAAACTGTAATTATAACATTTTGTAAGCTAGGTACCTACCCGTAAGTTTCCTGGACGTGAATAGATTTAAATAAGGTTAGAGGAAAGTACCCTAATATGAGACCACATTACATTTTGTTCTGTATTTTGTCCTATAATATATTATAATGCGTACACTTACGTCGAATACGTTTAATATAGTCTCTATTTTCACTGCAGTTTATGTAGGATTGCCAAATGTTAACAGTTGTTGCGTAAATGAGAATTATGAAAAAAGTCAAATCTTCAATTTTTAAAATTGGGTCCCTAATATGAGACAGTCTCATATCCAGGTTTAACAGAAACACTACTTGCCACAAAATAATTTGTATTTCAAAAACTTTAAAAGAATATCAAATTAAGCTAGTTACATAACACTTAACAGGTTCCTAATATGAAACAGTCTCATATTAAGGTTTAACAAAAATACTACTTACCACAAAACAATTTTTATTTCAAAAACATTACATGAATCTCAACTTAACACAGTATACAACTCTTTAATTATATAACATTAGACATTCTAAGTATTCAAATTATTAGGTAGTAATCTAAATTGGATGAAGCGAGTCTCCTTATATGAGATATCTCATATTAGGAACACTGGGGTGTCTCATATTAGGAATCCGATGTACCTACATTAGTGGCGTCAACCAGGAAAATAACTTCGAACAAATTCCGGGAGTTTTAGATTTTGTTGGAATGTGTTCGTTTTGATGTCTTAAAACAAAATCCGAAAAGTCCGCAGCGCAAAATAGTGTGCGATTTTTTTTTATTTAACAATAACTGTCAAAAATATAGGTTTTTTGTTAATAACTTATTTAAATAAGCGTTTTTATAGAATTTAAGTAAGACCATTCGAAAGACCAGGCAATTTCTCAAAAAAAAAATGTATTTACATATTTTTTGTAAAATAATTAAGTAATGAACGAGAATTTTTTTAAGATCATGCGTTTTCATGCTTCCTCGTATTTAAGAGGAAGCCGAAATTGAGAGCGGCGCGTGGAGCGCGAGACAGTTAAACAGTAATAACTTTTTACACACACAACTAATTCATATGCAACAAAGTTTATTGGAAAGTAACAGCGTTTTTTTCTACATAATTTCCGCTCGTGATTATCAGCTTTTGGGAAAAAACTCTCTTCGTGTGTTCTCAGCTTTCATACAGTAATACGAATTCTCTAATAAATATAATAATTTCGGGTTTCTTTCTCGTAAATACTTCATACATGTTTGCATACTACTATAGTCCCCATTTTCGATCCACTGGGAACATGCGTTTGTATGTGTGTATGTATGTGCGTGTGTTTGTGAGGCGTGTTAGTTGGCAGGTAGTCGGCAGATGTCATTCTGTTCCCTTGGAGCACAGCTTGTATTGACGTGGGGACGAATGGCGCAGCCTATATATATATCCCCCCCCAATCCAAGCTATATACAGGGTGTTTCACTAAGGGTGAAGAGGTACCATATCTCAGTGGAGCTTTGGGAAAAAATTTTCTTAAGTAATATGGTCACGAAAAATCGCTGGAAATTATTGTTAAGTTTGTAGGTCGGCCGCTAGGGGCGTATTCGCGACAGTACATTTGCAAAATAAGTTTTCTAAAAAAAATAAGTAACTAATAAATATCAAAAATAATTTTATTCCACTCTTCAGCAAATTCTGAACAATTTTCGTTAAGGATTCTTTGCTCTTGTTCTTCAAATAGAGGTGAGACGGGCGGATAAACCTTGACTTGAAAAAAAAAATGCTGCTCCGGTTTGGTTTAACCGAATGATTGTCCAGTAAGATCATTTCGAATTTCGTGGTCATCGTTAGAGGGCGCAATTCGAAAAATTTCCCTTTTTTTACAATTTTCTCCGAAATTTTAAATTGAATGACATATTTATTCTATTATATAATCGAAAAGTAGATTACCTTTACTACAAAAAATACTTTGGTATTTCCACATCTTCATTAGTTTCGGAGTTATCGCCAAAAGAATAATTATTAACATGTTATTTGAAAGAAGAAGGTAGGTATTTGTTTTCAAAGATTTCCGTGGTCTGCTTGAGCTTTTCGTAAACGGCTAGATTTTCACTTTTTATTCCGTTAAACGTATTTCTAATTTACTTACCTTACCTGTCGTCTTGATATGATATTATGATGATTATGAAGAAAGTTCGATTGATCTTGCATTCAATTTCATTTTTACTATAAGCGTCATTATGTTTTTCATTTCTTTTTACTTCATATTCATAATCAGCATCTCAAAAAACATGAAAATATACATTTTCATTGAAAAATAATGATTATACAATTAATTGTAGACGATTTTTGAGAAATTTCGGTGAAAAATCGATTTTTGGAGTTTTTTTTATTGTTTTTTTAAAAAGCGCACTTTTTCAACCTGCGGACTTTTAAATAAAAGTATGTTTAAAGGTGTTTCAAAAGGTTTTATTCAAATCCATGACTTCCCTAATTAATTCCTAATTAACATCATTTTTCGTCTACGTTGACTCCACTACATATCATAGAACTTTTTGCCATCGTTAACAAATGTTATTAAATGCGTTATAGAACTACTCTAATTATAAAATTACTTTTATTCAATACAACAAGCTACAAAAATATATTAAACACTTACCATTATTCAGAATTACACAGTAATCGAAGCTCTTTAAAAGTTTGTGCACGTACGGTTGAAGTAAACAATGCCGTTCTTAACCTAAAAATTTAGATGAGCTAGACACTGCACTATATGTGGCGACTTATACCATTAGTGGTTATTTGAGACATTGCCAGCTAGATGGAGACTCTTACTTTAGGAGTTAGTGTGGGGTCTCATATTGGGAAGTGACTCATATTAGGGTACTTTCTTCTAACGAGCTACTAACTTTTTTACTGCCAAAAATGACACATAATAAAGATCAGGGCTTAATAGGTAAGTTACAATGAATAAAGAACCCCCTTTATTCATAGGTAAGTTATTATTGTTTTGTTTACGAATATAACCTATACGTACACGTCAATAAATATGGAAATCGCTAATATAGTTTCGCAATATATTTTTCTGGAACTGGGAATCTGTGGACGATATGTGGTACAAAGGCCGGTCCACACCCATAACGATGTATCGTACGATTTGCATGCGCAAGTAAATCGTTACAGATAGATCGTTGCGTGTGGACAGCAGATTTGCACAAAATGTAGAACTGTGCAAAGTTGGACGTCGGAGTTGAAAGTCTGAGCCGAAAAGCATATAGATTTGAGAGATTTGCGCATGCAAATCGTAACGTGTGTACGCTTGTCTGAGATTTGTAAAGTTTTTAGGTGCGACGGTAGCTGACTCCTACCTATTTTTAATCCGGAAATTATTAAATTAATTAAAACTAAAACAATAACTGATTTCTTTTAAATTTGTTAAAAAATATGTCTACCATTTCGCATAATTTTATAATAGAATTCAATGGTAAAATAGACTTCGTTTTAACATTTAAACGAAACGTCAAAATACTCCAAAAACCCTTCCTCCATGATTATTGTATCGAGCGAAAATTGCAGCTTTACTACGATAAGTTGTTAGGTATAATGTGGACGCACTGAATTTGTAACGATTTATCTGTAACGATTTACTTGCGCCTTAAAGGCCGGTCCACACGCAACGTTGTATCGTACGATTTGCATGCGCAAGTAAATCGTTAGATACAGATAAATCGTTACAAATTCAGTGCGTCCACATTATAACAACTTATCGTAGTAAAGCTGCAATTTTCGCTCGATACAATAATCATGGAGGAAGGGTTTTTGGAGTATTTTGGCGTTTTGTTTAAATGTTAAAAGGAAGAGGGAAATCAGGAAACGTTTAAATATAACTAGATGGTCTAAAGCATGGTTATTGAAACGAAATCTATTTTACCATTGAATTCTATTATAAAATTACGCGAAATGGTCGACATATTTTGTAACTTTAAAATAAATCAGTTATTGTTTTAGTTTTAATCAATTTAATAATTTCCAGAATAAAAATAGGTAGGAGTCAGCTACCGTCGCACCTAAAGACCTGTACAAATCTCGGATAAGCGTACACACGTTACGATTTGCATGCGCAAATCTCCCAAATCTATGCTTTTCGGCTTAGACTTTCAACTCCGACGTCCAACTTTGCACAGTTCTAAATTTTGTGCAAATCTGCTGTCCACACGCAACGATTTATCTGTAACGATTTACTTGCGCATGCAAATCGTACGATACATCGTTGCGTGTGGACCGGCCTTTATAAAATTCACGTAGCACTTTGATAAATTATTTATTTTTTTGATAAGAATCTGTCCAAATCCAATGTAAATCATGACCTTACAAAATCTGTCCGAATGTGGTCTCGTCGACCTTTTGTTGAAACTATTATTATTTATGTAGGCAAAGGCATACAATAATATGCAATATTAAGTGAAATGATCAAACGGTACTCTTTTAGTAATGAGTAGATACTTAAAGGATTCTTTTGTGCTTCTGAATTCCGAATAACCGAGTAACCTTTTATTGCCTAAACATACCTGCTTATACAACATACAACAAGAACAAAGTCAATGGATTTTAAAAATAGCTTTCCTGTAAACCTAGAACTAATGCATTATTAAATTTCTCAGGAAATAATATGAAATTTTTGCCAGGTAAAAACAAAGTGACCACGTTCCAGTGAACTAAGTACCTATTCTATTATTTGACTAAAAAAGTTAATAACAAAGTTAAGCAATTTGTGTAGTGATTTAAGGACTTCCTTTATTTTGTTTGTTAATATAAAGTGTAGGTGCTGTTACTGGCACTGGCTTCGTATGTTTTTTTTTTGTATAAATACTTTACACGCCCATTACAACTTTGTGAGAACAATCGCTTCCTGTAAATATGAACTTTTATTTATTACTTGCCATTATCCTTATCCTTGAAAGTGTTAACCCGCATTTCCCCGCGCCAATCAATATTTTAGAAATCTTGAGTAGTCTAGGTCCACGTTACTTAATGCGATCTTTTAATTATTGATGTAAAAGGTAAAACTTGAAGTATAAATCTAAAATTAATGGCATGTACCTTTTAGACCTTTAACTTTTAGACTTTAAGTTTATTGAGAGAGGTATTGCAATGCTTTAGTACCTACTGTTATTATACGACGATATATGATATACAGTGTGTTTCACTTCAAGTCGAGACAATTCATTATTTTTTTTACGGATTGACCTATTCTCAAAAAACTTTTTTTAATAAATATAGTCCTCCGAGAAATCTTCATTTTGACACTATTTTTTTCAGATTCGTTTTTTCCATGACGTACTACTATCAAAATTATACTCTCAAAAACTGCAAAAGTACATCTTCTTTAGGAAAAAAATGAATAGCACTGTCGTATTGCCCATACCCGCAAACTACACATACCATGTTTCACGGTCATAGCTTATACAGGGCGTTCAGAAAATAGCTTCATACATGGCAAAAATACGGTTTTTCGAAGTTCCCTGTACAAACACCGAGAGATATTTTAAAATCATTTCTTTGCAGTTTGATTAGGGCTCACATAAGCCATCAATTCCCACGATTTCATGGCCCTGCGTTCGCAATAAAAATACAAAAATCGAAAATAATCGTTTTTCTGTTGATGTTTTTTTTACATTTTTTCTACATTTTTAACTTATGCCTATTAAAAAACATAAACAACATTAAATTTTAGAAAGTATTTTCAATAAAAAGCACCCTTTTTTTATTTGAAAAAATTTAAAAATTGATTGGTATCCACGTATCCAGGGTGCTCTTTATTGAAAATACGTTCGAAAATTTAATATTGTTTATTTTTTTAATGGGCATAAGTTAAAATTGTAGAAAAAAAAACACCAAGAGAAAAATCGATTTTTTTCGATTTTTGTATTTTTAATGCAGGGCCATGAAATCGTGGGAATTGATGGCTTATGTGAGCCCTAATTAAACTGCAAGGAAATAATTTTAAAATATCTCTCGGTGTTTGTACAGGGTACTCGGGAAAACCGTATTTTTGCTATGTTTGAAGCTATTTTGTGAACGCCCTGTATAAGTTATGACCGTGAAACTTGGTATGTGGGGTTTTCGAGTATGGTCAATACGACTGTGCTATTCATTTTTTCCTAAATAAATGCCTAATGTACTTTTGCAGTTTTTGGGGGTATAATTTTGATCGTAGTAGGTCATGGAAAAGACGAATCTGTAGGCCTTTCAAAGCACTAGATTTTTAAAAAAAATTTTGAAAATCGGTCAACTCGTAAAAAAATAATGAATTGTCTCGACTTGAAGTGAATAACATATCATTAGATACGATTTAATTATTACTTACGATATCACACTTATAATTTCCACAGTGCATCAATGATGTACATATATGCGAAGCAAGAGTCTGTTACATCTGGTACAAGAAGTGCTACAGACTTGGATAGAGAAATGTCGACACGTTTGTTGATGGTAATGGACGAAAAGTGAAGTGCATGTCTTCTACTTAAGGTGGATGTCAGTTATTCATACTATAATAACTATAACGGAGTATAAAGCCGTAATGCCGTGATCAAGGACGATCTGACACAGACAAAACTGGATCTGCAGTCAGAGAGTAACCTATAGTTACAATCACAGACGAAAGTTACAATTACTGGAGGCAGTCTATTCTGGAACCACTACTGGGATAGCACAGTGCCCGACAAAAATCACTATATCGTATAGAGACTTGAAAGAGAGAAAGAGACGACAATGAGAAGTTATTGTTACAACAACGGGTCTCATTTTTAGAGGGTCTTGCAGTAGGCAATAACAGTACAGTAACAACCACGATATGTGAGCCAAAGGTGGAAACTGTAAATAATGCTCTTTGTGGAATTCCACAACTGGAAAATAAATGTTGGTTCTGGATTATGCCTAAAATTATTGATGATTTACGGATAAGCATAAAACTATGTTAATAATTAATGATGCTTTACTACATCCACTGGTGCTTCTTATCCCAAGGTGCGTATCAGTTACTATAATACCAGAACACAGAAGATTCAGCCTATTTACTTATTTCTCTTATTACGATCTACCAATACTAATTAGAGTTCCAAAATCTTAAATGACAACTACAACTATCCACTTGTGATATAGCGCTGAAAATATCTCGGAAAATTCTTTATAGTGATTCACTGCATTATAAATTATAATATTTCAGTGGATTGTCAGTAATGAGTTTAATTTGTGATGAAAATATCATGACTAAACACCATGGCATGATATACTGTTCTAAACAGGATAATTTTTTTAGGACCATCTATAAAAATAAAAGAAACAGAAACATGGCAATCTATAGCTAGTGACGTGTGCCGCTGCAAAAGAATAGACAAAAGAAACCTTTTGAAAGTTTATGTCCGAGAAGCTTTATGCAACCGGGTGCACAAAAAAGTAAGAAACAAGAACTTGTAAATTTTGAACAGCTAGGTCACGTTATAGAAAATAAATCACCACCCATTGCCAACTTTTCGCGCAATACGCAATACAAAATAAAGTCAAATCGGCAAAATGTAAAACTATAAATTAATTTTGCAAGTCAAGGGAAATTTTTAATTGGAGATTTGTACCAACCTCGGAGCGCCACCAACTTGACTGGTGCGCCAAAGTTGTCGCCGTGCTGAAACCGCGGATTTTTTTCCCATGCCACTGTCGTTTGTCACGGCATCCCTACAACTTTTTTCTGTATTCCTACATCCCCTACGTCTACCTTACAAATATATATTTGAGATTGATTTACGCAGAAAAATCACATTCTTTGGGATTTTCAAGCGACGTCACTGTCATTTATCAGGTTTTTTTTATACTGCTCTATAATATCTTTGAAACTATGAGATTTATTTACACACAAAAATTCATAATTTTCTTTTTTGGGATTTTATGCGACTCCACTGTCGTTTATTACAGTACCCCTACATAGTGATTCTAAATTAAATAAATAAATATGCGGTTGTATCAAGTTACTGAGGGAATATCTTGCATCAAGTTACTTTAGTTCTATAAAATGTTACTCATTTGAGCCCAATTTCGTTGCATTACGAGATGATAAAAAATCACCCTGTATAGTCAGAGAAAGCTCCACATCGAAACTACAAGGTGCAGCCTGTGTATTCTGAAAAATATACCTCTTGCCCACATTGCTTTAAGACCTGAGAATTATACATATAGTTATGGGCGACATTTTTAGATCGAAAACAATCGATAAATGTGAGGTACACCGGCCTATAAGGAGAATTGGAATGATGAAGAAAAACAACCCTTGCGCTAGTCACTTTTATAGAGCACTACGAATACGCCATAGTAGATATGCGTTGTATCCGAGTTTTAATTGCGATTGCATAATACCATCATGGTATTTCCCATTTCCTAAAAAACAAAACCGCGCGGTCACGCATTCGGCGTCCGGCGTCCGCTGAAAAGAAACCCGAATCGGTTTCTTCGTTTCTTGTCTGGTCCGGCCGACCGTTAACCCTGCACGCAGACGGCGGCGGCGGCGGCGGCGGCGGCGGCGGTGGCGGCCATAAAAGTAAAACCATCGAAGCGGCCGGTGGGCGTTCGCGCAATTAAACTCCGCCGGGAACGATCCGAGAAACAATAGAGCCAGTCACCGGAGCGACTTATTCAAATTTCGCTTCGAGACCGGTGGAAACGCGACCCCGCAGACATAAAACCCGAAGTTGGCTAAGCTCTCGCACCGGTCACGAAATTGAAACGTAACTACAACGTGCCGTGCTACCGATAAGGCACGCCTATTTACAAGGAAATAGGTGCGTGAGAATGAGAAGAGTTTCTTTATCAAAACGTTTTATGTTTTAACTGTTTATTGCTCCGAAGAGTGTAACGTCGCATGCACAACCGAAATTAATTTCAAATTTTAAAAATTATAAGTCTGTACACGTAAATATTAGGTATATTGACGGCCCGGGCAAAATATGTGCGCTACTTAAATTCAGTGAACGCAGATACTGGTTTTTAAAAAGATTTATTTTTCTCAAAAGGTACAATCTACAATAGATGTGAACCGTGAAATGGCTATGTCGAGACTGAATACACAAGAACGGGTGAAAACATAAAAAGTAACATTACTGCTGACAAAGGTGTTACATTACAATTATTACAAGAACTGCTTGTTTAACAAGTGTTTTCTAGTTGGCGTTGATATAACTCCTCCATCCCCAAATCGAGGTATATTTTTCAGTGGTTGAAAAATATCCGAGGGTTGGCTTGTGGATTTTCTTCCGCTTGGGCCGGTGCTACGTCTGTACATCTTCTTTTCTTGACTTGAATTATTAAAATGTACAATAAGGCAATCAGAATAAGTCCATAAATTGGTAATGTCCAAAAACTGGTTGACAGCGGATCTAGTGATTCTTCTACCGGTGTTAATCGTTGTTGGTCCATTTGAAGCTTATGTATTTCGTCAAGTCGAATATTTTGTAGCTTTAGTGTTGGTAATTTTCTGGGGTTTTCGGTTGTTGCAATTTTGATTTCTGGTAATAACAAGGGTTGTCCCTGATTTACGGATTTGTCATTAATAAAGTTATAATGTTTCAGTCGGAATTGGCATCCAGTCGGGATATTGATGAGATAATTTCCTTGAAGTGTTATGAAGTCGGTAGTTTCACATAATGTTTGGATTTTCGTTTTATTGGGAAAAATTCCAATATAGTGTGAATTGTCAATTTCTTGTACGAATTCTTCGTTAACTCGAACAGGGGTGAGCTGGCAGTTCCTTGGCGTAATCGTCAGTTGAAGTAATTGGAATAAACAATCTTCTTTAACTGCTCCTTCGATGAGAGAGTTTTCGGGACAGTAGAATTTGGGATGCAGGTTGGTGCAGGGAAGTGATACATATTGGTAGAAATTCTCATTCATGATCAGATATGTATTTTTAGGAATTATTGTGGTGGAATTTTGTGTTGGAATAGAAAATAAGTGATAGTATGAAAACGATTCTGGCATAGTGATTGGAAAGTGAACAACGAAAATTATTTTCGATCCTGAATAGTAAGATTCTACATTTAGAACATCGTAATATCGATGAATGTCTGTTTTTAAGGGAAAAATTAACTGTTCAGGTGAATAAAGAGTTTCTAAAATTTTTATAATATGTTGCAAATCATCAATTTTTAGTATGCTACTATGAACTTTACCTAGTCGGGAAAATGTCACAGCATTTTCTATGTCGTTTAATAACTGTAAAACCACGTTTAGTAGTAAATTAATTTGGTCTAAAATATTTTGTTGCAAATACGATTGCTAAAAGCTCTTTTTCGATGGTGCTGTAATTTTGTTCCGATTCATTTAGAGTCCGAGAGGCGTATGCAATAGGTTTGTCATTTCCGATAGGTCCTTGTGATAAGATAGCGCCGATCGCGACGTTACTTGCATCAGTGGTCAAGTTAAACTGTTTCGTAAAGTCGGGGTATTGTAAAAGTGGTTCATTCATTAAGAGATTTTTACAGTCTTCAAAGCATTTGACATATTGGGGAGTTAATTCGATTTTTGCATCCTTTTTTAAACATAAAGTGAAGGGTTTAGTGATACGAGCGAAGTCTTTAATAAATTTTCTGTAGTAACCTAATAAACCTAAAAATCCTTTTATCTCTTTTGTTGTTTTTGGTAAGGGATATTTTTTTATAGCAATAATTTTGTCTGGGTTTGGTCGTACTCCTTCTGGGGTAACAACATGTCCGAGATACGCGACTTCTTTTTGTAAAAATTCCGATTTATCGAGCTGAATTTTGAAATTTGTTTCTCTTAGGCGTTGAAATAATTTTGTTAAATTTATTAAGTGTTCTTGAAGCGAAGTGGAAAAGATTATGATATCGTCGAGATATACAAGGCATATCTCGTTTTGTAACCCTCTGAGGATATTGTCTATTACCCTCTGAAAGGTTGCAGGGGCGTTTTTTAAGCACATAGGCATTCGAACGTATTCGTAATGCCCGTTCTCTACGTTAAAAGCGGTTTTAGGGATGTCTGCAGGGTTCATCTCAATTTGATGAAATCCACTTGCCAAGTCTAGTGTCGTGAAGTAGTTACAACGTCCAAGTTTGTCTAGTACGTCTGTAATGTTAGGGAGAGGGTAGCGGTCATCGATAGTTTTTTCGTTTAATTTGCGATAGTCGACGACTATTCGCCACTTTTTCTGTCCAGATGCGTCGGCCTTTTTGGGGACGATCCATATGGGGGATGACCAGGGTGAATTACTTGGTCTAATTATACCTTGGTCTAACATCGAGGATATTTGTCTCTGTACTTCGGGTTTATGTATATACGGGTACCTATATGATTTGGTGTATACGGGAATTTCGTCTTTGGTCCTTATGCTGTGTTTCATTTGGTTCGTAAAAGTAAGAGGTAATTCGGGTCTATGGAAAATGTCTGAATATTTTCTGCAAATTTTTAAAATTTGTTTACGTTCTTCTTCATTCATGTGAGAGGTTCTAATTAAATTTTCTATGTCTGAATTTTCTAAATAAGTGTCATTGGGAATAATTTCTGCTGAGTAAATAAAATGTTCGTCTAAATCAAATTCTGATGTAGGTACAGGGTCGGTCAAAGTAATTTGGATAACGTCATCTGAATTATTAACTAGTTCAGCCCACGCTAAGTTTTCGTTTGCTGTAGAGAGAGAGCTTTTTAAAATTGCGCCTTGAAATTCCTGATATTTTAATAATACAGGTCCGTATTCTTCTTTAACGGGTAATTTAACAGGGGTTATACTATGTGGTTCTAACTGTAAATGGTAAAAATGTGATTGATTGGTTTCGTAATATCGAAGTGGTAAAATAGCATTTTCAGTTATAAGCTGATTTCGATTGTCTCTAAAATCTAAGAGTGCTTGTATTAATTTTATATTGTCCATCCCAATTAATCCATGGAAGGTTTTGTGAAAATTGAAAAGATAAAATTTCATTGGTAAATTTGATTTAAATTCTTGAAAACTTGGTATATTTGCGGAGTAATTTTGAGAATAACTTTGGAAAACTGAAGATACAATAAATGGATCATGCTGTATAAAATTTTTAAAATTTTGAAAAGCAATATTCGGGTTAATAAAAGATTTGGTGGAACCAGTGTCGATTAAAAGTTTGATTGGGGGGTTAGAGATACAAATATAGGGTAATATTTTTTTGTCAGGGAAATAGTGCAATTCTATTACGTTTCTAGTTCGTAATTTTGAGCGTGTTGAAAATTTGCGTCTTGCTCGGTGTGCGGTTCATAGAACTGTTCGTTATTTTCGGTTTCAATTATTGTGTCATTATAGGGTTCATACTGGTTTAGATCAGATTGATTGTCATAGTCAAGTTCATCGGTATGTTCGGTATTAAATAGTTCTTCAGATGCGAAATTGGGTTTTTGTCCGTAATTTTGGAAGTAAGAATTTGGTCGAATATTAGAATTTGGTTTTGGAATAGTTTGATTAATTCCAGACATTGGTGTAGGTCTGTTAGTGGGTGGTTTATTGGTAGGTTTAAATTGGTTTTGGGGTCTTCCAAATACTTGTGAGTTTGTGGGATATCTCTGTGAAGGAGGATTTGGATTTCTTTGGATATTGGATATAGGTCCGCGAGGAAATTGAGAATTAAATTGTCGGGGTTGTGTCCAGTTCGATCTTTGCATTATTTGGGGTTGATTTTGGGGTAAAGAGTAGCGATGTTGTGGTTGTGGTGGAAAATATTGGGCAGGAGTAGGTTTTCTTAAAATTTGAGTTTGGGGTGTATTAGATTTTTGATAATATTTTATATTTTCTTCTTCTGTAATAAATTGTAAAGCGGATGCTAGAGTAGTAGGTCTCATAGCACGAATTATAGGTCCCAGGGGTTCTCTTAAACCTGCTAGAAAAGTTTTTAATGCTTGTTTTGTGAAAAAATCGCGTTTAGACGGTCGACTTGCCTCATCACATTTTAGATCTATATGGTTACAAATGGTATTTAATAAATGCATAACTTTTTCGTGAAATTGGTAAGGAGATTCGTTAGGTTTCTGTCTTAAGTTTACAAGGTCTTGATTTAGACAATTTTCGTCTCTTTGATCGCCAAAATTCAAAATGAGAGTATTTTTTATATCGTCCCAAGTTTTACAACCATTAATAGCGACAACTTCCTCTGCTCTACCCTCTAGTTTGTTTAAAATTCCATTTAAAAGTAAAGTATTTTGAAAATTTTGAAGGTTCACTGCGTCAAAATAGTACACTAAAATTGATTCTGCTGAGGAAATAAATCGATGTAACTTATTTGGGTTTCCATCGAACAATGGAATAACACTAATATTTTTAATATCTAAGGCTGGTGCCATTTTAACACTACTTTCAAAAACTGAATTAATTTGTGATTGTTTTAATTTTATTTGATCAGATTCGATCGATAAATTTTCAAGTAATTCAGAAACTAAGCCTAACTCAGTGCCGGAGTAATCGTTTTCACAAAAGGAATCGTTACGGGACAAAGAGGAGTCTGACATGAAAGAGAAAAACTAACTCACAGTATCCACGTCCTTTCTGTTTCCATCTAGTGCCTGAAGTTCTTCTGGTAGGTGTTGGTGCTCACGGATGTCCACGTTGGAGTCCGAAAAAGTCCAAGCCCGAAAACAACTTCGTACACGATAGGTTACTTTTTTTTTTTTCCGTAAAGCG
Organism: Pseudeuparius sepicola; assembly: GCA_963920635.1. NCBI lineage: Eukaryota > Metazoa > Arthropoda > Insecta > Coleoptera > Anthribidae > Pseudeuparius > Pseudeuparius sepicola. Next base: position 48,837,747 of record OY987299.1, on the reverse strand, counting down.
TTGAAACGCACCGGTTATCGATATTGATTCCGACGAAAAATCCTACCGACTGCGCCACTTAAATTCAGTGAACGCAGATACTGGTTTTTAAAAAGATTTATTTTTCTCAAAAGGTACAATCTACAATAGATGTGAACCGTGAAATGGCTATGTCGAGACTGAATACACAAGAACGGGTGAAAACATAAAAAGTAACATTGCTGCTGACAAAGGTGTTACATTACAATTATTACAAGAACTGCTTATTTAACAAGTGTTTTCTAGTTGGCGTTGATATAACTCGCTACAACACCACCTCTACTAAAGCCAAACAACAACAGAGTGACGTCACGCTTAAGAGGCCGACTAAACACATATTTTAAAGCAATGGAAGATTTGAAAAATTGATTAATTGTGTACTAATTTTATCAGCTTTGTATATAAAATTCTAGATATAGCTAGAAAGACAAAGAAACACACATTTTATTGAACATGTTTAATATATAATGGTTAGGATAATGTTTATTTTATGAAAATACAGAAAATGTGAAAGAAGTTTTGACCAGTTACAAAATTGAAAGAAAATTAATTACGATAAGTAAATGGAAACGAGGTTTGTCCAGAGGTGAAACTTTGCCAGTCTTCCAGTCTACTGCACTGGTAGTATGCAAAATATTGGATTTCAATATTAAATAAACAAATAAGTTCTATAGCAAGAAGCACGACACGAAGCACGACTGACATTATTTGACAACTTATAACTGACAGCCTCTATAGCGAGGCCAACGATAAAGACAGGCCACGGCGCTAACGCATAATCGCGTAGTCACGTGACCAACTTAGTTCTATATAATGAAAGGCATTTTTGGAGATAAGTAGAAAAAACAAATTTCGTAACAATTTGGCAAGTTTTCTTTCATCTATTACATTATTGGTTTTGTGCATCCAAGCTTTCTCTAATTGTTTTTTCAAAATTTTCAACCTGCCTCAGCTGTTTTAGGCTGAGAGTTAAACGGCACTGCACTAACAATATTTTGGCACATTCTCAAAAATTGTTGGGACATCACCTTCCTTTAGCTTAGGTGATATTCTCTATAGGTATTTTCCTCCCACAACACATTTGTCCACTTTAATTATTGTTTGACTTCCTTGAAAATGTGTTAGCCACACATACATAAGGGTTTTTTAGAAATTAAATCTCAGTTGGGATTTGACGAATCCATTTTTGGCGGAAATTTTCATCCCGAGGCAAAACAAATGTTTGTTATGGCGACACTTTCTTCCTGGCTTTTGTAATATGTATAAATATAATATAAACAGACCCAATATTTGGTATTTAGGTTATCTTTTACGAAATAAAAATGAAAACTAACCTCAGTAGGTATACCGTATTATATTGACGAGGTCTCAGTTGATCGGCAGCGTGAAAGACCGAATAAAAACCATACCAGGGCGTGGGTCGACAACGAAAATCCTCGAGTACGTTACAACACTGATTTATTTCGCACAAGGTGAATGGTGAATACAATAAATACACAAACCCGAACGTGGTCAACGGGAACGGCTTCCAGCCACCCGGGCCGTCTGAACTCGCGGATCTCCCGTAAAAAGTTCACCCCTCTGTGTCTCAGGCTCCACGCTCCACTGTCCAATACTGTCCCATGTCCATAATAGTCCATTCCGGGTTCCCTATTCTGTGGTTCGGGGGAGAATTCCCTTTACAGCGCTCACGCGTCGCGTCGGTGCGAGCGGCACCAATATACTCTTGGACGGCACGACTCCCATCCAGACACCCAGAGGCCATAATAACACCTGGGCGGTTCCCCTCCGCCAGGACACACGCGCACTAGACACAAACTTGTTTCTAAAATATAAACTAAGACATTTAAAGACACTTTAAACATTGAAAACTTCTCAAAACCCAAGCTGCCGCTTTCAGTTATGTGACAAATGACATGTAACGTCTGACTACGATGGTCACGTGATTTTTGTGCGCCAGGGCCTGTCTCTATAGTAGGCCTTGCCTCTATAGGCAGTGACGTCAGCGTGACGTAGCCATGTTATTGTTTGGCTTTAGTAGAGGTGGTGTTGGTGGCTATGGGTATTGTGAGAAGTTAAACATGACTCACTCGGAATATAACGAAAAATTCTGTTACAAAATATAATTTTTCTATAGTACAATGAACATTTACTTATATTGGCAACTTTGACAAAAAATATACCTACTATTTTAGAATGTCGTCTAACTTCTTTTTGTGACATTATAAACAAAATGTATACCTAGAGATGGAAAGGCTGCCTATTTTAAATAGAATTAATATGAGATTTTTCGAATCTGAGACCTGTTGCATATAGAGCATATTTTCCGCATTGATTTACATGGGCTTCTAAACTTTGTTCAATTAGAACCTATAGTCTAGATTTTCGTCATAGTTCTATTACATCAACACCGGCGCATATGGACAACTTGTAAAATGGTGTGATTTTACAATCCTAATTCGCGCTGCGCTGTTTAGAATAACAGACAGAGACAACAGACCACGAGCAGGGCACCGTTGCCAAGTGTATCAGAATCGTCTTTATTCACATGTATGAATTTAAGTGAGGTGTATAATTGACAACGTTGTCGTTAATAGCGATCGAAGAAGGAATAGAAGGTAGCCAATGGTACGCCGTATCCCCACGAAGATGCATTCCAAGCACGATACACTGGGTGTATAATGAATCCAAGCATTCCTGCGGAGTGTCTAGTTAATTTGCCAGAACTGTACGTTATCGGTTGCGGTCGTTATTTTTTCCCATTTTCTTTTTTTTTGTGGGGGGGCTCTAGCTCCAGAGCCCCTGGCTTCGTCTGACGAGTGACTTTGTTTTTTATTCACTGCTTTTTATTTGTAACATATCTCTCTAGTTTTGCCATTTATTTCTTTGAAATACCAGTGGAGGGGCATCTATAGAATGTAGAACGTTTAAAGTGACACCTTACGACTATCATGTGTCATGTGGCATTTATATCATACTTCTAGCTTAATTCTTTCAGGATTTTGACAATAATTATTTTGGAATGGAGTCACTACTACCCACTTAAAACATCGCATCAGTTTTTAAATCCATGAAATATTAGGTAGGTAATATTTATGGAACTCCAATAATTCTGTACCACAAAAAGTAAAAGAAATAAAGAATATCTTCCAATTAAATCTTATCCAGTATTATAACAGCGGGTCGAAGTGTGTACAAGATGTTCCAGTGTTCAAAATTTTCTGCCCTGGGATATTATAAGAAACAAAAACAGACAACATTTTCTGATTTGTGGACAGGTAAAACTGTTATTAGGGAGTACCACCGTATTTAAGAGACCATATTATTAAGAAAATAGTCATTATTGGAGGTGAGAAGTACATGAGCCATGCATACACAATTCACGGACACTCTGTATACAAATAAATATAAAAAATTGATTTCCTTACCATAATAGTACTTATATCAGAAGATATTTTAAATTTATCTATTCTTATTTTCCTTCTTCCAATTTTCGATGCATATAGGTACCCATAATTATGTATACCTAGATGTACCTAGATGTAACGCCAGGGTTAATAGATTAGAACGAATACGTAAGCAACACAAATAACTGAAATTAATCTTGTCTGGAAGTAATGTCTAACCTAATTTAATTATTTTATAATCATATTGTTATCTAATTATGGAAACACTGTATGGTATGTGCTTTATTACGCAATCAATAGAGATTAAATATGTTCTTATAATTTACTACTAATAGATATCAGTTAATTGACAAGATGTATGTGTACGTATTGTATGCACTGCATGACTTTTGGCTCATGGCTACGTCCACGGGTACCTCTAACCACTATACCTTCTACTTAAATACTTCTACCTTCAGTCAACGCTTCTACACTGTTATAATTGTGGTAAAAAATAAATGCAGAAACTTATTAGCTCAGAAGTAAATGAATCCTTGTATGGCGTAGTTTCGAAATGAAATGGTAGTAAACTGCTATTATGGAGCAGGTAATACTGAATGGACGTATGGGCGGTCGTTCCCCGAATCGACCAAACTATTCACGGTTTGGTTATACCTTCGGTCACGTTCGTGTGTAAACTGGTTCGAAAAATGTTGTGTCTACCACTTAGCACTTAGCATCGATATGGACGTGTAAACTGAGAAAAAGTTGCGTGGGCTGGTAAGCAGGTAGGTACTTAAAACAGGGCACTTAAAAATGCAAGACAACTAAATATACAAAGTCAGAGAGGAAAATATATGTATGTATGTAATAGACGTACCCTCCCATAAAAATATTGTATGGACAGGGTGGGCCAAATTGGACACTTTTAAAGGGAAACTCGGAGATAGACGAAAACTGATATCGGTGCCTGAGGCTCATTTTTTATGATAAACTTAATGGCAAAAACCCCAAATCGATATCGGTCTCCATTCTTGAGTTACAGGGCGTTTTTCAAAAATGTGCGTTTTCGAAAAGTGGCTGTAACTTTTTTCGGGTTGAAAATTTTGTGTTTCTGTAAAAACATTCTTAAAGCACTTTTTTACGTGGAATCCAATGCTGCTACTACTTTTTTTCTAGTCAATGGTTTAAGAGTTACGGATAAAAAATATTATTTTTTTAAATGGAACACCCTGTAGATTTTTGCATTTTTTAATAGAGCAAAAAATTACCATTCCAAAAATATATAACACTTAATGATTTGCTAAAGTAGTTATCAATTATTACTAATAGCGTTGACTGACGTATTAATAAAGACTGCTCACGGCTGTCATGTTTGACAGTTCTCTGGCTCACCATGCGCTTCCCGGAGACAAAATACAATGCAAAATACATTGTTGACCATAGGCGCCATCTACTTTCCAGGACATGAACTATAGCCGTGAGAAGTCTTATTAATACGTCAGTCAACGCTAATAGCTTTTATGATTTCATGTGCGTATAATTGGAAGCACGCCCTGTCAACAAGTAGGCTTTGGACGATGAGACAATGAAACAATCGTGGAAAAATGTTTACTGTTATCTACCTGTCAAATTTTCAGTTAGGCTGTTTAGGTAGGCTAAAGATTTTTCTATTTTTGTGTAATTTATAAACTATAACATACCTACCTTCGTCTATCTCCGTCAGAAATAGGAGTTTCCCTTTAAAAGTGACCAATTTGGCCCACCCTGTACATGCCTAGGTATAGTCGAGTTTTTATAAGAAGTTCTTACTAAGACCAAAGTCTAGAGAATACTATTATCTCTGGACGCTGCTAGGACCGTCAACTGGTAATTTCGACGTTCTAAGTTGGCCATCAATGCAGGGAAAAATGCGACCGAGTATCAAACTCAAGTCAGTAACGAGCCCGTTTACACACACAAAATATTTTGAAACTTTACTTCAATAATATTGGGTAAATGATATAAGATTTATTATATTACAATTTTTTAATTTTTACAATTTAACATATTACAACTACATCGTAGAGTTGGCTAATGGAGAAGAAATTCCGGTCATAGGCTCTACTAAGTTTAGACAGCGAGTTATTGTGGTGATCACCGACCTGTGCAACGGGGTTTATACAGGGTACTCTGAAAATCCATTTTTTTAAATTTTGGCCCTACTTTGTAAGTATAAGTTTAGAGTATTGATATTTTGTACAAAAGGTTTTGAGCTATGGACAATTCGATGGCACCGTCCATTTTATTCTTAAAAGAATGCCTAATATGTTACTCTGAAAATTGGTCATTATTTTAAAAAATAATAGCTATACCCATGGAATAATCACCCAATCGAAATAGTATCTATTATCTGTGAGATATCTTTTCTTAGGTTAATCTAAAAATATATGTAATGGCGAACACTGTATATTATAAAGTATAATATTATGGTGTAATTTTCAAGTTATGTACATAAGTATTGCGTCACGCAAAAATTTGTTGAAATAAATAATAAATGAATAATATCTTTAAATATGTAGTAGCAAATTATAATTGAAATAACTAAAAAATAGTTTACTCACAATTTAGATCATTGATATTTATTTAATTCAAAACTTATTAACCTTTACCATCGACTATTGTGAACAGTAAGCATATAAATAAATAATAAATTGGAGATATATTATGTAAAATCGAATCAAAAATATAAAATAATGAACAATATGTAATATATATGTATTGTCTTTACATTTTAACCGAACACGCAGACACGCAAGACTATTCGAAACTCACAGGGCTGAAGGCTTTGGCTGGGGACTGGAGATTCACAGAAGTTGTAAACGATATTTTTCTCTTGAGGCGTGCTGGCTTGAAAAACAATTCAAAGAACGAAAGTTTGAACTTTAGCTAAAAAAATGACTCGAACAACATATTGGGCCATCGATTCCGGGACTCACAAATTAAAAAAAAATGGAATTTAGTTTTGCAATTAAAAATTGCGCCGCAGAGGTATTTTAAAAGGTGGAAATGTTCGTTGACTAAAACGCATAGCAGGGGAAACTTTTTAGGACAAATAGTTAAAATACATAGAAAATTACAAAATTACATCATCATGATTGTATTTTGTCTCCCGTGAGGGGTTGAACCCCTCACGGGCAAGAATTATTTGAAATCCCTAAAAATATGAAAAAATCATATTTGCTGGAAATCCACCAGCCTAAAGGTTGTTGCTGTTACAATTAATAAAATTTAGATAATTTCTATGGGGCAATATCAATTTTAATTCTTATAAAACAAGGATTTTTTTCATTATTCAGTGACCGAAGTACGGGAATGAGCTAACCTATATTTTAACAACAAAAATGATACGCCACTGAAACATTTACTTTTTCGTGTCTTCCGTAAATTTCATGTTAATTCTAAGAAATTCTAAAAAAAGTGCTTTAAGAGATTTGTTTAAAAACGCATATTGAACCAAAATTTTGTTCCAAAATTGTTTATTAGTGTGAAGCTTCAAATAGTTTAGCAAGCTCCGAGGATACACTATGTAAATGTTTCAGTATTTTTGTAATACAGAATTTACCGTTACCTTGGGAACTTAAAAAAGTGATGTAAAACTTATGGTTCTATTGGCAGCGGCCATTCCTGTATTCAACAAAAACTGAAAAATAAAAATGGTTATTATTAGTCCTAGTTAAAAATTTCTTGTGAACCAACCAACTTGATACAAAAAGCAGCAGGTTTGACAACGCTCCTTTTACCGAAACTCGTCATTACTTATAATTGAACTGCTATTATCTGTACATTATTTGGACTTGGGTTACCCAAGTTGGGTACTATCTACACCTACAGTTATAAACAATTACGTCGTTACAAAGGATACAGTTGTAATTAAATTTTATAGGTAGGCATATCCTAAATACAAAGTCATTACATTTTTTATGTGGAACGTCATGGGAAATCAGATCAGCAAAAAATTAATAGATCATTATTAACAGATAATTTGCAGGCGAAATTTGGCCATATGGAAACCGTTAGAATTAAATTGAATGGGCCAGGCTGTGAATGAGAGTATCAGTTTTGTTTGTCTTAAAAGTGCTAATACAGTTGGATGTTGGATCCAATTCTCATAACTTCCAGATACAGAGACACTAGACTATCTCCGTGGATTGTAGTTCCCATATAACGAAAATAGAAAATATTATGAGTATCCTTCTTCATATTATTAGACTCTCGCCTTATTTCACTACGCAAAATAAGGTAAGCTTGCACTGGAACATTTTTTTAGGCCTGAAGATTAGAACCTAAGTATACTGATTGACTGTTACAGTTAAACGAAAACCTCAATGCCGTCTAAGTATAGCAAACTAGTTTTCAGAACGACAGACCTAATGAATGTTTATTCAAATTTTATAATTCATATATATGTTCAAAATAATTCCTAAGAATTAAGCATTACATTAGAGAATTCAACGCCTGCCAATAGGAACCAATGAAATGATATGATTTTTGAAATATTAACCAATAATGTGATGATTTCAGCGACAATCCCACTAGTGGTATTTTCGTATGTAATATCACTAGTGCCGGAAATTTTATCGATAATTTTTTCGAAAGCGCTATTTTGCCTAGAAAGATCACGAGTATAAATTGGGCTTTTATTTTATCTCTGAAAATAAAAGCCCAATTTGTACGAGTGGTTTTGCTAATGGGCAAAATAGGGCTTGAGAATAAAATTATCTAAAAAAAATTTCCGGCACGAGTGGTATTTGTCAAGTGCAATTACTGGTAATTGCACTAGTGCAAATTATCGCTAGCAGAGGCATATCATTGGTTGGATTTTTATGGAAGGAGCTACCTTATTGGATGCAAGCAGTATGAGGGAAATAATCGCTGAAATCCTACTCTTAGTTACGTCCTAGTTACGCTAAACCAATATTGTGGCAGCTAAAACTGATAACCCGATAACTTCCTCACATTACCAAATTTATTATAGGACTAGAATATATGTTTTCAGTTAACACATTGATCTTTAAATATCTATTAGCACAAAAAACATATTCAGAACGGAAAGTTCAATCTAAATGTAGCTGTCAAACTAACTATTCGCAATTGTTAAATGATAATATACCTTTCCTTAATTTATATTCATTATAATGCTAAGAAAATACCACTCCTGCTACGCAGTCTTTCGGATTATAATTCGTAAAATTAACGACAGGTATTATCGATAATAGGCAGACCACTTGTTATATTACCCCTGATAATAAAATTAGTATTATTGAGGTGTTACCTACTGTTAGAGTTTCAAAAAATAAAAATTGCCTACCTTCCTACGTAAGGAAAGTCTATAAATTTTTGTACTTATTACAAGTTGTACCATTGAGATCGAGACCTACAATCAAACAAATACATTAGCCAGTTTCTTGCAAATGTGTAATTAAAAAAAAATGACATTAATTAGTATCTACTTCTATTGTCTATTGGTACCTATATATTATTATCATACAAAAAGTGGTATATTTTTCTTATCAAGATTTCCTATAGCATATAAAATATTGCATTTATTTTTTTTATCCACCACATTGCGATACAATCAATCCATTTAGTCTAACCGTATACTGCTTAAACACCTTGTATTTCGCATATGAAGCGATGTTTATAAAAAAATTAAACCAAGTGCTACAAAATGCCAAGTGTATACAGATACCTAATGCAATAATGACTAACAAAATTGTGTATAATAAAAAGTTATATAGCATGTTTCCTAGGAGCAAATAAATTAATTATATAGTTTTGGGAGACATTTAAATTGGAAATTTAATCTTTATTCTAACGTAGATGCTGGGTATCTTAAGGAGCGTATTTTGTGACAAAATTAGGGTAGGTACCATGGCCTTAGACAATTTGTGTATGTAATTTTATAATGTATGGTTAACCTCGATGATTGCTTTTATTTAAAAATGTTTAAAAATCTCAACGACTTTTCTCAAACATTTTTTTTCAATATCTCCAACGAAAAAGTTTATTTATAGGTACTACAAGGAAATGACGTTCGTTTAACGTGAAGGCTAAATTCAAGCAATTTCGTTAATTTTCAAATTAAAGCATTTATGCTATACGTATGGCTGATTCAGTTTTATTCTGCGACACTTCAACAGATGATAGAAAACTATAAAATAACAGCACTTTCTTTTATAAACTATATCATTTTTAGGCTTTATTAAAAAGTTACAGGGTGTTAAAGTTTTGAGAAATATGTGGACTTTATTGAATATTTAGCAAACTAGTTGAGATATTTAAGTCATATTTGGTACACGTTATAACGACATGGGTTAGCATAAAACCTGTTAATATCAAACACCTTGAACAACCAGTGGCGTAGAAGTGGGTAATTAGTATAATTGTTTTTAGAAAAAAAAAGAACCACCTTGTATAGCAATAAAATGTATTAAATTTCTTATGTAAATTTTAATTTTAAACAAAAATTACCTCTTGGTAATTTTTCGAATGTGTCATGGTTTCGTGGCTAATTTGATTTTTTTATTATTTCGGGGTATTTCTGAAAAATTATCTAAAAAAATCCATAAGTAACACTTAAAGTAGAAATAATGTGTTTTCTACTTGAAATAAAGTAACTTTTTCCAATTAACTTACCTATTTAAGGCTATACCTTTGAAGATACAGGGTCTAAAACATTTAAGGAAGATACAATGAGTGTTACTTATGAAGCGAAGTTTTAAGTTAATTTTTCAGAAGTGCCCCGAAAGAATACGAAAAAATGAAATTTGCTATGAAACCATGACACATATGAAAAAACGCTAAGAGAACATTTTTGTTTACAATTAAAATTTACATAAGAAATTGAATACATTTTATTGCTATACAAGGTGGTTCTTTTTTTTTTTCTAAAAACAATATACTAATTACCCACTTCTACGCCACTGGTTGTTCAAGGTGTTTGATATTAACAGGTTTTATGCTAACCCATGCCGTTATAACGTGTACCAAATATGACTTAAATATCTCAACTAGTTTGGAGAATATTCAATAAATTCCACATATTTCTTACAACTTTAACACCCTGTAACTTTTTTGTAATGCCTTAAAATGATATAGTTTATAGAAACAAGTGCAGTTATTTTTTGGTTTTCTATCACCTGTTGAAGTGTCGCAGAATAAAACTGAATCACCCTGTATATACCTACCCAGAATATAACAAACTTCAAAAATGTATTGTCAGATATTTATGACTGGAACTGTTGGGAAGTTGGGAAGATCTTAAATTTTAAGTTCATTAGAAACCATACCGAATATAAACTAATCACGCAATGGATCAGGATATGCAAAAGAAACTTTCTACTAAAAATTTTATTCGTATAACATCTGGAGTGAGTTTTGTTTGCTACACTGTTAAGTAGCTATGTACTAAATCGGTAAGTACTAAATGATTTGAAGAAGCATCTGTTATTTTAAATCAAATAATAAAGCACACCTGCCCGTCAACGTTAAGTTAATTAAATTAGTTAAAATGAATTTTAAAAGTCATAGGTAAGTGTAACATCCTTAATTTCTACCATAGAGTAAAGGAATAATATAGGGGTTTCTACCTAATAGATTTTCCAAATATAATTGATACCTAATATTTTCAAGATATACAAAGACTTCTTAGATTGTGATTAGTAACTTTATTAGGGGACTAGCTAATGATGAGGGGTAGGAAAATCGCAAAATTTTAAGATGCAAGCTGCCTCAATAAATATATACTTTTAAACACAAAAGATGTTGGGAGGGGGGCTTGGCTCCAAAGTCCATCCACTGTCATATCCTTATGATAATCTCACATTATAATGTCTTTAGACACTTCATAAACTTATTTATGTTTTTTAGTTGTTGGAATCTGCTATCCTATTAATATTTATTAGCAGAAGTAAATTTGTTTTAAAAAATTTAGCCAATGTTTGTTTGCTTATGACTCACGCAGTAAAAATCATTTTCATGAAACATAAAACTAAATTACTTACTCGAAAGTATCTTACATTATGTACAGAGTGTTGCCAGGGCCACAGTAAGCTTGTGTAATTCCCCGACTAATATCAGTTTTGGCGCCCTTCTAAACTTTTTTGTCCTTAGCTATACAGTGTGGTCATTTAAGTGTGCAACATAATATGGGATTTTTTTTATTAATTGCACAACCAAAATACAAATATTGCCGAAAGTTGGTGCATGTTCGATAATCATATTAGGCGCACTTAGAATGGGTGCAAGTCAAACAGCATACAGGTAGGGTAGGTAAAAAAAAATTAAAAATTGTACAAGAGTAAAGTACCTTTATTCCAGAGATAATCAAAATTGAGACAATAATGAGTGAAATTCGAGTGAAATTCCACTCAAAATTTTTTCCGCATATTATAGGTATGGAAAAATATACATAATATACCTATATTTTTGAGCGGAGGAAGGTTTGAAATACCATTTATTACTATTAACCACATATATTGTGTGTCCGTGCTGGATTCTTGTAATAATAGGAGTAAACGACAATCTATTCATTATAAACAATTGTTTTGAATAAAACTTCTACCTACATTTCAAAATGAGGCTCATACTTATCAACTCTACTTAAAGTATAGCAGAATACCAACTTATTTTTTAAAAATTAATAAAGCCAACCTTACAGTCGAAAGGTTGGCTTTATTAATTTTTATCACATTACTCCACTGTAAGAAGATGGACTATTTTTTCTATTTAAAAAACTTATTTTTATTTACCTACAGATTTTAACAACAATTCAACGTAAAGAACAGTACCATTACCATTTAAAAAATACAACGGAGTTTGTCAGTTCACTATTAGACAATTTTTACTATAAAGTATAATAGGTTGGAGTTCATTAATTCAGCTATATGTGTGAAACTTTGGCAGCGGTTGTTTATCTTCCTCTATTATTTTTAAATAATGATAATACAGAGAAGTAATTGCCTGTGCATTTTCATTTTGTATTTTTTCTGGTAGATTTTACGCAACCCCAGAGAACTCCTATTACTTAACAATTTTGATCTACCAAGTCAAGCAGAAACCATCTTCTTTGGTGCTTTTATTTCCCGTTTGACGCAAGTCTATTATTACAACGATCACTGTCAGCTAGAAACTTGAAATTAATAATCGTGAGGTCTAAAAATAAATAATAAAAACCAACCGGCGACGCACGTGTCGTGCGTGAGCCCACAGATATACGTGTCCGCCCCGTCTGTTCGATTGTTTTCCATACTTATACTTTCAACGGCCTTCTCGAAATGAGACACTCCGTATTCCGCTAACAATCTCTGTTACTGCGCTGATCATGCAACGTATAAATTCTAATCAGTGTGTAGAGTCGGTTTTAGAATGTGACGACTGCTTCAATACTTTTTCTTTTTTTTATCCTTGAATGACAGGTGGTATTTTCGTTATGGTATTTTCACTGAATAATTATACTTGTGTATAAACAAAAAAAAACTATGAACTAAACAAGGTAGGTAATAAAATTAGCCACATTTTAACATACAATATCATATTGCAAGCAGTGTAGCAGTTGACAAGCGACCCAAATCGTATCCGAATTTCGAACCCTGTGCTTTATTTCCAACTTGAAGAAATACCAAAAGTACTAGTTTTACGAGTAAGTAGCCTTTCAACTTTACTCCAGAAGCAAGGAGAATATTGCATGGTAATATTTTAATCCCATAATGAAAAGTTATTAATAACTTAGTTGTTTAAACAGTAGTTCTGTTGACTAATCAAATACACATTATAATACTGAAGTTGAATAGGTAGAAAATGTGTGCCACCATTTTAACTAAAAGTGATTTCAATAGGATGCGAGAACTTGTGAAAAAAATTTGTTTTTGTTAGGTTGACAGCAATGATTTTTTGTGGGCACCTTACAAGGTTTGAAAAGAATTCAAATATGAAGATTTGGTATTAACAAAATGAATTCTAAAAATGTAAAAGAAGAACAATTATTGTAATGGAACATGGAGAAGGAGAATAAATGTTTTAATCAGCTACAATATGATTAGCATTAGGTATAGTAACAACAAGTATGAATAGTCTTTGAAGAAAATGGTAACTGGATTTTTCTATATGAAATATTATTTATTTCAACTATTCTTTGTAAAAAAATTTAGTATTCTGTACCTATAATGTAGAAAATATATTATTTTCAGTACATGCACTTGTGTAGATATTTTGTTCTAAAATCAACTGCCACACTTCTTAAGGAGATGATTCTCAGTTGCATTAGCTTTTTAACTTTAACAATATTAGAACGTTAATTGCAATAATTATCGGTCAACAATTTGGCGGATTTGCCTTGGAGCAATAAATTATGATAGCAGTAATCCCACAACAAAATGGTAATTAGATAAAAATCGTGTTCTCACATCCTATTGAAATCACTGTTACATTATTCTAACTCATGGAAAACAACACTTTTTTCAATTTTTTTCGGAAACCTGTTGTTTTAAGATAAATAATTTTAAAATGTTAACGTTTTTCTTACCCGCCACTGGACCATTAGCAGAAACTCTTAAGTGACTATTGTGTCTAAGTAATAACATATATATGCAATAATAAAAAAAGAGATGGGGACGAATTATAGCTTGTCAAATTCCTGTTCACTATTTCATAATATGTAGGTATACAGGGTGGTCCAAACTTTATCAGCAATACTTTAAAAACTGCTAGAAAATTTCAAAAATGCTGATCTTTTCCTGTAAACATGTATTGAAGTCCTAACGGTTTTCGATATACAGGGCGTCAAATTTTTTCAAGTATTCTTTTATTTTTCTTATAGAAGACATCTAAGGCAAACATATTTGGTACAGTTTAGGCACTCATTAAATACTATAAATTAAAAATAATCCAGCCCATCTACAGTTCATACAAAATTTGAAGGCGGAGAATTCTAGGAAGTAGTTTGTAAATAATACCCAGAAAACCCACCTGCACTGGCTCATTTCACACAGCAGCGTAACAACAATTGGAAAATACTGCGTTATGATATCAAAACCGAAGACAAGTACTTACAAAATGAAGTTAATATAGACATAATCACAGAACAGCTAATTATTACTAATTCCGAAAGTGACTCCTCCGATGACGATGTTAGTGACTATGCATCAGATTGGCAAATATTACCTATTGTAAAAAAAGATGTAAAATGGTGGTGTATCATTGTATCTTGGGCTATGAAGATTTCCACGCAGGTCGCTTCAGAGGCCTCCGTGGCGATGTTAGTACAAGCCCCGAATTGGGGATGTGCTGACTAAAGCTGCAAATGTGCTGTTGGCTCCTGCCTGGACTTCATTTGTTGCTTCCCAAATCATGCCTATCTTTTGATTTGGTTGATGTTACACCGTACTGATGATTTCCAAATAGCATGAAACACGTGTATGCGGTTACTAGTTTTTTTGTTTTCTAACATTGAGTGCTTATGCCCATTGTCACTTTTTCTTGTATTTACATTTACATTCACAATTTTACATCTTAGTTGTCATTGTATCTTGGGCTATGAAGATTTCCACGCAGGTCGCTTTAGCAGCCTCCGTGGCGATGTTAGTACAAGCCCCGAGTTGGGGATGTGCTGACTGAAGCTGCAAATGTGAGGTTGGCTCCTGCCTGGACTTCATTTGTTGCTTCCCAAATCATTTCTATTTTTTGATTCGGTTAATGTTACACCGTACTGATGATTGCCAAATAGCATGAAACACGTGTATGCGGTTACTAGTTTTTTTGTTTTCTAACATTGAGTGCTTATGCCCATTATTACTTTTTCTTGTATTTACATTTACACTCACAATTTTACATCTTTGTTGTCATTGTATCTTGGGCTATGAAGATTTCCACGCAGGTCGCTTTAGCAGCCTCCGTGGCGATGTTAGTACAAGCCCCGAATTGGGGATGTGCTGACTGAAGCTGCAAATGGGAGGTTGCCTCCTGCCTGGACTTCAGTTGTTGCTTCCCAAATTATTCCTATCTTTTTGATTTGGTTGATGTTACACCGTACTGATGATTGCCAAATAGCATGAAAGACGTGTATGCGGTTACTAGTTTTTTTTTTGTTTTCTAACATTGAGTGCTTATGCCCATTATCACTTTTTCTTGTATTACCTATTGTAATTGTAAATTATTATAATTAATAGTTGTGTAAGATAATAAATATATTATTTATTGCTAATAATTATTTAAATTACTTTTTAATAAAATTCATCACTCGTAATTTATTTCTGTGCAATTACTCTCCAAGCACGCCACTGAAATCTGTATTAATATTTACGATTTCCTACAAATCTATTCTAGGAATTCTCCGCCTTCAAATTTTGTATGATCTGTACTTACACTACTGTCGGAGACGTGGGGGTCAATATTTTTAATAAAAAAATGGTACGCCACTGGAAAAGTAATATTTTTTGCCTTCACTAAATTTTCCAATTTTATTTTTTTTAGTAGAAGAAAATCAAAGTAGGTCTAGGCTCTCGAAATTTTGCACACATACTGAGTTTTTAATTCCGAACAACTTTCTTTAAAAACATTTGGTCTTAAAACCTACAAAAAGGTTTCTAGATTCGAAAAATCATGTGTCTTTGGAATTTAAAAAAATCTAATTTTTCGCACGAGTAAAGTGGGCTTTAGGTAGGTCTTAGGGCAAAATGTTATTAAGGAAAATTATTCGGAATTAAAAATTCAGTAGGTGTGCAAAATTTCGAAAGCTTAGACCTACTTTGATTTTCTTCTGCTAAAAAATTAAAAGCACAAAAGTGAATTTCTCAAAAACGGTACATTTTTTGAAAAAAGTCAAGAATAGTTTTTTCTTATAATTGGTTGGAAAACTTAGTGAAGGCAAAAATAATACTTTTCCAGTGGCGTACCATTTTTTTATTAAGAAATATGATGGCTGAACCCCGTCTCTCCGGCACTGGTGGAATGGGGTTAATTATTTTTTATTTATAGTATTTAATGAGTGTCTAAACTGTACCAAATATGTTTGCCTAAACTTGAAAAAAAATTGTACTTTGACGCCCTGTATATTGAAAACCAAATTTGGACCACACTGTATAATAACATCTGTAAAGAAAGGATCAAAATTATTAAAATTGACACTTTTTTGACTTAACCTACTTAACAAAAATATCAACCACGGCCGAGAAACTCTTTATTTGGTACACAAGACGCCTAGGGGCGCTACAGCCTGTATAAATGTGGAGATTAGATCAAGTAATAGTGTAGCAGGTCGTTGTATTGTTAATAATTATCAATTTGTCATATTAATTATTAAAAATGAAACTTTTAATCGATTTCTAAAGGGTATAACAGTGCAACTGTCTAAAGAACACGCAAAAAATAATCTAATAAATTGTGAAAAGTCAAAATACCCACAATTGGTGACCCTGACGTGATCTCGGGTTGGTTGCGAGCAGAAAAACTTAACGACCAGATGGCTGTACCAAGAAGAAGAAAGGAGAAAGTGTTTTCGGCATTTGAGGTGCTTTTTGTCATTGAAACGAGATTGTTTTTATATCAACGTTGTTATTATCAACTAGTAGTTTCCGCAAAACCTCAGTTACTTTGTGCCGTAAAGCCAGTTTACTAGTGCTAAAACCAGAATAATTTGCAACACTTATAACAATAAGATTGGGTCGTTGCTTTCAGTGCCGAAACTAGGAATTTAGCGCCCGTGGCCAGTATTAGTTTGGCGCCTCTATATAAATTTTATAAACATGTAAAAACAACTAAAATAATAGGTATACGGTACAAGTAGCAAAGTGTGCATTAAAATATAATATAGTAACATAAAATACAAAAAAAGAACAACTTTGATATTACAGATCACAGCAAAAGACTAAATAAACCTATACCTAGGTAGCTACTAGGTAAAATAACAAAAAACAAAAATTATAGTGAAACTCTGGAAGGTATTAAAAAAATAAAATTGCACTCTTCTCGCTTTTAAACTAGCAGTCATATAGTGACATAAGATACAACAAAAAAGAACAACTTCGATATTACATATCACAGCAAAAAGGCAAAATAAACGATTACATAGATACTAGGTAAAATAACAAAAAAACAAAATTTATAGGAAAACTGGCAGGTATTTAAAAAATAACTAAAATTGCACTTTTCTCGCTTTTAAACTAGCAAAGTCATCAATTACTTCGCCAAAATCTATAGCTAAAGATAATTTTCTTTCTATACTTAAAATGGCCATATTAGTAAGCCTGTCCTGCGCAGTCGATGATCTTCTAATTTTAATTTACTAAATAATCTTTGATCTTTCACATGAGGCTGTAGTGACTGGCATGGTAAGAAACACTCTTAGAGCAATATCAATATTTTTCTAATACATTTTAAAATTTCTAGATGACTTAGAGATCCTAAGCCTTTAATATGAGAAGATGCTTGAAACCTAAAACTGTCAATTTCGTTAGCAAATTCGAAAGCATCTAAATCTTGATCATATTTTAAAGCTAAATCAGCGGCATGCCGTTTTATGTCTTCTGCAGAAAACACTTTACCTAAGTGATTTACCGGTTAAAAAATTAAATTCAACTGAAACGTTTTTAAGAGCACAAAATCCCGAATTCAGGTGAGATAGAATTACGTCAACAATTTTCAAGCACAAGATTATAAATTTATTAATTTCATTTAAATTGCTTGCCTCATCAGAGCAAAGCTCGACTGCCATTTTTTTTAACTTTTCCTTTTCTTCTCATTGTAAATTCTGGTTCCATGTCTATGGAACTAGAAATTTGATTAACCTTTTGGAATCCACTTTCAAGTAAATTTTCCCTAAGAGATTGAATTTCTTCAACAAGCCGCTTTATTAAATTGGACTCATCTAGTACCGTGACAGATTTTTCCTCAAGAAGTATGTTACCTAACTATATTAATTTTAGATAAAATAGCATTACAGAAAACAAGAAGATATACAAATTTATAGTCCAAAAGCAATTTTAGAAATCATCTTGAATTAGCAGTATCAGAATCTGAACTCGAATTATCGTCTCCTCTCCAACCTGCATTTTATTAATAAATCATTTAGTTCTTTAAAGTTTAAAAAGTTTAAATTAATTTGAAGACATAACCATAAAAATAAAATCACCAACGCTCCACACAAACCACTACAGTCAACCTAAGTATACATCTGAGCTGTTTACACACAGAAGAGACGCGATTGGCGGTATGCGACGAACGATATGCAACGTTGTGACGTTTAAATTTTTTCGTAATTATTCGTAAAATATAAAATGGAAATAGGCTGATTATAGTGCTACTTTGTTAAAATAGTAGTTTAGAACGAATACTCTTGTTTTTTGTTTTTTTTTCGTTTATGTTCTTTTTTTAAATTGAAAACTTTTTTATCAAAGTATTTGGCGCCCCCAAAAAGCTCGCGCCAGCGGCAAGTGCCGCCTTTGCCACGCCCTAGTTACGGCGCTGGTTGCTTTGAATAAAAAATCCCAGGAAGGAGTCAAAGCTCTATGTGTATTATAAAATACGTGAGACGGAAATCGAACTGAGTAGTAACCAAGTTCAGACACAATATTTTACTATCTGACACAGTGATAGATGTCAGTATGTGGTATTTAGATAGGTACTTATTTAAGTTATTATGCTTAGCTGTGAGGCTTGTGGCACTTTCCTGACCGCCAAAACTAAAATGTTTGAGGATAATAATCCATAGATAAGTAATTTCGTAATTTAAATTAAAATTTGAAGGCATGCACCAAAGTGGCGTAGGCGTTTGTGTGGGTACCTACTTCTTCATAATTGGAAATTAGAATTGCTATATTATGATGGATTCTTAAACTTAAAGACAGACGTGCCTTATAATTTTTTGCCTTTTGTAGGTACTGATTACATGAAAAATGGGGTTTTCTGCCTCGATTAGTTTGTTGAAACAACTTAAAGGTGCGCGCCACTGTAAAAACGTAAACGGCATCCCGCCATAAGCAGAGACTGTCCCGGTCGAGTGTTAAGCCCAAATTTGCTCCTTCCTGGGGTTCTTTATTCAAAGGGTCGTTGTATGCCGTGATCGGGAAAATATCTATTTTCTGGAAGTGCTTGTACTTAGAAAATAATTACTTAAATGAAAGTTGTAGGGTTTTTTCCGAACCGCTAGGATCTGTTACTAAATAAAACAAATGAGCGGCGTCGCAAATTTATTAAAAAAAAAACTTACTTTTTTTAATGAAACACCATGTATATTTGCGGATTTTTGAATTGCACGCATTTTTCCGATTCCAACAATATAAATATGTTATATGTTTGCTCTAAGCATTCGCCTGATATTCCAAATTGCAGATAGATACGATCTTTGTATTATATTACATGGAAAAACATTTCAACTTAGGCAAGAGCATTCCTGCCAATCCATTATTTTTGGGACAATATACCTTGGTACCCTGCAACTTTCATTTTCTAACTCGAAAAATAAAGGCTCTAGGGGTGGGTCAAAATATACGGGAACACCCTGTAAAACAGGAACAAAGATGTGCTATGTGCGCCTATCTGGAGTATTAATTAAATGATTGGCCACAGCAGTAGGCTTTTAAAAAACTTTATTCGAAAAGCTTTTGACAAAGATCGGTCTTAATCTAAACGCGCTTTGTGATACAATAAATATATAAGATTTCGGATTGCTGAGTTTGCAGGAGACGAGACGGTTCTGGAACTTCTACAGTTTTCTTGATGATGCATGAATTTCTGCCTAGATAACTCCTCCATCCTTAAGAGGCTTCTTCGGGAGTGTAGAGGATCGAAGTAGCCGTAGCTTTTTCTTCCTTTTCTTTTCTAGGTTTTCGGAACTTCCAATATTTCCAAATTCCATATCCAATTAATATTAAGAGAACCATTACCATTGTTATCCATAAAATCCAATTTGTTGTGTACGTATTTGCAACTTCTTCGACGACCACAGGACTAATAGAGTTAATATATTTTCGAAGAGCATGGATATCGTCCAGTGATATGTTCCTGATGTGGAGTTTGCCAAATGTATTGATGTTTTCTTGAACTTCGCCAATTTTAATCGCCGGCAATACCAATGAATGGGTTTTACTGTTTGATTTATTATTTCCATAAGAAATTCCATTAATTTCCATGCTGCATCCGGTAGGTAACCAAATTAAATGCGGTGTCTTTATTATGGCATATTCCATGTTTTTGCATAACAATTTAATTTTCGATTCTTCTTTCGGGACAACAATTATAAATTCGTCGTTGACTCTTTCAATTATTTGATTGTGAGTTTGAACTTTCATAACGTTACAACTTGGTTCTTCGCCAGAAATTAGTGCAGCTATGCAATCTTCTTTTGGAGTTGCTTCTAACCGTTCTTGTAGACAAATATAAGTTCCATTTATTTCTTCGCAGGAATTTTCCATATATTGGTAGCTAGTAGTACTAAGAGCCATGTAGGGTTTGGAAGGAATAATTATGGTATTTTTGGAAGAAGGTAAAGGATATAAATGATAATAATCAAAATTATCTGGATGAACTAAAGGGACATCTAGGGCAAAAACAATTTGATTTTTTGAAATATAACTACTTGTTTTAATTACAGAGTACCAATCATAAAAATTAATATTAATAATTTCGTTTTCTGAATAATGTGTTTTTAAGTCCGTTAATATCTCTTGTAAGTCGTCGATATTCAATATATCAGGGTGAATAGTATGTAAACGTGAAAAGGTTATAGCATTTTCCAAGTTGTCTAGGAAAGTAATTATTACATTAGCATTGATAAAAATTTGATTAAGTATACTTAAATATACAGTATATTTATAGAATATATCAGTTTCTCTTTTTATTAATTCATGGTAACGTTCTAAATATTCAGAAATTTTTCGTTGATTATCAATTATAGTTTCAATTGAGGTTCCGTAGTGATCAATTAATTTTTTGAATAAGGAAATTTGTGTGTTTACTTCTGATACAATTTTCTGTTGATTTTTCTCAAGTATTCTTATAGCGTTGTCGTATCTAATACCGTCATTTGCATCAAGCGATCCAGTAAACCATTTATTTACCGTTCCTATAGCATTAAAAAGTCCGCGTTTACTGCGTTTATTTATATTTTTCTTAAATATTATGTTATTAAATTTACGTTCTATTTCTAAGATTAAAGGTTTAAGACTATCATAGTTATTTCGTAAGCTAGAAGAAAATACAAATTGTGTTTCTTTAAAAATAGAAATGTTTAAATCATTATGAACCGATCTAAGATTTTTTATTTCGTTACTTAAGGCTTTAATTTGAACATAATGTAGAAAAGTGTGTTTTCTAGTTATGATCTTTGCATTTCCTAATCTAAAAGGTAAGACTCCAGGTGAATCTTTCAAATCCGTTATTTTAATTTCCTGTACTTGGACCTGGGATATCAGGATCAGGGATATCAGGATCATCAGGTGGTTTCTCATGTCTGTCTGAATGTCTGTCCTGTAATAAAGATTTTTCTGTCAGTTTTCTTGGTCTTTTTAAATTCTTTTTGTGAATTATTTTGCGTGGTAATTTCGCTTTTATACCTAAGTTTTTCTGAACGATTACCTTTTTAAAACGGGGTTTTATTTTTGAACGGTTTTGAACTCTTTCGTAAGCGTATTCATTTTCATTATATTCTATAGGATCTTCGCGATTTTGGTTTCTTTTTTGAATGATTTTTTCCTTTGTAGATTGATTGATTTCATGAATTTTGTCATAAAGTAGACGTGTTCTATTTTTATGTTCGTTAACATATTCATTTATAATTATTTCAGAAGTAGTATCGAAAGCATCAAAACTATCGGTATGTCCACTAACAATGTTATATGGAGTTTGTTTTGTTACTGAATGAACTGTATTATTATATGCCAAAATTGCGTAGAGCATGAGTTTGTCGATTCGACTGTCTTTGTCAGTTAATCTTAAACATCTTATGTGTTCAATTAATGTAGAGTGTAAACGTTCAACTAAACTGTTGCTATTAGAATTATTAGGAGTAATAAAATGAATATTAATTTTGTGAAGTTTTACAAAATCTTTTACGGTTGTATTATTAAATTCTGATCCATTGTCAGATACAATGGTTCTTGGTAGACCATGATGTGTTGCGAATTGTAAGAAACAATCAATGGTGTTTATAGCTGAAGCTCCACTTATTTTGTATGCTTGTGCATAACGAGAGAATGAATCTATTATTGTTAAAAATTTATTGTTTTCTATTTGGAAAGTGTCAACATGTATGACTTCAAAAGGTTTGGTACTAGTGGGCGTCAAATTAAATTTTATTTCTGCGGGTTTTCTGTCGTATTTAGCTAACTGACAAATTTCACAATTATTTACGTATTTTTCTATATCAGTTTTTTGTTTTGGCCAGTAATATCTTCGTTTTAGGGAATTTTCCATTTCATTGATACCTCTGTGGCAAACTTTACCTTCATGATAATATTTTAGTTTTTCTTGTTGTTCGTCAAAAGTATAAATATCTTCTAAATAGGTTGAACTTTGTATTAGTTTAAAAGAAGAATTTTGGAATGTCTTTTGGATAATGTTGCAAAATTCTGGGATTATATTAGGAGTTTTAAAATATACACAGTAAACCTTTTTATCTTCTACGTATTCTTTTATAAAAGCTATTGTTTCACTTTCGAAATTTTGGAGAGGTAAAGATACCGTTAATCGTTTATTTTCGTTAAATGGTTTGTTTCGAATTACATATTTATGTTGTGTCTTGTTGTTAGAAGAAACAATTATTTGATTTTTGTATGAGTTTACCGATTTTTCTGTTATTGGCATTAGTAAAACAGGATCTTCGACTGCTGTATGGACAGTTTCGTTTATATTATTTCTCGGAGCGTTTTCTTGGACATTGAATGCCGGTTTAATAAGTATATCGGAAATAATATTAATTTTTGGTTTTTCAACAGGTTTTTCGTTAGGGGTAATTCCTAAAATTTCATTTACATCTTCGCTTGAGATTTCCGGAAGGTTTCCTTCATCTAAATTTTCTAAAAAGGTAATAATTTCGTCATCTGAATCACCTAAATTGGCTATTATTGATTCGTTTTCTAAAGAATTTTCTAGTGCATTTATTTCTACTCGAGAGAGTGCATCCGCGTTGGTATTTGATTTTCCTTTTTTATATACTATTTCGTATTGATATTCCTCAAGTTTGAGTCTCCAACGAACGAGACGTGAACTGGGGTCTTTAAGGGAAAATAGCCATTGAAGGGGTTTGTGGTCAGTGATGATTTTAAATTTGTGTCCAAACAGATAAGGTCTAAAGTAATTTGTGGCCCAGACAATTGCTAACAATTCCTTTTCGATAGTTGAATAGTTGCATTCTGCGGGATTAAGTGTACGAGAAGCATATGCCACTGGAAGATCTTGGCCTACAGTACCTTGTGATAATACTGCACCTATAGCGTAGTTTGAGGCGTCTGTCGTCAAGTTAAATGGCTTAGAAAAATCTGGATATTGTAAAATTGGGTCATTCGTGAGTATATTTTTGCACAACTCGAAAGCATTAATAAAAGATTCATTGTGAATGACCTTTTCTCCCTTTTTTAAACATTTGGTGAAAGGTTTTGTGATTTTTGCAAAGTCTTTTATAAATTTTCGATAATAACCTACTAAGCCTAGGAATGATTTTATTTCTTTTGCCGTTTTAGGAATTGGAAACTTTTGAATAGCCTGAATTTTTTTTATGTTTGGTTTGATTCCGCCTGGTGTTATTATATGTCCTAAGAATTCTACTTCCTTGCGGAGGAATTCACACTTATCTAATTGTATCTTAAGATTGTATTCACGTAATTTTTTGAAAACTAGTTTGAGATTGGAAATATGTTCTTCTAATGATGATGAAAATATTATGATGTCATCAATGTAAACTAAACAAACTTTTCCTTGGAGTTCTCTTAGAATGTCGTCCATAACACGCTGAAATGTGGCTGGCGCATTTTTTAGGCCAAATGGCATTCTATTATATTCGTAATGACCGTTGTCTACACTAAAAGCTGTTTTTTCTATACTTTGGGGGTGCATCTCTATTTGGTGAAAGCCGGAAGCTAGATCAAGGGTAGTAAAATAAGTACATCGGCCTAACTTGTCTAAAATTTCATTAATGTTGGGAATTGGATATCGGTCATCAATAGTTTTTTCATTGATTTTCCTGTAATCGACTACTATACGCCACTTTTTTTGTCCGGAGGCATCCGATTTCTTGGGGACAATCCAGATTGGTGAAGACCATGGACTTGAAGAAGGTCTAATGATTTCGTCATCTAACATTTTTCTTATTTGTCTTTGAACTTCATTTTTTAAGGCATAAGGATACCTATAAGACTTTGTGTGAACAGGGACCTCGTCGGTGGTTTTTATTTCGTGTTTTACTCTGTTCGTAAATGAAAGTTTTTCTCCTGTATTATAAAATAAATCTGAAAATTCTTGACAGATTTTAAAAATTTTTTCTTTCTCTTCAGAATTAAGATGATCGGATCGTATTATATTTTTCACATCATATTTTTGTTTAGATTTGCTTTTTTTGTTATTAAAAATTTGTTCGATATTAAAAAGAGAGTAATCATTATTGATTTCTTGAAAACTAGCTGTAGTGAATGGTTTATTTAGAGATAAGACTTTTGTTTCGTCTGAATGATTTTGAATTTCGACAATAGCATAACCATTCTTAGCAGTGGTTAGAATTTCCGGAATAAAACAATTTCTTGAAATGTCTTTTCTTGGAAAATAGATATCTCCTGAATTTACAGAAACAGGTATTTTCGCTTTACATGTTTCGTGAGGGTTGACTTGTATAGAAAATAAGTTAGATTGTTGATTGTGTCTATAAAAAATATTAATACAGATATTTTCGTTATAGAGAATATTTTTGTCAAAATCGGGTATTAACTTTAGTCTTTTTATATCTTCGAAGCCTAGTAATCCATCAAAAAAATCATGAAATTGAAACAAGTGGAAAGTAATCTGATCGTTTAAACCTAAAAGTTCATTTATTGGTATGTCAGCTTTGAATCTACATTTATTTGTACCGTTACACGTTTTTATTTGAAAGTCTTCATGATAGATTGTATTAGGGAAATATTTTTCTGCAAAACAAGGATTTATTATTGATTTTGAAGCTCCCGTATCAATTAAGAATTTAAATTTCGGGTTATAAGTCTCAATATAGGGTAAGATATTAGTATGAATGTTATTAAGATCAATTATTGTCATTTTCTTTTGTCTACGACATTGGTTTCCTGAAAATTTTCATTTGAATTTTCATTTTTTATTTCCTCTAGATGTTCTGAATTTTCTGGTAAACTAGTATAACTTTCATATTCCGTATTATAGAGGTTTGAATAGTCATGTTCAAAAAGATTTTGATTTGAATTTTGGTTATATTCTTCAGGGATATAATAATATGAATTCTCTTCGTCGACAAATAAATTTTGGGGGTCGTAAATTGGGTTGTCGTCTTCTATATTATATAGTTCTTCCGATATAAAGTTTCTGGGACCTGAACTTTGGAAGTAGTTCGGTACACGTTGCGGTACTTGTTGGCGTAAACTTGGTATTGTCGCGTTTACTGACATAGGGGTTGGTTTGTCATTAGTTGTTCGTCCGGTTGATTTAAATACGTTGGTTTGGGGTTGTTTTGACCCGAAAACTTGTTGGTTTGTAAAATATTTTTGTTGTAGTTGTCTTGGTTGGGGCATGTTTATAGGACCTCTGGGAAATTGGTTATTTTGTGGAAATCTTTGGGGTTGGACATGTTGTGGTAATATTTTTGTCATTTGTTGGTTTTGGAAAAAGTTTGTCCTTGGGGTATTTGGGAATTGCATCTGAGGATTGAAAAAATTAGGTTTTGGGATATTTTGGGGATAGTTTTGCGTCTGAATTGGTCTTTGAATTTTTTGGATATTATTTTGAGGTTGAATTGAGGAGAAAAGGCGATTTTGAGCATAGAGAAAATTTTGTTCTTCAATTACTAACGCGATAGCATTTTCGAGACTATCAGGGTCTTTAATACGCACAATGTCTTGTAGTCTGCCGGTGAGACCTCTTATAAACGTCTTTAAAGCTAGTTGTTTATAATTATTCAATTGTAACTGTTTCATATTTGGTGCTAAGTCGCTAGAATTTAATTTGGAAATAATTAAGCTATGTGCATCTTGGATCCTAGATCCGAAATTTACAGGGGATTCATTTTTTAACGGTCGTAAAACTATCAAATCTTGAACAAGACAGTCGATGTTTCTATTATCTCCAAAAGTTAAGCGTAAAGCATTGCGAATTTCATCCCATGTCTGAAGTTCTGTTCTTGTCCCTATTAATGTTAGTGCCCTACCAGCGAGTTTTCCGATTATTGCACGAATTAAAAATTTGTTTATTGGATCGTTAGGAATCGCTCGGTTTGTATAAGTTTGTACAAGATAATTACAACTGTCAATAAAAATTTCGAGAGTATGTACATCACCAGAAAATTGAGGTATATTTTCAATATACATGCGTAGTAATTGATAATTAACATTTTGATTTTGGTTTTGTTGCTGGTTGTTCATTGTAGAAAGATTTACTTGCCCAAACAAATCAACTAAAATTGCTAGATCTGTATCGTGATCGATACCTAACCTTCCTACGTTTTCGTTCTCCTCTTCACTTTCTGAATTACTCATAAAAATTAAATTTTTGCTACTAAAATTACTTAAAATTAAGTTTTCCTAAAAGAAAATCAAAATTTGAAAATGTGAAAAATCGTTTTTCGAATTTGAATTCTTAACCTAGTGAGATTAAGTCTTTGCCCCAGCAGAGAGTATAGGATAGTTCAACGAAGGGAAATGGCTCTTACCGTTGGTAGCTAGCCCTTTTCTTCTTCGGAACCTCAGTCCTTGCCCTCCTGGTTGAAGCCCAGTTGCTGCTTGGCCCGAGTCGTCTAACGGTGGAGACGATGTTGCAGGACGAACCGCTTAATCGGAACCCGAAGGAAAAACGCGAGTTTCGGCGACTGCAAGGCTTGCCCGAATCGCAAACTTCTGCGATTTTCCGCGATACGTCCTACCGACTGCGCCAATTAAATGATTGGCCACAGCAGTAGGCTTTTAAAAAACTTTATTCGAAAAGCTTTTGACAAAGATCGGTCTTAATCTAAACGCGCTTTGTGATACAATAAATATATAAGATTTCGGATTGCTGAGTTTGCAGGAGACGAGACGGTTCTGGAACTTCTACAGTTTTCTTGATGATGCATGAATTTCTGCCTAGATAACTTATTACATATTATATAAATGCATTTTATCGGATGACCGGCAGAAGGCTAGCAAAAAAATATCAAGCTAGTGAATCATCCTGTATGGACGTAATTAGATGTGGAAAGACTTCCACTATACAGGGTGAGTCACATCTAAAGGCAGACCCGAAAACACAAGGTAGAATTCGCTAAAATAAGTACATATTCTTAATAAACATTAGCTGAAAAACGCTTGGTTCTCCATATACAGCGTGTTGACATTTTTCCAAAAATAACATATATATTTTTAAATTTCTTTCGAGCCCGTTTAGGAATTCCAAGAAAATTTGATACATATTATGGGTTGTCATTTTGTGCAATACTTTGGCCCTGTTCAGATGAGCAGCGGCGTAGATACAAATAATTTTATTTTAAATGCCAACATAATCACCTTGGCACTAGTTTAAAAATCCGAAATTACGAAGAAACTGTACCAGAAATAAAAAAATACCAAGAAGCACTTTTTGTTCCAAATTTAATGGGCTATCCAAAAAAGGACAAAATTTTTGGTTTTGCACAGGACCGTACTAGTTTTTTTACAAATATTTACAGTATCTATTTGTATCTACGCCGCTGGTTATCTGAACGGGGTCAAATTATTGCACAAAATAGCAACCGTCCAATGCATAATGTGTACCAAATTTGGTTGGAATTCCTAAATGGGTTCGAAAGAAATTTAAAAAATATGTTATTTTTGGGAAAAATTCAACACGCTGTATATGGAAAACCAATCGCTTTTGAGCTGATGTTTATTAAGCATATGTGCTTATTTTAGCGAGTTCTACCTTGTGTTTTCGGCTCTGCCTTTAGATGTGACTCACCCTGTATATAAAATATCAAATTAATCCTAGTTGATAAACTAGGACACTAATTAAAAAGAAGGCAAATTGCAAAATTCGTTAATAATCTAAGCTAGACACAAATCAGGATCAGACGATCTCCGATTTTCGCGTTCCGTCTAAATATACCGACGAAAGACAGAAGGACGCGCCAGGGCAACGAAAGTGAAAACCCCAGACGACGTTGATTTCTATGCTCGGAATGCGATCTCGCACGACCGGGAACATATCTTCGTGTGGGCAATCACTCGTTCGCTCGTTTGAATTTCAACGGAATAACGAAGGTATATGTGCTGGCATTTCTCGACGGCAACGTCACGAATTTCTCCGATATTTATTTCGCTTATATCATTCGTCAAGGAGTTCCTATACGTTAAATATTGTTTTTCGCAAATCGGTTGAATGTGGGCGACTAGAGAAGCCGAGGACTGACGAATCGCAGACGAGAACGCAGTAAGATAAATTATGCTAGTGTATAAATTTGCAAATCCACTTTTTTTTAATAATTCATACCTCCAAATTGTATAATAACACTATATAATTTCTTTTAAAAATCCTCCCTTTTCTACAATGGGATAGCTATTGTGCACGGGCTCATTCCATCGGAAGTGGTGGTTTTTCTTATAGACGTCACGCAGTCCGTGTCCCAATACATAACTAAACTTTTAAGAGTTAAAACAACAGGTCTTCACTCACTTCGCACTTGATAGGAAACAGTAATATCAGGGGAAACTCAGTAATTTGCGAATTTCAACTATCAACATTGTACCTACTGAATCTCAACAATAATAGTCCAAACTCGTTAATTTGGTTACCACCTTTATTGTTTAGCCTTCACAAATAAACTTGTCCGATATACTATCACTGATCAAGAATATTCTTTCAGCTCCAAAACTCGCACTAAAATCGCGTTCTTAACTTCAACTTACTTCCAGGCCCAATTCTCAGGGCTTATAATAATATTATCTTATATGCTCAAATGGAAGACTGGAGACTACTCTAGAATATTCCTGCACAAATCATAAAGTTCTAACAAATTATTAAAACTTATAGAAACTCTATAGGGAAAACAATGAAAATTAAAAGAAAAGGGACCCTGGGGGTCTGAGGCCAACAAAGATGGAACGGAAAATGCCTCCAAAGGATCTGCTAAATCTTATTTGAGAAGGTTAGAAAACAGTGCACACATGTTCATAAAAAGCTGATACAACAACTTTAGAGGCATGTTTCGTTACAAAATGTAAAAGGTAAACATGCAAACAAGTCGGTACAATAATATTATATGCTGTAAGTATAAATGTCGGCACATAATTTATCTCATATCTTGTGAATAGTACAATCTAAGTGGGTATGTATAAAGTGGCAATGACGTCAAATTTACCGAACAGTAAACAGGTTGACGTATCTATCTCCCGACATATTTCTTAAGAAAAATGTGTCTAATTATATTTTGTCTATGGGGTATAGGTACATGAAAAACTTACGCAAATCTTTTGGGACCAAAATGGACGTCTTACCTGTAATTAAAAAGAAAACTGAATTAAAAACATATCACATAAGGGAATTTGAATTTTGAATCAAGTAGGTATAGTATCTAGTAGGTACCTGGTGTCTTTTCTATTGAAATTGTCATATTTGTAGTTGTCAAAGCGTTTTTTCTACGGGGAAATTTTAAGTGTAGCATTTTGGTTTGGCAGAATCATTGGTTGTGCTTACCGAAACAACAATTAAAACCCTTAAATTGACGAATTTTGACTGAGTCAGCTGTTTTTTTCATTGCGTTTTTTTTCTATCACAAGATTATAACTTGTTGTCATATTTTGTCGAAAGAACATGTACCTCCTAGGTGATTCTCAACAGTTTGATTTTTGACAGCTCAATCCCAATAGAGTCGGACTTCGACTTTTAAAATCGAAATTTCGAATTTGAATGTCGGACTTCGACTTTTAAAGTCGAAATTTCGAGTTCAAAGTCGAACTTCGACTTTCAAAGTAGAAATTTCGAGTTCAAAGTCGAACTTTCACTTCAAAGTCGGACGTCGAATTTCAAAGTCGAAATTTTGAGTTCAAAGTCGGAATTTCGACATTTAAAGTCGAAGTTCGACTTTTAAAGTGGAATTTTTTTTATTTATTATTTAGTTACAACATCTACCACTTTTTGTAAGCTGCTGCAGTGTCCATCGTCACGTCGGAACAAAAGCGCCTTCTAATATGTTACGGTAAATATAACCATTCATTTGGCATGGATGAACGAATATAAATCTGTCAAATTTCAAAAGATAGCCATTGAATTTATTTTCTTTCTTTGACCGCAATAAAAATTGGTGAAATAAATAGAAGCATTATTGTTTCATTTTATTCACTCGAATTAGCTTTAGACATATTGTTAGGTAGGTAGTATCGAAATACACATCAAGAGGGACAAATACAAAAATGCCCATATTTTCTGAATCATTATAAGATTGCGTTGCAAACCAAACTGTCCGAAACAGGCTCACCAGAAAATCGCACAGTGGGTACAAATAAATTTAAATTGGCAGCAGGAGGAATGGATTCCAATTTTATTTTCTGATGAGTCCCGATTTTGATTTCGGTCAGATTCGAGGAGGCATCGCGTGTCGAGACGTCCTGGAAATGCAGAAAGCCTTGCAGCTGTTTGAGCGGTTCACACCTTTTAAGGAGGTACTATCATGGTATATGGGGCGTTATCAACATCGGCGGAAGAACTAATCTTGTTTAGTTGGAGTAGTACCTGAATGCCAATGATTATCAAAATATTATTCTTTGGCCTATTGCTGTTCCATATGTATAGAGAATTGGACCAAATTTCAACTAATGCACGACAATGCGCGTAACCATAGAACAAGAGTCGGGCTTGAATTTCTGCAGAACAATGAAATTAATGTTTTGCCTTACTTAGCCTTCTCAATCCGCTGACCTTAATCCCATCGAGGATTATGAGATATGCTCGGACGAAGGCTTATGTTGAAAAATATTGTGTTTCAAACTGACCAACAACTTTTCGAGAGCCTTTCAAATGAATGGAACGCCATCAAACAACATCACATTGACAACCTAATTCTGAGTTTGCCTCGTAGATGGAGAGAGGTTGTTAACAGTCGTGGTGGTAATACTTTGTATTAATTATTATTTAATGTTGCTTTATTGTTGTTAATTATGTGTTGCAAAACAGGCATAATTTTTATTCTGGAAACTGTAGATAAATTTAAAGAATTTCTTCTTTTGTGTATTTTGACACATATAAAGGGTGTTTTTTTTAGAGGCGGAGAACTTTAAATTGGCAACACTGTTTCCTGCGACAGCCGATTTGACAGTTCTTGTTTTTTTTTTAATAAGTGTAGTTTGGCAATTTATCATGAATAGACTGACGCCGGAGCAACGTTTGCAAATTGTTCAAAATTATTCTGAAAAAAATTGTTCAATTCGAGAAACACATTGGGCATTACGTGAGTTTTATGGTGCTCATAATCGTCCTTCCAAGAGATTAAATCGAGAAACTATGGATCGTTTTCGCAATACGTTTACTCTAAACCTAAACGATAATACGCATCCCGTAAAACGTCATACAGTGCGCACAAAACAAGCGATTGCAAGCGGTACTGAGACATGATCACTAACCTTTTCGTGCCTCAATTGGAAGGCAGTAATGTTGCAGACATGTGGTTTCAGCAGGACGGGGCCACATGCCACACAGCGAGCGATAAAATTAATTTACTGACAGAAACTTTTGACCTACGATTAATTTCACGAAATTGGCCTCCCTCGTTCGTGCGATTTGACGCCATTAGATTATTTTCTTTGGAGATATGTAAAGTCACATGTCTACGCCGACAATCCAGAAAAAACTCAGCACTGGAAAGCCAATATTCGACGCGTTATTGCCGAAATACAGCCTGATTTACAGCTAAGAGTGTGTGAAAATTGGACCTCCAGATTACGCCATGTACGCGCCAGCCGCGGAGGCCAGATGCCCGAAATCATATTCAAACATTAATGCCAAAGAATTATCTTTCAAATAAAGATAATTTCATGGATATTAAAAACATTTTTGCATGTTTTATTTCAATTTAAAGTTCTCCGCCTCTAAAAAAACACCCTTTATAAGTCTATTTAGAGTACAGCTATAATATAAAAAAGATATTGCAAGAAATTTTGTTTTATTTCATAATTTTTATCTTTGTCCCTATTAGACTCTTTTGATGTATGTAAAAAAGCAGTCAGTATTTTGACATTTGTCCATTTTTAGGTCATAACATCATGACGAACATATGAAACTGTTATATTACCTGCTTGCTTTTTATGAAATTTTATATGTTTTTTTTTTCGGCCGTAAAATTTAATTTTATGGTCGGTAATGTAGCATTTATTCAGGCTACTTTCCCTGTTTGCGATATTCAAACCATTCATTAGTAACTGTTGCGGATAAACAGGCAATATTTTAGAAGTTGTTTTAAAAGAAGTATACCCTATTCGTATACCGTATACCTACTATATTAATCTACTAGATAAATACCTACTTGGGGAACCTCCCAGTGTCCCACTTATATTCTTCCACCGAAGCTACCTATATATGCTTATAAATAAATCCTGTCGTGACGCACGCTGTATATGAAATGCTCCATTACATCTGCTTTATTTTAATTCGTGGACTTTGGGGGACCACCCAAGAACGGCAAACAACCGACGGTTAATGAAAAGTTTAACTAAGACCTATCTGATCGGCGGACCGTAAAATACTGGGGGACTTTTGTTGGAGAGATACCCATAAACGCTGGCCAATCTTTGATAATGGATCGACGATCCTAGATAGAAGGTGAAAGACCAGGGTACCGAAGCCTCAATGAGGGTTATTGACATTGGGACTTGCGCGCGGCATTTTCGTACTATAGCTTTGTCGACGTATCATCGCTGAATAAAATTATTATGGCCACGATTGACTGATTACATAGCCCGAAGAATACAATGTACCTACTATAGGTACAGTCATAGAATGTGCTTAAATTAAAAATAATTATTCTCCATGAACGGTGGGGGAGGAAACCGTAGTTTTTCTCTTTCACAACCAAATATAAGCCTTATAATTTGTATAACTACATATACGGAATTACGATTATTTTAAAAAACAATGATTTCAATCCTTTTAACTGTGATTTAATATTACCTAAGTTAGCGTTAGCGTTGTTATCAACAGTGTACAATAGCTTCAAATTCCACTAGTGCTCTGTAAAACTGTCAGTTATACCCAGGGACTCTTTAAAATAAGGGGACCCATCATATCACAGTCTATCGCATAGGAAAAGTGAAGCCTTGAGGGGAAGTTTGTTTTCTGTAGACTCCAAGGAGACCACAAGGCATATTCTGTACTTGTAGACACAAATTGTCAAGTATAATTTTTAGAAATCATGGAAACCATTATTAATTTTTACTAACAATCAAAGCACCTGTTATATTCATAGATTCTCCAATAAAATGGCAAACTTGGCATCACTGATACCATTAGAATGTGGAAAGAATAGGCCTCACTTTGGAAAGAATAATGCTGGGTCCATTTCCTTTAAAGGGTCCCTGGTTATACCAACATTGCGGGTAAGTTGTGCACAAATACAAATGTTATTTTCGGTACCTACGTATATGGATTTATAGGTAAAGCAAGTAAGTGTAGAATCTGTTATCCTTCAATAATGGCCGAGAAATTCAGAATATTTTGAACTAATTGAAACGCAGATCCTGGCTTATATTAAAAAACCCAAATATTTCGAATTTCAATAAATCTGAAAATGTTAGCCAACTTGATTAAAATTATGCAAATAATTTATTAACCAAAGTGGAACTGGTCAACCTTTGAGGCTGGCATTGATCTAATATTCCGCCACAAACTCACAAAATTAAGTGAATTGGTTCCAAAAGTAATGAGATAATAGTCCATGACCAGCAATTATTAATTTTAAATCTTCATTAATTTCGATTATTGTAGTTAACCGCACTGAAGTTGGGTAATTTATTTTGTTTCAATGGTTTGCATTTAGAGATATTTGATAATTTAATTATTTTAAATTCCCCAAAAACAAAACAACAATTTACGTCTCTATCTTTTCCCAATTATCTACCATTGCAATTTACGATCGATTTTCAAAGCCAAACTATGATTAATTGCCCATCTCAATCGAACACAAACATCTGTACATTTTTAGAGAATGTAGAAAGCAAATTGCTATTAAAACTAGGGAGATATACGATATCGAAAAGTCAACACAGCAGGTTCCAAAAGCGCGCGGTAAATTTTATACATTTCACTTTCTAAAACGTTCCTTTTATTCAAATGCACCGAAGGAGCTCTTAGTGAATAGTAACTAATCTCACTATCGTTTCTGAAATACCTACATAGAATTTCAACCTCTTTAAAATGCCTGTTGTACAGCAAATTATTGTAAATTATTGTCTCAAAATACTAGACTATATAGGAAGAATAAAAGAAATGGCAAAGTCAATCGTAGTAATATAAATATAACGAGTAGTACCTATTAGGTATTATAGTTATGGCCTATAACTTTGTTTTTTTTTTATAAAACGACAGGCGCTTCATATTATTAACGTATTTAAATAATGCGCACTTGTAATACCTAATAAATAAATTTTATCTCAAATTATTTGTCTTTCCAGATAATTTTCAAATCCAATTTTTCATGAAAGATGAAAGTGTATGATGTATCTATATCTAATGTTGGCGTTAGGGTGCTTATTGTAAATAGTTTGAAGTATATTTTGCATAAGTTTTATCTACCTTGATCGCTTTCACAGCAACTAAAAAATAACTTTTAATTTTCGTGTAAAGACTGCAATTTTGCAAGTTATAGTCATCGTATTTATAACAATCAGAGTCATTTTGTAGTCTTTTTCGTTGCGAACAAATATTGCATTCCAAACATTTTTACCAGAGGAAGTCATCCTGTTGACTCTGATGAGTTATTTAAGAAAATTAATCGAAAAATATTTTGAAATCGGCTATCCTTATATTAAATAGTTAATAACTTTTTCAACGGCGCTCGGATTTAGTATGCATATACGTGTATTGTTATATAGGTACATTATTCTGAATTGACTCCAAAATTAATCCAGCTGTTATGACGAAAATGCACGAAACAGGTACATATATAGGTACTTTTGGGATCCCGCCGACTGGCCTAGGTATATATAACTAGCTCGTATTTTTGTCAGAAGAATAAATAAAATGGTTTATGCCACTCACGCCCTCTATCGGCAAGTTGAAACCATATTTACGTCTAACTCACCCTCTATATCAAATCCAGAATTAAGGTTAATAATATAATTAGTGTCAAGTCAATCAACTCGCAAAAGGCTTTGTCCATAGGCAAAACAGTGCAAAAATAGCGAGAAGGCATTAAAACAGCTTTGTTGTGTTTTCCTCACCAATTCACCAACCTGAAACGTTGGAATTCTAATTTACGTCAATAGAATAAAACAGTTTATTATAGGAATATGAAAATGCATCAACTTTCCTGATGTTACAGGAACCGGATTCTTGACAACTTCTATGCAATATTTGCATAGTTTGAATTAATTCTTGACAAATTATTTCAACCAGATATGACGATTTCAAATAATTTTATTCGGGCAAATGATCACCGTCTACGGTATTTGGAAAAAGCAGTTAGGTAACTGAGCGGTGTATTAGTTGAATATATGAGCTGCTGGCAAATAATGGAAAATGAACGGATTTCATTATCGGATCGCTCGAGTGGAAATGCGAAACACGACATTCTCTAATTAAAAGTTCTGCAAAACCACATGAGTACTGCAAGAGAACTGAACGTTACGCACCCAATTATACAGTTATTGAACTGAGGAGCCTGAGACGAGGACAGAACGACCACGTCGCATGTACCGCAGTTTTGAGAAAATCCCTGCCAATAGAGAGAAACAAAAATTCATTCACATACCCGAAACTAATAAAGTTAGTTATAAAATATAGCTAGTGTTTTGTATGGTAAACTCTTTGAAAAATACGTGCGAGACGGAAATCACTCTGCGTGTAACAACCGAATTTTAACACAATATTATGATATTTGACACGATGATAGGTCAAAACTAAATGTTTGAAGATAATAATCCATCGGTAAGTAATTTTTTTCATTTAAATTAACTTTTGAGGTCATGCACCAAAGTGCGTTTGTGTTTGTTCTTCATAATTGGAAATATAAAATTAGAATTGCTATATTATCAAGGACTCCTAAACTTAAAGACATAAATTTGCCTTATAATTTTTGGCCTATATTGCTGATTGCACGAAATATGAGAATTTCTGCGCGATAATCTCAAACATGCTCCTTCCTGGAGTTCTTTATTCAAAAGGTAAATATCAAAGAAATGATTAGGAGCAGGTAAACTATATAACTTTATTTTCAATAATATGACCAAACATTATTGAGAAGTTGAATTTTCAGGGGCAGGGGCGGATATAGGCATGGTTTTTTATGGGCTGCAGCCCAGGGCCCATTTTTAAACAAGGAGCCTCGCCGGTACCGGCCCCACAGCGGTGAAATTTTAAAAAAATCACACAAAAAATAAAAATAAGTTAGGCACATTTAACTCCATATATACACGTCCGAAGTAAACTGATTTAGATACGTTGGAAGTGCATTTTTCCCAAGCATCGTTGCAATAAGCAGCGTATGTCCTCCTTCCGGATCGGTCTACAGAAAAAACTTCGTTAAAAGGAGTGGAACAATTTAAACGAAATACGCTAAATGTCCCCTTTGATAAATAGATTACCTACCTAAACAAAAGGGGACATGTACAGGATGAGATTAGTAATGGCACATAGTGCAACCGCATTTTTTTTGGGCCAAAATATTACGATTGAGGCCAATATGCCTTATAGAAATGTTGTTTGTTTAAGAGATACAGGGCGTTAAAGTTCCTTTTTTGAAATTGAATTATGGCTACATCTTCCGAAATAATCAAGCTGCTAAGCTGAAATTTGGCACTGCTATGTTTTTGGGGATGGAGAATAAGCTGAAAAGGCCAATTTCTACGTATCTTACAGAGCTGTTGGTCTGTTTTTGGATAGTG
Organism: Pseudeuparius sepicola; assembly: GCA_963920635.1. Taxonomy (NCBI): domain Eukaryota; kingdom Metazoa; phylum Arthropoda; class Insecta; order Coleoptera; family Anthribidae; genus Pseudeuparius; species Pseudeuparius sepicola. The sequence goes on along the minus strand of OY987299.1, from coordinate 48,800,066 downwards.
CTTTTACTCGTAACTTTTTTGAAGTTTTCTTTTTGGTCCTGGAGGTCCATCATTTTAGTGCATCCTTTTATTCTGCAATAAAAAGGTACTCTTGTTTCATAACGATCAAATCAACCTTTTGCGTTGAAATTGCCAAAAAGTGACCCACAACACCTGTTGACTTCAAGATTCGAAAAATAAAATATTCATCTACTGCTTTCAAATATTGCACAACGAATGTACCATTTAAAGCGAGAAAAAAACCCAAATGAACAATGTCCCCAAAAAATGTTCACTTTCAAAATGGAACGGATTGAAACTCCACAAAATTTGGCCACCCCGCATTTCAAGAAAACAAATGTGTTGTTCATTTGGCATTTTTTTCTTTATTTTCAATGTACAGTTGATCTGTAACATTTGAAAGTAGTAGCTGAAAATTTTATTTTTCGAATATTGAAGTGAACAGGTGTTTTGTGGCACGTTTTGGCAATTTAAACTCAAACGATTGATTTGGGCGTTATGAAATAAGAGTAGGTACCTTTTTGTTGCAGAATGAAAAGATGCGCTAAAATGGAGGACCTGCAGGGCCAAAAAGATAACCTCAAAAAAGTTAGGAGTGAAAACACGATCCAAAAACAGCGCGCAAGTAGCGCCCTCTGTGAGATACGGCGAAATTGACATTTTCAGCTTATTCCCATCCCCAAAAATACAGCAGTGCCAAATTTCAGTTCAGCAGCTTGATTAGTTTGGGAGATGTAGCCATAATTATATTTAAAAAAATGAACATTTCTATAAAGGCATATCAGCCTCAATCGTAATATTTTGGCCCAAAATATATGCGGTTGCACTATGTGCCATTACTAATGACTCACCCTGTATATGGCGAATTTAGCAAACGGTTTAAATTTTTATTAGATCCATTGAATTCTAATTGGGTCTTTCGCCACCAAACTGGTTAAAAGACAACTTTTTCAAGTTGTCTGGAAAATTAATAAATTCTTAACAGTAAATGAACTAAACTTTGAACTTGTAACTCAAAAATATCTTCGACAAATTTGTTCTCTGAGCTTTCGGAGAATAAATCTTCCTCCTTTATCAAAGATTATGTCACGTCTAAGTGAAATGACAGATTAAAAATTTCAGGTTAAAATGTCATGACAACAGAAACAATAGCCTAGCGACCTGTGTTTGAGAATAGCCTAACCACCTGTCTGATATCCGACAGGTGGCTAGGCTATTGTTTCTGTTGTCATGACATTTTAACCTGAAAATTTTTAATCTGTCATCTCACTTAGACGTGACATGGTCTTTGAGAAAGGAGGAAGATTTATTCTCCGAAAGATCAGAAAACAAATTTGTTGAAGATATTTTTTGAGTTACAAGTTCAAAGTTTAGTTAATTTACTGTTAAGAATGTATTAATTTACCAGGCAACTTGAAAAAGTTGTCTTTTAGCTAGTTTGGTGGCGAAAAACCCAATTAGAATTCAATGGATTGTTAATTATTATTCTATACTTAATGACATTGACGAGCATTTAGTCAATGATTGTATTCACTTAAAATCTTATTACAAACTATACCAGGCACATAATAATTATGCCTCGTGCGGAGATATATTTAGATTAGTTTATGAAAAAGATTAGTCGGTGTTTTCCAAAATTGTTACACAATCTATAGGACAACGATTACAAACGAAAGGTTAAATTATTTACCAATACCTACCAACTATAAACTGTGATGAGACGAAAAATTTAGACTGCGATGAACAAATAAGTGAATTTTCTACACAAAAATGCAGAAAAGTAAACCTTTAATTACCTAATCCTAATAGGTACCTATACACTTTAAATTTACATTTATGCAAAAAAACGATCAAATATTCAAAATTTTTCATTCTATGGGAAAAGCATCTGTGCACTTGAAACGTTCAGCTTCTTAAGCCCACTTGATATTTAAGTTACCCTGAAAATTTCGGTAAAAAATATTAATTAGTTTTCGATAAATTTATTTGTTTATTTATTAACAATTGACCCAGTGCCGTCACCCTAGGAGGGTCACCATGAGCTCATTTCTTTTGTCGATGCTTATGTTTTATGAATCTGTTTAGAGCAGATAAAATTTTCATTATTTTCACCTTCAAAATGGCGGCTGAAAAAGTAGGACTTTTGGGTGATGTTCTTTGTTAATATCTTTGCAAGAAATAAAGATATCGTTATGCCACTTCGATATTCTACATTCTACTAGCTATTATTTTTACAGGAACTAAAAAAATACATTGCTCTACCTCCAACAGGAGCTGAGATAACTTAGTAGGTACCTACATACCTACAAAGAATATGTTAATTCGTAATTTGTTTAAGTATTTATCAATATTAAGAGTTGAAATTTGAACTTTTTCATGTTATTGAGAAAATGACAGTGTTTTTAGTGTCAAAGTTGATGGCAAATTGACAGTACGGCGAGGAGAGATAGATAGAGAGAGAGAGAGAGAGAGAAAGAGAAAGATGAGTCTACTGCTGCGAGTCCAGAAAGTTAATCTTGGCTACTTCAAATTTCATCTCGATGAAAAATTCGTTGTTTCTCTCAATTTAGACGTATTTTGTTTAACCCGGTATTGCATGATAAAATGAACACTTTTGTTAATATTACACATTAATTTGTTATAAACAATTATTATTGTTGCAAATAAGACATTGCATGAGGTATTTAAAAAAACAGGTTAGTTTTCCAAAAATAAACAATTTTTTATTCTATAATTTTTACTGTAAAATTTGTATTACCTAAACTTGAAAATTTCCTATAAATGAAAGATATAGGTACGCTTTTTGTTTAATTTTAAACATAAAAATATGTTGTAAACAAATATTTAATTACGTTCAGGTAGAGCAATGCATTTTTTAGTTCGTGTAAAAATACCAGCTATTAGAATATCGAAGTAGTATAGCGATATCTTTATTTGTTGCAAAGATATTAGAAAAAAACGAAACCCAAAAAGTCCCACTTCTTCAGCCGCCATTTTGAATGCGAAAATAATGAAAATTTGATATGCTCTAAACAGATTTATAAAATATAGATACCAAGATTAGATACCCTTCTAGTGTGACGTCAACTGGGTCAATTGTTAATAAACCTTATACCCTTTTTAATAAACAAATTAAATTTCTCGTAAACTACCCAATTTTTTAACGAAATTTTGAAAATTTGACCTGTTTTTTCTTGCAATTATTTAAACAAATTATTTTCCGATCTAAACTTGGCTACCTGGTCTCAAATTAACTGCCTTTTAGTGTCCTAGTCGTGTACAAAATTAAACACCCATCGGCAATAGTCTCTGAACTACCTCAAACATTAAACCATGGTTTAAACAATGTTGAGCTACTTTAAAATTGGATCCCTTGAAATGCTAAATATGTTATCAATAAATATATCGATTTTTACATATGCCATCCTGAATTGAAATAATTACAATAAATTTTCGATGATTTTTGTCTAATTTTACTGGCCTATATACACCCATTTTCACATTAAAATTGGCAAATAATATTTAGAATTATTGTAATATAGTTTGATATAAAAAAAAAAGTTATATCGTCAAAGTAATCAACTCTGCAATTAAAGTCGCATTGCCGTTTTGAAATAACCTCTCGTGCAACCTTAAACAACCGCTTAAATATGCAGCATTCTTCTAGAGCTCGAAGAGATCCCGACGTTACGTCAAGCGACGAACCCATATCGCATCAGCATGCAGCATCTTCTTTGTCAATGACCGATATGGCTTTCTAATTCCGTCATATAATTACGAACACAATGAACCAGCAACCAGCTGCAGGCCGTATAGAAACCGATGATAGATGCTAGAAATTTGTCCATTAGTTGTCACTTTCTATGAAGGTGCTATTAACACTGAGACACTCGCGCATAACGATGATTAAAATAGTTTCGATTTCTTATAAACGCAGAACATAGACGATAAAGTTATTATGGGTTGTAATCGACGTACCTACCTATTATTTAATTAGGCCTACTCGCAAAAAAATACTTGTAAAGCCGGAAACATTTAAGTACGGTGATTATTTTTCATCGAGTTCAGAGAAGCATAAACTGGCGAATGACATTTGGCTTGAGATAAAAATCGAACGATGAGGTCTAAAGTATTAAAATTGTCCATATTAGATAGAAAAATAAAGAAAGCCATAATATAGGTAGCGCTTATATTAAAAAAAGGTTGGTCAGCAAGTCAGCAGCATCCAATAAAAACCAAATATTTGTATATAATAACATCACTGTTCTGTACATCACTCAGCGTCATGACTGTCATGACACTAAAAATAATTTTTGTGTACCTAGATAACTTTGACATTTAAAATTTTTTTATCAAATACTTACCTACCTATTGGAAAAATAGCCACACAAAAAATATGCCTGAATTTACACTAGAGCCCTCCTTCCGTCTCAACACGCCGCTGAGCATTTTTGGTTTTTACATTGTAAAGCAAACCACTAGTGTTATTTTCGAGCTTCGCTCTCGGGATTTTATCAGAAAATAAAAGCCCAATTTGTACGAGTGGTTTTGCTAGTGGGCAAAATAGGGCTTGAGAATAAAATGATCAAGAAAAATTTCCGGCACGAGTGGTATTTGTCGAGATTATTTCACGAATACGATTTAATAATTTCTGTATTAATTTTTTCTATGTTTACATTTCCAAAACGACTCATTTTGAATGAGTTTATCGACAGCTTCGACTGTAGCGTTCGAGTACACAAACATGACGCTTGGATATCCCAAGGCAAATGCGATTATACCTACACCCTGTCGGCGTTGGTTTATTTTCTGAATGTGTCATAAATTTAAACGGAGGCGGAGGTCTAAATAACAAGAATTTAGCAATGTAAAAGTTATATAAATTCATTGATATAATGCTTAATAACACCGCAACACAATTTATATGCTGCATAATTTAGAACAGTGTGAAACACACAAACTTTAAGAAGTAGGTACGTGTTTGTATCCAACAGATTCGCGGTTGCTAAGCAACGAAGTGATAATTTGCACAAGTGCAATTACCGGTAATTGCACAGTGCAAATTATCGCTAGCAGAGGCATATGATTGGTTGGATTTTTATGGAAGGAGCTACCTTATTGGATGCAAGCAGTATGAGGGAAATAATCGCTGAAATCCTACTATCTTAGTTACGTCCTAGTTACGCTAATACCTTTCCTTAATTTATAACTCATTATAATCCCAATGCTAAGAAAATACCACTCCTGCTGCGCAGTCGTGGTATTTTCAGCTTTGGGATAATAATTCGTAAAATTAACGAAAGGTATTATCGATAATAGGCACACCACTTGTTATATATTACCCCTCGCCATCATCTGCTTTCCAGGACATGAAGCTATAACCCTCCTGCTGCGCAGTCGTGGTATTTTCAGCTTTGGGATAATAATTCGTAAAATTAACGAAAGGTATTATCGATAATAGGCACACCACTTGTTATATATTACCCCTCGCCATCATCTGCTTTCCAGGACATGAAGCTATAACCCTGAGAAGTCTTATAAATACACCAGTCAACGATTTTAGGCTGCATGTTATATATTCTGAAGTTTTCTTCAGTAACCGCCTCTTAAAATATCTACCTGTTAGTTTGGTATAGGTACCCTGTAGGTATAGTCGAATTCTCTAGGTCTAGATTTATAGTACATTAGGTCACCGTTCTTGATAATATACCACTTCTAAAACAATAAACACAATAATAATTTGCAGCTTCCAATATTATCACTCAGTTTTGATATTTAATTTCGAAGGGTTTGTAAATATATACCTACCTAGTAGTTGTTGTTTTGTTGTATATGAACCATGGCTATACCGGTGTATAAGAATAATTATTATGTTCTATAAGCAAACCTGGAAAGCTTAATTATTGTTGTCAATATGCGATGCACATTTCTGAAACTGCGCAACAGATTTTTTAAAGTACGTTTACCATCGATATATGAAAAAGTGAAAATGAAAAGGTAATATATAAGAAATTTTGAATAGTTATTGTAATTTTGTTAATATTTTAATGTATTAAAGTAAGTATACTTAAGTATTATCGGCCAGTCGACAAGGGGTTCTATAATAGGTGGAAATAAATGGCGGAAAGTTGCAATAGAGTATATTATCTTTGTTTGGATGTGTTGAACACTATAGTAAATTTGCACGGTCTATATCGATCCCGGATTTGGTCGCCACATTGAAAAATTCCATATAAAAATTATATTTTTAGGGATTCTTTAAAATAACTCAAAGATAATAATCTGTATTGCAGCTTGCCCCCATTTATTTCCACCTATAGGTCTATTAAGAACGACTGGTCTAATATCCACAAATACCTACTATACTGGCTATTTATATAATATTAAAAATTAGAGAAATATTATAGGGGGTCAAAGATTTGGCCCGAAGACGAAAAATCTGCACCTTAGAGATGGATAAGGAAGGGTATGGAGCGACCAAGAAAAATTTTGAATACGTATTTGATAGTTTCCAACAAATGTTGCCGTTTTTGCATTTACCTAAATTGATTTATAATTATAAATACTTACTTAATTATAGATTAAATTACACCTTTAGTAAATATCATTATTTTAGTTCAAAACAATCAGTCCAGCGACTTTCATAATTAAATATTCATAATTTCTTGTTACTCATAAATTATAGGCGACTAACACGTAGGTACAAAGTTTTTTTTGTTGTTTCTTATCTGAGTCATAATAACAAGTTTCGTAAGACCGGATGCGTATAATACGAAATTTTAAGCTCTTTTTTTATTTGACCTATCCAGTTGATTTTGCAAATCCACTATTTATACCTTGCTTGAACAAAGTAATAATAGTAAAATGGAAGTGCCATTCGCCATTCCATTAAAAATCACATGTACGAAGGGTTAGGAAAATTAGTTAATGATTACTATTATAATATATATCATTCTGTACAATCAACCGTTACCATGGCGCATGCATTCGATTGTTGTCAACAGTTAGTTGTCTCAATTTTTCTTCGTATACCTAGATAATATCAAGCTGCTTGCAAGCTTCCTTCACTCGCCAACGGTGATTGTACCTAACATCATACCCCTTCTATCTGGTATAAAACTTGTTTGGAAGAACAAATATATATTTTTTACACTAATTTTATACAAAAAAGAAAAACTGAAAAAAAAAACACATTAATAAAGAAATTAGTTGTTTTCCAGCAGGCACCTACTTTTATTATGTATTTTGTATGCATTATCCAAAAGTATAGTACACACTGTGGAACTGGCTATATAGATAGGTAGGTTAGGTTTCATTGTAGATCTAAGAAAAGATAATATTAATGATATATCATAACAATATCAGAGTATTTTACCAACTATCATTGTTTTAAATAATTAGTTTATTCGAATGGTGTTTTCCATACTCTGGTGGCCCATTTTGGTTTGAAATAAAGGCAAGTTCGCCTGGCGACCTTGCTTTGCGCCTTATCTAACTGGTTATTAATACATGCATATAAAATATAAATAAACCTGCTTTATATATCTAATTTCTACATAATCATAGTTTCTTATAAGGTATGTGAGCCTGACAAGGCACGGTAGCCTAGTAAGGCCCAGCCTACAATTTAGAGTAGGAATAAGTTTCGTCAACAAATTTTTCAAGTCTTCACAAAGAACACGGCCCTTGAAATAGCGGCCACCTCAAATACATCCATTCCGATTAAGCGCATCAACGTCATTAATCTTTTCATTTCAACCTGTCTATTTATCGGTGCGTGATCTAAGAACATGTAGGTACATTTTTCATTGCACAGATATGGTGTCAACAAGTAAAAAATATATAGGTTATATGTGTGCATAAGTAAAGATTGAAATATGTAGATTCCATAGAAGTTTAGTTTTTTTTTTCAAAGTTATATATTCTGTACTGGAAATGTGTCTGTGATATGTAGTACCACATGCCACATAGCCCCACAAAAGAAGACAAACTACCAACATTCTTATGTTCTTCTTACTATATTAGGTATCTCATAGAATAATAACAATTTTTCCTATCATTAGCAATGAAAAATATTTTGTTTTAGTGTTTAAAGAATTTTAATTACGTTTGCTTCCCAGTATTTATTTTGTTATTTTGCAAATAAAACCCTTCAAAATAATAATTATTGTATCTGTGAGTAATTTATTAACATTACAAGCATTCAGGGCCGTATCTAGCGAAAATTGGGGGGGAGGGGTCATGATCGGCTTTTGTATAGGGCTGGGTGCTGGATGAAAGTGCGGGGGCCCGGCAAGGAATTATTTAATCCATTAAGAACAAATTTTTGAAAATTGATACGCCACTAGAATGGTACATTTTTTGCATGTCACTTTTTAAAAAAGTAGGCCGGGGCGATGAGTTTTGATCACTTCAGTGACGTATATAGAAATTAATTTCGGGTGGGAAGGGACAATTTTTGTGAATTTCTTTCAAACAAGTGCATTTAAAATAATTCTGTAAAATGCGCCACAGGCGAAATTTTTAGAAATGTTAAGGAAAATTACCTAAAATTAGTCTTAGGAAATCCCAATATCTCCAGATTTTCAAGCTGCAGTGAATATTTTCAAATTCTGAAATTCTCAAAACGCAGGCCGCGTATGTCGCCCCGTCCACACGCCCCTAGAGCCGGCCCTGGAGGGGTTAGACCATTGGCTGTTGAAGTTGAAATAGCTTTAAGGTTTAAAAAAAAATACTATTTTTAAATGGTTTTTAATAAAAAAACTGAAACAGGTTTAAGTTGAACAAGTTTAACATTAAAACTTTAAAAATATTAAATATTAATAATTATAATAATAGCTGAATATTCCTTCTCGCATTTATACCTATCCCTTTTTTACTTATTTGATTTCTCATTATTACGGATATATTCCTCCAAATTCTTCGCCTGGCCTGACGACACCTTTAGAATTGCCGGTAGGTATAGTAAAAGACTTCTTCGTGCCACTTGCCTAACTGAACCTTTCATAAAAATAATAAAAAATCTTCAAATACAAGTACTAATCTATTCATAAATGAGACTCTGAGAATCCCCTATTCTCCTAATCCATGGCGCACTCAGTCATGCACCATCGTTCACCGTTTACTGTTTACTGTTATTTTATTTGAAAGCATGTTCTGATGATAAAACTCGGTACTGCACTGGTCCAAAAATTGTGTTTTGTTGGCAGATTTCGGGCGGGCTTTCATACTCTACTGGAAAACCAGTTTAATAAATTATTACACTCACTGTTGCTCGGGGAGCTCGTTCTAGTGGTGGTGCTGAAGATTTCTTGGTGGTATTTCGGGGGGGGGGGGGGGTTGAACCCCCCAAAACCCCCCTAAGGTACGGCCCTGCAAGCATTTAACGTAATTCTCTCTAAAAACTCTATTTGGGGTAAAGCCTTATTATGGCCTCTAGTTCTAAATAAGGACCCTTTACATTTACACTTGTTTGTAAAAAACGCACCACGGGTTCGTCGTCTCAAACTAAAAGTATTGAGGTGTCCCTGATGTGATCATGTATGTGGTATGTTTGTTCGTTTAAAGCCGCTATTAATGTTGCAATTAGACACACACGGGAGTAGATTTCGAAACAGCGTCAGACCACATACTTATGTGCAGATAATGCGCTGATTCAGCCGCTTATACTGAAACTTTTTTTACGTTTGATTAATAATATTAAAAACCTACCTATGATTCAACATACCTAGGTCCATATGCACCTACGTATAGGATGGCATTCGATATATTTTTTGCAATCTATTAGGGGAGATCGGAGGAAAGAGGGCACTTGGGGTAATGTGGACACTACTCTCTAACAAGTTAGATTTACATCAATATTAAATGAGTGGCACCAACTCTCGAGCCTTAACGATACTACTGACAGCAGGTGCAATATGTCTATAACTGCATCATTTACCATCGTGCTTGTTTGCAGGGAAAATTAAATTTCGGTCATTTTGTTATAAACATATTCGTAATTTATTCGAAGTAAGAAATAGTGATACCCAACTATTGTAGCGTATTGCTCGAAGCACACCCCCAAACTTTTTCTAGACAAATATCTAATATATTTCAATTTTATGAGGTTTTATCCGGCCTGGCTGAAATATATAATCTGAGTGTGGCATATTTAATTGATGTTCACCAAACAAAGCCATATAATAAAGGCTGTAAATACTGAAAATTAAATCAGAGTTATTTTTTACCCCCACTAACTTTCTTATTTTTTGAAGCAGAAAAAAAATGTTAAATACCAAAGTTATAGATCGAAATGGGTACTTTTTAACCATTATGGGTGAAAAATTATACGGGGTGTTCCACTTAAGTGTGTCATACTATACTTTTGTTTTTTAAATAGAACACCCTATAGCTTGAAGTGCTCAATAAAGGCTTTTTTAACAATATATTGCAATACTTCGTATATTCTTCTGGCAATTTTCTAAATATTTTATTTTAATTTATTTTTCGGTAGCATTTTCAGTTGGGCATGAAACAAAACAATAATGTGTCCCTAATTCCAGATAACCAGTCTTGATGATGTTTTGTAGTTTGTGATATCTATGGTATATAATTGAACCAAATTGTCATTCGTTAGCAGTTATTATTGTTTTAAATTAAACGTAATTTGTTTACTAAACAACAGGTTGTTTATAAAATTTGGAATAAATGTTTTATCTTATAATTATTGGTAGATACCGATTACCCGTATCTTCGACACTGGTTAACTTAGAAACTTGGTATTACACATTGTTATGTCCCCCCATACATACCTACATCTTGTGTGCTAAATTTGGTATGAATACCTTTGACAGTTTATAGACTAAAATAAAAAAAATATTCTTATATTTTTTCAAAAACGAAGAACTTTACGACCTACATTTACATATGAGCAACCCACCTTAAAATGACTTTTTCTCTGTGAAAATTTGTCCTAAACAAACTGGAAGTCCCTGTATACATTGTGTTCTATTTCAAGAACCATAGTCATAGTTATGTCTATATCTCTGTTACTCGACGTTCAATTATTTTTCTGAAAATTCACATTCACATATTTCTCTTGGAACCCTACAACTTTTCAATTCAACATTTTTCTCTAGGTCAAGAAATAAAAAAGTATAAGGAAATAAAAAAGGTCTATGAACACCCTGTGCCTAAATTCTCGTAAATTTCTTTGTGGCGCAAACAGATACAATTTTTTAATTGGGTTTTTCGCCACAGAATCCTGAATCAAACTAATTAAAAGACTTTTTTCAAGTTAACATTAAAAGAACGAAACATACAGTGTGTCCACGGATAGAGTTCGGATAGTGTGTAAATGACAAAAAAAAATCGAGTTGAAATTTGAGCTTCTGGGGATAAGCCCTGCTTGGTTTGAAACTAATTTGTGACGTAATTTTACTTTCGAAAAATCACGTATGCCTTGGGAATTTTGAAAAAACTAATTTTCCACATCAGTAAAGTGCCCTTTCTGTAGGTTTTACAACAAAATGTTATGAAGGAAACTTGTTCAGAATGAAGAACTGAGTAGGTTTGCGAAATTTCGAAAATATAGGCCTACTTTGATTTCTTGGCATTTTTCCCCACTTTTCTTTAGAAAAGTGCACTTTGCGTAGCTTTCACATTAAAATGTTATTAAGAAAACTTGTTCACAATGAAAAACTGGATAGGTGTGAAAAATTCCAACAGCCTAGGTCTACTTTAATTTTTATGCGTTTTAATTTTTTTAGCAGAAAAACCAAAGTATACCTAGGCTTTCAAAATTTTTCACACCTATCCAGTTTTTCATTGTTAACAAGTTTTCTTAATAACATTTTGTCGTAAAACCTACAGAAAGGGCACTTTACTGATGTGGAAAATTAGTTTTTTCAAAATTCCCAAGGCTTACGAGATTTTTCGAAAGTAAAATTACGTCACAAATTAGTTTCAAACCAAGCAGGGCTCATTCCCAGAAGCTCAAATTTCAACTCGAAATTTTTTTGTCATTTACGCCCTATCCGAACTCTATCCGTGGACACACTGTAGAATCGTTGACTGACTTTTTAATAAGACTTCTCGCAAGGCTATAGCTTCATGTTCTGGAAAGTAGATGGCGCCTATGGTTAACAATGTATTTTGCATTGCATTTTGTCTCCGGGAAGCGCATGGTGAGCCAGAGAACTGTCAAACATGACAGCCGTGAGCAGTCTTTATTAATACGTCAGTCAACTACAGAATGTTAACTCAAAAAATAACTTCAACGATTTTGTTATTCTGAGCTTTTGGATAATAAATATTCCTCCTTTCTCAAAGATATTGTCAAGTCAAAATGAAATGACAGGATGATAAATGTCAAGTCAAAGTGTCATGACAACAGAACAAAAATAACCTACCAACCTGTCTGATACCCTGTGTTGTATCTAATAATTATCTAAATTAACTTCTGTTTGAACAACTTGTAATAGTAAATATATTACTGAACATTCAGAAACAAAATAATTGTCCGTTTTTCCTAGACGCCGATTCCTTAATTTTTCGGAGGAACTGTTGGCGACTGTAGGGCAGCAAAATGGAGACATCGAACATTATTTTCGTTAACCACTATTGGACGCAACCTGATTTTTAGTTTTAGCCTGTCTATTTATATAAATTTGCATATGCATATTCATTACCAGTGGCCACCTCTTCTTAATAATATTCAATACCGTCCATCAGCTTATTGGTATATAGATATTCCAGATGAATAATATTGTACCTAATGTATAAAGAAATATTACCTAGGTGATGCAAAATTAAAATAGCTACTACTACAAAGCTTTCAAATAGACAACACAGGCCCATCCTAAGCACTACTGTTCAGCTGCACTAAATAATAACAAACATGCAATACTACAATTTGCTTGTTTATGTAATTTAGTACACACCCATGAATTATCTACACGAATGAACGATCAATTATTTTGGTAAGTAGGGGGTAATTATTTCAGAAATTCTCTTGTCCCATTACCACAAAACAAAATGGGCTATTTTAAGATTTTAGGGAAATTGAGAGAAATGAGAAATTTTAAATAGCAACATAGTTAAAAAACTTAGTCAAATTTATTGTTTGAAATTTAATGTTTATTGAAATAACATTTAGAAAACGATATTATATTTTTATATATATTTATATATTTTTTGTGGGGTAATTTAAAAAATATATTATGACAGACCGGAAAATGTAGAAACACTGAAAGGTAGAATTCGGGAAGAAATCCACATATTATATGAAGAATCTACGTAGATCCTTCTATGCTATGACCCAAGGAGTAATCTTTCACAAAAAAGGCTCAGTTCTGAACGAACGGTTGGAGCGAACATGTACTTTGTTGGAATCGGAAAATGCGTAGAATTCAAAAATATATAGATAAGGTGTTCCATTTAAAGAAAAACATAAGTTATATCTGCCACGGCTTTCTAGAATACACTGTATAATAGCGTCACAAAAAACTTTGTATTGGTATCTAGAACTTTTGTGGAAAACTTTTTTCTAGCCTCAAAAACTAACAAGTTAAGGGGTGTCAATTTAGTGAGCCACCCTGTACATACGTAGTCAATTGCATTTAACTGAGCAGATATAATTTTATATCCACCCTAAGTAGGATATGACAGCACAATCAACCTTTCTGCGGTGCATGTTGAAAAATCAAGCAACTTTTGAATTAATTCTGTTCCAAAAAGCCAGCTTATCCAAATATCCGTTTAGCAGTTGTTGCATGTAGGAAAAATACAAACATACTTATCCCCTATACAACTCGAGTGCGGAATGTCCATAACTTCCTCGAACGATTGGGCACTCCGCCTTCATCCTCATGCGATATGCACCTTCGTTGTATAATACACGCTACTAGGTTGTACTGTATAGTGTACAACCTAGTAGCGCGTAAATGTACAACTTGTACATATAATGAGACCATAACTATATAAATTTTTTTCCTTCGATTGTGCGAAACGCTTGAGCAACAATTATTTGTTTTCAATACTGTTGGGAAATAACGGTTGTTTTATTTGCATAGCCTAGTAATATTTGATCGGTGGATACACCTTACAATAATGCTGGCGAGTATAATAAATACCTCCCTCGGGCAAAGACCGGTGCATAATAAATCTTCATTTTCCACACAGAATCAATCGATCTATAAACATTAAGTCGTCAAGTCGCAAATCTATGCGTTGACCGCCTTTATTTCGCCTTGCGATTTGTCTCAATCGTCCGCATGAAGTCGACTTTCACTTTCCGAATATCTGCCGCGATTTTGAATAATTCAGAACGGCTCGTGCGTAGGAAGTGCATTGTTGCCTAGCGGTTATGCAACGTTGCAGAATTACGACCGTATTCGCTAAAAATCGTAAGTGTAATTAATGTTCACTCGATATTGTGTGTAACGGTAACCTGATTTATAAGCAGTAATGCATATGTTTATTTCCTTAAGTATGCGGTATTATTGTTCCTTACGATGCAAAAAAGAGAATGGATTTTTATGCGTTATGTGGAAGGGCACGGAAACAAGATTTTATTATGTCATAGGTGAATAACAGTACATGTTGGTATTTATGTCACGTGTTGGCTGCGAGTATAGGTCTACCTACTTTAGAATCCGCAAGAAAATTATATCCACTTTTTTATGTAGGTAAACTTGTTACTTCCTGCGATTTGTAAACGCATTATCTATACATGAGCATTGAGTAAGGTATTATTCAATGGTTAGAGAGAACTGAGTTGTTGTTCAAATGTGGGATCTATAACCCTAGAAGAATATAGGTACTCTGGTATTCTTCTATGCTATAACGTAACCTAATTAATTAACGTCACGATGATATGGATCAACTTTTTGCCGACCGACCAATTTCTGACAAATCGGTTTTTGCAGATTTTTGCACATAAATTCGTTAATTTTTCAACTATTACCTATATACATCCCCTAAAAAGTGATTGGAGCTTTAAAAGTTATTATATCCGTTAGAGCTAATATCTGTCAGTCGCACTGAAAAGTTTAGTGCATTTTCGTCGGTGGTAGTATCATTTTTCAAATTATTTTATATTTATCTACATACCAGAATACAGAGAGTTCATCTTGTCAAATATGTCAAATTGAGCCCAAATTTAAACGGTAATTAATCTATTGTAGGTCACTGTGGATCTTCTTTCTCAGTTTTAAATTAATCTAAGTATAATAAATGACGAACGCAGTGTACTTCATAGCTTGTTTAACTGAACGATCTTATCGGGTTTGTGAAAAATTACGTAAAAGTTGGGCTCCATTTCACATATTTTTTTGACAAGATGGACTCTCTGTATTCTGGTCTTCTCTGTGCTAATATGTATATAAAATAAACGTTTAGCTTTGGTTTCATAATTAATTAGCTAAAGAAGTCATTCAGAAGTCATTGAGAAAACTCACAAAACCAAACAAAACACATTTCCGGAACGCCGAACAGGGCCCATCGTTATTTGTTACCTACCCTCCCTTTACTTTTTTATTTTTTGACCTAGAAAAAAACTTTAAATAAAAAAGTTGTAGATGGATGTAGATACATTTAAAAATTATGCAAAAAATTGTACAGGGTGTTCCACTTACGTGTGGCAAACTAAACTTTTGTTTTTTTTTAAATGGGACACCCAATATATCATAGGTTCATCTTGAAGTGTTCAAAAAGAAAAAGGGCTTTTAAACAGTGTATTATATAATACTTGTTATATTCCTCGGGCAGTTTGTCTTGTTGCCTGTTTTGTATAATTTGTGACGTCTTATGTCATAGAATTGAACAACATTCTCGTTAAATAATTATTATTCTTTTAAATTGAACGTAATTTGTTTACTAAATTTTGATGATTTTTTTGTGTGAGTAAGAAGTGTCCTTATATATGCACTTGTGGGACATATTGTCACGGCCTGCTATATGATTTTTCGACGCGATTTTTTGGAAAATGCTATTATTGATTTTTTATCGGAAATTTGACGACATAGCTTTATTCGGTACCCCTGACACCCAGATGTCCCTAGTTTTATTAATTTACTTCACTTACCAAAGTTGGAAAAATAGAATTTTTTAATTTCAATAAAAAACAGGAATGCTTTGGAAATATTTGAAGATTAATCGAAACATCCCAAAAAGTCCCACTAAATAAAAAAATCAGAAAAGAACACCATACTACAGATTTAAAATAATACTTAAATATGGCATATTTTCTGTGATCTGTGAAGAATATGCGGGTGCTGATTAAAGCTACGTTGCCAGATTTTCGATAAAAAATTCATTAATAGCACTTTTCAAAATATCGCATCGAAAAAAATTATACTTAAATCTGGCGCATATTATATATCTGAGCGTTATTTTAAGGAGATAAAATGGTGTTCTTTGCCGTTTTCTTAAATATTGAGGTTTCAGGGGGGTGCATGCTGAATAAAGCTACGTTGTCAGATTTCCAATAACAAAATTCCTAATATTATTTTACCAAAAATCGCTTGGAAAAGGAATCTGAAAGCTGTTTATTCAGTTATGTTCCGTTTTGCAAAAGCATTCGCAAATTTTTAACGTGACTGTTTAAGAAACTTACACACGTAGGTCAACTAGTACCTACCGCTCTAACTATCAACTGAGCCCACAATGAACCATGATGACAAGAACAAGCTATAGCTAGATCTAATGGCATTCAATTGCTACTTTTCTATTTATTTATTTTTCTAGTTTGTCTTGTAGTTTTTCTTGTTGAACTTTTATTTCTTTATTTTATTTCCGCACCAATACAAATCCAAATGCCCGAAGCAAATTCTAATACCTAGGAAAACATATTGATAGGTTATCTATTTTACAAGGGCACGGTTACTTTAGAGCTCCTTTGAAAAATGACGTATACGATATAGAGAAACTAATTCATTCAAGAAATTGTGTTTCTTATCACATAGATATCATAGTTTAATATATTATATTGAGTAGAGGATATATATTCTATACATATAGTAGAATATAATAATATATATTTCTTGAAATCGGCAGTAAAGTGTCCTAAAATCGTCATTAAGGCTCAATGTACAGACTGAGTCATTTTCGATGTTTTATGGGGTATCTCCGTTATTTGTATAGATAGAAAAAAACAAGGTAGGTGTTCATTAGTTAATTTTTTGAGATATTTACGATCCTCAAAACAGATCTCTGATATCTCCAATACTTTAGGAGATACAGGGCGTTTTTGAAATTTTTGCAATTATCATAGCTCATTTGTTTTTAAACCTATATATTTCGTTGAAAACGCTTTATACGCACTTTTTTACGTAGAATCCATCGGAGTAAACAGTTTTTCTATAAAATAGTTATTTATGTACCAAGGCACTGAAGTTGAATTATTAAGTTGAACTTCAGTGCCTTAGTAGGTAAAATAACTATTTTTTAGAAAAACTGTTTACTCCAATGGATTCTACGTAAAAAAGTGCGTATAAAGTGTTTTCAACGAAATATATAGGTTTAAAAACAAATGAGCTATGATAATTGTAAAAAATAGCAAAAATTTCAAAAACGCCCTGTATCTCCTAAAGTATTGGAGATATCAGAGATCTGTTTTGAGCATCGTAAATATCTCAAAAAATTAACTCATGAACACCTACCTTGTTTTTTTCTATCTATACAAATAACGCAGATACCCCATAAAACCATCGAAAATGACTCAGTCTGTACAGCACGTGCGTGGTGATTCAATATTTTGACCCATAAAATGGCTTTTTTCGATCTGTAGAGAGCAACACGCATAATTTTAAACTTTTGGTCAATGCAAATTTTAATCTAAGTAATTACTCACATTTTGAGACAAAAATTATTTAAAAAGATTGATCACAATGGCCGTTATTAGCATTTACGCAATAAGCCTAATAACTGCCATTGTGATAAATATTTCTAAATAATTTTTGTCTCTAAATGTGAGTAATTATTTAGATTAAAATTTGTATTGAGCAAAAATTTAAAATTATGCGTGTTGCTCGCTACAGATCGAAGAAAGCCATTTTATGGGTCAAAATGTTGAATCACCACGCACGTGGTGTTTAAAAGTACAGAAATCGTACAATAATGGGCTACATGATTGTACGATTTTTTCAATAAGTAGGCCTTGGCGAGATGTAAACATCAAACGTCAGACGCGGAGAAATCGCCCGTCAAAAGTGACCAAATATTCAAAACCCGACCGATAAAGGCCCATTTAACTTTTCATACACATTGCGAAATTGTTTCCTATAGTATACATATTTTAGTAAATTTTGATATCAATAGATTTGTTGTGTAGGCTGCACAAGAAGCAGCAGTTTGGTTTTTCTGTACGAAGATGCCGTGTCTTGTCTTACTTGACCTATAGTCTATCCAAGATACAGCGGCAGTAGATATAAACAAAGTCACATGACCGCCTTGCGATCGATTACCAGGGTCGGACTAATATGAGATTCCAAGTGGCATGTAATTCTCAACTAATTCTTTTAGAGGTTCTAAAATGTGTGTTTCTGCCTTTCGTGGATCTTTATAAATTTCCTTAAATTAAATAGCAAAATAAATTTACAGAATATACTGTTCGCGATCCGATCTAAAATATGCAGAAAACTCGACTGAGGGAAGAGCCGGCCCTGCATTCTGCTCGCCGTGTAAACACTTGACATTTTATGACGGCCAGACCAATAAGAGTATAGGTCACGTGGTGGCCAATGTTTTGATCCACTGCCGCTGTATCTTGGATAGACTTTAGGTAGAGCGATCGTCAAAGTCAAGCAACGCCGCGCGTAGTCGGTTCATGGACGGGTGATCCCTTATTATTATTTTCTTGCCTAATAAAACATTTTTTTTGCGATTTCAAAAAAAAATATAATATGTACCTCGGCACTGAAGTTCTTTTTATGACTCATGTGGTTTATTTGCCTCGGCCAGAGGCCTCGGCAACTAAATTCCACTCAATGATATTATTCAGGTATTTTCTTATGCCATTGTGTTTAGTTCTTTGAATGCAGTGTAGGGAAAGTATCGTCTTTGATAACGATATAATAGTTCTACAGTTGGATGGGTAAATACCTATACACTCTATGCCATTGACCATAATGAAATCGATTATGTAACAAATATTGCCAATTCAACAACCTTATAAGTCTATGCAAAGGTGTACGCGAGTGTAATGAATTCCAAAAGTACCGGACGTGAATCAGCCGCAAAACAATTCCGAATAAAGCGAGAAGGAAGCAAAAAATTCGCGCGCGCCTATACCTTTGGCTAATTATTGTCATTTCTTACATTCTTCCATTCATCCCGGCACACCTTAGAACTTTGCCAGTGGCGCCGATACAATTTTGCAAGGAATATGGATCGAATAAGAAACTGAAAACATAACCGGTGCAGTGAGTACCTATATCATAACACAGTTTTTAAAGATAATGTACAAAGCAGCCCTAAATGAGTAGATATCATTTTGTCGCAAATTCAATTTGTCTCAAGACCTTCAAATTGTTATTGGTAAACGAAAATTAGTTTAAGTTTCGAAGGTGATTTAGGACAATGATTTAACAATTTTCGTTAAATTTTTAGTAACATTTGTCTTTTTTGCTCTATATTTCCATATTTCTCCGGACAACCTACAAAAACAGGACACCACCGCATGGTACTATTTATGGGATACTTCACTTTAACCGCTTTAACCCAGGGGATACCTTTATGGCTGGCTGGATGGGTCTTACATTAAACGCAGACATCATACCTTTGAGGTGTTTCTGCGTTTTTTATTTTAATCGTTAAGAGTGGATTGCTTCGGTTGGAATATCCTGGTATAAATAATGCTCAGCGAAATACTGGACAAAATGTGTATTCCTGAACAAATGTTATGCTAGTTAGATTGGCCTAAGCCGCAAATCACAATGAAGTCGATAACTGCCATTAACTTATGAGGCAGAACTTTGCTAACGGAAAGGTTACTTTTGTAATATATAGGAAACCAAAAAGACTAGATATACCTACCTGTTTTGAACATTTCAGAAGAGGACGAGGTATTCAACCCGTTTTTTAAATAGTATGTATATAATTAGTACCTATATATAATTAGTACCTATGTATTTATTAAATATGTTCTTAGTAATTATTATTCATATTATATGAGCTAATATCGTTTATAAAACACACCAGAAAATAATCTAAGAAACAAGGATACAAGTCGTGCAATAAAACACAATTTTCTGCCATATTTTTTCTATTATGGCTATACTACTTTCCTATAGGTTGTTCAACAAGTAAAAGAGAAAAATAGCTATGCAACACAATCTGAATGTAGATATATTATATATCTTGACCAGGTAAAAGAAGGGTTCTAGCGGTTTTAACTGTCTGGTTTTGGTATCTTATCATTTTATATATTTTATATTAATTTTCTATTACTAGACAATTATTGTGTTATAAATCCACTTCAACCAAGTTTTGGAATTAACTGCATCATTTCCGACCAAGATCCAACAATCAGGGAACTTTTTTTTATCACTCGATACAAATTCATGTTTGGAATTTGACTGATTCTACAGTGTGACCCATTTGTTTTGGGGTCAGTCTGTAAAAAGTGTATCAATCGTGCGATTTGGTTGATTTTTTTTTAAATTGTAGAGCTCGATGAACTGCACATTTTGAACAAAAATTGCCTGGTTCGCATAAAATCCAAAGCCTACTATGACCGTTTTTATGAGCAAAATTTTAAGAAACCATATTAGCGTTTTTTTTTGAAAAAATCTGTGTGCGCCAATGGATTGAGCACCCCTCGAAATGGGTATGTACAAAATTTCATCAAAATATTTCAAGTAATAACGATTTTGTAGAAAAATTAAAAATGCAGCCAAGGTACGTCTTTATTTTCAAAAATTCAAAGTTGGCCATGGAAAATAATTGAATTGTAATAATACAACCTTATGCTTATAAACACAAAACATAAAAACAATTAAAATTATAAAATTTTTGTAACTTCTACCAAGCCTCCATTTTCTACAATGCATTTGTCGTTCCTCTTGCGTACATTCAAAATTACATTTCGTATTTGCTGTGGAGTAATTTCCTCACAACTACGGTTTATCCTAGCTTGCAGTTCTTTTAAATTATGGGGTCTTGACTTATAAACATTTTGCTTAAGTGTACCCCAAAGAAAAAAATCTAAAGGAGTTAAGTCCGGAGATCTCGGTGGCCACTCACAGAAAGGACTATTTCGCCCTATCCAACAGTTTTCAAAATTATTATCTAGCCAGTTTCTGATTAAACGAGCATTATGAATAGGACTGCCATCTAACTGTAACTTTAAATTTAAACGGTATCTTAATGGTAACTCATCTAAAGCATTTCTAAATTCAATTTCTAGAAAATTCAAGAAGCCAGCCGCATTCAAATTCCCTTCAAAGAAAAATGGGCCAATTATTCTGTCGCGTAGTATTCCACACCAAACGTTAATTTTTTGTGAATATTGTCTCCTTGCATTTATTATAAACTCTGGATTTTCAGCTGACCAGTGACGGCAGTTTTGACTTGATACTACACCATTTGTAGTAAACGTGGCTTCGTCGGTGAATAAAATTTCATTTAAAAAGTTGCCATTATGGAGATATTCACCTTGCAGCCAATAGCAAAATTCTAATCTTCTCTCCTCATCTCCTGGTTCCAGGGTGTGCAAAAATTTTGGCTTAAACGGTTTTATTTTGTTTTGTCTCAAACATCTCCTTATACTCTCTCTGGGTATATGAAGGTCTAAACTAGCCGTTCGAACACTATTTCGAGGATTGTCACTAAAGCATTGCAGAATTTGATTGTTATTTTCAACAAGTCCACGGCGTCCATTTTGCCTAGTTTTTAATAAATTTTTAGAAATCGATCCAGTTTCATCAAAAATATTGTTTATACGTTGTACAGTACTTCGACTCACTGATCTACCTGGGTGTCTATTGTTAAATTCGGCCGCAGCTTCTGCTGCCGAGCGCTCGTTGTCGCCCACGAGTCGAACAATTTCTATTTTGTCTCTTATGCTTAAATATTCCATAATTATGATAATTAATTGTATTGAGCACAAACAATTTCTGAACTCAATTTAGACAGTTTGACACTTAATAAAAGTAAACAATTCAATTATTTTCCATGGCCAACTTTGAATTTTTGAAAATAAAGACGTACCTTGGCTGCATTTTTAATTTTTCTACAAAATCGTTATTACTTGAAATATTTTGATGAAATTTTGTACATACCCATTTCGAGGGGTGCTCAATCCATTGGCGCACACAGATTTTTTCAAAAAAAAAACGCTAATATGGTTTCTTAAAATTTTGCTCATAAAAACGGTCATAGTAGGCTTTGGATTTTATGCGAACCAGGCAATTTTTGTTCAAAATGTGCAGTTCATCGAGCTCTACAATTAAAAAAAAAATCAGCCAAATCGCACGATTGATACACTTTTTACAGACTGACCCCAAAACAAATGGGTCACACTGTAGATGGAGGCTTTCTGACATGCTGATTCTGACGGCAGATTCTTCAGGGAATACAACCGCACAATAATATAGACAACAGAAAATACGATCTGTAACAACGATCTTCTCAATCCCATTCATTGGGTGAAAGAATCTTAACGTTTAATGTCTTCTTCTCCAGAGAAGGACCAAGGACCTTTTATCCTGATAGCCTCTGTATTATCATGTCTCTGCCACAGCAAAGTCTGCCTTAAAATTAGGACTTGCTCTACTAGCTAAAAAATACTTCACCATATAGCAACTGCTTGTAAGTATAACAAGGTTCAAATATAACCATCTCTGGCTGTCTTCTTCATAGGGAGCTCTGCGCAACAAATTAAACCAAAGCAATGAGCAATGAGCGACTTAAAAAATGCACATAACAGCGCAGAAGTTCAAAGTTCAGTAAACTCATGTTCCGAAGTAATGTAATTGTTGGACCATTACGCTGAAATCACAACAGGGTTATCATAATATTTTGGATTTGGGCTTATTTGTTACAAAACCAAGATAAAGATAAGTATAGACTGAAATATAAAATCGTAGATATGGCTGCGCCGCTGTACCTTAGCAAGCACTCACACAACCCATAGATGTAAAAGTTAGGAGCGATACCGAGCGTTTACCGCTATGTGCGACAAGGTTGACTCCCTCGAATAGAAATTCCATTCCGAAACGCGTAGAACCGATCGATTTGCGCTGACGAGAGCCGATCTAGTCGACCTAGTTCGGCCAGTTTAGCAACAGACTGGCCAATGGGACTGGTAGTAGGGCTACCGTCTGTTTTTGTTGATGTCGGCCGTTTGGCAAGCTCTGTCGTAATGCGGATAATTTGATTAAGGTTTTTAGTAGCAAGGGATTTTTTATTTTGGATAGAGAAATACTTTTTAAGCAATTTATAGATGACAAATAACTCTTACAAACTGCTAGTGCCAGTATCTCAATACATAACATAATTAGACAGCGATGTTTCAATCAAAACAAAAGGCATTTGACTTATACCTACGTGTGTCATTTCATTTGATAGGTTGTTATTTTGCTACATCATACAATACCTACTTTGAAATAAAGGATTTTTCATAAAGAGGCGTCATTTTTTAAATAAATAACAACTTTTATATCTGTGAAGTGACTTCTGGTAACCGTAGAAAGTAGAAATTTAATCCATTTATACATTATGAAACTTGGTGTTGTAGAATATTTTCTGTCCCACAATCTTTAAAATTCCAAATAAATTCCAAAATTGTACCTTTTATACCTACATGGAAAATTGTTTAAAACCTTCAGTAAAATACAAAATATTCTATATATATTTTAAAAGTAAAATAAGTAATTTATTAATATTTTTAGCTTCATACCACAATTTCAGAAATCGAATTTACGCCGCTATTAATATTTATATGTATACCTACTGACAATAATTATTAGAGCATGAAAAAATATAAGGTGGCTAGAGGGGCGTAAAATTATCGGTTTCCGGAAATACCCACATAACATGTATGTAAATACAGGGTCATATTATTTCCTGGTTTTCTTTTTGTTACAACGGAAAATAAATAATAAAATGTAGTTCTGAAAAATAATCGGTCTAATGGGACTTCTCATGGAATTTTGAGTTTAGACAATGAGTTTCAGTTTTTCCTTCGTTTAAAATAACATCTACAGATAACAGACCTGTTTAAGTAGTATAGGCAATTACATTTTTGAAAAAGAATGAAATTAAATTACCATTTTAATTTAGAATCGTTAATCCGACTAAAGTATATGCCCGCCAAATTAGTTCTTTGCCTTGAAAACGTAGAAAACTAGAAACCAGAATTATGTTTACATTTTTATATTTATCAATAAAACGTGACCAAAAAATTAAAAATTAGGGACGATTACAGGTTTTCCTTAGTTTATTGTCCGCCCAGCGCAATCATTAAGATTTCGATAGGAATTGGCAACGTCACCTTTGTAATAGGTACCTGTCTAATACACGCCACCTTCATAATACCTGTCCCTGTCTTGTGGAAAGAAAATCAACACAGTAGATAGAATCTGCCTCCGATTTGGTCGGAATTTATTTGCACAAAAGTAAGGAAAAAGTGTGTGAATTTGGTTTTGAATATTTGCATGGCGCCCACTTGGTGAATGGAGGGATATAAATAACTTCTTCACCTAGATCCAACGCCAAAATTTGGCCAAACACCCTCAATATTAATAATATGTAGAATTTAAGTTTTTAGCAGTTTGTTTTGGTTTGGTTACATTTGATCATTTGACCAAGTTTTCTTTACCGGTTAAATTGATAATTGACTGGATTGATTGTTGAACGTTGAAACTACTCAAGTACCTGCCAAATCTGATATTAACTATCGCATTGGACCATCTGGAATACTATCTCTTTAGTTGATAACTTCATAAAAGCGTCAAGGTAAGTACTACTTTGTTTGATTAAATATACAGATAATTGACTGGATTACAATTTGTAAACTAATGTTAGACAGGAGCGTGAATCACTTTACAGGAATATACTCTATATTCCTATATTTGGCCAAAATACATTATATATATACCTATATAGGGAACGTAAAACGTAGACGTTACACGCGAATTAGGTCTTGGTAGAACAGTTTAGACAGGAAAAAAAAGGGGAGTCTATGCAATTGCGCATACTGTTATATAAAAATGAAGCACCAAAAACGGAACGGCGAGTTTTCAAGGGAAGCATATTAAATTCATTAGGGAGTGATGTGATCAAATCCACGAGGAGGATACATGCCGTGAGTTTTGTAATAAAGATATTTAAGAAATTTTCTTTGAACATATTCTAATTGCTTTTCATGCGTTTCATAAATTGGATGCCAAATGATAGAACAATATTCCAGTTTAGAATGGATGAGTGAAAAGAACAGAGTCTTAAGAGCCTCTCGTGTTACCAAATTGCAATTAAATGTTATATTTGACTCTTTTCGAGAATACCTGACTATATTGCACTTGAGGCGGGGTTCCAATCCAGGTGATTAACAACACACCAATGAATCATCCAACTCGCAAAACTGCTGCTAGAGAAATAAGCAGTTCTATAGGGAATAAATTGAACAATATATTTTTAAGTCGTCAGCAAATAGAAGTTAACCACAATCGAGATTATCAGTAATATCGTTGACAAATATAAGGAATAACAGAGGCCCCGGATTTGAACCTTGAGGAACCCCAGAAGTGGCAATATATTTGTTAGAATTAAAGCCATTGTAGCATATGAACTAAACGCGATTATTAAGATAAGACTCAAAAAATGAACGGAGGCTGTCAGTAAATCCAACTCGCGAAAGTTTGTTCAACAAAGTGGGATGATCGATCCTGTCAGACGCCCTCGAGAAGTCTCTACACACCACATCCATCTGCTCCCTTTCATAGAGTCTCTCACAAATAAACTGGGAGATATCAACGAGGTTAGTGATCCCTCTTTTATGAACAGGACACACCCGAGCAAGTTTAAAGCAATCAGGGAATGTGGATGTTTTGATTGAGAGATTAAATAAATAAGCTAATGGCGCAGCAAAAATCTCCGAACAATCTTTAACAATAAAACTTGGAATTAAGACACGACTAGATAGAAGTTTGTTTTTAAGTTTGGATATAGCCTTTTCTACATCTACAGGTGAAAACATAGACATGTTAATAGTATCAGTTCATTGATAAGAAGCAGCTTGTCTATCAGCACACGAATGGAAAGGTAGCTGGACAGTGCTAGCAAGTGAAGCAAATGCATTCACAATTTCATCCGAATCAGAGTCAACTTGCCTTGGTGTGATCTCATTGTGCGTGGAATTCTTGTAGTTCCTTTTTTACTATGAACAAACGACCATCGCTTTTTAGGGTCAGTGAGAATAGAGTTTTGAACACTATTTAGATGCAAATTATATAAGTTTCGTTGATAACATTCTTTAAAACCCTTCTAAGTCTTTTATATAGTCATTTAAGTCTGAACTGCTTTTATACACTTTGAATTTACGCCAATAATGCTCTTTAAGTTTAATCATATAGAGTATTTCACCAGTATACCAACCCGGATACTTTCTAGCCAATTTGCCTTGGTATGTAGGAATATGTCTATCAAATATGGTGTGTATTATGTGATAGAAACAATGATACGCCTCGTTGACATCTGAAAAGTTATGAAGAATGTCCCAATCAATCTCCGAAAGTGCCATGTACAGTGCTGGATATTGAGCCTTCCTAAAATTATACCTACATTTTATGCTTATTGGAAACATCGAAACAAACATTAGATGGTGTGGTGACAAAATACTTAAAGCTTTAATTCAGCTGACATATTAGTAAATACAAGGTCCAAAATTCTATCATTTAAATTTTTAACGTAGTTTATTTGAGAAACGTCCAAAAAATTCATAAAACTTTGTGTAATCTGCGTTTTAGTATCACCGACATTATAACTAGAGAAGAAAGGAACATTGAAATCACCCATGGCAAGGAAAAACTTGTGGTGACTAGCTTTAAGAGAGAACAATTCTAGGAAACTCACATAATCCGGGATTGATACACGTGGTTGAACATACAGAATATAAACAAAAAAGCAGAAATAATCATTAACAGAGCACTTACAACCAACAGCTAGGTATAATCGGAAAGGAAAAAAGATAATCCAAGTTAAGTTGTTCAGCATTAATATAATTTTTTATTGCAAGTAGTGCCCCACCATCTCTCCTTAAGTTAAGTTTGTAAGTCATATCTTCGATCACATAGAAACACACTATAGTTGTCCAAAAAGCATTCACAGTTCATAATATCACTAGTTAAGTTAGATTCCACACAACCAATGCAGTCAAAGGACACTGAAGAATAAATCGATTCAAGTTTAGACCGTATTCCTTCAACATTTTGAAAATAACATAACAAATCCGATGTCAAAAACCTGTTGGGCACCGTTAGTTTTCCTGAACAATCTTCTATATGCCTTTTGTACATATTTGATTTTAAGATTGACTTCGCCGTTCGATTGCCTCTCCTGTAAGTTTTTGTAATGTAAGATTTGCTTAGGAGTACGGTCGAACGATATATTGATATATTGTATTATCTTGAGAACAGAGTCATAACCGTCAAGGTGATTTTCAGTGGTCGTTTATTGACTTTAGTGGGATCGAATTTTCCAAGGCTAGTTAAGTTAGATTCCACAAAACCAATGCAGTCAAAGGACACTGAAGAATAAATCGATTCAAGTTTAGACCGTATTCCTTCAACATTTTGAAAATAACATAACAAATCCGATGTCAAAAACCTGTTGGGCACCGTTAGTTTTCCTGAACAATCTTCTATATGCCTTTTGTACATATTTGATTTTAAGATTGACTTCGCCGTTGGATTGCCTCTCCTGTAAGTTTTTGTAATGTAAGATTTGCTTAGGAGTACGGTCGAACGATATATTGATATATTGTATTATCTTGAGAACAGAGTCATAACCGTCAAGGGTGATTTTCAGTGGTCGTTTATTGACTTTAGTGGGATCGAATTTTCCAAGGCGAGAAACAGTTTTAATATTGCAATTAATGTTTATAGTTTCTTTGACGCTCCTGCACCTCATTAACTACAGCCTCAAATGGAAAGCTCTTGACATCAGTAGACGATCTCAGCTTTTTTAACTCGGCTAACTTAGTTTTTAAAGCCATTACAGCAGCTTTGAGTTCATTGATGTCGGAACCAACCCGAAGACACAGCTTACACTTCCAGCTAAGATTCTTGTTCTGCTTTACATTTCTCACGTCTGAGGCCGACAAGCCAGTGCAGGAATACAAGTAAGTTTTCTTGCATATTGCGCACAAGAAACCAACTTATGAGCATCAGCAGATACCCCGCAGCAACTGCATTCATATACTAACAATAAATAGCGATAATTTGGTAATGTTTCTTTGATTGGTGATCACATGAGGATTGGTGAGAATTCCTTAGGAGGTTTATCAAATAGAACCATAAATTATAAAATGCTACCTAGGTATATTTCTATATTATGATTCACCTACACACCTGCAAAATTCCTTTATTCTTTCCCTTTTCATCATTGCTGACTACCTGCCCATACTTAGGAAGCAGAAGAGAATTCCCACGCCCGGCATCTAAACGAAATAATCTTTGTGATCTCAGAAACGCCTCGCTATTCCCAGAATGAGGAAGCGTCTTTTGTGCATTGCACAGAAAACGAAACAGTCCAGCAGTAAAATCTCTGCCATCTAATTAATTTTCTGTGATTCTTTATTAGGCACAACCAGCCTTAGGCAGAGTATAATTCCCCAGTGTTTACGATGTAGGAACAGAGTTGCCCTGACACGTTTGAGCATAGACCTCGCTGAGAAAATTATAGAGACTGGGAATTGTAGAGAATACCCTGCCATTTTATATTTAACCTTGTACGATGCTTGCGAAACACTTGGTGGGTCAAAATACAAATAAAAACAGGCATGAAATTCAGTGAAATATTTTTGCAGTTTGAGATAATGGTGCCAAAATAATGTACTTAGTCAACAGAAGGTGTATTTCTAGCAATTGCAGTTACAGTTCCAGACTTAGCAGTCCTCACTAACAATTTAAGCAGAAGAAAAATCAACAAAGAAAAATTAATACTATATAACTGATATTGTCCGAAATAGAAAACTGTAAAATTCTCTGCTTGGGCATTGTGAATCCATTATATCGTTAGTTTCATGTAGGTATTACCTATGAAGGGGCCGTATTAATTGCAAAGAACTTTTTTTGTTAGCGAAACAAATTCAGCTCAGAGGACATTATTACAGGCCAAACTGGTTAGCTGGTGAATTTATACGGCGGAAACCATTAAAGCTACAGATCAGATGGCGTAGGATATTAATGGATAGTAAATTAAAAAGTAGTGAAGATATTACACGTAGAACGATTACTTTTTTCAGGGGAGTTTAATAATAGCTTACAGCCACTATAGCCACTTAAAATATTATTTCGCACGTATATGAAACAACCTAGGCTCGACAGAGTTCTTGTGGGTTGTTTTGTTATTTTCAGGGCCAGGTGTATCTACCTACGAGATACAGTGCTTGTTTCACATAATTCCCAGGCCAAATATTTTGAAATGAAAAACTAATTCATCGAGCTCTTGGAGATTTGATGTTCCTATATCAAATCGTCGAGCAAATCGTAGAAAATAAACTTAAAAATAAACTTTTGGAAATGCGGAAGTTAAATAACGATGGATTTATTGATGTTAATGTCAAAGTGATAAAAGTATCTATTATTGATGAACTGTACTGTACTTCAGTTGTAAATTACCAAATAACAATATAAAAATATAGTACCTACAACATATTGAGATAACTGGTTCAGGTTCAGGTACTTTGTGCCGCCAAGATAGAAGTTTGATACCTTACTATCTTCTATAGTAGAAAAGGCATAATTTAAAAAAATGAGACGAAATGTGGACATAATTTTTTTGTGGCCTCGTGGCCACACCGCGTATGCTTTATTTGAACTTAACCCTATAATAGGACACCCCTGTGAGTATTATCTAGTTTCTAGTCTATATCACCTGTGACGACAGCCATTAATTAATCTTCTCAAAGTAATTTTGTCCACGAAAAATATTGATTACCCACAATTAATTGTCTTCCGAGCTTCTCTTATTAGTACAAATCACTTTTGGGAGTCATTTGCATAATATAATTAATACTATATGTGAAAATACTTACTGATGATTAATTTAAACGATGAGGGTATAGACGTGAAAGTTGTCCTTGAATTCGGTTTACAAGATGTTCGACAAGATGCTACCTAATAAGAAAAATCAAATGCTAATACGATTTGATAAAGAAGTGAAACATTACCATCTGATGAGAGAGAAAGGTGTGAAGATTTAGCGGATTTCTAAAGAGAGGAAAACCTTGTGATATTTGCCTAATTTCTGTAATGCATGTCTTTGAGAAATCACTAGTTGCCTAGAATTACAATACCCACTAGATAACTTTCATTCGGTTTAATTTCACATTGCTACGGGTTATTACAGGATTATTTTAATTTTTTTGTAAAAAGTTTAATAGTTATGCAAGTTTCTTCTATTGTGGAGCATGATGAGCAAAAATTACTTATTTCATGCAAAATCCAAGGCCTACTATGCCAGTTTCTAGGAGCAAATTTATAATAAATCACATTAGAGTTTTCAGAAAAAGAAACTGTCTGCCACTATGGATTCAGCACCCCTCGAAACGGACCTGCACCAAATTTTACCAAATTTTTTTAAATAATAACGTTTTTGTAGAAAAATTAAAAAATGGTATTAAGTTCTTATTCATTTTCAAAAATACATAGTCAGCCAGAAACTGTGTTCGTGAATAGTTAAAAATTTGAATGATATCTTAATCATAACGATGCAAAAATACGTGTAGAGATCATTGCTGTTGATAGCATTGCAGAATTGTAAAATCACAAAATAACGGTTATATTTTCATAAAATATTTGTGTAGATAATAACCAACGATTTAAGCGTGGCGTGGCTCGTACTGACTTTTTAGACTGCATGTTTTTCTGTCTTCGATCGACCTTGGTTCGAGGTATTGCTCCTAAATAGCTTTATCCGTGTGATTTACTAATTGTCCTACACTCACTGGGATTACTACGGTTTTTTAGGGTTTCCGTAGTACTTGAGCGAATGCTATCCTAGTTCTATCGGGAAAAAAAATCGGCCCTAGCCGCAAATGGCAACGAAGGCAAAATAATAGTAATTGCCCCCCTCCCCCGCACAAGCATGTGGTTGCTTCTGGGGTACTCCTAGTTTGGAGTATTGTGAGGGTGAGAATTATTGTTATTATTATTATTATTATTATTATTTAAACATCTTTAATTGTCAGAGTATAATATCTACTCAGCACAAAAATTACAACTAGTACCAGTTACGAGTTATAACATTTTAACAATGGTTAACATTTCATTTCAAAATGATATTTAATATCCTTCTTATTGGAAAACCCTTTACTTTCACTAGGTTTCAATATCGACGTTTTATTTCTCGGACATGCAGAACTTATCCACGGCATGTAATTTTGAGTTCAACACTACAAGAACAGACTCGTATTTCTATTATTATATCAAGAACGATTTTGATTTAATTTAAAATTTGTTTAAAAACGATTTTTCTAAGTTCTAGATTAAATATTTAAATTCATGAGTGGAACATGCTGATTGACGGATAACAAAAGATTTGTCAGTTTGTTATTAACAAGTAACAGTGAAAGACCAAAACTTATAGTTCAGAAAACCAAAACAAGAACATGCTAATTTGACATGAACTTAGGTACCTATTCTAAAAGCGTTTAATAATAAACGCCTAACTCATCAGGTACGTTTCCACCGGTGATTTCAAATATAAACATGCGGTCATCGCTAACGCTCTTCTATGGACCCACACAAAAATATTGTTTGCATAGCAGTGAGTCTTCAACGATAATTTTTAAGGCGGGCTTATGGTACGCGTTCACAGGAAACCGCTGGAGTTCGGTCCTCCTGACCGAGACAATGACCTTCTTGAACGCAAAAATAATTAGGCAATCTAATGACTATGATTTGGTCGAACGTCTCGACTTTTTGTAGCAGCTGGAATCCTTTGCCGAGAGCGTCATTTAATTTGTAGAAATCGAATTGATTCGCTTTAAGTAATTGACAAAGGCCGCGAATTAAACTAATAGTGTAATAATGAACATTAAATAAACATGGAGTATAATATGAAGACGAAAATCTAAACGAACAAACTTATTGTACATGGTGATCCACATAACATCGCCCCCCCCTTTAACTCCTTTATTTTCGAGTTATAGAAAAAAATTAGAGATAAAAGTTTTCTGATTTTTGGTGGGCGTTTCCATGGTCTTGTTGGAATGGCTATAGGGTGTTCCGTAAAAGCTGGACAAACCAAACTTATTTTTCTTTTTAAATAGAACGTCCTGTATTTTATTGATTTTCGGAATCTACGCTTCATCCCGATTGCAACGATTTATTCATGCCGTATGTTTGATTCAGCTGTTTTTATAATACAGGGCGATCAAACTTCATTTTTTCATGTTTCCACATCCTGTATCTCAGAAATTAAACGGTTGCAAATAAATTAAAGAAGTGATGACAATAATGACAAAGCATATTTATTTCGATAAGAATTTTATGTGGTTACTTAGCAGGTTACTGAGTTTTTACATTACTAATAATCTAACTCGTAACTGTTGAATTGACTACAATAAGTTGGCATTTACAGACACACGCTTTGCGGGTAACAGCAATAATGCACACTGCATACCTATATGCCAACGACTGCGCCTTTTTACTTTTTAGCCCTTGCTTGGAAACAAAGGAGTGATTTACAATTGAGAAGAGCCGGTGTGTGTTATCGCGCTGTTCATCGCTCAAGAAGAAATTTGTATGGGCTTAGTTCATACGTAGGTAGGTACAGTAAGATCAAGTTAAGTAACTTGTATATATATAAGATAATTAATTTCACGTTCCAAAATAGATTTACTAAGAGAAATATTATTGGTTTTCTGGGATATATATTTCAGCATCTGATAATACTATCACTATCTTATCAACTGAGTAACCATAAGGGAGGATTGTTACTCCCTTGTTGGCTCCTGGTAATGATAAAATGACGGTATCGTTTCTAAGAGGAATATTTGAATCAGGGTCTAGATCCTCTATGTTTTGCCTGAATCACTCTGTACTTCGCCTCAAGAAAATTTGTAAGGTACGACCAGCCACCGGCGCGTGTTGTTGCTCATGGAAAAGATTGGTATCTCGGATTGTAAACTTGAAATTTAAGCCGGGTGTTCCGGATATTCGAGCGAGTGCGCAAGGCAGGAAGCCAGAGAGAACCCGCCAAGAAAAAAGTAATACGCTGTGAAATTACGTTACCTATTTTTGGATTCGTTGAGCTAATAATTAGTACTTTGGGTTGTCTTGTGAGGTCCTGCTTCCTTCTCGAATGTTTTATGTATGCACGATGCGGTTGAGTAACTTCTAATCTATTCATGGGAATTCTTGATTATGCGTATAATGTGATGAGTGCTGTGTGATTGCTATGGTAACAGACGCTTTTTTCTTGCATGAACTTTGGTTCTCTGTATACTTGATTAATCTTAAAGTTGTAAAAATGATTCGTTAATGAAAGCTCAATAAATAGGTACATACTTCCACACAAATAATGGTATAGAGTTGAAGTTCTGCATTCCAAAACGTAGATAATATTATATAGTATTTGAATTTAATTTCTTGGTACTTATTATCGGTAGGTAATAATAATAGTTACAAATTTTCCATGACTCGCCAACAGTCGATAAAATCTGCTCATTTTTAGATGTATATTATTATTTATTTGAGATTGGAGATGTATTTATTTTTGGTCAGATAGCAAAACGTAGCTGACATATTAGTTCAAATACTCTTTCTTAGCTATAAATATCACTTGAGGTAGGTATGTACAGGGTGTTCCCGTATATTTTGACCCACCCCTAGAGCCTATATTTTTCGAGTTAGAAAAAATTACTTAAATGAAAGTTGTAGGGTTTTTCTGAACCGCTAGGATCTGTTACTAGATAAAACAAACGAGCGTCGCAAATTTATGAAAAAAAAAAAAACTTACTTTTTTTAATATTAATAATGTATATTTTTTGTGGATTTTTGAATTGAACGCATTTTTCCAATTCCAGCAATATAAATATGTTATATGTTTGCTCTAAGCATTCGCATGATATTCCAAATTGCAGATAAATATGATCTTTATATTTAATCAAGGTTGAAATGGAAAAACATTTCAACTTAGGCAAGGGAATTCCTGTCAATCCATTATTTTTGGGACAATACACCTTGGTACCCTACAACATTCATTTAAGTATTTTTTTTTCTAACTCGAGAAATAGAGGCTCTAGGGGTGGGTCAAAATATACGGGGACACCCTGTACAATGTACATGTTGGACTTATTGATAGCAAACATATTTTTGAAGCTTAGCAATTTTGTCTTTGTCGAGCTTCCAACTTGCGATAATCTCACCTCGGATAAACCTCATTGGTTACTGTATCGCCTATGAGAATAGCTTGGTACAAAGTTGTTTATTTAATTTCCGTAATTTATTAAAATAATCTGATTTTATTCATGATCATCAATAGAAGATAAACGCAACAAGAGAAAAGATTATGATTATGATTTTTAGAATGCGGTGGCCATTCCATGAGACGACCGTGCCCGCATGTGCTGCACTTTCCATTCTATGTCTTGTGTTTCTAGATTGAGCTAAAGCACCACTCCGTGGGGGTCGGATTCGCGGGCCTCCTTTAGACTTAGACCAATCTCGATTGCAGTATCTACACACTTGTATTATTGTTGTTCAAATCGACCGAACTGCTCATACTGAAAGATTACGTTGTTATAGGTAACAATTAAGGCAGGTGAGCCGAAGAAGTCCCGGTAGTCTAATCAGAGCCATCTCACAATTTAGAGTAGGGATAAGTTTTGTTAGCAAAATTTTCAAGTCTT
Source organism: Pseudeuparius sepicola (assembly GCA_963920635.1). Lineage (NCBI taxonomy): Eukaryota > Metazoa > Arthropoda > Insecta > Coleoptera > Anthribidae > Pseudeuparius > Pseudeuparius sepicola. The sequence continues at coordinate 48,765,007 of OY987299.1, read as the reverse complement.
CACAAAGAACACTGAAATAGCGGCCAGCACAAATGCATCGATTGCGATCATGCGCATTAACGTCATTAACCTTTTCATTTCAACCTACCCATTTATCCGTGAGTGATCTAAAAATATTGTTTTGGTGTTCAAAGAATTTTAATTATGTTGCCTTCTGAGTATTTATTTTGTTATTTTGTTAATAAAACCCTACATACAATAATTATATCTCTGAGTTTAATTTACTAAGATTACAAACATATGGCCGAATGTGTGTGATTTTAGTTTACTAACGTTACAAATATATATGACCCAATTTTTCCTAAAAACTCTATTTGGGCCTTGGAGAATATGGGATATGGGGCCTTGTCAGGGTCTCTGTTTCTAATTAATGGATGCTTTAGATATTATTTTATTACTTTTTACATTTTTTTGTGTGTTGACAATAGTTCAGATCCCAAAGCAGCTATAATTAAAAATAAATTACATAGAAAATGCTTACACTTAACTAACAAAGTTAAGTGGGACTCAATAGCATGAGAAACAATTTTCTCTAATAAGTTTTTTCGATATTTCCACAGATCAGTGGCGTTACTAAAGTTTCTTTTTACATATTATACGAAGCGATTTTTAAGTTCTTCCAAGATAAAATCTTTAAGATGCTTATTTTTTAATTTATCAGATTGCTTAGATCAATAATTATTGAAAATTAAGCTGATTGTGCACACACCTCAAGCCCATGTGAAACTAATCGATTCGATTTATACCAACATTTCCCAACAAGTATAATATTGTATTCTTAAACTGAATAAGGTGGTGGAAGATTGTTAAGGATCCGGGAACATTCTTTGATGGTTAACTGATTTTAATTTCACAAACTGAGATTATTGTCAGATCAGCGTTTGTAAAACATACTTTCTCCTGTCTTGTAAATTCAACAGTACCTATCGCTGATTATGCTCGATTTGGTACCCATTGTATCAATCTTGCTGGTGCTGGTGTTGGAATAAGTATTCAAATAAAATTAATTTGACAGTCAGACGGCTAGATACAGATATCGATAATATGGGAACTATCTGAATACCTATTAATATGTTTTCTCCCACTTCGTTATCAGTTCAAATGATTAAGGGGGGTTGTCGACACAGAAAGTGAGGTTAGATTTCGTATTTTTTTTAAGTTGTATAGCATAAAATCTAATAACATTTTACCTGGCAAAAATTTAGTACAAACATCTCTGTCTTCATTTTAATTATTAGATCTTACAAGCAGTGTTTTGTTTTATAGGTTATGAAAACCTTGGGAAAAATAATAATTCCAGTGCATATGCTTTTAAGATCTTATGATTAAAATGAAGACATAATTGTTTGTAGTAAATTTTTTCCAGGTAAAATGTTATTAGATTTTATGCTTTACAACTTAAAAAAATACGAAATCTATCACTTTCTCTGTTGGCAACCCTCCCTTAAGAGGAAGGGATACGCGTCTGCATTAATATTCTAGTAATACCAAAGTCTATCTCTGGATGCTAGTAATACGTTCCAACATAATGGAAATGACTCTTCTATAGGAGATATTCGAGCAGATAATATACCTTATGGTTTCTTATAGGACTTTTGATTTGTCATTGAATTATCAATATTTTTGAGATATGTAGGTACTTAATCTTGGAAAGAACACCGCATTGTCACATACAAATTAAATTTACAAAATAATTATTTTACTCATAGATAAGAGCTCTCCAGCTGTCATTAGATTATGGACGACTATTTGGTTATTTACCATGTAAATTAAGTTTTGCCTTTATCTTCTAAGTTTGGTGTGCCATGCCTAATAACCTATAAAATAAATAAAAGAGAGAGTGGTTAGCATTGTTTGTAAAATTCCCTCAGAACAATGAAATGTGTGAATAGAGTATCAATGATTTAACTATTCAGAATGAGAATGGATTATATTGTTCCACTATTGCCACATTCCAAACAAACGATTACATTATCAATCAAACTGGGCCTATTTACTTATGTCATTTATCCTAAACAAAATACCCAGTGCCTACTGTAGGAACAAGTTTATTGTCAACGTGTGGTAATAAAGTTAATAGGTATGATTCAACCTCGTCTATAGTAACCTTCAAAAACATTGGATTGGGCTTTTCTTTCTTTCACTAATTTATAATGTCTAAGGTTGCACCATTACGCCAATTCCTATAGACTCGGACCTACTTTTTTAAAATACTCTTTAACATATCGCAACTACAAAAATAGTTTATTTTATGATATGATCACAGAACACCCCAAAGAAGATATTTTTTATTTAGATGACATTTCTTCATTATATTGCCAAACCTTGTTTTTATTGAATCGATTACCTAAACCTATGGGTAGGTATACCTACCTACTCATTGATTTTAGTAAGTACCTATATACGATGTAGGGGGTTATTTTAAAAATATTTGTGGTTTTTAGCCATCACTTTACACATATTGATCCAAGCCAAGGTCACCTTGGCACTTACGAAAATTCTCTCATTTCCAAACAATGGTGACTCTTATTTTTGTTTTAAGATTTGGTTAAATATTTAAGCCGTCCACATCCATCGTCTATTTGCATTCCTCACCAAACAGCGTTTCTGTTGTTGCCGCACGATATTTTACTTCCTCCAGAAAGACCGTTGCAAAACCGGGTGACGTGTCATACAGTGAATATGTAGATGAATGGACAAAGACCCGACGAAGGACGACCAGCTCACGGTACACCTTTCCAACGTTCAACGTTGGGTTCCTGCTTGCAGGGGAGTACCCACTTAATGCTAGAATTTCGTTGCTGTATGTAATTTCATATAGGTAGGTAGTGTAGGATATGTTGAAATTTGTATTCGTTAATTACCGCGATAGATGAAAACGCGTGGGAATCACTGTTTACTTGTCATTGCATCGCAATATAATAGGTACCTACTTCTTGGAGAGAGTAGACAGAATAACTCGATATATAGGATGCGCAGTGTTAGTATCCTACCATAATGTCAAGGATTCAATAGTGGGAATATCCAGTCAGTTTGTATTAACATGACGCGGTTGGAATAAAAAATGGTTTAACAATGTAACATCTTTTAAATATTGTGATGCATGGTCGTTAATAAATTGTAAGACTTATTTATAACTACGGCAATAACCATTGTTAGAGTAGTCACGCGTTTTTTCACAAATTTCAAGGTAGAAATGAAAACACTGAATTGCTTAAAAATATTTTGCTAATAAAATATATTGCGTTTCTATAGTTAGTAACATAGGAGGTAACCAGGTAACATACAATTTCATATTGATTCTGGTATTTTTTCAACAGGAATCTTTTGCAAAATTGTGTAATTTTATTCCAGAGAGAATCAGCTAATAGTAACTCGCAATAGTAACCATTTTGATTTATTCCAGAGGGAATAAAAATAAAGTATGTAATCACTTAATGTACTAAGACCTAATTTTTAAACAATACCTACAATACCTTAGAAACTGAGAATCAATAATAACTATTGTCAAAAAGTCAACTTCAAAAGAATTTTATTAACAATACTTGAATACACAAATTTGTAGGTATGTACAGGGTGTTCCCGTATATTTAGTGCTTCCTCTATACAGCCTTTATTTTATGGGTGAGAAAATTGTTTTCAAATAAAAGTTGTAGGACTAAACCGCCAAAATCTGTCATCTGATGAAAGAAAAGATCATCGCAAAGTTGAAACAGAATATAAATTAAGGTTTTTTAAATGGAGCCCACTATACATATTTTTTATTTTTTAAATCTCTCGTCATGCGATTAAAATGATGTAAAATTTTATTTAACTAAATTTATTTAATTTGAATTTGTGCATTTCGTGAAAAAGACAGGTAATCGATTTAATAACAAAAATATATTAAAATTCCAAAATGTTAGGGGCTTTCTGGATTTTACGGTTTTACTAAAATTTGGAAAAATACCTAGGTAGGTATTTATGTTATTTCGAGAATTTCAATAAAACTTCAAATAACTCTTGACATTTTAGAATTTTAACATGATATTTCCTCGATTAAACCAAATACCTTTTGTTGTTTCATGGATGACCTGTCTTTTTCATGAGCAAATTCAAGTTAAATTAATTTAGAACCTACAAAATTTGCAAATAATGTTAGATAATAGAATAAACTTTTCATTATTTTAATCGCAAGGACGAGTAGATTTCAAAAAACAAAAAATATTTTGGGCGTTCCATTTCTAAATTTTAGGATATTCTTTTGGTGACAAAATTTATTTGAAACATTTTTTCTCGTGCATCAAAATGTAGAGGCTGTAGGGGGCACTAATTATACGAGAAGACCCTTTCTTCAGCGGAAAAACGCGCAACAGAAAAGTTCCACGAAATCCTAGGGTGAAACTTTTCTTTAGACGTTTCACTTTAAAATTAATTCAAAATAACGCTTGGATGTCGGTTTTCAAAATATCGACAAAAGTTAAGTAACATTTCTTGATGTTCAAGGAAAACCCGCAGGATCAAAAGTCCACCAACTCCTAGAGTAGAATTTTTACAAAATTAGGAAATTAAACGTCAAAATGTCATTGAGATATCGATTTTGTAAAATATCGAAAAAAGCTAATATTTCTTCACTTTTTATGATGGAATCAACTCCAGTAGTTTTATTTTTCATTTTCGATGTCAATGTGATATCGACAAGTTTTCACTGAAACCATAAAAATATTAACTTTTGCCAATACATTGAAAAATCGATGTCCCAATGAAATTTTGATACCAAGAATAAATTTTGGGGTTGATTTCATGGGAAAAAGCAAAAGGACCAAAAAAAATCCACTCTAGTATTTGGTGGACTTTTGAACTTGCGCGTTTTTCGCTGAACACTTTACGTGACCTAGGCAAATCAGAAAAGGTACAGGTTGGTAAAAAAATGGAAGGTATAAAATTGTAACTAGTTGCTTTAAAAAACAAACTCATCCCCAAAAGTGAAAATAACAATTACTTTACTAAAAAGCATAATATCTACCCAATGGTAAATAAAAATTTCTTACTCCACTTTCAAATAATAAAAAAGCCTTCTTTTGTTTCGTATCTTGGAAAAAAGTGAAGTAAGGAACGCGTTTACTGATGAATTAAGAATTAATTATTGAGTGACCAACAGAAAATTTCCGAATAAAGAAATTGTCATTTCGTATTGTGGACTTGAATTATTATAAATCTACTTGTAATAAACAATAAACTGTAGGACTTATTGGTTTGGAGGAACATGTTTTTTTTATTAAAAAAAGCTTTTTGCTAAATAGCGTAATCGTGGAATCTAGGCTTTTTTAAAGAAAGTGGTTGCAAATTGCAGTCAAAAATTTAATCTTCAAATTTTTCTCTTAAGTGGACACCGAGCTGGACAAAGAATACTTGGATCAAGGCAAAGATCATAATATTCAAGTCATGATCTTTGGATCAAGGGTTGTTCACGATAAAAGGAACCAAACTCCACCCTTTATTGTCAGATAGACAGACAGACCGAAGTAGAATTTTTAAATTTTAACGTCAACTTTTTTTGTTCTTATATTGATATGGCTTGAAGTAAGAGTGAATGCTTGATGTTTCTTAGTTGATCATTGCTGTTGACGATTATAATAGGTAGCAAATAATAATACTGATTTGTTCATTCCACAGTTTTTGGATTTTTGCGGTATCGGTTCTTAAAATACTCGAGCTACTATATACTTTAGTATACAGGTACGGCCTTCATGCAATCAGTTCACTAAGCAGATAAAATAGTTTTTTATCTTATATAACCATGTATAGGTATCACTAAATTGTAACTTTCTCATAGCAGAATTCGCAAAAAACTCTGACCGCTTGCTGCAGTTTCGTCAGCATTGCGAATTTGAGATAATTGAAATTGTCACCATATTACGATTTCCTCTATATAGTGTAATAATTGCCGTATTCCTAAAGTATGATATTATGTTGCTATATGGAGCTATGGATATAGTACCTATATGGTAAGTGCTGGTGTTATTAGCTCTGATGCTGCCCAGTAGATTTATTAACGCTTATTAGACATACATGACATATTTGTTACATAAGTCTTGGTGTGGAACTAAAGAATCTGTAAAGTACAGAGTAGCATAAACATATTTTTCCGGTATCTATAGAAAGTCTACAGTAATTTAATGAGGAATTCCACAGCAGTTATTATTATAACATCAATGAATAATTGAGTTAAAATGTCTTTTTGCGATATTAAAAAGATAGTTGACATACCTACATATTAAGCTATTTGTACCTAATAGTTTTTGTACACACGTAGATTGTATAAATATCTGATAAATATGTGCCTTTATATTTTACACATTCTTGATAAAAACTGGGGCCCTGTGGGGCCCGGTCCAGGCCTGCACATTTTTACCTTTTTTGTACTTGCAATTCCAAAAATTTTATCAATTTTACGGTAAAATAATTGCACTGTCCTTTACAATGTTTTTCGATGGTACAATTTTAAATATTAGAAGTTAAAATGTATTTGATTTTAAACAATTTCCTTACAAAAACATTGTAACACCTTAAAATGTGTTGCTTTCTTCAAACAGTTAATATTCGTTTGATCAAACATACACATGAAAAAATTAAAGGGCTACAGTAAATTGTAAAAAATGGAAAATGGTAAAAATGGAAAAATTTACTTTTTTAGTCCATAATACGTATTCACTTTCCAATTGTAAACGTATCGTGTCTGAATAAAACTTCGTGTAAGAACATTGTAAATGCCATTATCTTTAAAAAAACTTGTGATTTTTCAGGCAAAAATATTGTAAGTAGCGTTACAATGTTTTAACTAACGGGAACCCAAAATTGCAATTATTGTCTTTACGTAGGTATATTATAAAAACTATTGGAATTGTAATCCACTTTACTATGTTTTTACTGCTGAAAACGTCCATTTTGTCAGATACAATGGGATGACACATCAAAAATTCTCGGGATATATTGCGAAGTTGAATAGTTTTGTACTTTTTATCCAAAAATATCCCAGACCCCAGAAATGCAAAAAAGTGAAAATCTCGAAAAAGTTACTTGCAATGCTCTTGCATGCGTGTATCGATATGTAGAATTTATAAATCAAAAACGATGTCAATAAAAATAAAAATATCTTCTGCGAAAATAAAAACAATGTAATTTATTTCATCAGCTTTGTGAAAATAATCTGTATATTTTACATTTTGTAATAAAAATCGAAACTTCAAATTTTGTTTCATTTGTAAAAAAAGAGGTCGAATGCATACTATTAGAAGGGGCCCTAAATTTATAGCGCCCAGGGCCCGAAGTTTGGCTAAACCGGCACTGTAATAATGTAATATTGTCAACACAAGTCCAAAATTATCTCAATATCTAAAAAAAGAAAAAAGTCATCTTCCCCACATCGTATCAGAATAACATTTATTGTACCTTATCATTGAATAAGGAATCCGAATACCTTAATTAATGCTATTATATTATAAATTCTAACTAATTGGTGAAAACTCATGATGAAGAAAATTGCCTAATCAATAAGTACTATTTACGATTTAAATTCCGTTAAGAACTTTCAAAACGTGCTGTAAAAGATCCCATGATAAATAGTATTCTTCATTAGTAAATAACATTTCTTTAAAAGGTGAAGGTCGCAACACCGATTCAGCGACTATACAGGGTCCTGTAATAGACATAGGGCCAAATTTCTCTTGTTTTGAAAGATATAAACTATTATCATTTAGATTTCGTACAGCAACTATTAAAAATTACTGCATATCCAAATATATCCAACAAATAAGAAGATATAAGTATATCTAAATGCCTACCCCCGATTTTCACGAAAACCATTTAGCGATTTTTTTATTTAAAATCTGACACGACAGCTTAATCAGGGCACCCCAAAACCGCCATATACCAAACTAAAAATATACATGGTGTCAAAGTTATGGGATCCCCTCAAAACTGTTGAATGATTAACACGACTACCCAATGTGTACATCAAAACCGCCCCAGACACTATAAACGAACTTCGTCTACAAAATACAGAAGCCTGCCAGTCAGCAAGTCCATATGAGTTAATGTGACTGGAGGAAACGCACAGACAATGTATCATCTGAGACAGTGACTTTGTTGAAAAAGGTCTAATAATTTAAATTGTTTTTATTTGTTGGTTGGTATTTTGTAAAAAATAAATGATTTTTGTGTTTATTAATATTTTTCAATAATTCCAGAGCCCTCTTGACCAGTATAAAGTTTCATAAAAATTTAGCATTTTGAAATGGCCCAGAAAAAAATACCCTGTACATTTTTGTGTTGATTCTTTGCACATCAACACTTTGAGTGGTCCTATTGACCACTTATTTTGCTCAAATTTGACACCCTGCACCCTGCAGAATGAAACTCGTTGTATATGTTTTGTTCAAATTTGTTACATGGGGGTTTGAGGTGTCCTGATTAACGCTGTGGTATCAAACTTTAAATAGGTAAATAGTTTTCCTGAAAAAACTTTTGAAAATGGTATAGGAAGGTCAAAAGAAGTGGCTTTTGAAAGCCTGATACAAGCTGTCGATATTTTATTGATACATGAAAACTTTTCGTCTTATTTTTCCATGTTATTTCCGCCCTATAAACCTGTACACTGGTTTTTGAAACACTCTGTATATAATAATTTAAGTGCATAGGCACTAATCTTTTGTGACAAAGTCCGAAATAAGTTGTTCGTGAATAACTTTTTTATTTATAGCCCGATTTTTGAATGAGCTTGTTATAATATATATATATTGTACTTAGGTGATTGTTTTAAATATATACTAAAGAAGATTCAGATATTATGTGTATGTATAGTCTTTTTTTAAATCAACAGTCTCTGAAAGTTCCAAGATAGATAATCTATGTTTGTAGATATTTTGATTGCTGCATTTTGAAAACTACTTTACTTTAAAGGAAACCTTTAAAATTATCATTATCTTTGATAATGGGTAAAGTTTTAGTGCAATGGAAAACAGTGTGTTTATAGAACATAGTTAAATGTAATAGTTGCTTTAGGGAAATAAACCATTAAACGCAACCGTTCGATTAAAATGAGCAAAGTCTTAGTTGAGAGTCCAACACCATCAAAATTATTTTTCTGGATTGTTGAGCTAAATTCCATTTCCTTGGGACATATTTGGATTCTGTTCTGACATTTGGCAACGTCGCGTTCGTCAGTCGCTTCGCCCCTCGATCTGAGCTTGAATCCCTTGTTTGTTGAATACGTTTTGGGTATTATTACTCTAAAAGTATCAAGAAGATGGCTTTACGTCGCTTCGTTCGGTTTCATCTGACGCCAGTGTCCGACTAGTCATAATTTATGTTGTAATGTTGTATACTAGTTTGTTTTGGAAATTATTTTACTTACTTCCACCTATTATTCCTTTACTGAATGCTTACACATAGGCATACATTTTCGGGTACAATCTATAAAGCGCTTTAAAATATTGGAAAGTGGATACTCAGCATAAGCTAAAAAGGGAAAGTGACTTAACATACCAATACCCAATATTTTACAAAAGTGAAGCTGCATGTTATAAAATGTACTTATTTCACGTTCAAGGGTGGTTTATTACAATTTGGAAAGCTCGACGCCAGATACAAACAAGATTATGGAAATTTCACTTTTGCTGTTTAGCAGATAGTGTTTGTCGGCCGTTCGTATTAGCACACAGCATACAGTTTCCAATTAGCGACACCGTCATAATTACGTACTAAAACTTACCTTATGGGTTTCTCTTTTTTGCGTATTATCCACGGGTTGGTCACTTTGTCATTATATTCACAAATAAACGTTTTGCACTCGAGGCCCCCGAGGTAATGTCGTCACTTTGTTAAACCTGTAATTGAAAAACGTAATGATAATAAGGAGATAAAATGCATTATTAAAACGGTTTCAAAATCACAATTGACTCATTAGCTATGAAAATTATCTTGTGCCAGCTTATTCTCGGAGTGAGAAAATAAAAAATATACCTACCTAACAATAAAATTCAAAGCCATTGCCTTCACCTGATTGAAGAAAAGTGGTCTACATGGATGGTAATAATATTGATAGTGTTAGAACCACCATCGTGCCATCTATGTCAAAATTATAAATGTATAAAAATAATTTTGGACAAATTTCAGGTAACCTCGCTTTATGGTCCATTTCTATCAACATGGATTAGAAATTTGATTTAGCTATATATGATTCGATCATTGTTTTTTGCAAGTACATAATATTATGCGATGTCAGAATATGCATATTTTATGAGATTTTGAAAGGAATATTCTCGGGAATATTATTTGTTATTGAAAATAATAATTATTTGTGTGCCAAGGCAGAAAAGTTGAACTTGTTATAACAAATGTAGAATTTAGTTGCCGAGGATTCTAAGGCCGAGGCAAATAAACCACATGATTTATAAAAAAGAACTTCAGTGTCGAGGGACGCACATTATAATTTTTTAAGTAGGGAAAAATAAGATTTAATGGTAAAATAATTTAAAAATATCACCCATCCATGAGGCGACCGCGCGCGCCGTTGCTTTCCTTCTATATCGCTCTTATATCGAGCACATGCCGTAAGGCGCACACTTGGCAGGAAGCCTCGTCTGGAATCTCTTGCAGTCTATATGGAAAATATTTTTGTTGTTCAGATCAACTAAAATACCTATTTGTACTGAAAAATTGCTTTGTCATAGGTAACAATTCCGCAAAGAGGCTGAAAAGTTAAATGGTACTTTATTGGCCAGATTTTGAATATCTGGCTACGTTTGACAGGCGACAGGCCTGTCTGATGTTTGGTTTTCACATCTCTCCAAGGCCAACTGTTATATGATTGACAAAATCGTACAATAATGGCTTACTCTAGAGCTAATTTCTGACCTTTTAATGACGATATTGAGACTTTTTAGCAATATTTGTACAAACTAACCAAAAACCCGTTACTATAAGCTACCTAACCTAACCTAATAGATATCTGAAACATTAAGAGCAGTACAATGTTATATAGATATGCGTGAAAGTTTGTTCTTCTTTAATGCGTTTTTTTTTCAAATATTTTCTTTACTTGTTAGCATTAACTGAATCGAGATGTCCAAGTTGTCGTTAAAATTAGGTTATCTTATTGGAACATAGAATTGAACAATGATATTATCTAAGTAATTGCGGTTTTCCATTAAGGGATTTTAGGTTTCAGTCAAATAATATAGGTACATCTTTTCTTCAGCAGTTTCATAACAAGAACTTGCATACTTTTCATTGGCAGCCTGTTCAGAAACGTGGAAAAATTAATTATTAAAATACGAGATCACGTGGCAATAATAGCATTTTGGGCCCACCCTAACGGTATGCCTATGGTTTTCCGAGGAATTTTCTATTTTGAACTTCATTATAAAACACATGGCAGCCTGTATAAAATCATATCAAAACGCATATTTTTCGAATAATTGAAAACTCAGTTTTTCACATGAAGAACCCAGGATTACTCTCTGATTCATACCTTATTATTGTGAGAATATGTGCCACATAATGCCCTTTGCAAGGCATACTGAGTAAAATCACGTCCAAAAATCTGTCACTATCTCCCAGTCTATAAACACCATTTTGCTATAGAGGAGTCAATACACTCCACGAATTATTGCAAACGGACACCGGCAACATTATAGCAATGCTTGACGGGCACAGACGTTTGACATCCTAGACAATAGAACGACGAAACTATAGATTTAAGCCTGAAGAAAATCGTAAAACTTCGCCTTTAATTATCATAAATAAATAAGGGTTACAAGCCGATACTATACTGTTTCATAAAAACTTTTGCTCACAAAATAAATAAAATTAGCATGCACCTAGTTAGTAAGACCAAAAAAACTTTCTCGAGTATCTAACTCCTATATTATTCAGTTCAAATAAAGCCAAAACACTTTTATTTGGAAAGTCACTACAGTTTTCCAATAGCATAATTGGAAAAGTTTGATATCCCACATGTTAGGGAATGGCATAAAGTTCATTGAGGGCAGTTCAAAGGGTTTAACCAGCGTCCAGAGATAGTATTTCTAGACTTTGGTTTAACCAAGTATAAACAGAAAAAATAATGGAGATTACTCCGTTTTACCTCTAAATTAGGACATTTTCTTTTCGTTTTAGCTACGGGTTTCTGGTTTGTTTCTTACGTGACCGAATATTGCCGTTAATTTGGTTTTCGGGTGATCCCATACATTTCCAGGTATATCCGTTGGGTAATTTTTAATAAGAGTGATTCACAAAGCGGGCGCCGGCCAGCGAATTATCAATTTTATTGTACCTACTACCTGTTTGGAATTTATTTCTACCTTCCGAAATCGATTCATTTATCTTACTTTCACAGCAACTTCATAACGTAAACAGATAACATCCGCATGTTTAGTCACCTCAAATGATGCGCTAATTTTTAGGTTAGGAGGAAGTTGTAGGTATAGGATGTCGCACTTTTCAAGGTTAAAATAACTGTTTGCAAAAAGAACTATTTTCCTATTCACCTGATGCCTTTCACACATTTGCAGGAAGTTTACTTTTTAATATCTATTAATATTAGGTAACTAAAATTGCGCTTTATATATAGGTAAAGCTTTCCTGGTACCTACTGCTTTTTGTCTCGTTACTGGTTATATTGTAATGGGTTATAGCCGGCTGATGACGGCATACCAAGCAAGAAACACTCCCGAACCACCATTGAACGATTCAGCAGTACATACACGTGCAATATTATTATTATTAGATGCTGGTTCACACTGTCAGATAACCGAATGTAGTTTTATCCCACAAGCCAATGTAGCCTTGTACCTTATTTTTTGGAGACGAAATAGGCTTAAAGTAATCAATTTTGCCCATAAATGCATTAGGAAATGTTTTCGATAATCTTGAAACAAAAAAAGTTACAAGCCAAAGAAATTCCGGCAGTTTTCGACTTTTTCAAAAATATCTCCGAAAGTAAGCCATGGAACTCAAATGTGCTTGTACAGGGTGTTCCCGTATATTTTGACCCTCCCCTACAGCCTTTATGTTTCGAGTTAGAAAAAATTACTTAAATGAAAGTTGCTGGGTATTAACAAGGTGTATTGTCCCAAAAATAATCGATTGACAGGAATGCTCTTGTCTAAGTTGACATGTTTTTTCCATGGCAACCTTGATTAAGTGTAAATATGGTATTTATTTGCAATTTGGAATATCATGCGAATGCTTAGAGCAAACATATTTATATCGTTAGAATCTGAAAAATGCGTGCAATTCAAAAATCCACAAATATACAGGGTGTTCCATGAAAAAAAGTAAGTATATATTTTTTCATAAATTTGCGACGCTCATTTGTTTTATCCAGTAACAGATCCTAGCAGTTCAGAAAAAACCCTACAACTCTCATTTAAGTAATTTTTTTCTAACTCGAAAAATAAAGGCTCTAGGGGTGGGTCAAAATATACGGGAACACCCTGTACACAAACCAAGCTAGCCTCTAGCCTATCAAAATGGTAATGTTTTCCTGCAAATAAAGTTTACTTAAAAATGCATATTTGTCAAGATATTCTCAAGTCGGTCTCCATCAACAGACACCCTGTACTCCCTAAACACTGCCTGTACCCTGTAGGTATATGTAAATTGTAAATGAATTATAATGCAAACGGAAGAAAAATGATCATGCGAATGTCGTGAGTGAAAAAACTCCAATAGATCAATTACTGTAATGTAGACGAACATCTCATCATGTCAGTGTAATTAATGAATAGTAGCATCAAAGTAGCATCATATTTGCATTTTTCAATTACCTACATTCCTATTATAGAAACACAATTGTATACCTACTGTTTCTATTAACCGGCATAAAGTTTCGTTAACGATGTATAATGGGCGGAAAATGGTCTATAAGCTGTATTATTAATTTGCAATAGTAGGTAAAATGAGTTGGAGTTATAAGTTATTAAATTACTTGAATTAAATGGATATGCAGTTTTTCAATCAATCGAAATCAAAAATAACAGAAAGCGAAAAAAAGCGAAAAAACACGTGTTATTTCCTTATTCAATATTAATTTCATTAATTTTTGTTGCTATTTTATAATAGGTACCGAGTTATCTATCTAAGACAAGTATATTATGCTTTTTTAATTCTAACTTTATCGATATGTCACACACAAGGGACTAGCGGATATACACCTACGTTTATAAGAATTATAATATATATATATATATATATATATATATATACAGTGTGACCCATTTGTTTTGGGGTCAGTCTGTAAAAAGTGTATCAATCGTGCGATTTGGCTAATTTTTTTTTAAAATTGTAGAGCTCGATGAACTGCACATTTTGAACAAAAATTGCCTGGTTCGCATAAAATCCAAAGCCTACTATGACCGTTTTTATGAGCAAAATTTTAAGAAACCATATTAGCGTTTTTTTTTGAAAAAATCTGTGTGCGCCAATGGATTGAGCACCCCTCGAAATGGGTATGTACAAAATTTCATCAAAATATTTCAAGTAATAACGATTTTGTAGAAAAATTAAAAATGCAGCCAAGGTATGTACGTCTTTATTTTCAAAAATTCAAAGTTGGCCATGGAAAATAATTGAATTGTAATAATACAACCTTATGCTTATAAACACAAAACATAAAAACAATTAAAATTATAAAATTTTCGTTGTCGCCCACGAGTCGAACAATTTCTATTTTGTCTCTTATGCTTAAATATTCCATAATTATGATAATTAATTGTATTGAGCACAAACAATTTCTGAACTCAATTTAGACAGTTTGACACTTAATAAAAGTAAACAATTCAATTATTTTCCATGGCCAACTTTGAATTTTTGAAAATAAAGACGTACCTTGGCTGCATTTTTAATTTTTCTACAAAATCGTTATTACTTGAAATATTTTGATGAAATTTTGTACATACCCATTTCGAGGGGTGCTCAATCCATTGGCGCACACAGATTTTTTCAAAAAAAAACGCTAATATGGTTTCTTAAAATTTTGCTCATAAAAACGGTCATAGTAGGCTTTGGATTTTATGCGAACCAGGCAATTTTTGTTCAAAATGTGCAGTTCATTGAGCTCTACAATTAAAAAAAAAAATCAGCCAAATCGCACGATTGATACACTTTTTACAGACTGACCCCAAAACAAATGGGTCACACTGTATGTATATTACAATATATAATATATTGTATATTACAATATATAATATATTGTATATTACAGAATATATATGTCATTATCTATACTTAAAAAATAAAATACCCTCAGATAATTTTTGTCATCATCAATTTCACTGCATTACGCATCGTCCATCTTTCATGGTATAAGTATTGTTATTTCTACCAATATCTTTAAAACTTCTGCAAAATCTTAAATAATTGTTCTTTTAAAATGTAGGATTCATAATATTAATAATAATTATTTATATTTATACAGAGTCCAACAAACCAAATCGCACCACATCATGGAACCAAATTCCGTCATAATAGGGCCTATACAGCTTTGCTTGAAATTTTCAGCATTTTTAAATAAAATCTTTCTGGTAAGTAAATTTTTTAAAAAACACTGCTGATCTAAGGGAGATGGCAACAAGTGGACTAAAATTGTGCTAAAATATGACGTGTGGCGTGTAGATGCAACGAAATTAGGTAGGTAAGTACTGCCAATGCCAACTAAAGCGATTTCGATGATTTTCAAATGGTGCATGCCAGAGTTGAGCAGCGGTTTTTACATGAGTGTAGATACTTCCGACGCCCTTCGTATAAGTAAAGATCACCTGTATACACATTCTAATATATAGAACCCTAGAGCCAGTAGCCCCACTCCAGGGACGTCTCTATCACCTGCACCACTTTATCGCCGTGACCTGCACCTATATAACGGCCATAACCACGAGCGAAATAAAAGCACCGACGAAACCATCAACCAAAAACAAGACGGCAGTCGTGGTTTATATTCAAGGAGTCCCCTTGGATTGGAATATACGCATTATTGGAACAGCGAACCTCTAGTGTCTTTGGCTTTTCCACTATAGAGTCTATATACCTCAATTACAGTCTTGTGAAAATGAATTATTCATGGCGTTCCATTTTTAAACCGCTGAACTTTAGCATCGTCGCTAGAAGAAATATTTAAATGTAACCTTTCACTAAACCGTATATGGATATAACCAATTATTGTCAGAAAAAAATGGCGATCCTATATATTTAATACGGCATTTTTGGTGTTTTTGGACAAAAAATCAGCCAAATCTGATGTCTCGTTTGCGAAAACAATATACCTGATATGTATTTTCTTCTTCTTCTCCAATATAAAATTATCAGAAACTTTAGGTATACAGAGTGGTCATTTTATCGATGCTCACCATTGCGATATCGTAAACGGTAACTCAAAATCTAGCAGCTCTAGCAAATTTTTGAGTCGACTAGTGAAAATAGCGTGTCTGAGAACATAAGAATACAAAATTTCGCAAAGTTGGGTGTTCTAATAAAAAAAGATATGAGCTATTTCTGGAATCGGCGGTTTCCAGTTTCTTCAGATTATTTCAGAAACGGACTGAGCTATCTTCGATTTCTTTTCAGATAATGAATGAGGACTAAAATGCGCAGCTTTTCGCTAAATCAACTACCTTTCGATCTTTTACCTACCGTTTCTGAAATCTCAATGGTGAGCATTGAAAAAGTGTCCACCCCGTATTGTTTGTCCAAACGAAACATCAGATTTGGCTGATTTTTTGTCCAAATATGCCCAACATAATGCAGTATTTGAGTTGACCATTGTTTTTTAAAAATTTTGCAAAATAAACGTAAAAAACTCACTTGGGTTGGTAGTATTTAATGCCATGTGGTTTACTAGTACTTAGAGATGGGTTTACACCGGGTTTTTTCATATTTGGAAAGGGTGTCAAGGTTTCCACCCTTTTTGGCACCGGGTGTCAAATTATGACACTAGTTTTTGGCATATTTTGATTGGTGACATCTAGACGTTTAATTTAATACCAAATACTCATATCTAAAAACTATAAACAACAAAAAGATTGCAAGAACATATAAAAAGTAAAAAATATGTTGCAGGTGAATTAGAAATTTAGTCATTTATCTATTACATTATTCTAAATTAAAATAATGATGACTAAATATTAAATAAATGAATAAATGTATTCTAGGGCATACAAAAACAAGATTCATCCTGCATTATTAACTTTAATAAACTAGTTAACGAGAAATAAAAAAAATTTCATCAGTATAATAATATATGTATGTGTATTTATTATACAATATTAAAATATTATATATTTATATTATTATTGCATGGAGTATTTTCTTTCAATTCATTTTCTCCACTTTCTCATCTAAAAGCCATATAGCGTTGACTGACGTATTAATAAGACTTCTCACGGTTATAGCTTCATATTCTGAAAAGTAGATGACGCCTATGGTCAACAATGTATTTTGCATTGTATTTTGTCTCCGGGAAGCGCATGGTGAGCTTGAGCTAGAGAACTGTCAAACATGACAGCCGTGAGCAGTCTTTGTTAATAAGTCAGTCAACGCATATAGGGTTTATTATTCCATTTATATTTCTGATATTTGACAAATTTACAAAATATAACAGTTAGGTTTCATTGACAAAAAAAAACACAAAAATCGCGTTTCTCTTTCTTTGCTCCAAATTCTGTGGCTTTGCTTCCCTTCAAAAATTCCCTCCATTCCAGGATATATTGGCTTTTGGTGACATTGAAAACACCCATTTTTGGGTGTCATTAGTTTACACCCTTTGAAACCACCCATTTTTGGGTGCCAAACGTTTCCACCCCTTGAATCCACCCTTTATTTTAAAAATGAAAACACCCTATGGGTGTCAAAGGTTTGGCACCCATAAAGGGTTTAAACCCATCGATGGGTGTAAACCCAAAACCCATCTCTACTAGTACGTACTACTGTCCGCATAGAGGCAGAGAAGCGTGGGGCCACGTAAAAGTAACATTATGCCAAAAGAAAACTAATTTTGCTTATATTATATAAAAAAGGTGATATTAAATTGAGCTAATCGAAATATGTAAGTACATGCATATTTAGATTTAAAGGTGAGATTCTGGTGCCCGATTTTGAAAATTTACCGACCCCTAAGCCCATTGGCGTCCCCCTCACCTGCACCCCTAAGTAACTGTAATCCTAGCACAAGCGAAGTGGTCACTGAACGAAAGCACTAACCCAAAACGAGACCGGTCGTGGCTCCGGCTGACAGGTATCCAGTCGCGCGCACCCAGAAAGCTCGCGGGAAGCGCGAAAGTCGTCGGCTCGCGGGAGATCGTTCGGCGCGTCGCGTCGGTCGGTACTGACTGAGCGGTGGACCGGTGCAAGTCTACAGGTACCGCCGCGGTGCGGCGGTTCACCTGCCAGGGGGGGGGGGGGGGCGGAGGGGCCCAGGCTGCCGCCGCCGCCGCCGCTCGGTCGAGGGTTAGGCCAGGTTAGGCCGGAATGCGTCTGCCGAGGTTCGCGCCAGCGACGCAGGATGGTACCGCCCCGCGAGGCATTGCCATTTTTTGTTGTGTTATCCTTCACATAACATAACATTTAACCCGAGTGTGACCGCAAAGCACAATGGGAATTGAAGTGGGATGTTCTGGGCAGAGCTGGGCAAACTACTTTTAAAAAGTAGTTGAGTACCTATACAACTACTAACTACTTCACAAAAAAGTAGTTTAACTACATGATAATCTAACTATCGGGCCTAAAAAGTAGTTTAACTACTAACTACTAAGTAGTTAGTAGTTAAAATGGTAACTACTTTTTTAACTACTTTGAAAAAACTTTGTAGGACAAGTAAGTTTATTGATTACTGACTATTAATAAAAAACAAAAAAAAACAAGAAAAATTTTCCAATAAATTAACCACTACATTTTTGGTACAGTGGTGAGTACAGCGATATACAGGGTGTCCCGAAATTAGCGTGCCATAATTTATCAGCTCATTCTGCGACCCAAAAAAATGAAAAAAGTTCCTATAAACATCGCCCTCGACATGGCATCAAAAATGACCCCTAAGGGCCCCAAAATGGACACTTTGGCAAACGGTTTTTACCGAGATAAATATAGTTTGACATACTTTATCATAGGCGTCCAAAATGGGGGGTCAAAAGGTTAAAAATACCCCAAATTTTTTATGTATGCTCTTTCTCCAGATTTTTTACAAAATTATGAAAATTCAGGGTATTCTACGAAAAAACGGTGCTCTTATCGAACTTCGATAGCACGCACCGTTTTCGAGTAAAATCGTTTTGAAAATGTTTTGCAGTGCACCATGAAAATAGGTACCTATTAGAAATTAGCCTGCCATAATCAGTTCGTTGGCCTCAAAAATGCTTTCTAAGGGGACTATAATAGCCCCGAAATAGACAGTTTCGCAAACGGTTTTTTCTAAATATTACCAGAACGAGCAAAGATAAAGATCTGAAACTTGGTATGTGATATACATATCAGATTTGACATTCACACGGGCCGAGATAGTTTGGCATTCTTCATCATAGGGGTCCAAAATGGGAGGTCAATAAACTTTTTTGTTTGCCTTTTTCATTACTTCTTCTCCCAGGTATATCACATACCAAATTTCAGACTTTCGCCTTTCGCCTTTAAGTTAGGTAGCTACTTAGATTACTGGAAAGTAGTTAGATTAACAAAAAGTAGTTAAATTACTGAGAAGTAGTTAGATTACTTTAAGTAGTTTTTAGGTGGTAGTTAACTACTTCTTCAACAATTTTTTTGAGTATTTTACGGAATTAAAAATGTAGTTGAGTATAACTACTAATATGAAAAAAGTAGTTTGAGTACAACTACTTTTCCTGAAAAAGTAATTAACTACGTAGTTAACTACAAAAGTAGTTAACTACAAAAGTAGTTAACTACTGCCCAGCTCTGGTTCTGGGGAATTGGTATTGCCCACGAGGCACGAGTCAAAATAACGATGGTTCTTAAAAACAGGCGAACTTTTTGAGAGTAGGTATAGCACGGGACGGGTAGTCAAAACAAGGCCCCATGAGTGTTCTGCCCGGTTACACTGTGAGTATTATGGGACGGATAGAGATCATGTTCTGATTTGGAAGAACAGGCAATACCCCATAGCTTTCTCCTTTCGCCCTCAAGATTTACAGAATAATCTGTAAAATTGACAGAGAAAAGTGTAAATTTTTAAGGTAAAAAGTACGTACATTTATTTCCTTCACTGAAAAAAGAAAAGGAATCTTTGAGTCAAGGCAATATGATGGTAGATGCACGGCGGTTTTGATATAGTCCACATGATTAAACTATTTAAGCGAGAAACCTTATTTCCTTAAGACATGTTTACCATGTTTTTAAGTAAAACCATTATGAATCTACTTTGAAAGCTTATTACCTTCTAACAAAGTCACCATGCGTTTGTGTGGTATAAACAGGGCCGTATATAAGGGGGGTTTAAGGGGTTCAAACCCCCCCATGATGGTATATATAAAATTAATTAACAAGCCCGGCTCCCGCCAAAATGGAAAAATAAATAATCGTGCCGACCGATTGTACTGATTGGACGATATTGATTGATGCTCAAGAAGTTAACCTTTTTTAAACCTAACCCCCCATGGAAAACCCCTAGCTACGGCCCTGGGTATAATGTGGTATAAATGTGGTAACATCCAAAACGTCAAAAACTGACATTACCTATAGCTACAGAGTAACCCCTGTTGTAACCTATAATACCTTTAATATTGTGTCGGTCCAAATTATAAGCTCCGTTCGCGTTAAATTTTTAGAACCGTCCTAAAACGGGGTTCTCTTACTGTCATTGGTCTAAAACAGTCCCGGGAATTTTAATTTACCTACCAATGACAGTAGAACCGTTTTGGGACGGTTCTTAAAATTAAACTCGAACAGAGCTATAGATAACAGCGTATTTCATAGCTTAAAATGACAATTTTTTATAAAAGTCAAAAGTATATATATCAAAACAAATCAATTTAGGTTGCTTTTGATTTTTATATAAAAAATGTGATTTTAAGCTATGAAATACGCTGTTAAATGTGTTCCTAATAGAACAGCTTTATATACAGGGTGGCCCACCACGAACTGCATCGATCTATATATGGAAAACTAAAAGTAGGAAAATTCTGAAAATTTGGCACCTTACCATTGCCGATGGACGCTGCTCAACTAAAACATTTTGGTGAATCTGGCACTTCCGGTTATATCGGAAGTCGATATCAACTTTCTTATTTCAAATGGAACACCCTGTATATTATTGCATTTTTGGATTCTAGGCATCATTTTGGAAGAAAAACATGCAACATGTCCTATGTCTAAATCCAACCGTTTTTGAGATATTTGCATTTTTCAAAAAAAAATGACAGGTGCAGACCTAAAGTCAATTAGCAATTTATACGAGGAAACCGCGAAATTTCAAAACGAATTCTTGGCATCGTGTAACAGAAGCCCTGACCTGGTGATCTCTGCTGAGAAATAAATCCGTTCTTATAGAGGGTGTTCAAAAAATATAAATAAAAATTACATTCAAAATGTGCTTAAATCTCGAAATTTTCAAATGGAAACCCCCATTTTTTTATGCGATCTTAATCAGCACTAAAAATAATGGCAACTTTGTGTAAGGTTTCCTATACCTAAATGCAGTAATTTTCGATTAATTTACGAAAAACCCACTTTTCGTCCATAAAATGCGGGGTTTGTTTAACGCTTGGAAAATCATATTAGCCGTGGACGTTGAAAAGACAATCGCGGCTGAGAAAATGTCACTTGGTTTATAAATTATTGTCGACAATAATGCCGGCGCGCTTAAATTACCTACACAAACGAAGATTATTTTAATTTGTTTATTATCTACGGAGAATGCAACATAAAGTAATATCAAGAACGTGCGATACATTTGGGGCTCGCTCTGCACAAAAAACAAAGCCATCGCCAAACACAAGTACAAAATTTTAAACTGTATGGACGTGTCGGAGAAAAATCACTTAAAAATAAGCCTATTGTTACTGGCCTAAATTACACTACATTAAAACACTAAGAGACTAATAGTTAAAGAAATAACAAAATTTTAAACAGTAAGGATGTATCAAAGCAAAAATACAGTGTTAAAGGCAAGCAGAGACTAGAGAAGAAACCTTCCTCTTGTTCGTGTTAATTTAATAAATGTTAAATGTTCAAATTGTCTTCCTTGAACGTCTAAACACTTTTCACATCTCCGAAGTAGTTCTTCATGCGGTGCCCTTCTAATAGAGAGTGGATTTAAATTGGCGAACGCATGTCGCACTCTGTCCATGCAATCTTCCATTGTTATTAATGGAGTACTGTAAACTTGATTCTTTATTGTGCCCCAAATAAAGTAGTCAAGAACTGTGGATAGCGAGCCCCAAATGTATCGCACTTTCTTGATATTACTTTGTTGCATTCTCCGTAGATAATAAACATATTTAAATAATCGTCGTTTGTGTAATTTAAGCGCGCCGGCATTATTGTTGACAATAATTTATAAACCAAGTGACATTTCCTCAGCCGCGATTGTCTTTTCAACGTCCACGGCTAATATGATTTTCCAAGCATTTTATGGACGAAAAGTGGGTTTTTCGTAAATTAATCGAACGTTACTGCATTTCGGTATAGGAAACCTTACACAAAGTTGTCATTATTTTTAGTGGTGAATAAGATCGCATTAAAAAAATGGGGGTTTCCATTTGAAAATTTCGAGATTTAAGCACATTTTGAATGTAATTTTTATTAATATTTTGTGAACACCCTGTATAAGAACGGATTTATTTCTCAGCAGAGATCACAAGGTCAGGGCTTCTGTTATACGATGCCAAAAATTCGTTTTGAAATTTCGCGGTTTCCTCGTATAAATTGCTAATTGACTTAGGGTCTGCACCTGTCATTTTTTTCGGAAAAATGCAAATATCTCAAAAACGGTTGGATTTAGACACGGGACATGTTGCATGGTTTTGTTCCAAAATGATGCCTAGAATCCAAAAATACAATAATATACAGGGTGTTCCATTTGAAATAAGAAAGTTGATATCGACTTCCGGTATAACCGGAAGTGCCAGATTCACCAAAATATTTTAGTTGAGCAGAGCCTATCGGCATTGGTAAGGTGCCAAATTTTCAGAATTTTCCTACTTTCAGTTTTCCATATATAGATCGATGCAGTTCCTGGTGGGCCACCCTGTATAGAGAGCGTTAAAGTCAAAAATCTAAAACTGAATATTTATGATTAAATACTCTTTTGTTGTACCTAAAATTAAAACACTTTTACTTAATAACGTGGCAATGTTAAATTTTTGAAACACCCATTTTGTAAAACATAAATAAAATATCTCTTCATTTTCGTGAGGATTTTCATCTTTAATACTCTGTATAGGCGAAATGGTGCATTATAGGACATTCTTAATACATATAAAACAAAAAAAGACTATTTTTAGCTATGAACGAACAAACTGTTAAATTTGTCTCCAACATTTATGGATCAACCTGTATTTTTCAGATTAGCCTTTTCGCATGCCACTAATTACAAAAATGTTTAACACCATTTACATAGAAGCAGTGACTATAGATGCTATAGTCACTGATAGAAGGTAGAAAAATATGTGTATGGCTCTATTAAAGGGTAAGAACTAAGAAAAATGCAAAACTGCGTTAGTGTTCTGTTATAAAAATAATTTATTACGGCAAAATATTCAACACAAAATGGTAGTATTTTAATATTAATTTGAGATCAATATAACATAACTAACGAAATAAACATAACCAAATAACTTGAGGAACAAAAAGCTTTAAAATTCTTCGTTTTGAGCCAATTTTCAACTGGACAAAAAATTCACCTTAAAACTAACTAATACCTACTTTCAGATCAAAAATATCCCGGCTTGTTATTTTTTTTTACGTTATCCTATAGGTACTAACGAAATGAACATAACATATAAGTTGTCCCCAACACTCATTATAGGAATTATATTTGGCAATCACACCACCCGCGTGTAGAAAATAAACAAAACAGCGCAGCAATTGTTAGCACCACCTGCTTTCTGGGTCACTCCTCGCTTTCGCCAAGCGCATGCGTATTACGGAAACGCCTGTGTATCGTTCTATTAGTTCTCTACTTTCTGCGAGCAGAATCCTGGAAAGGAACCAACTCTACGTCACGACTAGGTCAGTATATGTCACACTCCTTCTCGAGCAATTGGTTTTTAGAGCTGCCCATTCCACAGAACCCAAAATTTTAAGATTGGTGGAAGACGTCACCCGTAATTTCCAACGGTTAATACCATCGCTATATTTCTAGTTGTTGCGAAAGCTTTAGACAGTATATATGGCACCCTGATGGTCTCATCTGCAAACTTCTCTAACTCTAAATCAACCCTAAAATTGTCAAACTCGTTTCCTCGTTTCTCGCCAATCGCAAATTTCACATTCGTCTTGGGATTCAGCTTTCTTCGGTGAAGCCTATCGAAGCAGGAGTCCCCCAAGGTTCCATACGGGGGGTCCCATTCTTTATAACATCTTCATCAGCGACATTCCATATTCTCCACATATCTCACTTTACCTACAGGGTGTCCAACTTTAAAACTGTACAAATCCGCAAAATCTTCATTTTTGGAGATAATCGCCTAAACTTTTTTTGTTCGAAAGGCCTTCCTGCCATTTTCAAAATGCAAATCCAGGGTCGGCTGCGATTTTTTTATACCCCCGATTTTCACGAAAACCATTTAGCGATTTTTTTATTTAAAATCTGACCCCACAGAGTTAATCAGAACACCCCAAAACCCCAATTACCAAATTTGAACAAAAAATATACAGGGAGTTCCATTCTGTAGGTTGTCAAAGTTGAGCAAAATAGGAATTTTAAAGACATCTGGCGAGTCAAAACAGTCCAATGGTCAACAGGACGACTCAAAATGTTGATGTGAAAAGATTTACTACAAAAATATACAGGGTATTTTTCTCTGAGCCATCTCAAAATTCTGAAATTTTATAAAACTTATGCGGATCAAGAGTACTCTGGAATTATTGAAGAAATATTGATAAACACAAAAGTAATGTATTTCTTTACAAAATGCCAAGTAACAAATAAAAACAATTTAAATTATTGGACCTTTCTCAACACAGCCACTGTCTAAGAAGACACATTTTCTGTGCGTTTCCTGTTGTGGCACACCAGCCACCTTAACTGATATGGACTTACTGACTGACAGGCTTCTGTATTTTTTAGATTTAGTTCGTTTATAGTGTGTGGAGCGGCTTTGGTGTACTCGATTTTTGACCCGTATAAAGTTCCAAAAATTCAGTAATTTGAGAAGGCACAGATAAGAATACTCTGTATATTTTGTATTGGTTGCATTTTGAAAATGGCAGGAAGGTCAAAAGAAGTTTGAAGGCCTTTCAAACAAAAAAAAGTTTAGACTTTTGTCTCCAAAAATGAAGATTTTACGGATTTGTACAGTTATTATAAAGTTGAACACCCTGTATATACCGATGACACTGCTATATCCTCGTCGGCCGGTCCCAATCAGCACGCACATTATTGGTACCTTCAATCCGCTGTTGACTCAGTGAGTGGTTCGTTAGGTGGAAAATCAACAAGACTCTTTCAGATTTGCCAACACACTTAACTCCAGAAGCGGACAGCTGTAAATCTGTTCAAAGTTCTTCCCGCGCGCAGCTTGTCAACACATGGTAAATTGTCACAATCAAAGCTTACAAGTCGTTCAGAACAAAATCGACCGATTCTCCAAGTCAACCTATGCACCTAATAGGTAATAGGTAGGTACCTTTCTAGGCAAACTCGACATTTCTCCACCATATAACTTCAAGGCCAAGGCTTCTCTGAACAGCCAATGACAATATAGCTCTATCCATCAATCGAGGAGACGTTCTTATAGGAATATCAAAACAAATGTCATATTATATTGTAAAATATCAGGGACTCTTTAAAATAAGGGGACCCAGCATGTCACAGTCTATCACATAGAAAAAGTGAAGCCTTGTTTTCTGTATATCTCCAAGGAGACCACATAAGTGGGCTGGTACAAGGTTATTTTATATGTCAGTGTCCAACTGCCATTAGGTTTTATGTGACATGCCAGTGCCATAGGTTCCAAAGGAGGCAAAATATTTCCCTTCATAGTTCACAATTTTTAAGTTTTCTAACTTCCAGATAGTCAATTAAAGGTAATGCGGCCGCCTGTAGTAGTCCCAATAATTGCAACCAGATTTTTCTTGTCTCACGTTTAGTAATCCTACAATTCCCATTACGTGGGCATTACGTATAAGTAAGTAGTTCAAAACAAAAATGGTATTTCCTTAATATTAAGTTATTAAGCAGGTAGCTTCAGTCAGGTCTTTTTTCAAACAGTTTTTATCTACAACTATAAGTTTATTTTACGTTTGTGAGGTACCTTGGGAGAGAAATAAAATTACAAAAATGAGCACCCAGAAAAACTACATGATTAGAACTAAGTAAAAGACCTAATCTTATTAGTCCATCCCGAACTCTGTGAAAGTTCTTTGGGTAGATACATTCAACAAGGGAAGAAAGTTCAAGTACGTACCTATTATACCTACATAATATTACAAATGGTTTGAGGAACCTGGTAACAAGGTGCAATAGCGACAAATTCTCAAATAAGCAAATTCGGCACTGACTTACCATATTTATATTACTTAAATTCCTGAAAATAATTGCAGGAAACCAAATTCAAATATAAAATAAATTTGATTCATTTGGCACTTGCCATATTCTGTGTTTGTTGACAGAACATTGTCAAGTCTAATTTTTAGAAATCATATTAATTTTTACTAACAATCAAAGTACCTGTTATATCCATAGATTCTCCAATAAAATTGCATACTTGGCATCATTGAGACCATTAGAATGGGGAAAGAAACGGCCTCACTTTGGAAAGTATAATGCTGGGTCCCCTTACTTTAAAGGGTCCCTGTAAAATATAGTTTCTTCCACCGAGCAAGATTTGTTTCTAACTATCGTATAGTAATAAGTAATAATATTATTGTTAAATGCTCATTTAATGCAATACTTTCTTATAGTAGGTATAATACAAACTGTTATTTAAAAATTACAAGTCATATGCTCTACTTTAGGCACTATCTCAAATTACAGAAATAAATTGGTATACTATAATGAGAAGAAAACAAAATTAATCTTAGGATTCCATACAAGTTACAAAAACTCTTCAGTTATTTTAAAGGAACCGCTCTTCTGTCTAGATAACATTTAAGTTCATTAAAGATTTACTAAGGTGAGG
The DNA here is from genome assembly GCA_963920635.1 of Pseudeuparius sepicola. NCBI lineage: Eukaryota > Metazoa > Arthropoda > Insecta > Coleoptera > Anthribidae > Pseudeuparius > Pseudeuparius sepicola. The sequence continues at coordinate 48,737,684 of OY987299.1, read as the reverse complement.
AAGTTATAAGCGTATGCTCTTATTAAATATCTCGTTTTGATGTTTACATAATTCTTAAAGAGACAACTTTCTAACCAAGATATGCTAGTGTGAAATGTTCATTACAATAATGATAAGCATTGGATAAGCAGACGAATTCGCAAATTCAAAGGACGGTGACGGTAACAACATCGGACATACAAGTGACCAAGTGAATCACCACCAATTTCTGATGTAAAATGCGTAAGAAAGATTCAAAAGACTACCAGTATAGCATGGCAACATTTGCGGGATCGAAGCAGATATCGCCATTTATACTCAGTATCACAAACGATGACAATTTATTAACGAACCTATATGCAAATAACAAAGCAGAATCTTTATATTTATTAATCTTGTACTACCACACAAGATCAATGTCAACGGCCTGTATTGTTTACATAACCATGCCAAAATTTGGTTACTAATGAGCCTTTACATAATCTCTAACTAATAAGGAACTTCCGTGAGATGATCTCGAGAGCTCTCTCTACGATTGTTGCAGGAAGCGAGATCCTCAGGTTCCTACAACGTTCTCACTAACGCTAGTATAGCGGGGTATGCGGAGTGCCCCTTCTTACGCTCCACTCAACGATGTAACGACGTCTAGAACTAACGCCTCTACTTCCATACACAATAATTGATATAACTAGCTAAGAAAGTATAAGTATTATAGTCTCACAGACGAGCAAACTAATTATTGTATTGTGCGCATAAATAATATTATAAAAAATAATTTGCTTATTGCACAATTCTTAAAGTTCAGTTTCTATTTTAATTACTTATTATTATAACTGGGGGATTTTCGGAATCTATCTGGAAGAAGTATTTGCGTTATATTTTCAAGTGGAAAAGTCGATAAAAAATGTAGAGGGTAGGTACTTGTAGATTCACTCTTATCAATAAAAAAACCTAAATCCTCCTCACATGCCGAGGAAGTGAAATGCGGAAAAGATATTTATTCAAATAAAAAGGGCAATAAAAACAAGTACAAATGATAATAGTTATTTATGTACCAAGGCACTGAAGTTCAACTTTTTATGCCTCATTTGGAATTTAGTTGCCGAGGCCTCTAGCCGAGGCAAATAAACCACATGAGTCATAAAAAGAACTTCAGTGCCGAGGTACATATTATATTTTTTTGAAATCGAAAAAAAAAATGTTTTACTAGGCAAGAAAATAATCATACGGGATCACCCGTCCATGAACCAACTGCGCGCGGCGTTGCTTGACTTTGACGATCGCTCTACCTAGGACAAAAGTATGACAAGACACGGCGTCTTCGGACAGAAAAACCAAACTGCTGCTTGTCCAGCCTCCATAACAAATCTATTGATATTCAAACCTACTAAAATATTTTTTATACTGAACGATTGTGGTGCTATAGGTAACAATTTCGCAATGTGTACGAAAAGTTAAATGGGCCTTTATTGGCCGGGTTTTGAATATTTGGTCACTTTTGACTTGCGATGGCTCCGCATCTGACGTTTGATGTTTACATCTCGCCAAGGCCTACTTATTGAAAAAATCGTACAATAATGGGCTACTTCAGTGCTGATTTCTGAGCTTTTAATGACAATTGTGCTACACTTCCCTGCCGATTTCAAGAAAACTATATTTATAAAATGGTTTTTTAAATGAGAGAAATGTTGGTGCTTTTTATTGAAACATATTATCTTGAAAGATCAGTTGAGTTCATCATGCTCGGACTAAATTTTAAGTGCGACTATGTTGCATGTTTTTCTCACTACACGCTGATCTTGAATTTTTTTTCGCAAATTTTTCACACTTTAAACTCCTTATTGTTATTATTATATTATTATAATTTGCAAAAATGAAATGAGAAAAACATGCAACATAGTAATTTAACCGGAGCATTATGAAATAAAGTGATCTTTCGAGAAAATGTGTTTCAGTTAAAAGCATCAGCATTTCGCTGAGTTAATAAACCTTTTATACCGGATGTCCCAGAATTACATACCTACATGTAGATAAATCCTTATAAACAAATTTAAATTTCTGAGAATGAATTCAAATATTTCTTGAACAACAAACGTTAACGACGCCAAAGCCCACTTTTTAACAAGAACTTGTAGACTTTTGCAGTATTTCAGGAATCGAAGTCAACTTTTGTAAACTTCATTCAAATCCGAGTTCAAACCTGTTGTAACATAACAAAGAATCCTGGTGGTGTCTACGTTGGTAATTGGTTCCTATTTCTTGAATTTAAAGTGTTTCTGCAATTCTCAACGAGAGTGCGCTACTAATGCCGTTGTTGAATTAACGTTATTTTTTGTATGTTGGAAAAAAGAACCCGGGTTTCTTGCGACGCGTTTTCGACGCGCATTTTGCTGTTCGTGCTGGTAGCCCCTGGCGTCGATTTTGTGGAAGATTAATTTATAATTATTTTTGAAACTTAAGGCTTGGTATCAGGTAATTAATTGTTATTGTATTTTTCATTCTCCATTCTAAACCAAGTTTTGTAATTTTCAGCATCGAACATACTACAATTAAAGACATCACCAACACATGGTCATTTTTTTTGGATAAACGCCATTATTCTACCCCCAAAAACGAGTCTCAGCTCAACTGGCGCCCACAGAGGGCAGTAATTACATTAGAAGTAATTACTAGTGGTGTTTAAGAGAAGAAAATGAATAATCTCAGAGAGAATACGCCGAGGTTTCCATCGGCCGAACTAGGCTACAATTTAAGAAGAAGGGCCACTATGTTTAACCATCTTGGTGAACTACATGAGGTAATGAGGGACGAGTCAAGAGCTGCGGCAGCTGCTTCCTTGGAGAGGCCACGGCTGGTGCCGGAAATTCCGCAACCCCCATCAACACCTAGCGACCGAAGTACGCGAAGTGGACTGGGACGGGGGCATCAAGCATTTTCTGCACCACCCCCAGGCCTGCCTCTGCGGAATGGATCGGTGCCTCAGAAAGGAAACGCAGGAGGACTCCCAGTGGCTCCAGGTCACCAGCCATTGGTGGAGCCCCTCATGCCGCTCTTCACCCCACAAGGTATCACGCGTTTAGTTGCAGAAGTTGTCCAGCAAATGCAACAGGTGAATTTAAGCGCCCCGGGGGTGTCAAAAAATCAAAATAATATGGACAGATGTATTGAGGATGACATAATTAAGCATGTACCTAAATTTGATGATAACGTAGTGCACCCTGTAGAGTTCCTAAATTGCCTGGAGGGAGTATTAGATGTACAAAATTTACCGTATGTTAAACTTATACACATAATCGACTCTTTATTTGTAGAAAAAACAAAATTGTGGTCTAGAGCTTACCTTAGCACTTTTAACAGCTATTTTGTATTCAAAGCGGCATTTTTAGAGCAATTCTGGGGCCCTATGAAACAGCTCCAAGTAAAGTTAGAGTTGGAATCGGCACATTTTCCTCAAAATGGAGCCTCGATGATTGAACATTTCAATTATTATGTTGCTTTAGCTAAATATTTAACGCCTCCGTATGAACCTCCATTACTTATTCAGATAATTTCGAGACATTACCCTCCAAATATTTCCTCAATTTTGATAGGTTCACAGACTTTTGGCGATGCATTAAATAAACTTCGTCAGGCAGAATACTATTTTAATAGACAATCAACACACCACCAAAATTCTATGGTTCAAAAATTGCAGTTACAACGTCCTAGCGAACAATTTAACAAATCACAACCCTTTAACAACACTAATAACAATGCCCGATCGGGTACTTTAAAAAATAAAAATGTTGCTTCTCTCGATGTCGATGAATCGGAAAACTACGAGAGTTCCCAACAGTAAGCCCGCTGTTTGGGAAAGTTACAAAAGGGGCAAAGATTATTTTGCAGGATACCTCAGAGGAGTTTGACGACCGGTGTGATCTGAATCATGAAATAGATGACTGTAGATGTCCCCAAATCGAGGTAAATCTATATGGATTTTCTTTTCCAGCATTAGTTGATACCGGTTCGCAAATTTCTGGGGTTTCTGATACTGTGTGGACACAATTAAGTGATTTCCATGAAGAAATTCCATCATTTAATTGTACCGGAATTAAAATTTCAGGTGCTTTTAAAGCCAAACATAAAAAAATAGAAAAACAATGTTTGATTATTTTTTCATCCGAAAACCACAAATTCGAACATGAATTTTTGCTCATTCCCGATTTAGTTTACCCTGTAATTTTGGGGGCAGATTTTTTACGTTTATTTAAATCAACGATTGATTTAGGGGAAGGAAAAATAATTTGCCATAAGGACGGTAAACAAATTTTGATTCATGAAAAAACATTTCTGCACGAATTTTCGGCACCTGAACGATTAAATCTGCGGCTATTATCGTGCGATAAGGTACGTCTCATTAATCACATTTCGGAAAAAACTAATTTAGATTTCGGGCGCATCGTGAGCGATTGTTCGGTACTGAGCGCGAAACAAAAAAGTTTGTTTACGAGTTTCTTAGAAAAAAACGGCTCGGTGTTTTCAGATAAACCGGGACTGGTCAATAACTACTCGCACGAAATAAAGTTGACGGTTGAAAAAGAATTTTTTATAAAACCTTACCCATTGCCTTTAGCGCACAGGGAAGCCGTCAATAAGGCGATTTCCGAAATGGAAAGTTGGGGTATAATTGAGAGAGCGGCAACACCATACGTTTCTCCCATTATGACAACTGTCAAAAAAGACAATACTGTCCGAATTTGCCTAGACGCACGTCATTTAAATAAAGTCATGAGAAAAGAATATGAAATGCCTCCTCCTATTGAAGAAATTCTATTAACTATGACGGGTTGCAAATTTATGTCAACATTAGACTTTACGATGGGCTATTATCAAATTCCCCTTACACCAGAATCAAAAAAATACACCGGGTTTATGGTAGGGAAAAAGACGTATCAGTTCCGTGTACTGCCTTTTGGTTTATCTACCGCCGTATCTACTTTTGTTAGGTGCATTGATAAAGTGTTTGGCCCCGGACTTTAAAAAGTTTTTGTTGTGCTACGTGGACGATGTGTTAGTATTTTCTAACTCGTTTGAAGAACACCTCGTACATTTGCAACGGGTGTTTGAACGCCTAAAGGAAGTCGGGCTTAAATTAAAACTAAAAAAATGTTTCTTTTTTAGTAGCGATATTGAATTCGTCGGCTATGTGTTGACACCTGAGGGCATTAAACCTTCGGCAAACCGAATTCAAGCCATAAAGGAGTATCGCGCCCCCCAAAATGTAAAAGAATTACAAAAATTTTTGGGTTTATGTAACTTTGATAGGCATTTTTGCCCGAAATACGCCGCGGCGTGTGAACCCTTGACGAATTTATTAAGAAAAAATGTCGTTTGGCGATGGACTAATATCGAATCTCAAGCTTTTGAAAATGTAAAAAAATTGTTACAAAATTCGACCATGATATATCACCCTAATCCTCAGTTACCGTGGCATTTATGCGTCGACGCTAGTGATAAAGCACTTGGCGCGCACCTTTTTCAAATCGTAGAAGGTGAAAAAAGGATTATGGCTTGGGCTAGTAGGGTATTGTTACCTCGGGAAACTCGGTATAGTGGGAGCGAAAAAGAAGTCCTAGCAGCCGTGTGGGCTATAAATCGTTTTAGAACATATCTTTTGGGACAAAAGTTTACTTTATACACCGATAATCGTGCTCTTACCTTTTTGAACTCCTGTAGGTTACTATCCCCGCGTATCACTAGGTGGGCGCTTTCACTACAAGAGTTCGATTTTGAAATAAAATATATTCCAGGAAAGGACAACGCCGTTTCCGATGCGCTTTCACGTTATACCGATTCCCGTTTCCCTACACCCATGGAGAAATGTTTCAAAATTTTATCAAATTATAAGATCTCTCCCGAGTTTCGAAAACTCTTAAAGGATATTAAAAAATATCAACGCAATGACCCCAAGCTGTTGGATATTATGGAAAATATCAACAAGGACACAAAATTGCAGGCTCATTTTGTTGTAAGGGACAATATTCTCTATCACCGGTCATCTGATGATGAACCCTATCTACTCTGTATCCCTAAGGGACAAGTAATCTTTTTTTGTAGATATTTTCATGAGATTATTGGCCATTTTGGGGTTTTTAAGACTTATTATGCTATGAAAAGGGAGGTATGGTGGTCCAATATGCATCGTGACATCAAAAAAATCATAAAAACCTGTGAAATATGCCAAAAAGCGAAACATACGGTGTTGCCAAAGCCTCCGTGTCACCCAATCATCCCTTCAAATAAGGGTGAATTAGTTGCTTTGGACTTGTATGGCCCGCTACCTGTTAGTAGAGGAGGGACTACTTATTTACTAGTAGTGTTGGATGTTTTTTCAAAGTTTGTTTCACTGTACCCGCTCAAAAAGGCCACCACCCGCGCTTGTTTGAATCGTTTGTTGTTTAATTATTTCCCTAAAGTGGGTAAACCGAAAAAGATCTTGTCGGACCACGGCACGCAATTTACTTCGTCTTTGTGGAAAAAAACTCTGACTTCCGTGGACGTGACAGTCGTTTTCAGTTCCATACGCCATCCGCAGTCCAATGTTTCCGAACGGGTTATGCGTGAGTTGGGACGTTTGTGCCGCGTATACTGCCATTCAAAGCACACGCGTTGGGCTTATGAGGTAACATCATTCGAGTTTTTTTTAAATAATGTTGTGCATGAATCTACCGGTTTCGCGCCCATGGAATTGCATTTTGGTAAACTCAATTACGTGTTGCCACGTTCATTGCGAAGCGACGATCTGCGGGAACTTGCATTGTCGGATGAAAAAAAGTTAATATTGGTTCGAGAGACTCTGGAGGGGAGGGCTGCCCGTAGGGCTGCCCGTTGTCCGAGTCGTCCGTATAAGGCTTTCCAACCAGGTGATTTGGTTTTGTTGCGCGAAAACCCAATTTCATCTGCTCTCACCTCGGAGACAAAAAAAATGATGCTCTTATTCTCTGGTCCGTACCGCATAAAAAAGGCTATAAGTTTTGCCACTTATATACTGGACGATCCTAAAACTGGTGTTGAACGCGGCTCGTTCCATGCGTGCCACCTCCGAGCTTTTTACCAATAGATATAGCACTCTCGCCCGAGAGTGTTCTTTCTTTGGTGTAAATTGTTGTCAAAGGGTTTGGCGGGGGCAGATGTAACATAACAAAGAATCCTGGTGGTGTCTACGTTGGTAATTGGTTCCTATTTCTTGAATTTAAAGTGTTTCTGCAATTCTCAACGAGAGTGCGCTACTAATGCCGTTGTTGAATTAACGTTATTTTTTGTATGTTGGAAAAAAGAACCCGGGTTTCTTGCGACGCGTTTTCGACGCGCATTTTGCTGTTCGTGCTGGTAGCCCCTGGCGTCGATTTTGTGGAAGATTAATTTATAATTATTTTTGAAACTTAAGGCTTGGTATCAGGTAATTAATTGTTATTGTATTTTTCATTCTCCATTCTAAACCAAGTTTTGTAATTTTCAGCATCGAACATACTACAATTAAAGACATCACCAACACATGGTCATTTTTTTTGGATAAACGCCATTATTCTACCCCGAAAAACGAGTCTCAGCTCACTGTTAAAAAATGCACCTTACAAATTTGTGTTAAAATGATTCATTGACAAATAATAATAATATGCTAGAATTTTTTTTTAAAGAATTGTATGAAGGGTATAAAGCCGAGGACTAAAAGTTCTGTGCATCCTTAGGTTATTAAGTCGTTATTGTTTGTTGTTCTACAAACATTTGAAAAAAAAAACACTTTTTGAATAATTATAAATAGATCCATGCATCTCGAAAATTTTTATCGAAAAAAATTGTTTAAATCATTTTTTCTATCTTGACACATGACACAATGCATAACCATGGAACTCCGACTCCAAATAAGACATGCCTTATTGGACTTTCAACATCCTCCATAGCACTCTGTAAGCATTTGTTGTAAGCCAAATTAAATCAAAATTAAATCAATCAATTCATTTTAAAGGTAACCCTGATATGTTTTTTCACCTGTGAATTTGTATTAAAAAAACAACAGCTTACAGTTAATAATAATAATAATTAAAATAGCATGAAACGTGCATTAGGTATTTGGTATAAAATAAATGGGACCTTCCTACGCTATCTACTCCAAGATGCTGGGGGACATTTTTCACGGATATATTTCATATTTGAACTTCCCACAACTTTGCCTTACAATAGCTCACTCGCAGGGTAATTTTAAAATTAGAGTTACAGGTTACAGCGGTTGGAAGTTTAATGTAAGAAGTAAATTTGAAACTATAGTCATAATCAGACCCGGGCCGAGTACAGCACAATTGTACTTAAATTTTTTGAGCAGGAGTACAGTCTAAATGTACTTTGAGTACCGAAAATTAGAGTACTTCATTTTAATGTACTCATTATTTACGAGTACCTATGTACTCGTGGAATATAAATTTCGAGTACATTACGAGTACATTTCGAGTAAATCTTGTTTTTACTTTTTACCATTAATATTTCGTATTTCGTATTTAGTGCTAACACTGTTAAATTGTTGTTTTTGTTATTAGCTTTGAATTAAGCCTATTGGAAAATTATTTCATAGAGATAAAGGCATGATAGGCTTGTATGTCGTCGTGTTTGTGTAAGGTGTAGGTAACAAAGCCAAACGATCGTTATTAAAAAAAAAAGTAATTCAACGATTTAGTATTTTAATATTTATATTTATTTTAAATAAACACAACATCATAAAATCATAACATAATACTTTGACTGTCAATAAGTACCTACATCATAATCCATAATATTAGTAAGCAAATTTTTTACACGCCTTTTTTTGCTCTTTGGGGGTGTGGGTACATAATCTGGATCCTCATCGGTAGAAAATGAGTCGTGTTCCTCACTATCACTTACTAGTTCACTCATATTTTCTAAATCACGAAACTTTTGCGTAGAGCTCTGCGCGAGTGTTGAATAATGACTAAAAATTCAAGCCAAGTGCACTTGTAATTGTAAATAAGAAAACAATAAAAAGTGGTGGGGGTATAAAGACAACTAAGACAAGTCTTTTCTTGTTTTACGAGAATTATTTTGATTCAAAATGTTGTTCGAGTACTTTTCGAGTACATTTCGAGTACATCAAAATATTTCGCGAGTATCGGTACTTAAGTACACATAGAAAATTGTACTTACGAGTACATGTACTCGAGTACAATTGAGTACTTAAGTACAATTGCGAGTACATGTACTCGAGTACGTCCCAGGTCTGGTCATAATAATAATATTAAGTTATTCTACGTATTTGCCCTAATAAAGGGTGTCCACATCTTATAAAAGAAAGCCGGTTGTTCACTGCAATTAACAAGCGAATGTTGACTGTTCGAATTTGTGTATTCACTTTCTATATTTCTGGTTTCCATTCAGTCAACATAAAAAAGTTAACAAATTTTTATTACGTCGCTTAGTGGCTTTAATTAATGCCTAGTTTATAAACTAAATAACGAGCATAAGAGTATTCTTGCAATTTGCAATTAGTGGGGAACTAATTTGGAGGAATTCTTTGATTCCAATATAAGTTTTAATGCATTTAACGAGCTTAATTAATTATACATATCATTAGTAAGATGGGTATAACGGCTCCATTTATGATATAATAAAATGTTTCCATATTGATTCTTCCACACATGCTTTCATTTAATTTGGTTTTCAGTGAATAGCACTACGTGGCAAGTGTGCGTCATCTGGATATTTTTTAACTTGGAAACAAACATTCACCTGGCTCTTAAACTTTCTCAATTATAAAGTAATTTTTATTATTTATTCAACCATTACTATATAATATATTAACATCGTTGATGCAATCTTCGAATCTAATGTGTAAAGACTAGGCAAAACATTTATTTATAATACCTACCATTTAAAAAATTTGATATCTGGTTTTTACAAATTTTGAAGAACGTCTTGCCACGGATTTTATTCAGGTTGACTAGGTAACGGCAATGTTAGGCCAAAAGCCCTTTTTCTTTAAATCGGCAGTGAAGGGTCTCAAAATCGTCATTAAAAGCTCAGAAATCGGCACTGAAATAACCCATTATTGTACGATTTTTTCAATAAGTAGGCCTTGGCGAGATGTAAACATTAAACGTCGGACGCGGAGCCATCGCCCGTAAAAAGTGACCAAATATTCAAAACCCGGACAATAAATCCCACTTAACTTTTCGTACAAATTGCGAAATTGTTACCTATAGCAACGAAATCTTTTAGTATAAATATTAAGTATATAATATTTTAGTAGGTTTGAATATCAATATATTTTTCATGGAGGCTGCACAACAGGCAGCAGTTTGGAGTTCATGCTGGGAAGCGCCGTGCCTGGTCATACTTGACCTAGGTAGAGCAATTACAGTACTTGTAAGTAGAGCGATCGTCAGAGTCAAGCAACGCCGCGTGCAGTCGATTCCTGGACGGGTGATCCCTTATGATTACTTTTTTGCCCAATAAAACCTTTTTCTTCGATTTAAAAAATATATTAATATGTACCTCGGCACTGAAGTTCTTTTTATGGCTCATGTGGTATTTGCCTCGGCCAGAGGCCTCCGCAACTAAATTCCACGTGTCATAAAAAGTTAAACTTCAGTGTCTTGGTACATAAATAACTATTTATTTGTACTATGCTATGCTGTGCTGTGCTGTGCTGTGCTGTGCTGTGCTGTGCTGTGCTGTGCTATGCTATGCTATGCTATGCTATGCTATGCTATGCTATGCTATGCTATGCTATGCTATGCTATGCTATGCTATGCTATGCTATGCTATGCTATGCTATGCTATGCTATGCTATGCTATGCTATGCTATGCTATGCTATGCTATGCTATGCTATGCTATGCTATGCTATGCTATGCTATGCTATGCTATGCTATGCTATGCTATGCTATTCTATGCTATGCTATACTATACTATACTATACTATACTATACTATACTATACTATACTATACTATACTATACTATACTATACTATACTATACTATACTATACTATACTATACTATACTATACTATACTATACTATACTATACTATACTATACTATACTATACTATACTATACTATACTATACTATACTATACTATACTATACTATACTATACTATACTATACTATACTATACTATACTATACTATACTATACTATACTATACTATACTATACTATACTATACTATACTATACTATACTATACTATACTATACTATACTATACTATACTATACTATACTATACTATACTATACTATACTATACTATACTATACTATACTATACTATACTATACTATACTATCCTATACTATACTATACTATACTATACTATACTATACTATACTATACTATACTATACTATACTATACTATACTATACTATACTATACTATACTATACTATACTATACTATACTATACTATACTATACTATACTATACTATACTATACTATACTATACTATACTATACTATACTATACTATACTATACTATACTATACTATACTATACTATACTATACTATACTATACTATACTATACTATACTATACTATACTATACTATACTATACTATACTATACTATACTATACTATACTATACTATACTATACTATACTATACTATACTATACTATACTATACTATACTATACTATACTATACTATACTATACTATACTATACTATACTATACTATACTATACTATACTATACTATACTATACTATACTATACTATACTATACTATACTATACTATACTATACTATACTATACTATACTATACTATACTATACTATACTATACTATACTATACTATACTATACTATACTATACTATACTATACTATACTATACTATACTATACTATACTATACTATACTATACTATACTATACTATACTATACTATACTATACTATACTATACTATACTATACTATACTATACTATACTATACTATACTATACTATACTATACTATACTATACTATACTATACTATACTATACTATACTATACTATACTATACTATACTATACTATACTATACTATACTATACTATACTATACTATACTATACTATACTATACTATACTATACTATACTATACTATACTATACTATACTATAAAGTGTGATTCACTTTTAAATGCCGAAAATTTAAGAATCAATAAAACATGAAAAATACAAGGTGATCAAGTTTTTCAAAAAAATGTTTTAATTTTTTTTCTTCGTAAATATTAAAGATATCAAAACTAAATGTACACAAGATACAAGATACATGAATATAGTACTATAAAAGTACAAAATATCACCTTTTAAAATTTACCAGTGGCGGAGATGTGGGTAATTGTTATAAAAAATTCGAGAAAAAATAGTACTGCCCTGCCCAAAATAAAAAAGAAACGTATTTTTGAATAGGCCATTCAATTCTAAGCAAAAAATGACCCTTGGTTTTTTCGTACGTAGATCTGGTCGTTTCGGCGTAATTGTAATGTTTGTGATTTATTACACTATATTGGGGCAAACTGGTAAAAGTAATTAATTCAAATCAAACATTTTTAATTAATGCAAAACTGCATTGATTTAACAATTTTTAACATTATAATACGTGTTCAAAGTGCCTTCCCCTCATTTCTAAACATTTTTGCCATCGATATAACAGGTTGGCTACAGCACCGCACAACGTGTGGTAGCTCGGTTTGTTTTCCCTTGTGTCGGATACCGTGTTATAATTTTTTTCTTTTAAATATACCCAACCAAAATAATCAAGAAGATTCAAATCTGGGGATCTGGGAGGACAAGAAATTGGTCCAATTCCATCAGGTTCTGGTAGTCCAGGCGCAAAGCGACCAATCCAGCGTTGCGGAAAATCCTCGTTTAACCAGTTTCTCACTGTCGCCCATAGTGGGGTGGTGCCCCCTCTAATGAAACCATAGCATCGCCCTAATATTTAGCGGCAGATCTTGATGTAGTTTTGCTTTAATTAAAAAAAAGTTTTGCTTAGAATTGAATGGCATATTCAAATAGTATATTATACACCTAGGTTGAGAAGTGAGCCATTATTTACCGAGCATTTTTATATCCTGAGGCGAGTAGCGTCGAAGGATATTATATGCGAGGTAAATAATGGCCTTCTCAACCGAAGTGTATATAGAATTTTTTTTACTACTAACATTGAAATATTGCCATATTTTAGTCATTTCTCGCTTTTTTCAAATACTTCAAAATATCAAGTAGAATGGGACTTCAGTTGTCAAGCTGATAAAATGACACTAATTTTTAAATATCACATAGAAAATTTTTCATTATTTACCTAGGTATTTCTTTATTATCATTATTTACCTAGGTAGAGAAATATTACTTCTCATTAGAGGAATGAGGTAATTAATGGTGATTTCTCAGGTTAGTAGTAAAAAGTAATGTCAACAGTTTGTTGGTACAGCAAAATCTCTTCTAATTTTCGATATTATAAGTTTATACGACAAAAAATATGTTATTTTAAGTTTTTCCGCCTTCGAAGTATGCAGCATTTTCGTATTTCATCGTTGAGGCACAGACATCTAGGTATAGCTTTGCTAAGCTATATACAGTGTTCCACGGATAGAGTTCACGTAGGGTGTAAATGACAAAAAAAATTCGAGTTGAAATTTGAGCTTCTGGGGATCAGCCCTGCTTGGTTTTAAACTAATTTGTGACATAATTTTACTTTCGAAAAATCACGTATGCCTTGGGAATTTTGAAAAAACTAATTTTCCACATCAGTAAAGTGCCCTTTCTGTAGGTTTTACGACAAAATGTTATTAAGGAAACTTGTTCAGAATGAAGAACTGAGTAGGTTGTTCGCGAAATTTTGAAAGTCTAGGCCTACTTTGATTTTTTGGTATTTTTTCCCACTTTTCTTCAGAAAAGTGCACTTTGGGTAGCTTTCACATTAAAATGTTAATAAGAAAACTTGTTCAAAATGAAAAACTGGGTAGGTGTGAAAGAATTTCAAAAGCCTAGGTATACTTTGATTTTTTTCTGCTAAAAAATTTAAAACGCATAAAAATCAAAGTGGACCTAGGCTTTTGAAATTCCTTCACACCTATCCAGTTTTTCATTGTGAACAAGTTTTCTTAATAACATTTTAATGTGAAAGCTACCCAAAGTGCACTTTTCTGAAGAAAAGTGGGAAAAATACCAAAAAATCAAAGTAGGCCTAGACTTTCGAAATTTCGCAAACCTACTCAGTTCTTCATTCTGAACAAGTTTCCTTAATAACATTTTGTCGTAAAACCTACAGAAAGGGCACTTTACTGATGTGGAAAATTAGTTTTTTCAAAATTCCCAAGGCATACGTGATTTTTCGAAAGTAAAATTATGTCACAAATTAGTTTAAAACCAACCAGGGCTGATCCCCAGAAGCTCAAATTTCAACTCGAGTAGTTAAGTAAAGCGGATCCTGGCTCAAAGATGGCCGCCATATGTGAGCCAGCTTCCGCATAAGGGTTTTTGAGCCAGGATCCGCATAGGGTTTTCGGGGATAAAATCTAGCGGTGGGGGGGATTTGTGTGGGGGGATCCCCTCCACTTTTTTTAGTATATATTTCGATGGTTGATTGGTAAAGTAGTACACAGTTCTCACTTTTAACTTAACTAAATAAGATTAAAAGTATGGCATCGTTTGTGACCCATTTAAATAACAGTTTGTTCCTGAAGAAATTCATTAGGGTCCAAGATTTGGAAGTCAACCGAAAGTTTGAGGTACATGCATTTACGAAAATAAACACCAAGTTCGGCGAGAAGATATCCTTGGAATTCGACGATTTCAAAACAATTTTACCGCAAAGGTTCACGGTAGAATTTACAGAAGAACGAATTGAGCAAGTAAACAAGGACATTTTCAACGGGCGAAAGTATTATCTTATTAGTTATGGACCTGTCGGGAAAACAACTAATATTCAATTTTCCGTCCAAGAACCGGAACAGCTATAAAAATACTTTGGAGTCTCACATTCGAAAATTACAGAAACTAAAATATGAAATTGATATATATGAAATTAATAAGAACTTTAAACAATTAAAAATAAAATATATATAGCATAAGAGATGTTTCATTTCTTCTACCCATAGTAAATTAATAAAATAACAAACTACCCAGCAGGTGTACAACAAAGTAATAGTATAAAAAAAAATTAAAAAGTAGCAACGTTGAGAGCCATCCCCACCAACGCATTCATTTTAAAATCTACAAAAGGGTGTAGAAATTCAGCAAAAGCATCAGTTTTCTAAATTTTGTTGAATTGTGTTCGAGTTTTGTCGTGTGTTATTTTTAAATTTATTACTTTGCTTATAATTATGAGTGTGTTCCAAACTAAGACGATTGTCCACTACAATGCTGTTGTGAGGGTAAGTCAAAACTTATTTTTTTATAATTATTAAATACGTTATTTCAATTTGCTTCGAGAAACTATTTTGCTTTTTCGCATCAGAAAATTTTTAGCCAACTTTTTTCTTGTTAGCCGCAAGTTGGAGATTTTCTTATGCGAAAAATATTTTTTGATTTGCGATATACTAACATTTAATAATTATTATAGTCACCATCTGCTTATAATCTCATCGAGACGCTTGCGGCAGAGGGGTCAGTTGAAAATTCATCTGAAGAAAACAATGTTGATCATGTAAGTAGACATGTTTATGAATTCTAACAAATAATAAATGTTTATCTTATACTTATAGTATTCCGAAGTGGACGATGAAAGCATTAGAAGCGCAACATCGTTTGCTGTGTCGCAGATCGAGCGTGAGCTGGCACATGAACAATCGGCACATGAACAATCGGCATATGTACAGCCTGCACAACCTGCCGAATCGGCACATGTGCAGCCTGCGCAATTGACATATGTACAGCCTGAACAACCCGCACCTGAATATGAGCAACCCGCGCAACCTGCAGGGCATGCGTCGCCTGCTCAGTCTGAGCAAACCCACCGGCAGAACGTCTCCAGTCCTGTGAGGACTGTTGGGAAAAATATGGAGACGTTGAGAGCGGTTTATAACAGGGGGCGCCGCACAAACAGGTTTCCGGATGACAGCTTCGATTTTGAAGATCCAACAGCTGGAGGACGTCACAATTTGGAACTTAATAAAGTGCTGGAAGATAATGTTGTCGTCTTACAGCTTCAAAGTAATAAGCTGGCCAAAAACAAGGCTGGTTTAAAAAATAAAATAGATAGGTTAGATAAATTAAGAAAAATTTTAGTAAATAGGATTAGTATAATAGAAATAGATGAAGCGCGTGTGAATAAAATATTAACTAGTTATAAGTAAGCATAAGTTGAATCATATATATATAATATTACACATAGTTTTAAACCAACGCTTTGTTATTCATTTCTCACCCAATACCATTATAAACACCAAGCAATAAAATTTTATTACGTGCAATACAGAGTCGCTCGGTAGCTAAATACAAAAGTAATATTTTTCTCCTAAGCAGACCATACTTTAGCATAAGCGTACGTGCACACTTCCGGCTGAGGGAGATGTAAGAAAGGTAAAAAATATAGTCAGGGGATTTTACATAGCGATCGTCCTCGCTCGAACTCGCACGGACAAGCGGTAGCAAGCGGATACCTAAAATCCCAGAACATTTGTAGTATCAAACTGTAGTTTTTAAGTAAATATTTTATTAAACGTTTATTTTCTTATATTCGAGAATTTAATTTAAATAATAATAATAAAACAATTATAAAATAATACATTTCATTTACAATAATACCAATGGCCTAGTTTTTGCACCTGTTTTACATATTAAGCATGTATCTTGCCGAAAAGCTATGCTTTAGCATAACCGTACGTGCACACTTCCGGCTGAGCGATGTAAGAAAGGTAAAAAATACAGCCAGGGGATTTTACATAGCGATCATCCTCGCACGGACAAGCAGTAGCATGCGACTACCTAAAATCAAACTGTAGTTTTTAATTAAATATTTTATTACACGTTTATTTTCTTATAGTCAGGAATTTAATTTAAATAATAATAATAAAAACAGAATTATCCAATAATACATTTTATTTACAATAATACATTTTATTTACAATAATGGTATAATTTTTGCACCTGCTTTACACATCAAGCAGGTGTCTTGCCGAAAAGCTATGTAAAGCTTTTCTTTACAGGCACTACACCGCATGAATCTTTGCAAAGGCATTTCTGTCAAAGAAAAATGTAAAGTTTCATGCCGATGCTTCGCATTGTCGGTGAAACCATTCAGGGAAACCTCTGTAAAATCTACCACATACGCACGGTAACAATTTAGGCACAAACGCGCCCTTTCTGTTACCTTTACATATGCGGCAGATACACAGAGGCCCCCCACTGTCCAGTTATTATAACCCTCGCTCGGGTTAATGGGTACACTTTTCGCCACGACGGAGTCATCGCGGCCAACGATGCCAAACTGTTTACAATTTCCCTAGATAACAGCAATGTTGTCGCTCATTCGTATTAAAACAGGGGTATAAAAGGCACACTTTAGCTAAGTGAACCAATGTAATCGTCTAAGTCTATTCAAGAAAATGACTCCATCCATAAGATACTTGGTATTTGATATGAAATGGAAACAGTCCACCTCCAAATATTATTCTGTTGGAAGCTATTACGCTCTCAATTCAAAAGACGCCAGAACCGCAAGGTGGGTCACTAACAATCTTCATGGATTGAGATATGAGGATCAGAAAGGCGACCAACCGCAAGACGACATCATCAAAGAATTTCGGCGTCTGGGCTTCAATTCAGGTGATCAAAAGATTGGTTATAAAGGCGGACATGTGGAGTTGGATCTCTTAAAGGCAGCAGGATTTGGACATTTAGCCTATAATATAGAACAACTGGGATGTCCCAAATTTGATATTATAGTCGGGGAAAATCCTGAATTATATAATCAGGTTAAAAAAAACCAATGTAAAAGACATTTGCAAAATTTACGAAAACCCGTGCACTGTCCTCAGGTAGAGTTATGTGTTTTTGCAGAATACATTTATAAGTGTTTGTAATATATTTAGTTAGTAATAGTTTTTTTTAATAAGTTTTTTTTATATTATCCTGTATATACAAATAAATATTTTAACATATCTTTTGTGTTTTATGTCCTATTTAAATATATGCTATAAAAAGTGATACATTTTTTTAAATTTTAATTCCTCCATTTCAGAAAACTGTATTTTTTGCTGTTTTTTATTTTGAAATAAATGGAACAACTAATCTGCATATTTGAGTTATTCCAAATTTCATAAAGATTGCAACTACTGATTTTCTTTTATGAATTGACGTGTGATCAATACAATGAAAATATTAGATTTTTAATACAGGTCGTGCCCTCTATTTCTGTAGGGAAACAACTACAGTCGTGCTTCAAAAGTACTACCAATTGATCGATATTTCGCCGAATACTTTACCCTTGCAACAGGTATGCGCAAGGGGGTTCGAAAGATACCGCTGGGTGGTTCGAAGGCCCCGCCGTCGAGGGCGCGCTATGAGTCTCAGGAACGCGGCGGCTGCCACAAAGAGAGAGATGGGAGATATGGAACTGAAAATTTGGAGCACTCCAAAGGCAAATGATCTAAAGGCAAAGGCAAATGATTCAAAGGCAAAGGCAAATGATCGGAAGGCAAATGATTCGAAGGCAAAGGCAAATGATCCAAAGGCAAAGGCAAATGATCGGAAGGCAAAGGCAAATGATCCGAAGGCAAGTGATCCGAAGGCAAATGATCCAAAGGCAAATTAAAAATATAGTATGAATGTATTGTAACAATGTGTTAGTATATAATAAAGATAAAATTAAGTATAATTGTCAGTGTTTTATTCCCCACCTACGTGATGTATATGTGTGATATTTGCGGTACAACATTTTGTAGATCGGATAGTTTTACAAGACACAAGAATATTCACAGAACTATTATTTTTATGTGTGAATTCTGTAGTAAAACGTTTTCGAGAAAAGATAACTTAAAAACTCATAAAAGAATCCACCAACTTCAAAACGACTTAGTTGTTAGCGAGGTCGTTGGATACAACGATTCGAAAGACGCGATGCAAATCCATCAGCAGACAGTTTCACTTCCAGTAGAAAACCTAGATATTGTGCAAGAAAGTAGTGCTAAATCTAAACACGGTGTACTGTTTCCAAACTCATTTAGGGCAATTTTTTGTGGACCTAGCGGATGTGGAAAAACCAACGCTTTACTTAGTTTAATATTTAATGAAAACGGACTAAAATTCGAGAATATTTACTTGTACAGTAAGTCACTGTACCAACCCAAGTATCAGTTATTGCAAGACGTGCTTAAACAAGTTAGTGGCGTTGGATATTTTCCCTTTAACTCAAACGATGATGTAATTGGTCCATCAGAGGCTAGAGAAAATTCGGTTTTCATATTTGATGACGTGGCTTGCGATAAACAAGATAAAATTAGAGAATTTTATTCAATGGGACGTCATAAATCTATAGATGTTGTCTATCTTTGTCAGACATATTCTAAAATTCCTAAGCAATTAATACGAGACAATTGTAACATGATTATTCTGTTCAAACAGGATGACGTTAATCTGAAGCATGTCTATGATGAACATGTGTCACCAGATATCACCTACGAGCAGTTTAAAAACCTTTGCTCATTTTGTTGGAATGGTAGTGTTTTTGGAACATTAGTGATAGCCAAAGACTTTAGTTTAGATAATGGGCGATACAGAAAAGGATTTGATAGCTATATAAAACTCTAGTGACTCGGTATCTTTATTAGTAGCCAACATGCCCTTGACATCACAAGAACAAATTCAGAGAGCACAGCGTGCTAAAAAAATTAAAGAGCTAACTAGATCTATTAGAAGAAAATATGCTGCGTTAAAAACGGGTAAATCTGAGATGGATGAGACTTTAGATAAGATATTCAAGTCCGTAAAAGATTCTCTAAGCGAAATAAAAAATAATATGAAAGTTAAGGCAGGATCAAAGCAACAAACTGCAATTCGGATAAAACCTAAGATAGAATTATTTACTAGTACGCCAAGTAAAAAGTTACCGTCTGAAATATCGGGAGAAAATACATTACCTACAACGGTCTTAGAATCATCTCAAGTAACTGAATACGATGATGATGTTGAAGATGACGCAGATTATGGTTATCCTGAAACGGCCTTACCATACATTCAAAATTTCATCTCAAAATCTGCTGATATTGATAATACTTATGGTCCTAAACTTGATCGCAGTACCTACACATGGACCTTAGGAAATAAACATATCGATTTTGATAAAGACACGGGAGATATAATAATCGATAACACTCCTTTCAAGAGCACCGACGGACTTTACCAACTCATCAAATACCTTAATATCATTAGACCTCTAATAAAAAGTAAAACTCAAGATGCGCAAGGTACAGGTATGCAGCTTACTTATAACACAAAACCCATAGAGTACGTATACTGGGATAATGTCAATGAATTAGTAGATAGGTTGAAGTTACTTGTAGCTTCTAAAGATGCCGGAAACACTTCTCACGACAACGAAATCGCAGCCATCTTAAATGAATTAAAGGAAGCTAAAGTTATTTACTAGAAGTATAATTACTGTCAATATACAGTTAGTTACAAAATGACTCTTAACAAGTTCGGACGCTCGTCGAAATACAAAAAGGCTAGCGGCATTGTGCACTCTCCTTTGTCCCAAAACCAAAAATTGAATAGCGATGCTTCAGCTATTTCATTTCAATATAATAAAGATAACGAAAAGCTTAGAAATATATTAGATGAGCGTCATAACTTTTTATTACGGTCAGTAAACGACTTTAAAAATAACGTTTCCCAGCAAATACAGGATTTTAAAGAGTTGTTAGAATTAAATACTGTTGCTTTGCAAACTGCCATAGAGAAAATAACACAAGAGCAGGATGTGATTAAAGAACAACTGAAATTGGATAAACAAAAGAGCGGTGTAAAGTAATTTCATTTTAAGTTGGAATTGAGCAGTTGAACAATGAATTTCGGTCATAGTGATGAAAAAGTTCGGTTAGTTAGGGAACTCCATAAACCAGCTCGAAAAAATTATCCTCGACGTCGAACTATTATCAAAGGCTTAGATGATCTTTGGCAAGCCGATCTTGCTCAGTTAGATCAATATGCTTACTGTAATAGAGGTAATAAATTCATATTAGTTGTAATTGACTCTTTCTCCAAATATGTCTGGTGTAGACCGCTACAATCCAAGTCTGGAGCAGATGTTACAAAGGCTTTTAAAGATATTTTAAAAAACAGTGGGGGACGCAAGCCTCACAATTTACAAACCGATCAGGGCAAAGAATTTTACAACTCTGAATTCCAGAAATTGATGAAAACTTTTCAAATTAATCACTACAGTACATTTACCGACAAAAAGGCAGCTATAGTGGAAAGAGTAATACGAACTTTGAAAGAAAAATTATTCAAGTATTTCAGTCTAAATGGAAAATATAGGTGGATTGATATTTTGCCTACTGTAGTAAATGAGTACAATAATAGGAAACATAGAACGATACAAATGAAGCCTGGTGAAGTTAACAAAAACAACGAGCAACATTTAGTCACCAATGTGTACAACAGTCACTTAAAAGTTTTCAAAACATTGGTGGTGACATTGTGAGAATAAGTAAAGCTAGACATGTATTTGACAAGGGATATCGACCTAATTGGACAACGGAGTTGTTCAAAATAATCAAAGTACAACACACCAATCCTCCCACATATTTGTTAGAAGATTTACGTGGAAGAGCTATAAAGGGTGGTTTTTATAATGAAGAATTGCAAAAAGTGGCAAATCCTCATATCTATTTGGTGGAAAAAGTGCTTCAAAGGAGGAGGGGGAAAGTTCTTGTGCGATGGCTCGGGTTAGATAAAAGCCACGACTCGTGGATAAGCGAAACAAACATTGTGTAGTTCTCTCGGTGAACGAACCGCCAAAATGTCTGACAGTGGTTACGAATCCGATGTAAGCAGCAGTGAAAATGATATTGCAGAAGATTCTTTGCTTTTGGCAGCATGTTTTCCGATCAAATCAACTAATTCATATAGGGTTGAGTCTCAAGAAATATTTTGAGCCAGCAGTAATCATCACATACCTTTGTCATGATCGGAGAGTAATTTCCTTGAACTACTCTGAATGGAATAAATTATTGGAACATGTATGTGAATTTATTAATAATGGTGGAGCTCCAATGTTTGCCAGATTCGACTCACGTATGGTTCTAAGTACGGTGATTGACGCCGATGGAAATCAGCACGTGTCGCTTAGAAAAAATAATGTGTATGTTTATTTTACCGAGGCAGATATTTTTGAATTGTTAAACGTTAGCATAAGTGCATCTTTGAGATTTGGCTTTTTGCTCCGCTTTGATTTTTATGATTTCTATTGTAATTTCTTAGATAAAGTCAATCATCTAGTAGTAAGTAGTAACTTAAATGAAACAGACATTATATTAATATTATGTAATATTATATTTAGTATAGAAACCTTTTGTATTTTTGATCTCTTCTGTTTTTACAAAGAGTTTCTGTTGGCTGATTTGTATAGGAGAAGGTTGGTTTAATAAAACAACGTTCTACAAATATGGGTTTTTTGAATTTTCTCTAGCCTCTGATGGACCAATTACATCATCGTTTGAGTTAAAGGGAAAATATCCAACGCCACTAACTTGTTTAAGCACGTCTTGCAATAACTGATACTTGGGTTGGTACAGTGACTTACTGTACAAGTAAATATTCTCGAATTTTAGTCCGTTTTCATTAAATATTAAACTAAGTAAAGCGTTGGTTTTTCCACATCCGCTAGGTCCACAAAAAATTGCCCTAAATGAGTTTGGAAACAGTACACCGTGTTTAGATTTAGCACTACTTTCTTGCACAATATCTAGGTTTTCTACTGGAAGTGAAACTGTCTGCTGATGGATTTGCATCGCGTCTTTCGAATCGTTGTATCCAACGACCTCGCTAACAACTAAGTCGTTTTGAAGTTGGTGGATTCTTTTATGAGTTTTTAAGTTATCTTTTCTCGAAAACGTTTTACTACAGAATTCACACATAAAAATAATAGTTCTGTGAATATTCTTGTGTCTTGTAAAACTATCCGATCTACAAAATGTTGTACCGCAAATATCACACATATACATCACGTAGGTGGGGAATAAAACACTGACAATTATACTTAATTTTATCTTTATTATATACTAACACATTGTTACAATACATTCATACTATATTTTTAATTTGCCTTTGGATCATTTGCCTTCGGATCACTTGCCTTCGGATCATTTGCCTTTGCCTTCCGATCATTTGCCTTTGCCTTTGGATCATTTGCCTTTGCCTTCGAATCATTTGCCTTCCGATCATTTGCCTTTGCCTTTGAATCATTTGCCTTTGCCTTTAGATCATTTGCCTTTGGAGTGCTCCAAATTTTCAGTTCCATATCTCCCATCTCTCTCTTTGTGGCAGCCGCCGCGTTCCTGAGACTCATAGCGCGCCCTCGACGGCGGGGCCTTCGAACCACCCAGCGGTATCTTTCGAACCCCCTTGCGCATACCTGTTGCAAGGGTAAAGTATTCGGCGAAATATCGATCAATTGGTAGTACTTTTGAAGCACGACTGTAGTTGTTTCCCTACAGAAATAGAGGGCACGACCTGTATTAAAAATCTAATATTTTCATTGTATTGATCACACGTCAATTCATAAAAGAAAATCAGTAGTTGCAATCTTTATGAAATTTGGAATAACTCAAATATGCAGATTAGTTGTTCCATTTATTTCAAAATAAAAAACAGCAAAAAATACAGTTTTCTGAAATGGAGGAATTAAAATTTAAAAAAATGTATCACTTTTTATAGCATATATTTAAATAGGACATAAAACACAAAAGATATGTTAAAATATTTATTTGTATATACAGGATAATATAAAAAAAACTTATTAAAAAAAACTATTACTAACTAAATATATTACAAACACTTATAAATGTATTCTGCAAAAACACATAACTCTACCTGAGGACAGTGCACGGGTTTTCGTAAATTTTGCAAATGTCTTTTACATTGGTTTTTTTAACCTGATTATATAATTCAGGATTTTCCCCGACTATAATATCAAATTTGGGACATCCCAGTTGTTCTATATTATAGGCTAAATGTCCAAATCCTGCTGCCTTTAAGAGATCCAACTCCACATGTCCGCCTTTATAACCAATCTTTTGATCACCTGAATTGAAGCCCAGACGCCGAAATCCTTTGATGATGTCGTCTTGCGGTTGGTCGCCTTTCTGATCCTCATATCTCAATCCATGAAGATTGTTAGTGACCCACCTTGCGGTTCTGGCGTCTTTTGAATTGAGAGCGTAATAGCTTCCAACAGAATAATATTTGGAGGTGGACTGTTTCCATTTCATATCAAATACCAAGTATCTTATGGATGGAGTCATTTTCTTGAATAGACTTAGACGATTACATTGGTTCACTTAGCTAAAGTGTGCCTTTTATACCCCTGTTTTAATACGAATGAGCGACAACATTGCTGTTATCTAGGGAAATTGTAAACAGTTTGGCATCGTTGGCCGCGATGACTCCGTCGTGGCGAAAAGTGTACCCATTAACCCGAGCGAGGGTTATAATAACTGGACAGTGGGGGGCCTCTGTGTATCTGCCGCATATGTAAAGGTAACAGAAAGGGCGCGTTTGTGCCTAAATTGTTACCGTGCGTATGTGGTAGATTTTACAGAGGTTTCCCTGAATGGTTTCATCGACAATGCGAAGCATCGGCATGAAACTTTACATTTTTCTTTGACAGAAATGCCTTTGCAAAGATTCATGCGGTGTAGTGCCTGTAAAGAAAAGCTTTACATAGCTTTTCGGCAAGACACCTGCTTGATGTGTAAAGCAGGTGCAAAAATTATACCATTATTGTAAATAAAATGTATTATTGTAAATAAAATGTATTATTTGATAATTCTGTTTTTATTATTATTATTTAAATTAAATTCCTGACTATAAGAAAATAAACGTGTAATAAAATATTTAATTAAAAACTACAGTTTGATTTTAGGTAGTCGCATGCTACTGCTTGTCCGTGCGAGGATGATCGCTATGTAAAATCCCCTGGCTGTATTTTTTACCTTTCTTACATCGCTCAGCCGGAAGTGTGCACGTACGGTTATGCTAAAGCATAGCTTTTCGGCAAGATACATGCTTAATATGTAAAACAGGTGCAAAAACTAGGCCATTGGTATTATAGTAAATGAAATGTATTATTTTATAATTGTTTTATTATTATTATTTAAATTAAATTCTCGAATATAAGAAAATAAACGTTTAATAAAATATTTACTTAAAAACTACAGTTTGATACTACAAATGTTCTGGGATTTTAGGTATCCGCTTGCTACCGCTTGTCCGTGCGAGTTCGAGCGAGGACGATCGCTATGTAAAATCCCCTGACTATATTTTTTACCTTTCTTACATCTCCCTCAGCCGGAAGTGTGCACGTACGCTTATGCTAAAGTATGGTCTGCTTAGGAGAAAAATATTACTTTTGTATTTAGCTACCGAGCGACTCTGTATTGCACGTAATAAAATTTTATTGCTTGGTGTTTATAATGGTATTGGGTGAGAAATGAATAACAAAGCGTTGGTTTAAAACTATGTGTAATATTATATATATATGATTCAACTTATGCTTACTTATAACTAGTTAATATTTTATTCACACGCGCTTCATCTATTTCTATTATACTAATCCTATTTACTAAAATTTTTCTTAATTTATCTAACCTATCTATTTTATTTTTTAAACCAGCCTTGTTTTTGGCCAGCTTATTACTTTGAAGCTGTAAGACGACAACATTATCTTCCAGCACTTTATTAAGTTCCAAATTGTGACGTCCTCCAGCTGTTGGATCTTCAAAATCGAAGCTGTCATCCGGAAACCTGTTTGTGCGGCGCCCCCTGTTATAAACCGCTCTCAACGTCTCCATATTTTTCCCAACAGTCCTCACAGGACTGGAGACGTTCTGCCGGTGGGTTTGCTCAGACTGAGCAGGCGACGCATGCCCTGCAGGTTGCGCGGGTTGCTCATATTCAGGTGCGGGTTGTTCAGGCTGTACATATGTCAATTGCGCAGGCTGCACATGTGCCGATTCGGCAGGTTGTGCAGGCTGTACATATGCCGATTGTTCATGTGCCAGCTCACGCTCGATCTGCGACACAGCAAACGATGTTGCGCTTCTAATGCTTTCATCGTCCACTTCGGAATACTATAAGTATAAGATAAACATTTATTATTTGTTAGAATTCATAAACATGTCTACTTACATGATCAACATTGTTTTCTTCAGATGAATTTTCAACTGACCCCTCTGCCGCAAGCGTCTCGATGAGATTATAAGCAGATGGTGACTATAATAATTATTGAATGTTAGTATATCGCAAATCAAAAAATATTTTTCGCATAAGAAAATCTCCAACTTGCGGCTAACAAGAAAAAAGTTGGCTAAAAATTTTCTGATGCGAAAAAGCAAAATAGTTTCTCGAAGCAAATTGAAATAACGTATTTAATAATTATAAAAAAATAAGTTTTGACTTACCCTCACAACAGCATTGTAGTGGACAATCGTCTTAGTTTGGAACACACTCATAATTATAAGCAAAGTAATAAATTTAAAAATAACACACGACAAAACTCGAACACAATTCAACAAAATTTAGAAAACTGATGCTTTTGCTGAATTTCTACACCCTTTTGTAGATTTTAAAATGAATGCGTTGGTGGGGATGGCTCTCAACGTTGCTACTTTTTAATTTAGGCGTTAACTTTGCTCTGGTGGGAGTGGGGGTAACTCCACCCCTTCGGCGTTGCCAAAAAATTTTCTACTTCAAATTGCTCTATTTTCTAATTAGACGGCAACGCTGTTGAGTGGGGATAGGCAATGCTTACGTTAAATATAAAAGGCAGCCACATCCTTAACAAAATTCACTAAATTCAATTCAATACAAAGAATTAAATATTGCTTCAGCTAGATAATTGTGGCAAAAGTTTATAACACTCGTTGAGATGTATTCTCAGAATAAAAGAAAAGTGACAGATGATGGATACAGTGCAGGATGGAGTTCGTATGGTCAGTGGAAAACGGAAGAAAACGCAAATCCAATTAGGCGATTAAGGGACATTCATGTGAGGCACTATAATGAAGGTTTATACGCGGGATGGTTTGATCATCAGGCTGGTAAGAATAGGCGTTTTCTGGAGGGTGACGTGAAAATGGATAAAGTTCAATATGGTGCAGGATATCAAGATGGATGGATCAGATACGGTCAGTGTTTTGCGGACGCTAATGACATTTACATGGCTAAATCTGATATCATTGCATATAATAAGGCGTACTACGCAGGGTGGTTTAATCATCAGCGTCAAATCGAATACGAATCTGGGTATGTGGCAGGGTATTTTCGATTTGCGAATAATGAGGACATAATACGAAATCGAACGACTTATAATTATGCATATTATGAAGGCTGGTTCGACCGTCTACGCAGACAACGACAGTGCTAATATTTGTATATAAGTTTATTGTAACAAAATATATGAATTATTTTAATAAAACAAAACATTAATTAATTTTAGTTTGTTTTATTTATATACTGGTTTCTTGTTTAGTTTTGTTTATCTATTCCTTACTAACCCACTTTAAAGCAATATTTTTATCGAGGAATTTTAATTGGAATATTAATAATGTACACAGTTTTTTTTTATCAAAATAACAATAACAGCAAAATATTCTCATTTAAGTTTTAACATTGAAAGCCTTTTTTTATTAAAATCTCAGGTAGGGTCGCACGAGAAGATTTACAAGCAGGTGAAAATCTAAATAATTTGAACAGTCTGCTATAAAACTACCAGGCAGTAAATTTTTATAACATGCCATTTACAGGACTATAAAAAAAAGGTCTGACAAAAAACATTTAAAAGTGGATCATTGTTATGTAAGATCACCCCTTGAAGGAAGGGTCGCGCAAGAAGATTAAAAACAGGTGAAAGTCTAAAGAATGTGAACAGCCTGCTATAAAAGTAAAAGGGGGCAAACTTGTCTGCATTTTTGTTGACTCGGCACAAAAAGATTCAAGGTACTAAAACCAGGTGAAGGTGTAACTAATTTGAACAGTCGGGTGTAAAACTCTGAAAGGGTTAACTTTCTCTGGAATTATGCCAAAAATGGTTCGAGTCACTATCTGCGTTGCATTGGCTGTTTATAGAATTGTAGGTGGGAACTGAAAAGCTTCCTCCTACTTAGTAGATCCTTATAAAAGTACTGCATCCAACTGAGACGTTGGCGTCGAAAGTTGGCGTTGAAAGTTGGCGTCTAAAGTGGGCGGCTTAAGTGGGACTTAAAATGAAGTGGGCGGCTTAAGTGGGACTTAAAATAAGTGGGCGGCTTAAGTGGGACTTAAAATGGGGACTTTACATGGGGAATTTGCATGGGGACTATGTATGGACTTCCTTAGAGGGCACAGAAATTATTATTTTTGTTAGAATTTTTATCATTAGGCATTATTATTTTTTGTTTGGAGCTACATCAAGCTGCAAGAAAAAATTGTGTTTGGTTTTAATTCAAGTTTCAGTTTTGCACTTTTTTTTTATACTATTACTTTGTTGTACACCTGCTGGGTAGTTTGTTATTTTATTAATTTACTATGGGTAGAAGAAATGAAACATCTCTTATGCTACATATATTTTATTTTTAATTGTTTAAAGTTCTTATTAATTTCATATATATCAATTTCATATTTTAGTTTCTGTAATTTTCGAATGTGAGACTCCAAAGTATTTTTATAGCTGTTCCGGTTCTTGGACGGAAAATTGAATATTAGTTGTTTTCCCGACAGGTCCATAACTAATAAGATAATACTTTCGCCCGTTGAAAATGTCCTTGTTTACTTGCTCAATTCGTTCTTCTGTAAATTCTACCGTGAACCTTTGCGGTAAAATTGTTTTGAAATCGTCGAATTCCAAAGATATCTTCTCGCCGAACTTGGTGTTTATTTTCGTAAATGCATGTACCTCAAACTTTCGGTTGACTTCCAAATCTTGGACCCTAATGAATTTCTTCAGGAACAAACTGTTATTTAAATGGGTCACAAACGATGCCATACTTTTAATCTTATTTAGTTAAGTTAAAAGTGAGAACTGTGTACTACTTTACCAATCAACCATCGAAATATATACTAAAAAAAGTGGAGGGGATCCCCCCACACAAATCCCCCCCACCGCTAGATTTTATCCCCGAAAACCCTATGCGGATCCTGGCTCAAAAACCCTTATGCGGAAGCTGGCTCACATATGGCGGCCATCTTTGAGCCAGGATCCGCTTTACTTAACTACTAACTCGAAATTTTTTTGTCATTTACACCCTACGTGAACTCTATCCGTGGACACACTGTAGGTATGTTTTTGAGGGAAGGAATTCTTCACTCAACGGCTTTATGTAGTATGGCTCGTGACATTCCTTGTGTTGTCCAAATTAGAAAAATATGAACGTTTTGGTTTCTATTTTACAAGCTTTTATTTAACTTGCAATGTATGGTGAACTATGTATGTACCTACGTATCAGTGGCGTAACTGCGGAAGAGTAGGCCCGTGTTCAAAATTTCAGGTGGGCCCTGTGTTTTTTTATGTTTGAAAGTGGAGTAACAATGACAAACATTGTACAGGATGTCCCATTTTCAATACTTTTGCAACTTATATTTATATTTTGAAATTCTTACCTCCTAGAAAAAAAAACCGTGTACGCCACTGAATTCTACATGAAAAACTCTATAATGGTCGATTTTTACCATTTCAACAAGTTAGCGTATAACGGATATAGGGGGGTGCCTGAAAATGGCAAATTTTGAAAATCACCTTGTGTTTACTAACTAAGGAAGCCGCAAGAAAATTCTGTATACGAGCCTTTCTTTTTATGAAAAAGAAGGTCAGTGTCCCGAAAACCGCAACTCCCTAGTTCTAAAAATATCCGAGATACCTAACAAAAGTATCGAAAATGGGACACCCTGTAGGTGCATATAGAGAATAATCAAACTTAAACTTTGTATTGACCAACAGTTAAAAATGATGCACATTGCTCACTACAGGTGAAAAAACGCCATTTTATAGGTCAAAATGTTGAATCGCCATGTACGTTCTGTACAGGGTGATTCAAACTCGACGCCCCAGGAATATTGTGGGAACACGAAAACTGAAAATAAAATTTCGAACAGGGGCTCTTAAATGGAATAGAATGAAAAACATGGAATTTTTTCTATTCACTAGGATCGGTTTTCCGAAATCTAGTTAGCCATGAAAACAATTGCGAAAGTCAGAAATTATTTAAGAGTGTGTTAGGGTGCACCATTAAATTTGTTCTACTGGAGTATTTTTTAAATTTTTGAATTGTGCTTGTTACTGACTTGTTTGCTATTATAGTTTGTTACAAAATTTTTTATTTAATATTCCAGTTGAAAAAATTTAAGGGTGCACAAGACAACCTAACATTCTCTCAAATAATTTCTGACTATCAATTGTAAATAATTATGAACAACAAAAGATACAGAAAATCTTTCCCTATAAAAGTTGTTGTGGATGATAAATGATAAGGACTTTTAATATTTAGGAAAAAATGGTATGTTTCTGGGGGGAAAATATTGATGACGTCACAGCGACCATTTCCCCAAACAACAAAAAAGCAAAATTTCGGTCATAATTATTGGGCCTTATAGTATGTCCCATTTAAGTTCGAAATTTTATTTACAATTTTCGTGTTCCCGCAGTAGGCTTGGGGCGTCGAGTTTGGCTCATTCTGTAGGTACATTTACTCTTAAGTTATTATACATTTTTTTGTACTACCCTTGCATTTTTATTGTTGCGAAATTTCAAACGCCCTCTATGTAACCGATTAGAGATTAATTCTGACTCGTTGGTTATTACGCAGCACCACATCAATCGGCTCGCATCGGAAAAACCGAAATTTCTGCGCCCTGCATGAACCTTGGTGGCGGTGGGCCCCTAGCAGCTCTGGGCCCGTGTTCACCGCACACTCTGAACACCCTGTAGTTACGCCACTGTATGTATGTTTAGGTCAAATCTTGCAAGCCAAATTAGAACCACTTCCTGAGATCCGATTGAGCTGAAATTTTGCATCCACCTTTAGTTCCGGTGACAATACGATATACAATACTCAATATTGTAATACTTTCAAAATGGCCGTCGCCACAAGATGGCGGATGATGTTTTTTTTTGTCAACCCCCTTAATATGGGTATCAAATGAAAGGGCTTGATGAGTAGAAAACGATAAAGTTAGTGACATCACACTAAATTCAGTATGGCCGCCCCTCTAAGATGGCGGATAATGTATCTTTTTTGTCAACCCCCTTAATATGGATATCAATAGAAAGGGCTTGAAGAGTAAAAAACGATAGAGTTAAAGACATCACACTAAATTCAATATGGCCGCCCTTCTAAGATGGCGGATAATGTATTTTTTTTGTCAACCCCCTTAATATGGTTATCAAATGAAAGAGCTGGAAGAGTAGAAAACGATAAAGTTAGTGACATCACGCTAAATTCAATATGGCCGCCCCTCTAAGATGGCGGATAATGTATTTTTTTGTCAACCCCCTTAATATGGGCATCAAATGAAAGGGCTTGAAGAGTAGAAAACGATAAAGTTAGTGACATCACACTAAATTCAATATGGCCGCCGCTCCAACACGGCGGATTACATTTTCTTTTCCCTTAATATGGGCATTAAATGAAAGGGCTTGAAGACTAGAACTAAAAAGTTGAAAATAAAATTATTAATATAAAAAATATTTTTAAAAACAAGCTTTTATTTAAATAATCAAAAAAATCAAACCAAAGCAAACCCATAATTTTCTTACATTATAAAATTCTATATGATATAAAAGCTTGTTGCGATTTTCACAAAAACCACTTAGCGATTTTTTTTATTTAAAATCTGACACAACAGCGTTAATCATGACACCCCAAAACCCCCATATACTTAATTTGAACAAAAAATGTAGAGGGTGTTGGGTTCTACACCGTGTTAAAGTTGAGCAAAATAGGTACTTCAAAGGCACCTGGCGAGTCAAGCGTGCCATGGAATTATTTCAAAACAGTGGAAGAATTAACAGGACCACCCAAGATGTTGATGGAAGAAATTGCAAGAAGAAATATACAGGATGTTTTTCTCTACAGCGTCTCAAATTTCCGATTTTTTTCTAATTTTATGCTAAAAAAATCGTATCCGTCCCTGGATTTGCATTTTGACAAAAGTAAAAACGTCAAAAGCAGCGTTTTTTGAAGACCTTTCGAAAAAAATAAGGTTTTTGAAAATATCTCACAAAATATATTTTTTATCGATTTGTATACACTTAAAAGTAGACACCCTGTATATATCTTGAAAGTAATTCTAACTAGAAAATATATTTTTCTATAAAAGAAATTTACACATGAAAATCTCGCGACAAGCTTTTATATCATATACAATTTTATAATGTAACAAAATTATGGGTTTGAATGTTTTGATTATATTCTTCTTTTTAGAGCATTTAGGTAAATGAAAGATTGTTTTTAAAAATTATTTTTATTTTTATTTTATTTGTACGATGTTTCGAAAATATTTATATGATATAATGGATTAAAAAGCAATAATGTGGAAGTGCCAGGCACTAGTATTGCCGTTTTCAAAATTATTATTAGTCTCTCAAAATCAAAAACCATTCGAAAGATATTTTGGGATCAAATCAGTTGTTCAACATTTTAAAATATTTTAAACAATCTTATAGAAATTTCTCACTCAGTCACGTATTTACCTAGTGATGTGGTAGTAACAAGATTCTTCTTTTGCTGTGTACACTTTATTACATACAGATAGCTACCTAGATTTGTGCAAATAAACTAAAAAATTCTATACAGAGTGTGTGAAAATTAATGGGCCATAGAGCATTTACAAAATATTACGATTGAGATTGTTAACTACCGGTCAAATTTCAATCGTTACCTACTGGGATACAGGGCGTTGGAATCCATTTTTTGAAATTGAATTATATATATAAAATAATCAAGCTGCTGAACTGAAATTTCACCCTGTTATGTGTTTGGGGATGGAGAATAAGCTGAAGATATCATTTTATACGTATCTCACAGACACGGGCGGTTTTTCCATTGGTCACTAGTCACTAGTTGTTATTTTTGTTCCGTATACTCTAACAATTTATTATGGCTAAATACGCGCTTCAAGAACGTTTGGTTATTATCCAAAGATTCTATAAAAACAGACGTTCTTTTGTGAAACACTTATCGCACATTTCGCGAAAACTTTTCTTTCTCTTCTTTGCTTGCCATTCGTCGCTTCGCATGGTTGAGAAATTTGAAAATAATTTTACTTTTCACGGCGTAAAAACACCACCGTATAAGATAGTTTTGACCCAAGAATTGGACGCCACTGGACCACTATTGGCGCCGAGAATTTGCTGCTTGGAGTTTATAGCAATTTGAAAGGGATTGTAATTTTACGAAAAAAAAAAATATCTTTTCAGATTAAGTTCACGAACCTTGATATGTTAAGGTGGCATAAACACACATGGCATTAAATACTACCAACCCAAGTGAGTTTTTTGTGTTTATTTTGAAAATCATTATGTTTTTCAAAAAAGCAATGCCCAACTCAAGTACTGCATTATATTGGGCATATTTGGACAAAAAATCAGCCAAATCTGATGTCTCGTTTGGAAAAACAATATACCTAAAGTTTCTGGTAATTTTTTATTAGAGAAGAAGAAGAAAATACATTTCAGGTATATTGTTTTCGCAAACGAAACATCAGATTTGGCCGATTTTTTGTCCAAATACGCGCAATATATTGTAGTATTTGAGTTGAGCATTAATTTTTTGAAAGACCTAGTAATTTTAAAAACAAACGCCAAAAACACACTTGGGTTGGCACTATATGTGATAATGCCCCCTTAACGAGCAAAATTGCCGTTTTTTGTGTGAAAACAATCTACAACAGATTCACGAGGAGCCTTTGTCTCCGCTAAAGGTAAATGAGGTAGAAGATGCGGTTACAGTGAATGGTGAACGATACCGACAGATGTTAAGGACTTTTTGTGGCAAAATTTCGATGCACTTGATTTGGAGAATATGTGGTTTCAGCAAGACGATGCCACATATCACACTGCTCATGAAACTATCGACGTATTGCAAGAGAAGTTTGATGAAAGGAAAATTTCAAGGAATGCAACTGTTCACTGGCCTCCAAGAAGCTGCGATCTAACTCCTTTAGATTACTTTTTGTGGGGATATTTGAAATTAAGGTATATGCAAACAGACCACAAATACTTGATGCATTAATATTGCACATTGAACGCCGCATTCGTCAGATCACGCCCGATTTATTCGAAAAGCGGGTTCATCGAATTTGCTCGTGTAGACGAAGTCAAGGTGGACAGTTAAACGATGTTACTCAGAATATAATTGTTATCGACTGTACTTTAAGATAATGTAAAAGTTTGGTTTTATCTAAAATATTATAAATTTAATAAATTTTGTGGCGTATTCGAGCTAGCATTGCGAGGACATGACGAGTCATCAGAGAGTTCAAATCTATGAATATGCAGGAGACTTCTTGATTTTGTATCAGAAATAGATATGGCTATGAAACAACATTTGCAAGGAAATTCTGTCTTTAAAGGTCAAGAAGAGACAAGAAACAGGTTTCGAAAACACGGTTTCTAGCGATTCAGTGTGATGAAACTATACTGATGTTTCTACCCACCAGCAACTTGTTGTTATTTTAAGATATGAACGAAACGGCCAAATTCCTGAACGTTTTAGGAAATTTTTGAAACCTGCGTTACATAGTGCCAATGACAGCCACAGAAATTAAAACAGAGTTTGACGTTTCTTTCTCGCACTGTATTAATCGAGGTATTAATATTGAATATACGACATTGTGTAAATTATATTTTTTCTTCTAAAGAGCACCAAATTAAAAAATGAACACTCATGAAATAAAATTACCACGAGCCGCCACTGCTCACTTGCATTGTTTTTGGATTCTGTTTTTACTCGTAACTTTTTTTGAGGTTATTTCTTTGTCTTGTATGAAGAAAAAATGTCAAATGAACATTGGTTAAAACACCATTCGTTTTCTTCAAATAGTGTGTCCTTGTGTCCAAATTATGTCGAGTTTCAATCCGTTCCATTTTAAACGCGAAAAATTCTCTTCTGCCTATTGATCGGTAACATTTAAAAGCGGTTGGTGAACATTTTATTTTTCTAATGTTGGAGTTAATAGGTGTTTTGGGGCACGTTTTGTCAATTTGAATTTTTCGTTATGAAACAAATATAGAAGTTAGTGAGTCAGAATGTATAGTAAATACTTTAAAGGGGTGTTCGGCAGGTGGTTTTAAGGGGGTCTTTCATGTACAATTTTTCGATTTGGGCTTTCCTTGCTAAGTTATTCGGGTCTATAGGGTGACCCAAAAGTATTTTTTTTTATTTATACCTCAATAACGGCGCTACTTAAAAATTTTAAATTTGGTATGTGTTATCTACTTACTGGAAGACGTCTTAGGGTAGTTTATTCATTTACACAGTGCCCCAAAAAGGGCAAAAACTAACAAACCCTATTAATTTTTTTGCTCAAACTTTATCTTTTTGGACTTGCAGGTCCGTCATTTCAGTGTATCTTTTCATTTTGCATCAAAAGTGTACCCTTGTTTCATAACGATAAAATCAACCGTTTGCGTTGAAACTGGCAAAACGTGCCACAAAACACCTCTGTTAGCTTCAACATTCGAAACATAAAATTTTTACCTACCGCTTTCAAACGTTACACATCGACTGTACCATTTAAACTGACAAAAAAAATCCTATGAACAATGTATCAAGCTAACAGAGGTGTTTTGTGGCACGTTTTGCCAGTTTCAACGCAAACTGTTGATTTTATCGTTATGAAACAAGAGTACACTTTTGTTGCAAAATGAAAAGATACACTGAAATGATGGACCTGCAAGTCCAAAAAGATAAAGTTTGAGCAAAAGAATTAATAGGGTTTGTTAGTTTTTACCCTTTTTTAGGGCACTGTGTAAATGAATAAACTACCCTAAGACGTCTTCCAGTAAGTAGATAACACATACCAAATTTCAAATTTTTAAGTACCGCCGTTATTGAGATATAAATTTAAAAAAATACTTTTGGGTCACCCTGTAGACCCGAACAACTTGGCAAGGAAAGCCCAAATCGAAAAATTGTATATGAAAGACCCTCCTTAAAACCACCTGCCGAACACCCCTTTAAAGTATTTACTATACATTTTGACTCTCCCTGTATATACATTTTTGTTGCATTATTAAAAGATGCACTCAAATGATGAACCTGCAAGATCAAAAAGATAAGGAACTTCAAAAAAGTTACGAGTAGCATAAGCTATTTCAAAAAAAGAACTTCATCGCCCTGTATATCGGCAACTATTGAGATTTAACTGGTAGTCAAGCTCAATCGTAATATTTTGGCCCAAAATATATACAGTTGGTCCATTATTTTGAAACACCCCCGTATTTATCTATAACCTACTCGTAATACCTACTTAGAATTCACTACACTGTCTACACTGTATAGTATCAGTGACTATAGAAAGAATAGTCACTGATAGTATGCTGTAGGTAACTGTGACCCACTTCAAACCCCATAAAAATTGCATTTATCATCCGATTTTGATCTAGTTTTTTTTTTAACGATATGGTATTAAAAACTGTACTGTAGGACAAAATGGCACATTTTATTCAAAAAAAAAATCATTCCTGCTACAACATATTTTTTGGGTCAAAATAGGACATCATATTATGCATATTTTTATAAAAAATCCTGAATAAGCAACTGGATTGGGCAATCCTTAAAACGGATTTGTACCAATTATTTAAATTTCAATAACAATAACAATACAATAAAAATACAGCGGATGTTAGGCCCTACGTCACAACTCCCGTCCTTGTCTTACTTGTGAATATATCATGGATATCGGTCGTATATTCACGAGTCAGATAAGGACGGGAGTTGTGACGTAGGGTCGAACATCTTACCCATTTTTCCTGCCTACTCGCCTAAATCAAGTTGCATGTGCAGGATTAAAAACAATTAAAAGGTGAGTTACTTTATTACAGGGTTGCTGATTTTTTTTAATTTGTTTAGAAAAAATCAAATTGATCAGATTTTTTTTTATTTAAATCGGATTTTAATCAAAAAAATCGGATTTTCTTGATTTATATATAGAATTTTTTGTTTAAAGTGGTTTTCTTTTTATTATTTTATTAGGAAATTATATTTGATTTTTTTAAACGTATAAATAGATAATGAAAACGTTTTACTTATGTTTTTTATTTAAGGATTTCAGCAGAAAGACAAGTTTTGCAGACTTCTCGGTACTTAGCTTATTTCCTAATTTCCTATGTACCAAATTAAAAGATGAAATGATACGTGTTTTCTTACATAATGTAACTACATTTAAATCAAATGATTTTTTTATTTTAATCAAACAATTAAAATCGCGATTTAAATCATTGATTTAAATCAATTGATTTTAATCAAAGCAACCCTGCTTTATTACCAATAATGATAATGTCAACAGATATACCTAAAAACAAAAACTTATGTAAAAATTATGGTAGGTAGGAAAAATTTATGAAAATAAGTGATGGATTAGTATTTTTAGGGTTTTAATTATTTTCAAACCCCATGCAATTTAATTTAAGCTAGGAGGCAGGTAAAATAGGTACCTAGTTAAATTGCGATTTTCATTCGTTTCTAGAATTTTTATTGTTTAAAGTTTTTTTAACAAAATTTGGTACAAGTCATAGTCGAGCTTTTCCAGATGTCGTGCATTAAAAATTTCAGCAACACATTAAAACAATTTCAATTTTGTCTTGTACAGACAAAATTTTTACCTTTCTCCGTTTCAAGAATACCTATTAAACTGTCAAAAAAATCTCGATAAAAATCGGGAGACAAATTCAAATTTTATGCGGGTGTTCCGGTTTAAAGTGGCTCGCTCACTCTGTACATAGATAGATATTAACTATGCCACCATTGCAAACAATAAAAATGTTCAATATAACAACCAAGTTTGGAGGTTTAGATTTTAACCTACAATTTTTGTCTAGATACATGATTTCATTCATATATTTAAATATAACTTATAGCATATGTCTATAAATAAAATTAATCATCCTGCGCATACTTCCATCCCTCAAACGTGTGCTTGGTTTCAATTACTTTTTCCATTCCATTATTAGATGGTCGAGGCATTTTTAGATTTCGCGTTAATCTTAGATAAGAATGTGAAGCATGAAAACGTTAGTTTTAAGACCTGAAAACATATAAAATTATTAAAATTTACAAGGGATGATCAATATGTGTTTAGTAGGACATACACTTATACATGTTTCGTAATTTAAAGCCCATATTTTGTAAGCTGTCAACACTGGAGCGTCTCCGAGTCGTCTCAAAAATATAACTAAATCTTTCCTAAGGTCCTTATCGTATGTTTCGTACCAATTACTATTGAAAATTGACTGCGAAAGCTGTCCAGCCTAAAAAATAAAATTATTTGAAAGAACTGACAATCGGATTATCGGATTTCCTCATAAAATATCAAATTTGTATCCTATTGCCTCTTCTAGTCGGTGCTTATATACCTATATAACAGAGTTTGACCAATAGAGTCCCTATTATAAGTTTTTTTTGTTAATTTGTTCTATCTGCAGATAGTTTTCTTAAAAGTGAGATCAAATAAGGTATAGGTACCCAAAAGCAAACAAGTGGTAAAATTTTACATTTATTTAAAAACATGCTGAAAGACTGCTTTATTTTCTCTACATTTTGGACAATGCTAAAGGAACAATTAGTTCAATTTATATTCTTATGCCCTATCATATCAATTTCCAAAGGTCTATATTATATTTTTTAATTTGTCGTCATTTTTTCGACTAAATCAAGACTTGACCAAAACGGCTTTTATAAAACCCCGGAAAAATGTTTATTTTCTCTAAATTCAATCGTCCACGAGTGCACCAACGAAAATGTACTATAGTAATGTAAAAATTGTTCCAGTTTCAAAAATTTATCGTGAACAATATACTGCAGTCATGAAGTCAGTAAGTAACAATAATTTTTAAGGGTAGGTACAGTTAACTGCTCTACGGACTAAATTTACACCAAACAAGTCTAACTAGGCCAATGATATTTATTTTCTTTGAGATTCAACTTATTATGTTTAAAATACCCAGGAGTATAAATTTTACCTTACTGGAGAGATCATTTCCCATCATACAAATTGAAAACAATTCTACGAAATGTCCGCACGAGTATACTGTAGTTGCTATTACCAATATTTTTCCATCGCTACTCTAAAATTTTAAATTGGTTTTAGATACCAATTTCAACGTAATCCATTAAATATAATACATTTAAAATAACGAAAGCAGCGAAGCACAACCCAAACACACTACTGAAGAGTTGAATCATGTTTGGTAGGTTATAAACTCGTTCTAATTTTTTAGATGTCCTAAAAAAGGTTAACAAAATGTATTATGAAGTTTAAGCGAGACAATAACTAAGTATTACTCCAGCAACAGTGAATGATGGCGCATACACAAAATTAAAAATTCCCTGTTTCTATTTCCTTTTGTTGCTCCAGTTCCTGAGCCTTCTTTGTTTAATAGTTCAAGAAATTTGCTAGAAGTGGAGGTATTTCCAAGGTATCCAACCATTTCCTTGAGTATTTCATATTGGCAGTTGATATTATGGCATATTACTAAAAAATAGCAGTCTGCTCCGATAATAACTGGTAGTAAAAACAAAAATTCAACAAAAAGCTGCAATGCAAGCAAAATTTCGAAAGTTGGGCTTGTCTTCCATTCAAATGGAAATCTTGACCTTAGGACAAGTTCCCTTATGGAATCTAAAATAAATGAAATAAAAGATCTCTAGAAAGGTTTATCCACAGACCGTTTTCCAAAATATCTCACCTAAATTTGCAATACAATTAACAGAAATCATTGTAAGATAAGTTCCTCCAATTACATAATAAACTTTCATGAAAATACTTAATAGTTTGGCTTCGTTCTCGATTGATTTTTGAGTACTTTTTATTAGATTTGATCTCCAAAATTTCGTTTCTATAGTTGTAACAATATCATTTAAAGTTTCGCCATAAAAATATAGAACCAAACCTTTGTAAATGGGCTGAAAGAAATTACAGTTTATAGTTTATGCATTTATTATGAACCAAGTACGGTTAATGATATATATTTTACAAAACGTGAGATCGATATAACTTTTTTAAAATTTTATTTTCGGACGTTTTGGAATATTATAAATAATAATAATAAAGGCTGTTTTAGTGGCATAACAGGCAATGGATATCAATCGATATTAGTTGGTAGCGGTGAGATGTAGGAGATTTATGCGTCTTCTACAGCTACTAGAAGGGGTTAGAGGGTGTATAAGGTAACCATTTACGATGGTTGGTTATGTGAACTTTCTATTTGTCCATCAACCTACAAAATTCGACAGTGGAAATTCTAACCTACAATGTAAAACCAAGAGTATTCACAAAGAAAGATTTTTTGGTACCTGTAATTATAAATAATAAAGGATGTTTTACTGGCATATCAGGTAAAGGATATCAATTGAAAAAAAAAAAACTCCAGCCGCGACGCATTTTTCCGTTTCCTGTACGGCTAGCGCAACCGAGTGCGCTGATCGTGTAGGATGCGAGACCTGCATCTGCGTTCTCTAAGGGGTTAGCGCACCATAATATGCAAGAATTATTATCGCGCTGCGACTTGCCCGTCTGCGTACCCTGATCAGAATTCAGAATTTACTTTGAAATCTGGCTTGTGGTGTTGATTGAGAATTGCAGCGAGCGACGTGGAAAATTAGCCTTTGGAATAATTTTTACACAACGCAATTGTGTAAAAATGTTTATAGCCGAAATAAACCCGTTCAAAATTATCTACCTTCCCTTACAAAAATTCCTCCCTAAGATTATTTGTCGTAGATATTTATTTTTTATTGTAATTTACCTAAAAACATCATATCACCCTGACGATTTTTGGGATATGTTTTTAAGTTTATTCCCACCTTTGCGGCAAGTAAAGAGAAATATACAAATATTTTTTTAAATAAACCAATGAAAACCAAAAATCACTGAAAATTGGGATACTCCATTTTGTCGAAAGACACGAAACACGTAAGATAGAATAACTGTCAAATAAAAACTAACATACAAATGAGTCTGAAATTTAGTATGGTGCAACACCATCTGTCGTTAAACACTTGTACCTATTTATTGATCGACCCTCACATACCAGCCTTCTGCGACTGCCAGTGGCGTGGTTACGAAGGATCGACATTACTTAATGTGCAAGAAACTAGTACGGCTCTGTGCAATACAATATTTTATTACATTTTGGGAGAGACCATAAAATTTTCTACAAAAGTCATCTTTTGATTTTTTCCATATCTGTCTGCGTTTCAAGGCAAACACGAGTTTTGTGATGGAATTATTAAAGTTATTTTACCACTGCTACACACACAGTTGCAGCCAGCTGTAGGACAACTTAATTAAATAACACAATTATTTCAACAAACTAGGACAACGTATTGTTGTCTTTTAAGTACAGAAAAGCTATTCAAAATTTTCGATATTTTTCTGGAAATTTGAACATCCTGTATCTCAAAAAGGAAACTCCTAAGGAACTCTGTTGTTCATATCAACTTTTTTCTTAAAATCGACCCAAGAATCTTCCCTTGAAATTTTGTGACATAGGTAGGTACTTTACTAACACTCTGTATGTACACGCGCGGCCTCATAAATCGTTCCACTAGGCATGAGAAATAAGCAAGAAATCAAGAATTTCGGTTAAGTGCGGCAACGTTGCGCCATTTCCACGGCTTCTCAAATCAACAACATCCCCTATATCCCTCGTACTGACCCGCTCCTCCCCGTAGAAAATAATAATTGCGATACGTCAGTCAACGAAAATAGGTTAATAAATCGCTGCATTATCATTATAATAAAGTTTTACACAGTTTCTTGGTGTTTTGAGATTCACGTAACGTGAAATTATGCGGATTTCTTTGATTGTCAAAGTGGTATTAGTTAAATAAGGTATAAATCTAAGTATAATTGTGTTATTATAGAAGAATCTCGTAGTGGTTTTTTACATTGGTTTATTACACTTCTTTATCTTAACCGCGAACCAAATCTTTGGTTTATTTCAATTTTTAAAGCTTCCCTGGAGTCCTAGCGTGGGGATCTGATGCTCCCCGGGCCCCCGAACAATCGAGAAAAAACAAGCAATTTCCAATAGTGATTTCAGAGGTTTTTTCGTCTGTTTCGTCTGTTTCGGTTTCTCGAAAGTGGTTAATCGTGAATCGGGAATTTCTCTTACATATCGGATTTTCGAGGTTCTTTTTGGTACCGGAGGAAAGTACGACACCCAATTAAGAGATTTACCACCTTCTTCGATTTTTAGAACGGCTCTATTCGAAGTTATTGTCGAAAGACTTTTGCGAAAAAAGCCACCAATGTCCATGAGCAGGGTTATAAGATTTTCCACTATTATTCAGGCAATCTAAGGCCAACCCAATGACGTCAAAACCTATAGACGTGGTGCCCCATTGTTAAAATGCCCTTTATTTTGACGCCAAGATTAAATATATCCATACTACTCTAACAACATGCTACAAACAAAGACAGAAAGTCAACCATCAACCAACTATACACCCGGTGATTCCCGGTTATAGTTCCTCCAGAATCACACTTAGATATCGCATGTTTTTTCTTGTTTGGGGGCGCCGGAAGCATCGGAACCTCATCTGAAGACTCGGGGGATGGTCTAACGACGCCAGCCTCCGAGCCCAGAGTCGAAATAAGTTCGCTACGGCTCGACAAAAAGGGGCAATTTCTGACAATCTCGCGACATTTTCGGAATAATTTAATGGAGCGCTTAGATTGTGATTAGTTCTGGGCGTCAAGCGTTTATCAAAACAAACCTGTCTATAGGTTCTGACGTCATTGGGCCAACCTAACAGCGCCGAATTTTTTTTTTTGCACTGTAACTGGCAATGTCACGTAATAAGATGTTAGATTTGCCGTCACTTACGCTTTTAAGGTTATCGCTGGCTTTCAAACCGCGAGAGAGAGGAGGGGTAATTGCAACGTTGTCAGTTGAACGCCTTTGCATCCGTACGTATTGGAACGATTTCAAGGGCCGCGCGTGTACCTACAAAGAAGGCGCACCTAGAAAGCTCATTGCAGAGTGATTATTGGCATGTGTGTGCGTGCGCGCTAACCCCTTAAGGAACAGAGACGCAGGTCTCGCATCCGTTTCCTACACGATTAGCGCACTCGGTTGCGCTAGCCGTATAGGAGACGGAAAAATGCAGCCGGGACTCCTACTGTGGCCGTATGCAGTTAACCAACTAAGCTACCGGTACATCTCACTGCTACTAACTAATAACTAATATCAATTGGAATACATAACACCTAGCCGATGGAACTCGTATCTCCAATAGCTTAGTTGGTTAAGTGCCTACGGCCACAGTAGGAGTCCCGGGTTCGAGTCCCGGCTGGAGTGTGTTTATTTCAATTGATATTCTTTACCTGTTATGACTCTAAAACATCCTTTATTATTAATATTAATGTTGACTGTACCTGTACTTACCTGTAAATTTAGGCTAAGTACAGGAATTCTACTAAGAATATCTTCTAATTTGTCGCTCTCCATAAGATATATGATTTGAGAAATCTCGAAAGATGTGCATAAAATCGTTATAATTATAATCCAAACATTTTTCAAACTTCCTTTTATATCTGGAGCTAGGTACGCGCTTCGTGTAAGCCACTTTGGAATGGCCAAGCAATTTTTGACCACGTCTTCTTGAACCGGTAAAAAAAGAAAATATTATCATTGTATAAAATTTAAAAAAATAATAAAACATAAAAAAATTCAAACACTAGCCCTATAAGGAATTTTCCAGGGCTTCGAATGTGAAGTGTTGTTAAAAATTTATCACAAAATATACATTTTTACATACAATTTTGTAGGTGTTTCATCACAAAATATTACTGTGTATAAAATAATTAAAATGTTATGGTTATTCAACCTTCGTCAAGCAGTGTAACCTGCTTTAAAATAGATAATATGAATAATATATGTAAAGCCTGGTTTCCAGTTTCCACCAATATAAAATATTGTTAGTGGCCTACAATAACAAAATACTTAACTTTTATTCGATATTTGTAAATGATATTAGGGAGAAATTCAATAAAAAGTTAAAATACCTAAAATATTATGTTGCAACGGCATCATAACTTTCAAATTAACAAGAGAACTTTAGTAGATGTTGTCTGACAACAGTCCTAAATAATACATATCCTATAATAAATTTAAAACGTTTATATGTTGCTTCAAAGGCACAAGAAAAGTTTATAGTATATAAGGTATAAAAAATTCAAGGTATTCCCAAATATACTTATTATTTACTATTTTTTAAAGTTAAAAAGTACCTAGGTACGTCATTTAAATTCCAACACTGTTATGCAGGAAATGGTCACAATTCAAATATTGTGTTAATAAATAAGAACGATAAATAGGTATAGGTGTACTTGTGTATGTAAGCAACAAACCTACCTGAAGATTCGGCCATTACGAAGATTCAAGATATATACAGAATTTTATAAAATTTACATTCATTTATAAAGGTGAGGAAATAAGGAATACTTACCTATTATAGATCAAAGGGTGCTAATGGCATATATTTATTAATACCACAGTAGGATACATTCGATATTTTTTGTGTTGGTAATTGGGGTTAATTACAGTCTTCTGGTGTGAC
The DNA here is from genome assembly GCA_963920635.1 of Pseudeuparius sepicola. Classification (NCBI taxonomy): domain Eukaryota; kingdom Metazoa; phylum Arthropoda; class Insecta; order Coleoptera; family Anthribidae; genus Pseudeuparius; species Pseudeuparius sepicola. The sequence continues at coordinate 48,692,690 of OY987299.1, read as the reverse complement.
AAATTAAAGATCTCTATGTACATATTAAGTATAGTATTCCTGTCAGGAATAATTAAGAAAATATATCGATTTGCTAATAGCATATTTCTATACTTTAATTATGAATATCAAAATCAAGTAACCTAAATTCCTGGTAATGAGAGCATTTGTTTTTTTAATTTACTAGATAGTATTCCGGTATTTACTGAATGATTGGTAGGCATCACTGGAGTTTTCCATAAGTTCGTATTTTGGTTCAAGATTGCAGCAATATCACGATACGTAGATACATTCATATTTTTCTTTGGCTCTGATGTCAAAAAGACCTAAAATATGCATAGTTGTAAATAGATGGAGATGGAAATCTTCTGCTGGAAACCTATACCAAAGACAATCCAGATGGGATTGTCTTTGCCCATACCTACATATATATATTTTTTTTGAACGGCGAAGGTCCCTAAAACATCGAAATATAACTTTATTTGTTTATTAATGACTTTTAACGTCGTCAAACACAATGTAAAGGTTAATGTACCATATTGATTGTAATTGCTATGCACTGCATAATAAGTGGTCAGCCGTCGAATAATGCTAACACATACAAGGTGTTCATTTGAAAACAGTCCACCCCCAATAACTTGGAAAGCGCAAAAAATCAAAAATTTGTCGGGACCGGTCGATTTTTTTGGCAATGATGCCGTCCGTCTTAACCTAGTCATCCCCTTAGCACTTGGCAACCCTAACTTGAAAATCTTATAAATGGAAGTACGCCACTTGCGATACATCATTTTAAAGCTCTTGTCATTGCGAATACAACGGTATATCGCTCTTTGAAATTGGTTCAGATTTGAAGAAGTTATGAGCAAAAACGGAAAATTAAATAAATGATAATAACTGACGTACTATTAAATAAAAAAATTTCAATTCTTTCTTCTGTAGAATAAACCATTTTTAAACTACTAGAGTGATGTCTACAAGAGAATAATAGAGGTGAAAATGAGCAGTGTCGAAAGACTAATATCACAAAAACAATGTTCTGGCAAAAAAGTTGTAAAAAATAGGCACTTTAAGGATAGGTATACGGAGAACAATTTTCCCTTAATATCGAAATAACGAATATCGTCAAACGCTACCCGGCCGTATTATTTTCTTTGCTTACGTTTAGAAATAAAAATTCGTTTTTTTGCTCATAACTTAGTCAAATCTGAACCAATTTCAAAAAGCGACATACCATTGTATTCTCAACGACAAGAGCCTTAAAATGGTGTATCGCAAGTGGGGTACTTCCATTTAAGATTTTCAAGTTGGGGTTGAATAGATAAGACATCACTGCGAAAAGAGTTCCCCATTCAAACAAAAATGGATCAGTCTCGGCAAATTTTGAGTTTTTTTGCGCTTTCCAAGTTATTGGGGGTAACTGTTTTCAAATGAGTCTTCAGGTGAGGTGCAGATGTTTCCGGTGCCCCCGAAAAATTAAAAAATGAGAAAAACACGCAATTTATAAGAGCGGTTCCTCAGGATTTCCCGTTAATTTCGCTAATTCTACAGCCGTCCCGTTTCTCTAAACTTGGAAATCGGGAGTCCGAAAATTTGGTTAAATATCGGATTTTCGAGGTTTCTTTTAGTACTGGAGGAAAATACAAGACCCAATTAAGAAATTTGCCATGTTCTTCGATTTTTAGAACGGCACTTTTCGAATTTGGCAAAAGACTTTTGCGAAAAAATAGTAAATATGTTCGTAGGACAGGTTGTACCTATTAAAAATTAAAAATTATCCACAACTTCTTTAAATAACAATGATCGGGCTCATATTATCTGAGGCAACCTACTCGCTTCGAGTAAAGAAATATACTCTCTACATTTTACACATCTTATTCTATAAGCTTATGAGAGTTTGAATCATGGGGCCGGCTCTTGGACTATACAAGGTTATACAAAGTTCAATTTTTGTTCAAATTTTTCTTATTTTCAAAATAATCTCCCAATTTTTGATACAAAAATTGAACTCTGCTCAAAATTTCCTTTCCGATGACATATCTTACTTAAGTATTTGTTTAAAAAAGGGCACACTAGGTCCATTATTAAAAATTAGGTAAGCAAAATATAACTAAATTGAAGTACCTATATGAAAATTGATCGGATTAAATTGAAAATAGGTAAATAGTTTCGAAGGTATGATTAGAATAAAAAGTGGGCGTTTCTGCACTAGTTAATCCTCTTTTCATTTTTTTAACTTTTTTAAAATATTATATTTATTCCTTTATTGTTGCGGCTGTTTTTGAAATAGGTAAACTTTTATACCACACGGGTGCTGGTGATAGTATCTCATTATGACTGCACTTTCATCGCTGCAAGAATTCTTTCCAAAGATTTCTCCAGCGGAATGTTGCATTGCAACAGAATCTTAAAATTTGCATATTATTTGTTATTATTATATACCTACTAGCTTTTTAGTATTTGTGTGGTTAAAATTTATATTTCGAATTACGTCATTTATTTATTAATAATTTATCTGGAAAAACTCATACGTCTCTTTTCATGCATTATTAATGCCAGTTCTTAATAGTTCGACCTTGCTAATAACACCCATACTTATGATCCATAAAAATTCCAATCTGTGGGACATTGATTAAAAATTAAAATACATAATGACATAAAATTTTATACAACAATTATTTCATGTCATTTAATTGGTATATAAAATCTACTTAATGTAACTAGAGAAAATATGTAGATACCAAGGGTGCTAAAATACAATCAAAATAATAATTATTATATAGGGTGTCCCTGGATTCACTGCAATGTAGATGTAGGTGTGAATGATAAAAAACATTAAGAGTTCAAATTTGTTATTTGGGGATTCGTGCTTATGCCATATTTTAATTTTTCTGAAATCAAGTAATACCCAAAAACATATTTTTTCTATCAGTGAAGTGTTTCGTGTTTTCAATTTAAAGGCCTCCCTTTATGTGGTAAACTTTAAAGCTCTGCTGAAAAAGCAAGCCTGAATTTAAAAACTTCACATTTCAAATATTAAATTATTTGTTATAATTATTCAGATTCACATTCAATAGTACATACTGAATTCGATCCGGGGGCATTCTATATTAGGTATGCATTTTTCGTTCAACAGTTTTTTTTCGAAAATAGGTATCTACTATGTTTTTTAGATTTATCATTTATCAGGGATAATAATACTTATTTTATTAGTCTCAACTACTAATACTAAATAGTACTTTACTTATCAAATGCGGAAAAGATATTTATTCAAATAAAAAGGGCAATAATATGAGGAAAAACAAGTACAAATGATAATAATTATTTATGTACCAAGGCACTGAAGTTCAACTTTTTATGACTCATGTGGAATTTAGTTGCCGAGGCCTCTGGCCGAGGCAAATAAACCACATGAGTCATAAAAAGAACTTCAGTGCCGAGGTACATATTATATATTTTTTTTGAAATCGGAAAAAAAAAGTTTTATATATTAGGCAAGAAAATAATAATAAGGGATCACCCGGCCATGAACCGACTACGCGCGGCGTTGCTTGACTTTGACGATCGCTGTACCTAGGTCAAGTATGACAAAGACACGGCGACTTCGAACAGAAAAACCAAACTGCTGCTTGTTGTGCAGCCTCCATAATAAATCTATTGATATTCAAACCTACTAAAATATTTATACTGATAGATGGCGCTGCTATAGGTAACAATTTCGCAATGTGTACGAATAGTTAAATGGGCTTTTATTGGCCGGGTTTTGAATATTTGGTCACTTTTGACGGGCGATGGCTCCACGTCTGACGTTTGATGTTTACATCTCGCCAAGGCCTACTTATTGAAAAAATCGGGTTACTTCAGTGCCGATTTCTGAGCTTTTAATGACGATTTTGAGACACTTTACTGCCGATTTCAAGAAAACATTCATAATTAAGTTTGCAGTTTAAAAAGTGCTCCTTCGAAGATATCTAGAGAAAACCATTGAATGTTGAACACTCTGTTTCTGCACTAAATCCAATAATCTTCTGTCTCTAATTCTGGTTTCACATTTCACACATACTTTATTTCAAACTAATTTAAAATCCATTCATTAATATTGCAAAATTCATGCGCACCTTTCTAATATTTATGAATCGGAAAATAAAAAGGATTTATCATTACTGTATTTTAATGAACAATAGGTGGTACATTGCCTTTTGGTATTTAAATTTAAAACTTTGTTTACTAATACACACCCTGATACTAATATCTGGTGTCCGGCCAAGGTAATATATAAACTAGTTATATCTAATATTTAATCAGGTATGAGCTATGAAATAATGTGTTTAAATATATCGAAATAATAAAAATAAAATAAATTAAATTAAATAATTAAAAACATAATTTTTAACTATAATAAATGTACTAAAAAGCAGCCCATTACAAGGAGGTCCAAAAGTCAGATTGAGATGTAGAATATTAATATCTTTTTAAATTGTGAATTAATTTTATTTTATAATCAGTCCAAGAAATTAATTTTCATGGCCTTTGCTCTATAGCGATGTCGGGTGTCGGGTGTTGAAATAAAAACGAATTCGGTAATTAAAATATACTTAAATTAAACACAGGGGCGCAACTAAATAAAAACTATATTTATATTGCTGTTGTAGAGAATAGCTGGACTTCTTGAATTGCTACGCCATACTGTTGACTGGAATATTTAGCCATAATGCTTTCAATAGTTATTAGGTAGTATAATGTAGCTACACCGGTTGGGCCTAGGGGGCAAGGCCCCACGGCGCCAAGGAAGAATATGCGCGGAAGGCCCCACTCTATTTTTCTTTTTCTGTAAATATGCTCATGCTTAACAATGCTCACTAGCGCTAATTAATGAGCTTAACTGATTTCCAAATTAAATAAATTATAATACAATCAAAGATCAAAATACCCATGTATTGAAATGTTTACCCTACCAAACTACTACACTTTGTATCACATCATTTTTTATTCTACGCAGATTGAAAAGATCTACCCGGCGCTGCGGCAGCATGTTATAAATCAATAATCATATTTTTTACAAACGCACTGACAAGCCAGCGAACATAGTAAGACATCCGCAAAGAAAATCATCGATGCATCTGCAAGGTAGTTTATTTGTATGCTGTTCGATAAAAGAACCAAGAAGTTTTCCAAACATTACTTGAAAGACCATTCCTTAAATACTGTGAAAAGCGATACGTCTGGCAACGCTGCACAGGGGAATGTAGGAGAAGCGGCCTCGCTCCGTGTTGATGCCCGGCAAGGTCATGGGCGCCTGGCTGTGGCGTCGGAATAAGAGGTTTTAGTAGGGTTTTTAAAAAAATATTTCTGTCGTTAATATGCACTTTAGAAAAATTTTAATTGCAAATTAGTAACAAGCCCATTTTCCCTACCTGCCCTTAAAACTAATGTACTGATGCACCCTGTATATTCGAAGATACTCGGTGATGAACCAACTGAGTTTTTTGGCTTCCCGTATATTTACTACGTCTGTGTTTTTCACCGCACCGCGCGCCATGTTCTTTTTATAATATGTCGATCGATCGATATATATACACTCACACTATTTTGGTTTTGCCAGTTTCCGCTAGATGACATTGGATGGTATTATGCGCACCGCGTTTTACTATTTCTTATTCCACATAGCCAGCGAATGTTTGAGCCTTTCGGTAAGTGACGGTGAGGTGCGCTGCGTCTGCCTGATGAGAGTCAACCCAACAAGTCCGAAATAGATGCCTGTCGTGGCCTGCACATCTCCCAAAGACCCACAGTAAGTTTCCATGACATATTGGAAACTAGTTTGGTGTGGCGATGCGAAGAACCAAAACATTTTAACCCATATGCCCCGAGTATTTTAAAAATACCCTTATTTTTTTTAAACCTTTCAAATGTACACGCGCGGCCCTTGAAATCGTTCCAATGCGTGCGGACGCAAAGGCGTTCAACTGACAACGTTGCAATTACCCCTCCCCTCTCTCGCGGTTTGAAAGCCAGGTAAGCGTAAGTGACGGCAAATCTAACATATTATTACGCGACATTACCTTACGTGACATTGCCAGTTACATCAGTGCAAAAAACATTATATTCGGCGCTGTTAGGTTGGCCTTAGATTGCCTGAATAGAATAATAGTGGAAAATCTTATAACCCTGCCCACGGACATTGGTGGCTTTTTTCGCAAAAGTCTTTCGACAACCTCGAATAGAGCCGTTCTAAAAATCGAAGAAGGTGGTAAATCTCTTAATTATGTGTCGCACTTTCCTCCGGCACCAAAAAGAACCTCGAAAATCCGATATCTAAGAGAATTTCCCGATTTACGATTAACCACTTTCGAGAAACGGGACGGCTGTAGAATCAACGAAACCGACGGAAAATCCTCTGAAACCACTATTGGAAACTGCTTTTTTTTTCTCATTTCTCGATTTTTCGGGGGCCCCGGAAGCATCAGAACCTCTCCCGGAGAACTCCAGGCAAGCTTTAAAAATTGAAATAAACCAAAGATTTGGTTCGCGGTTAAGATAAAGAAGTGTAATAAACCAATATAAAAAACCACTACGAGATTCTTCTATTAACACAATTATACTTAGATATTATACCTTATTTAAATTAATACCACTTTTCGTTGACTGACGTATCGAAATTTTTTTTTCTACGGGGAGGAGCGGGTCGGTACGAGAGAATGTAGGGAAGTTGTTGATTTGAGTAGCCGTGTAATTGGCGCAATGTTGCCGCACTTACCCGAAATTCTTGATTTCTTGCTTATTTCGAACGATTTATGAGGCCGCACGTGTACCTACTAGTTTTTCCAATTAGCTTTAGATAAAATGATAAAATTGTATTGATACAGCTAACCAAACATTTTGACGTTTTTATTCGGCCCTTAATGTACTACATAAAGTGTTTTTTTGCAAATGGAAACATATAGCTTTCTTTTATCGTTGTATGTATACAAGTCAAAACTGAAGGTGCAACCACGATACACAGATAAGGTATGCCAGCTAGGAGAACGAAAATTAAACTCTTCTGCGTACCTACGTCACTTCGACAAAAGCGCGGCCAACTCGTAAAAATATCCCTGAAATTAGTCATACATACGTCAGTTATCTATTTCACGTCAAATTAAATTCAAAAACAGAATGTAGGCACCTTGAGATACCTTGGAGTAAATGTGGTTGCCTAGCTTACTATAAAGGAGTCAAATTTCCGTTTAAAAATAAAAGGTAGCCATGATTTTGTCGAATAAGCGTTGACATCACAACCCCTGCGCGCTGACATACCATTATCTGTGTATCGTGGTACAACTATTTTGATCCGATATCTCACTATAAGGTTTTATTTTTCTAGTTACAATGGCCTTCCTATTAAGGGTACCTCATTACCGATTCAAAAAGGCTCTATTTAATTTAAAGGTTGATAATATCGAAATAGAGCTACAGTCTGCCTATACTGTCGTATCCAAATGTTGCTCAATGTTATCATTTCTTTTGCAATATTTTTTTGTCCAATATTGTGCAGTTCGCAAACTTACCTAAATGTTATATTTTAGTTGTCAGGTGCGAGAAGTAAATATGCAGTTTATGTATTTATGTTTCTGGCATAGTGTTTTAATATTTTAACTTATAAATGTAGCTAATAATGTTTTTTAGATTTTTATTTGACTAATTACACTAATTACAGTAGGTACATACAAACAATTTAATGCAAAATATACAAGAGATATTAGGTAAACTAGAATGTTCAACTAAAATAGAAACACTTAGTTTTAAAATTTTTATATGCAGGTAGGTATATAATATGTCGTATTATGTTTCTCCTTGCATTTCATAAAAAGAGTGCCAGGTTATGCCAACAATAATTATTAAGGAATTAGAAAAAACGGGTTGTAGATGCCTATATATTTTTATAAATCAGTCCAGATACATAATATTAAATAATCTTCATCAGTCACATGTGAGCTATATACGGTTTATTTACCTACATACAACACAAAATTTAAAAAAAATGAAATTTAATTTAAAAAATATAAATAACGAAATGAAAAAAAATATATCAATTAAAGTTAACAGAAGAGTCTTGTAACCCAAGAGGAAGAGAGATAGGAAACGCATTACCTACTAGCAAGCTAGCTTTTGGCCCTATAGGGCATAAAAGTATAGCAGGCGCTTCACGCTAGTGCTTAAAAATCCGATAAAAATTGATGGCGATAACTGAATACCGAAACGTTGTGTTTAAATGCTATAAAATTTGTAGTAGAAATGTGTCCTAGAAAGTGCTTTTAGTTTCCCACGTAACTTCTTCAAAATACACTAGGTTATTTCCAGAAATCTCACAATTTACAATAGAAAATGTTTATAAAAAGTTATCTTTATAAACAACTTTTTCTGCACATAAAACTCCCACTTCCGAATTTTTGTTTGTTGGTCGATTTTTTGATTTTGATATCCAAATATAAATATCTTTTGAATATGCCCGTACCACGAACTCGGTGTCGGTGTCTAAAATTGCCTAACCTGAACCGTTTCTAATAGTTTTTTCGATATCTCTATCTCTTATACAATAAACGTCATGAAAAAATAACAATAAAATGATTATTACAAGATACTTTGTAAAGCAAGCAAAGACTAAAACCTACGAAGACGAAGGCTGGGAGTTTTATAAGCGTGAAACCGCATTTTCTGAAGAAACCGCATTATCTGAAGTCACCTCAAAGTTCAGTTCTGTCTTCCTCAATATCAACTCTGGCGTTTATGCTACGCCTTGGAGGTAGGAGTTCGCCTGCGTCGTCGCTGTTACCACTCTGGGATCTGTCGCACCGTAGCTGTGAGCGTATGGTCCCAATGCCAGGCTGGATTCCCTGCCAGGCCACGCCTGGCTCTTGTAGCTATTGCAGGCGATCAGACTGTTCATTGCTGGCGGTCGGCCTTGCTCTATGGAGATGCCTCCGTTGCCCACTGACCGGATGCTGGAAATAAGACATGAGTGAGACATGATTAGTGTATTGAAAGGTTAGGAGTAGGGAGTAGTACCTAGGTAGATAATTTGTTATATTAATAATTAATAGTATTAGATCCTAGAAACTAAGTTATACAAAACTCTTTCAAATGAAGTTTTCAAATTATAAAGGAGTCTTGCAAGTAAGAATTTGAGTTTTGGTCGTTTTTCGTGTCGTTCTTTCCAGTAAGGGATCGAAAAAATATTATAAAAAGTTACTTTATGCGTTTGATTAAGTTTCCATGATTTTAGAGTGTCTTAATGAGCTACATTAAACGTTACTTGGTAAATTAGAATTTATGTTTGAATACACAATTTTGCGAAACAAAGGAAGTTATTTCGTATATAGGGGTTTTAGGTGTCCAGGTTGACGTTTTGTGTCAGATGTAAATAAAAAATCGATAAATCGTTTTTATTATACTTCTTTGAAAACACCTTATTTTCATCTATTTTAGCAATAATGAAAGATGGGGTTTTTCGGGCTAGCGCACGGAAACAGGGCATGGAAAAACTTTCCGTGCGCTGAATAAAAATACCGAATATATGGCTTTAAAATAGAAATATACAGAAAAGTAAACTAAATTTAAGAAACTCTATATATGCTCTCTGATATTTAACATATACCCTACCTACCTATTTTGTATTTTAATTCGTAAGTGTAAGTGTTTCAATATTTAGATACATTTCTGTAATATTTTTGACGTTTTATTCACCTTATCTGACCATAACTAATTTACAACAAAGCACCTTTGAAATAATTTGAGAGTAACCATGGAAACGCATCATAAATACCAAACACTATATTGTCTGCATTGTTTATTTTTTGTCAATTAAATTTATTATAATATGCCGATAAAATGTTTTAGATAAAATGTTTTAGAAAGAAGTATAATAAAAAATATCGTTCATTACACGTCCAGAAATAGATTTTTCCGTGCTTGCATGAATTCGTCACTTGTCACGCGCGCACGGAAAAATCTTTATTTCCAGACTCGTAATGAAATATACTATTTAGTGAAAATCAGGGGTATAAAAAAATCCTAACTGCTTTGGATTTGCATTTTTACTAGGATAGAAAAGTAAAAACAAGCGTTTTTAGGACCTTTTAAACAAAAAAAAGTCAGGGAAAATCCTTAGATGGGGATACGTAAATCCGGCTTTAGACGGCTAATGTGTGACACAATATCGATCCAGTGACATTTTCGGTGCCAGACATTTGAGCTGAAATCTTCCTTGATTTTTGTTGTTAAAAACCATCCGAAAACTTCCGTTTTCTGGTAGTAATATGATGCACTGCTGTGCGCGTACGGCTGCAAAAGCTACGATGGGCGAAAGGAGCCTGGAATTACCTTTATGTTATATATCTTCTTCGTGAGAGTCGAGGTATACGCTATTTCAAAGTATGATTAAAGCCAAAGTTCAAGCCATTTTTTTGTAATTTGCGCTAGGTCTGTTGAATTTTTCATTCAAGTTTTGGTCCGATTTTGTAACACGACAGTTCCTGGCTTGACGTGTCCCCTCTGTTCCCTTGTCTAAGTGAAAATCTATACAAAATAAAAGATTTTATGTAAGTATTTCTATAGGTATAAAAGAGTACACTTTTTTACGTAAATAGGTACTTGAATTTTTCAGTATCAACACCAAGCGTTGTATAAGCTTTGGGTATCACCGAAAAGAACTTCATTATTATATTAGGTATATATTAGTCATTCTGTAAAAACAAACAACTTTCAATAAATAGTGTTCCAAGTTGAAAAGCTTATTAATAAACTGCCTTCTCATTGATTTAATACCTAATTAAGTTATTTTAATAAGATAATGGTTAGCATTTATTAGCCTCTTATTCTTATACCCAATAGTTTATTTATTTATTTCAAAAATTGCAAGGAAGATTGATTCCAAAATTAGAGGAGTAGGTACAGTTAAACCTTAGCCTCTTTAAGCTATGTGATTTTACAATAATTTGTCACATGAATGCATAATCAATGTTTACACTGTATCCGAAAGTAAGTTATGTTTCATCAGAATGTCCGTGAAAATATTTGATCTTGTAAATTAATAAAATCGATCTTCACCAATAAGTAATGCATTACATGCATTATTTGAATTTTTTATCAGAATGGCAAAAACTGTTGCTGTGTATGTGTACCTTTGTACAAGAGTATTCACTAAAGGTTACCAACCTCACCCCTAATAGAAAAAGTTGTAAATAAGAAAGTTGTATTAATTAAAGTATTACTGTCAAATACCTAGTCGAAACAATGACGTCCATGACTATTGTAAAATTCACACTACTTCAATAAATTAGGAAAAAACGTAGATTTTAAATTGTGTTCCATTAAGAAATATATACGAGCAAGTGTGGTTTCTTCCGTTTTCCAAAAGCACTCTGTATAAATTTCGATAAGTGCGCTGACATCACAGAAAAATTCCCTACCACTTTCATATTTACAATTTTTTTCGAGGTCGAAAAATACAAACTTAGGGGTTGTTAATTTTTTGCGAATACCCCCGTACCTACCAACAGAGTGTCTCACTTAAGAGTGAAACAACCCTATAACTTCTTTAACTTTTAACCGACCAGAACGAAATTTTTACCAAAGGTAGATGGCATTGTTGCCTACTTATTTCCAAAAAATTAGTTGCCTACTGCAAAGTCAAAGCCACCTGCGATGCCACAAACGAGGCTAAAAATCCAAAAGTCATATTAGGCTTTTTTTTCAAAAAAATTTACTAGGAAAAGTTGTTCAGAATCGATTCAGAACCCTAAATCCAAAATTTTGTCAAAATAAAAAATATTAAAAAAATAAAATTGAAGTAAAAATTTAAAATTTAAATTTTTAAAATTTGTTTTGTAGCTTTTATTTTAAAATAATTACTTTATGAAAACAATTTGCCTTCAAAACTTCCATCGCACACTTTTCTAAACACAGAAAATTATTAAATTTTGGATTTAGGGTTTTGAATCGATTCTGAACAACTTTTTCTAGTAAATTTTTTTGAAAAAAAAGCCCAATATGACTTTCGGATTTTTAGCCTCGTTTGTGGCATCGCAGGTGGCTTTGACTTTGAAGTAGGCAACTAATTTTTTGGAAATAAGTAGGCAACAATGCCATCTACCTTTGGTAAAAATTTCGTTCTGGTCGGTTAAAAGTTAAAGAAGTTATAGGCAGTAGCGTGCCGTGGGTAAAAGGGCGGAGGGGGCGAGCTATTTTAAGGGCGCCAAAAAAAAGTCGTACAATTTTTTTTGTTTTAACAAAGTAAACAAAATATATAATATTTTATGAGTTAGGTAAAGCTATAAACAAAAAAATAACACAGCCTACTTAACTAAAATAATAATCTTCTTGTTTTTACAGATTTAAATTTGTCTTATCATAATTGATTAATTTCGCTGTTTCTGATTCAATACTAGTAATGATCAGCGCCGGTTTTAGCTTGACTACCGCTGGGGTTTAAAAAACGCGTTATATTTCCTCTCAATTTTTTACTTTTGCCCAAAAAACTAAACTTTTTAGTTGGGAACTAGTCAGAAATTAAAAAAATAATAATAAATTATAAATTGAATCTTTGTGGCACAAAATTGCGCCGTAGGCGAAAATTTTTGAAATATTCAAGGTCAAACAGTTTAAATTAACGAAAATAAATTTCAAGCAAAACATATTCTTGTTAACTGGTTTTTATTTTTTTTTGTTCACTATGACTCATAACATTTGTAGTCAAGAAGTCCTACTCAATCTTCTTTTATAGAGCAACTGTGACCAATAGAAATTTCGAAATTTGAAGTGTGAGCCGTGAGCCCATAAAAATCATTGCTTTTTAAACCGGCTATACAAAAGAAAGGAGAGGTGTTTGGTTACTAAAATGCGCACTAGGCGAAAATTTTTAGAAAAAATATAAAGCACAGATTGTTTAAAAGAGGTATAGGAAATTACAACATCATAACAGTATAATGTATTTTTCGTGTTTTCTCAATGTAGGGTGCTTGAACACCCAAACCATATTACAGCCATGGGCTAGTATGGGAAAAGCCAGGTCTCGTGGAATCGGTAGTTAGCTACTTGACAATAATAAGTAGGTATATTTTGCAATAAATGTATATGTTACACATTATTACATGACAATTTTCCAATTTATATTCAATCAATGAATCAATGTTGTATATTCTGCGTTTAATATTTTCACTTAGAAATTTTTATTTTCGTCCAAAAATCCAGGGGGGAGTAAAATCTTCAACGTATAGATGAATAAGATGATGAATAGGAGAACGTTTCAGATGTTATGTTTGCAGACTACGATCAAAATGAAGATGTCGCGTGGTGAGTGACATAGCAACAAAATGTGATTTATTTTTAGTTATTAGACCAACTATACCGCCTCCTAAAATTAACCGCCGGGCGCTATTAGTGCCCTAGCACCCCCCTAAAACCGGCGCTGGTAATGATAAGTTATTTGTCCTTTCCTGAGTCATTGAACGCCTTCGAAAATTCAAAATTTTGTTTAACCTGCTAACTGCTAAACGACCTTTCTGCTCCAGGGGAGTTGTAAAGTATGGTGGCAAATATTTTTAACAAAACAGTGAGAGCAGGAGAGCCAACGGTGAGTGATGAACTTTCGAGGAGGAGGTAACGACGACTCGAAGTCAAGAGCGGCGGCGCAGCAAAGTAGTGAACAAAGCAGCGTTGCCAACCGTTCCTTTAAAGGAAATATTTGCCGGGGATAACGCGAAAATAATATAAATAATAGACCATAATATTGTCGTGATTGTACGTTCAATTTTGCAATTGCACTAGAGCACAAAGGGCGGGTTAGAGCTGAGGGCGGGTTAGGGCTGAGGGCGGGGGGGGGGGGCACAGGCCCCCCCGTGCCCCCCCTACGGCACGGTACTGGTTATAGAGTTGTTTCACTCTTAAGTGAGACACTCTGCATATGTAGGTTGGAATTGAGGTACTATGTAGGTATTTGGTGTCCAGTCAATTCACCGAAAACACTTTACCGAAAGCATTTCACCGAAAAACATTTCACCTAACGGTCTATTCAGCGAATGCAAATTCATAACAACAATAAATAAATTGAACTGACTGAAATAAAAAAAAATTAATTGCATTTCAGTAAGTGGAGCTTTTACTAGGTTAAAGTTAAGTAATTTGTATGATTAAAAAGAGAGAACATATCCAGTACTTTCATGTAGGGGTAGTAGAGCTCGATTTGTTATTAAGGTATCACACCATGTTTTATTGGGCAAGGAAATTGCGTGTAATTTAGATCTCCCCGCTAATATTTTAGATAAACGAGAGGACATCTCGATTTACCTTGTTGTCATACTTGTCATCAACATTTCTAATATTAAAGTCAGCAGTTGCCATTTATTCAAAATTTGAATTATTGAATTTTTTACAGCTCACAAACAAAAGACCTATATAGGTAGCATAAAGTTGTCAACGCTAAAATGTATGCTAGAAAATTTGATCTTAACATTTAATTTTAGCACCTTTCCCGGTCGCAAAAAATCAGGAGTAAATATTTTTGAGCTTTACTTTCAACATATCATCTACTTCATGATTGAAAAGGCCCATTGTTGAAGCAGAAGTTAATTCATTGAAAATATTATTTATTTCTGACAGTTTTATTTTTGGTGAAAAAATATTCGTTAAATTGTTGTTACCCATACCGAATACAAATTACCAACTTCCTAAATTTGTATTCGGTGAATTATTGACCGTTTGGTGAAATGCGTTCGATGAAATGGTTTCGGTGAACGCTTTTCGGTGTAGTTAAGTAAAACCTATGTCATTGTATTTGTCTTCATTTTCGAGATATATTATATAATCCATCAGTGTACCTACGGACCATTTTTTGCCGATTCCTATAAAAAAAATTTTGAAAGGCCATAACTTTTTATTTTATATTATATTATCAAATTATGAGTTATTTTATTGGAATCCAACAAGGATTATTTCTTCCCCCGTTAGTACAACATTGATTGACATTGACAAGGAAATATACAGGGTGAGTCGAAATTAAACCGCCATACTCGTTGAGTAGTATTTTTAAAAATAAATGGGGTTCTTCATATAACATTTTGTCCAAAAACGCTTCGTTTTCGACATACAGGGCGTCAAAGTTTTCTTTAAAAAACAGAAAAAAATTAGTATTTTCGGTTCCGCTTATGATATCGAGTTGAAAATTGGTACTTTTATGTTTTCTGGGACGGCGATTATGAATTTTCTATCAACTTTCTTCTAGCCGCTAGAGGGCGTTGGCTACGTCGTTACTTTCGAACAAAAGTGTTTTAAACTTTTTTGTCGTTGAAAAATCTGCATTTTAACAGCGGAATATTAAATTACATTCGATTTTGAACAAAAAATGTCTCTTGTAAAAATACGAAAACCTTAACCGTTTTCATGAAAAACGCAATTTTGTGTCGCGGTGCGCGTGAATTCGAAAAAATTAAAATTTCGTAGTAGGCTGAGAAATGGGATTTATTCATTTGGAATTCTTTATTTACAGTAGGTATTGTCCTAAATTAACAATTTTTGTGAAATTAGTAATAAAAAGAACTTTAACCAAGACAACTTTATTAGCAAAAACAGAGAAAAAGCGCTTCAACGTTTAGTAGGCTTTGAAAACAATTGTGGCTTTTGGACAAAATGTTATATGAAGAACCCCATTTATTTTTAAAAATACTACTCAAATTTTGAGTATGGCGGTTTAACTTCGACTCACCCTGTATAGTAAGTTAGGTACATACTACAATGCATTTTAAAGAAAAATTTACATATAAAGTGAAGAATAAATTCCCAGCAATCGAAATCATTCCCACATATTATGAAGATTTTAAAGTCTATTCAGAACGTTAGTTAAAATGTTAAAATTACACAGAATTTTTTAAATAAATATGCCTAAAGAGCTATTCATAAATAGAAATGATATTAGGTTCGGGTAAAATTCCATAGCCAGCTTTTTATGCACAATGAAAACGAACTCCCAGAGCGTGTCCCATGTTTACATGTTGTTTGCACAGGTTAATAATATACAGGGTGTTTCCTAACATGTGGCAAAAATTCAAGGGAATATTTATGGGGTCAAAATAAAAAATATTTCCTATAAACATATATCCAGAATTGCTTATTTCCGAAATACAGGGTGTTAAAATTTAAAAAAATCCTTTTTTTATTATCATCTAAGAAATGCTTCGGCCGATTTCATTAAAATGTATAGTTTCTTAATAATTTTATTTGGTGTCTTTTAGACATATTATTAGAGTTGAACCAGGAATTCGAGAAGCGTGTCTATGGGGCCGTTCGCTTGGAATTTTACACAAAAATAATAACGCCCAGTACATTTTTGCAATTTTTATAACATATACATCTTTTTTGTTTCTTGATTTTTTTGCATGTGGCATCGTTTTCGAGAAAAAAATCCTAACTTTTGCAGGTCTCTAAAGTTTGAATTTTATTTATTAACATACGAAAAAATCAAGGCAAGTAGTATGTGACTGATTGATTATTTCTTGTTCGATTCATTGCTAGACTCATTGCCTACTGCTTCCTGTATGGCAGTCGGTTTAGCCTTACCTACTGATGAGGGATCACCGTCCCGAAACAGTCCTCTCTTTCTTTAACAACCTGTATTTCGTAAATGAAGCAATTCTGGACATGTTTATAGCAACTTTTTTTAAAGTATTGCCTTACATTTTTGCCACATGTTTAAGGACCACCCTGTATAATTTTCTCATTGGAAATATTATCATAATGTATGTGAAATCTGTAGTAAAGTTGTAAAATACCCGATGCGTGAAACTATTTCCTTTTGGCGTTGAATAAATAAACTTCATTAGAAATGATTTAAACATAGGTACAATACCTTTACCTATATTATTATAATAAGCTTATAATCGTCTCTACTGAATGCCAAGAACTTTTTCTTTTTATAATGAAGAAGTTAATCTACCAAGAAATCTCATTTGAAATTTGTAGGTATAGAAATGAAAATATTTATGATTTTTTATTGCCTTATTTTTTGACGAGCATCCTCTGGATGACGTCACAAATCTACAACTGTGGATGTTGTCCCGAGTTTCAAAGACAAATTTCAAATCAAGTGGGATGTTTTTGTGGCATAGCACGTAAATGATAATAATCAGTTGAAAAAAATTCACTCCAACCGGGATTCGAACCCGGGACCCCTACTGGGGCCGTAGGCACTTTGAACTAACTAAGCTACCCGAGCGTACGAGATCCATCAGCTAGCTGGTATTTAATCCAACTGACTAGGTATATCCCTTACATCTCACCGCTACTTACTATGCAGTCAGTTGGATTAAATGCCACCTATCCGAAAGAACCAGTATGCTCCGGCAGCTGATTAACCTATGTCTCAAAAACATCCCTCTTAATTTATATTTACAGGTGCAAAAATCCATTCTTATTTGTTTATTATTGGCTTGACAAATTTAGAATTTGTCTAAAATTAAATTCAACGTTGCACTTATGAGCTTCCGACTTTATGTTTCTCTTTATAAGATCGAGAAGACACAAGTAATAAAAAAGATAAATCACTTAAAAACAAGTTTAAACCAACGTTTCTCAAAATCTGTGTTTTGGATAATACTACACCTGACTTCATTTCATCTATTTTACTATATTCTAAGAGTTAGTTAAGTTAATACATTGTTACTGTTAACAAATCTAAAGTCTAAAGGTCAAAGATGTTATAATATTATGTAGATAGTAGATATACCATTTTAAATATCTCAGCTATTTTTGTCAGAAAAGTCGGAGGTAGGGGTGATCCATAGCTACACAGAAAATACATTCAGAACAGAAGGCTCCTTAATAACAGCTGTCAAATGACTCCAACTTTTAAGCTTAATGTTTTTCAAATCCATTGATATTGAGGTCCACTATTAGATGTTGGCTAATCTACAAATTGGGAAGCTTATATTTTAGGAAAATATCATTTCATTAAGAAATTCAAACTGCTTGTTTCTGGAGTCTGAAGTCCATTCGGCAGGTAGTGTTAAGGAGCTTTCTGTTATGGAACTATTTTTTCTGTGATAGCTATTATCCTTGTTTATGGATGCTCTAGTTAGCCAATGTCTGACACTGACATAAGGACTTGACAGAAAGAGAGTAGATATAGGGGACAGATTTAAAAAAAATAAGTTGCCCAGCTGTTTTTTGGTAGATTTTAATACAAGAAAATTAGTAGGCAATGACTGGGCCACTTTAATTTTCAGCGCCATCTGGTGCTTGTATCCAATAAATATTGCTCTCGTATCCTTATGATTTTGTTCAACACCACCTCTACTAAAGCCAAACAACAATACCGCTGCGTCACTCTGACGTCACTGCCTAGAGGCTATCAGTTAAGTTGTCAAATAATGTCAGTCGTGCTTCTTGCGATAGAACTTATTTGTTTATTTATAACATCTTACAGAATCATATTCTTGTATCATTTGTTGTGCTCGGCATTAAATAACTGAAAATAGTGAACAAATGTTGTGTACCGGGCTGTCCCGGTAACTATAAAAGCATCGATAAAAGCAGTAGTGAAAAGGCGTATACACACTTTCAAGTTTCGTAAGTGCGATAACTTACGTACTCAGCGGATTTGGGCTATTCACAGGGAGGATTTTCAAGTTTCATCACACACTGTCGTGAGTATTTACCTACATAAATCTAAAATCATAATGTTTTGTTGTCTTCACTCTTCAAGAGGTTTAAATATTAAACAATATCTGCTTCTGTACGACTAGCTATTTTCATAATACGTTCGATCAAAATAGCTGCACCTACATAGGTATGTACAGTTCTTCCAGTATTAATTTAAACAGCAGTAATTTGGAAAAGAAATGCTCAGAAATTTGCAGCTGTATAAGCGGCGGCGGCTTTTTTTGACGACTACAGTTTTGTTTTATATTTCAAAATGGGATGACGAATATTGCCATGCCCTCATGCCCCATTTTACATTAGGTATGTATACCTATACCTACACCTACTTGTCTTATTACTAACATACGCACAAACATTCCCTCTGCAATAAATTAAATTCGCGTTAATCAAGCGAATTTTCCTTTATTGCAGGTGTGTCACAAGCGTTTTTTGTAATCCGATATTTTACGGTTACGGTCCCCCGTAAATCTCCTGTATTATTTGTTATGTACAGTTTTGTGATTTTGAAACAATTGCTAACAATAGAAAATTTTTTGAATGAAAAAAATTACAGACCTTGAGCTTGCTCAATTATTTGGCAGAAAATTTCAAACTGATTTTCCCCTGATTCTGATTGCAAAGGTCACTCTACTTCTCAACTGTGGCAGAAAATTATTTCTGTTACTGTTAATATTATTTTAAGCAACTATTGTAAAGTTACAAATAATATGCTGATAATAAAAGAAAACGCAATCGAAAACTTGAAACACTCACCAAAATCTATCCAGATCCCTGAGAAACAAGTCATATGCCTATCGAACATAAAAACCACGTACATAAAATAGAACATATTATGATACTTAAAATAAGAGGCTCTCAAATGAACTATGTGTTCCTATATAATATTATGTAAGTACCTACTTATTAAGATGTATATGGTACGTGGCTGCCGAACTTTATTTTCCATTTAGGTATCGTAATTAATTTTCTATCAATTTTGCAACTGGTCAAAACTTTGTTTCTTTAACATTTTTCCATTTTCATAAAATAAACATTATATATTAAACATGGTCATTAAAATGTGTGTTTCTATGTCTTTCTCTCTATATCTAGAACCTGATATAGGTGATAAAATTGGTACATATTTAATCTATTTCTAAAATCTTCCCTTGCTTTAAAATTTGTGTTTACTCGGCCTCTTAAGCGTGACGTCACTCTGTGGTTGTTTGGCTTTAGTAAAGGTGGTGTTGTTTTGTCCTGTCACACATTAGCTAACTAGAGATTCCATAAACAAGGCTATTATGTAAGCATTTCCCTTACGATGCGGTCACCTGTGAAAATTATGGCGGAAAACTCAAAAACTTTTTTTTAAGATTTCGTAAGTTTTGCATGTGCGACATCGTAGGCAAGATTACGTATAGGTATAGGTAATTTGAAGCCGATATCTTAATCCGTTGGAAATTTATCGTGGTAACACTCACGTACACACCCTGACAGACACCAATTTTGTTTAGTGAACATTTGGTTTTCCATGCTTTAAGATATTTTTGCCTAAACACAAATAAAAACAGTTATGTAGTTTTTCTGGACTACTTTACTTTTATATATACTGCTACCCAGCGTCCAGAGAATAGTATTCTCTAGACTTTGCTGCTACTTTCGACGAAGATCAATCCATGATATAATGAGGATGGCATCGACCGCCGACATTTTCTGACGAAAATTATTTTGTGTGAGTCAATGAAAATGGACATTTATATTTATTCAATGGTGTTACCATATTACACGGTTCATTTATATCCTCTAAATTGTGTCATGCTCTCTTCCAGGTGGTACTGATGATGGCGTAAGCCGAAAGCGCTCTACCAAGCCAATTTAAAGAATATATATTTTTGCACGAAAATGCACCTCGCCTTTTCATACATTTATAATCGTCAAATTGCATTGGGTATGGTATAGTGCCTACTATAGGGTAGTAAGAATGACTCGAAGATTGAGGGGAGAGGCGGGTAGGTACCTGTGCGCACTTAGTCTATATTTCTCATCAAGATACTTTAATGTCTTGGTTAGAACACCGATAATAATCTACAGCATGGCCGTGATACAACAAATTAAAAAAAAATCACATTGCGCACGAATACCCGCGACCTATGCAGATAATGGTACGCGCTCGTCTGGTAATTGTGCACGTAAAAAATAAGATTGTTAAACATATTTAAATAATAAGTATAATTTTTATTAAATGTAAAGGAAAGCTACTTTTAATTCTAGGGAGGAAATTGCACTCTCCTCGAGTGTAATATATCTGATTTTTTCTACGTCATAAGTATTTAGAAAATAAGATAAAAATTAGGTAGGTATATTAAATTACTTCATGACGTGTACTAATAAAAATAAAAACCTCCCGCAGATGGGACTAGTACTTCCACATTGTTTTTGTTTCAACCAATTATTTAATTGTAAATGTCAATATTTCACACCTATTTTATCGACACGGATATATTTTGGCACATTTTTAATTAACAATTATTTTATTTCCTCACTCCCTCCTATTCATTCCCTTTTTCTAATAATATCAAAAATATTCTCTACTAAGTAAAACTGACTTATAGGCCAAGCGGCAAGTAATAAATAAAGAGGGGTACTTGGAAAGTATTCCGAAGTTAATGATATTTTGACACGTTATGTGTGGGTAGTCTGCGGAGTAAAATCTGAGTTTTCGACCTCGAGGACCCTGTGCTAATTTGGGGAGGACCCAAAAACCTCGACATTTTCGGACTCGTTTCAGTTTTTCGCTTATAACTTGTAAACCATACGTTTTTAGCAGAATACACTTATTCACAATGTTGAAGATCGTTAAATTTCCTTTAAAAATCACTGATCAGAAGTACTTTTTGATTCAGTATTAACCGAGATATAAGGATTTAAAGTTACAAAAAAATTCTCAAATTATCAAAAATTGTTTCCGGGCCCGTCCACAAATCAAACCAAGCATGAGATAACGATCTTTTATCTTTGTCTCCTTCACGTGATCCGTGTCAAACTCATATCTTTCTCTGCTAGTGTTACCATAATAGGAGAAGAAATCGATCTTTTGGTTTTGCTGACAGCCTTAGGTACTTCTAAAAGTAACATTTATTTTCTGAAGAATGGGAGAGGAAACACCCCTGCTGTTTTGTATTCTTCCCATTCCTGCAAAGTGGACACTCAGGATATTCTCTTCCTTTACGCAGTAAAAGGGTGCGACACTACTTCAGCACTCTTCGGAATTGCAAAGAAGAAGGTAGTACAAGTATACGAGAAAAACCCTCTGCTCTCAGAAATAGTTGGTGTTTTCAAAGACTCTGACGTATCACCAAACCAAATTCTTGAAGCTGGAGAGAAGTTCCTAGTGAAATTGTACGGTGGTTCCCTTGAAACAGATAATTTGTAATAACTGCGGTACCGAGCATTCTCGTCCAACGTTGTGTCAAAATCGAAATTCCAACTTGCCAGATTGCCACCTACAAGATATGCGGCGAAGGATAATTTCTTTAGGACGTACCTCCAAGTACAAACATGGATGAGGATGGAAGGGAGCCGGGAAAAGTTACCATCCTCTTGGAGCTGGAGCTTAACCAAAGGAGGTTAGTTAATACTAGAATCTCTCAAATTAAACATATTTATTTATTTATTTACAGGTGTGATCCCCATAACCACGACAATGGATGATGCTCCAAGCCATGTTCTAAAAATAATTCGATGCAAATGTACTACAGGGGGCCTGTAGCTGCAATAAAACAGGACTTGCTCTTCCATGTGCACGAATTGCCTTGGTACCGCATGCGAAAATTCACCATAAACTTTAAATCCTTATATCTCGGTTAACACTGAATCAAAAAGTACTTCTGAGCAGTGATTTTTAAAGGAAATTTAATGATCTTCAACATTGTGAATAAGTGTATTCTGCTAAAAACGTATGGTTTACAAGTTATAAGCGAAAAACTGAAACGAGTCCGAAAATGTCGAGGTTTTTCGGTCCTCCCCAAATTAGCACAGATGCCTCGAGGTCGAAAACTCAGATTTTACTCCGCAGACTACCCACACATAATATGTCAAAATATCATTAACTTCGGAATACTTTCCAGGTAGAAAGTACCTGCCTGCTGGACTATTATGTAGATACTAGTTTGCTTCGATAAAACTACTGTATCGCGAAAATAGTTATTTATGTACCAAGGCACTGAAGTTCAACTTTTTATGACTCATGTGGAGTTTAGTTGCTGAGGCCTCTGGCCGAGGCAAATAAACCACATGAGTCATAAAAAGAACTTCAGTGCCGAGGTACATATTATATTTTTCTTGAAATCGAAAAAAAAAATGTTTTATTAGGCAAGAAAATAATAATAAGGGATCACCCGTCCACGAACCGACTACGCGCGGCGTTGCTTGACTTTACCGATCGCTCTACCTAGGACAAGTATAATGACGTACGGCACCTTCTGACAGAAAAACCAAACTGCTGCTTCTTGTGCAGCCTACACAACAAATCTATTGATTTTCAAATTTACTAAAATATGTATACTGAAGGATTGCGCTTCTATAGGAAACAATTTCGCAATGTGTACGAAAAGTTAAATGAGCCTTTATCGGCCGGGTTTTGAATATTTGGTCACTTTTGACGGGCGATTTCTCCGCGTCTGACGTTTGATGTTTACATCTCGCCAAGGCCTACTTATTGAAAAAATCGTATTATACGATTTCTGTGCTTTTAATGACGATTTTGGGACATTTTAATGCCGATTTCAAGAAAACTAAATTATAAACGTTTTCACCCTATTTTCACCCCTTTCCGGGAATAGTTTTTTAATTCTTGTGCGTATTACCGGTAATTGTGTACGCACTGCGCCCAATTAACCGACAGTGACACCGCTCTATATTTAAAAAAAATACCCTGCCAGATCATTTAAAAAAACGAATTTCATCACGTTGAAGACGACTTATCGAGCAATAGTTGGTATAATTGGCTACAAAAAATTATCAAAAGTTATATCTAATACTCAGAGCTTATTTCATAAGAGACTCCTGTTTGAGTAAAACACACCAAAACACAAAAGTGGCTATTGTGAGTCGGTAACATACAAACCATTATTTTTGGAAGTCGCATGCTTCATAGTACTTGCATGAGATAGCAAACCAGTAATTGTTTTGAAATTGATTCAATCAGAAATGAAAATATTGGCTGCGTATACGATTAGTCGCCGTGCACTATTATTACCCGACTCTCCCTTATTCATTTTAACCAGAAATACTGTCAATTTTTGTGTCATACTAAATATTTCAATCAACTCTAGTATTACGGACTTAAGCTTGCAAAAAATTGTAACATTATGAATTAAAGTGAATCCTATGTATTTTGAGGCGGTCTTTCCGAAAAAAGCAAAAAAAAAAAATGTAGCCCCGGGTCGAAATTGCCCAAATTTGGGGTTATGTTCATTTTTCAATTTTGCGCAGGCGTGTCTTGTAAACGAATCAATATTTTGAAACGGGGTTTACACCATTTTAAAGCATAGGGAAAATGGTAATTTTCATGTCCCTTGAAAAATTTTGATCCGAGCCACCGTTCCCGAGATATAGATGATTGAAATGTATGTAGTATTTTGAGAAAAAATTGGGTGCTGAAGGCCGAAAATTTGAATGTTCGAACACTAAAGTTTTCATAACTTTGGTAAAAATTAAGATATTTGAAAAAACAAAAATGCGTTTTGAATGTAAGGGACGAGACTATTGATATCCAGAGGGACGCAAGAAAAATCCCAAAATTGGGCATATGGCGGAGGGGCAAAGTGTACCGATGACCTAATTTCATTGGTTGCCTGTAACAGGCAAACTATTTGAAATTTTTTAATGCCACTTACAGAGCTTATTCTTGAATGTCCATTCTTATGTTTGTATGAGTTTTACCGAAATCGGACTATAATTGGCCAAGATATCGAAGAATTATAATAATTTTTTTCCCCAAAAAAAAATTTTTTTTTTGAAAATCTGAAATGGCACAAAAGTGCCAAAAATGCACCCAATGACTAGAATTTTTTATTTTTCAGTACCTCAATGTGTCTAGAATGCCACTACGTTATAGAAAATTCGTCAAAAATATTTTGTCTATTTTTCTGACATTGTTCATTGTGTGAGTACCAAAAAAAACATGGTTTTTGGAAAAAGTTGCCTAAAATTGGCAATTTTCAATTACTTGGTCTGAAAGGTGGGCAAACCTAAATAGGATGTCGTCTCAACATGTGTATGAAGTTACAAGTCTGTATGTCTATTCTAAGTTGTAGAATTCCCCCGACAAAAGTCCCGTTACACGCGCTCCGCGGGATCCAAAAATCGTACAGTGTCACTATTGAAGCAGGCACCATAAGGGATTTTTTTTTATTTTTGGATAAAATGTTAATTTGACTTTGCCATCGATTTGTGCTTGTCAGAGGATGAAAATGACGTCACAAGAGTCGACTACGTGACTTGCGGTATCTGTCAAAATTGACATTTTTTCAAAAATTATCCAAATTCGGCTTTATTTGACACATTTTCGAAAAGTTATTAGAAAAAGTTGTTTCTTTTGCAATTTTTGGCCTACGTACCAATTTTCAGAGACCCTTGATAACATTTAACTTTTTGCGTGTTTTTGTAAAAAAAAACCAAACATTTCAACTAAAATGTAGGTATTTATTGAAAGTTGTATTTTTACCTAACCTAACCAGTTGATTTCTTAAACAATCTCTATTTGGTTTAAAAAATTATGTCAAGCTTGGTGCAAAGTTGATTTAATTTCAAAGGTTTGATGAACACAAACCTAGTCTATTTTTCACGTCGTTAAATACATTCATCTAAAAGGAGTTATGTAAAGAGAATACAAATAAATAAACACATTTGGTTCATTTGGAAATTAAATTAGCGGTTCCCGATGGAAATTTATCTCTGATAACAGTTTAAGTAAAAAAAATGAGTAGGCAAAGGAGACAGAAATCTTGCATTTCATTTGCGCGCTTTGAGTGCCGAACATTGCCAGAGTAAATGTATACAAAATGGCTTCTATTGACAATCATCTCAAAAGTCAATGTTCAGGTTCTCGTTGAGATAAAGGCCATTGCTTTCCAGATATTCTGCCGTCTTCTTTTAAATGGAGAGAAATTTCGTTGAATAACAATGACTTGTCGATTTACTGAAAGAGAGAGAAAAAAATGGGGAAAAAAATTCAGAAAAAACTTTTGGTCGTGTTTTTGCATACTATTGCAGATTTGGGCATGCGACCTATCACATTCAAAATATATCCGAAAAATACTCATTTTTTGGTCTTAGGAAATTGCTCATAAAACAAAAGTGGTTTTCTCTTAAATCCAACATTTTCAATTTTTTCGAGTAAGAACAAGCACACTGTCGACCTTTTCCGTAATTTGGGCACCTTACAGACAATAGCGCAATTTCGTTTTGTTTCCATCTACAAGAGTGCCTGAAAATACATAATAATCAGTAGGTCAAAAAATTGATGTTTTGCAAATTTTTCGCAAAATATTACAGATTTCGCCACCCGACCTCATTCGAAAGGTAACCAGAAAATACGCATTTCTTGTTTAGCATATATATATCTTCTCGTATTTCAAGTTTTTTTTTGAAATCACGAAAAACCAGATTTTAGAGAACAAAAAACAAACTTATCACCAAGTTGGAACTTACACACAGGCTTAGGATTAATTTTCTAAAATTATTTACAGTATATTTTTTTGTGTATTTTTTGCGCTCTTTCCGAAGGTGAAGTAAGCTTTCTACCAAAAAAAAATTTTTTTAGATAGTCCCGGAAAACCGCGCCAAAATCGCACGAGAAAGAATTTCAAAAAATTTCCCTTTCCGGTTTTTTGCAAATTTCCGAAAAACTATGGCAGATTTCGCCGCGGGATCTATTTTGTTTGAAAGCCAAAAAAACCCAAAATCTCTCATAGGCACATATTATGGCCTAACACTTATAGTTTCGCCACAAATTCAACGTGAATTTCCTGTTCATGGTTCTGATCAAAAAAACGAAAAAAGCAACTTTTTGGTATAAGCGCCTCTGGCGGTGAGAAATACGCCTTAAAAATATGGGTATATGAATTTCCGAACTATTTTTGCCTCCTCTTTCGACTGGTGCATTTATTTTTACCATACTTGGCGAGATAATTAGCAATTTTCCATGGGAAAATCCGGAAAACCCGGTTTTTCACAATTTAGAAAATTTCGACCCGGGGCTACATTTTATTTTTTATTTTTTTGGACAGAGCGCATCAAAATACATAAGATACAATTTGTTTCATCCAGTTACAATTTAATGCAAGCTCGAGGGGTCTTTTTTTCGTAATTTAATTAGACTATAGGAATAGTTACTGCTAGTACCTAGTATACCTACCTATACAGGGTGAGTCTAAAATATCTGGCATCCTTTTTTTGGGTAAGAGAGATGGTCATTCTGAACAACTTTTCTTAATTTTTTTTCCTATCGCCAAAATTTTTCTCTAAGTTACCCACCTAAAATGCCCCCTCTATGAAGACACGGCACTGACGAATAGCGTAAACTCGGTCTGAAAATACTATACTAGTTGATGATTTACCATTTTCTACTCGGTTGTTGGCAGGGCGCCATTGCCGTGTTTTCATAGAGGGGGGATTTTGAGGGGATGAATTATAGAAAAATCTCGGCGCTAGGAAAAAAAATTATTAAGGAAAGTGGTTCAGAATGACCATCTCTATTACCCAAAAAAGGATGCCATTATTTCAGACTCACCCTGTATAACCACTAGATATAATTTGTTAAAGTAAAATTATTTAAGGAAACCAATTAAATTAAATTTATAGATTTTGGAGTAGTAGTAAGGCTTTAGGACATATTTTTTAATGAAACATACCTTGTACTGCAAACGGATGAAAGACTCCTTGTAAAGATCGGTATTCTATAAGTACAGACAAAAATATAGGAATCAATTTTACATTTTGTATATATCGAAACACAAGCGATAACAACTACAGCCTCATGAGTTAGTAGGCTAGTTACAAATAACATTTTTATCTAAACCAAAACACAATAGATATTATTACTTTTATTTGCATTGGAAAAGAAAATTTTGAGACATAACTTTTGTTTTTGTTACTTGTTAAAAATTTAAGAAATAATATTAGTACTTACGCTCTCATGCTTTCAGTGACGCTCGTTTGAAGTGAAGCTGGTATCACGTTATCGTTAACAACCTCACCATTGGGTAACTTAGTATCTTCTTCTAGTTTGGTATATACGTTTTGTTTTTTCTGGAATATTAAGAACATCGCTATGGCAAATCCAACCAAAAGGTGAACAAGGACAACGAAGAGAGAAGCGTTTCTGAATCCGACGCTGTCAAAGAGAATACCACTAATGGAAGGGCCGATAAAGGCCCCTAGAGCGAAGGTGCTCGTCCATAAAGCTGACACGAGACCGAACGTTTCGAGGTTGTTGGGGAAGCCGTGTGATCTGCAAATAAAAAATTCGAAATCAACTTCCGCAAGTAGGGTACTCGACCGTTTTTTAAATGTAGGTACAGTTTGAGGCTATAGTTTTTTGTCCGATGAGTATGTACCGAAATCGCTTTGATTTTTTTGCTTTTGTTTAAAAATTTTGGGCTTTTATTGTTAGCCCCATTAAAAACATTCCTGGCGTCACTGATTTGGAAGTAGGGTACATTTGGCAACTTGGTCAGTCTAAATTGTATGTCTGTAATCTCCATAACCCCTTTCCATCTGAGAAATTTTGTATCTATGTAGGTACATACCACAGCTGACAGTAATGTCACAAATATGACACATAGTCAGTGAAAACTGGGAAACTAATGACTGTACTTTTCCAGTTTCAAATAGTGCAAAGGTATTCTGGATATAATGCATTTTTGCCCGCCTATATAATAAAAGGCGGCTATTATTGTCAAAAATACATTTTTGCCTATATCGCAGATCTCTTCCATATAGGCAAAAAATCTTTCAATATGAACAGAGGATACCGTCAGATTAATTGATTTTTTATACCCCCAAATTTCAAAACCATTTAGCGATTTTTTTATTTCAAATCTGACATCACCTCATTAATCAGGACACAGAAAAACACTCATACATCAAGTTTGAACAAAAAATACACAGGGAGTTCCATTCTGCAGGGTGCGCCAAAGATGAGCAGAATAGGAAATTTTAAAGGCATGTGGCGAGTCAAGTATGCCATGGACTCCCTTCAAAATAGCTGAATCTCTGGCCATCTCAAAATGCTGCAACTTTAAACGGGTCAAGAGTGCACTGGAATTATTGAAAAATATTAATAGACTCAAAAGCAGTTTATTTCCTTACAAAATGAAGTGAAGCTGGTATAACGTTATCGTTAACAACTTCACCATTGGGTAACTTAGTATCTTCTTCTAGTTTGGTGTATACGTTTTGTTTCTTCTGGAATATTAAGAACATCGCTATGGCAAATCCAACATATAAAAACAATTTTAGTTATTGGACCTTTTTCAACAAAGTCACTACTGTGTAAGATGATACATTTTTGTGCGTTTCCTTAACTCATTTCCTCATATGGACTGCATCTGCATTTTTACAAGCTTTTATTCTTAAATCTTGCAATTGAATTTTAAACCAGTTCCATCCAACCAATTGAGCTGGAATTTTGCACACAGTTTTGGTGCAATCTAGTATACTCAGTAATGTAATTTATTGAAGATGGCGGATTACCTATTTCTTCACAACCTCCTTGACATGGGTTTCAAATGAAAGGGCTTGACGAGTAGAAAACGATAGAGTGACGTCATACTAGATCCAAGATGTCAAATATACAATGTGTCCCAGATAAGAATGAACAGCATGGGGATCTTGCAAACTGTGAGAGATAGAACAACGTTTAAATGGGGAAAAGTTGCGCAATATTGAGGTCAATAAAATGGTGCAGATTTCTAATATCTTTTTTTTCGATTTTGAGTTATTTTGAAAAAAGTGAAGTTTTGCGTTTTCGTTTTTTTTTTCTGAAGTTGTTATCACAGATAGGAAAAAATAAATACACTTTCTTTTGTCACTTCTTTGTTCTAGGACATTTAGTGTTTGAGAAACCATCTTCAACTTTATTTTTTAAATACGGACCTGGATTTTCTTTGCAGATTTTGAAAGTACTTTTTATTGCAAATACCATGATGTATGACAAGAAATATTTTTTAAATGTTTTTAGACAACTATACACTATACTGAAAATTCCTTTTTTTCCATTCATTTTTTTCTATTGCATTTTAAAAATATTTCGTGCCATACATCATGGTATTTGAAATAAAAAATGCTTTCAAAATCTCAAGTTTATTTTTTAAATACGGACCTGGATTTTCTTTGCAGATTTTGAAAGTACTTTTTATTGCAAATACCATGATAAATATAAATATTTTTTATATGTTTTTAGTCAACTATACTGAAAATTCCTTTTTCTTCCATTCATTTTTTCTATTGCATTTTAAAAATATTTCGTGCCTTACATCATGGTATTTGCAATAAAAAATGCTTTCAAAATCTGCAAAAAAATCTAGGTCCGTATTTAAAAAAAATAAGTTGAAGATGGTTTCTCAAAAACGAAGTGTTGTAGAACAAATCTAAAAACGCGATCTTAAAGCCCGTTAAAAAGTGCCACAAGAGTGTTTTTCCTTTTTTTCCTATTTGTGATAACAACTTCAGAAAAAAATAAAATCTAAAACGGAAAATTTTACTTTTTCAAAATAGCTCAAAAACGAAAAAGATATTAAAAACCTGTTTGTAGCTACTGTTTTATTGACCTCAAAAGTGCCAACTTTTTCCCCATTTAACCGTTGTTCTATCTCTCACCGTTTGCAATATCCCCATGCTGTTCATTCACACATTGTAAGTACCTATATCAAATGAAAGGGTTTGTCGAGTAAGAAACGATAAGGTGAGTGACGCCATACTAAATGCAATATGGCGTATGCTCTAAGATGGCGGACTAAATTTCTTTACCACCTTCGTGACGTGGGAATAAAATAGGTACTAAAAAGCACAAAATAAATAAAAAAATAAAAAACCTTTTTAAAACAACCTTTTATTTAAGCCATATACTAAAACGAATAAGTTTAGGTTTTAGTTAAGGTAATTCAGTGCCAAATTGCGACAAGCTTTTTGACCGCGTAAAGAAAATACATACTTTGGAAAGTACCTACTTGCTTATCAGCCACGTTTATAGTGTCTGGGCCGATTTGGGTGATATACCTATCTACTCGATTTTTGACCCGTATAAATTTCAGCATTTTGAGTTGGCCCAGAGAAAAATACCCTGTATATTTTGAATCTTTGTGCACTTTGAGTGGTTCTGTTAACCATCCCACTGTTTTGGGGACATTCCATGGCACACTCGATTCGTCAGATGCCTTTAAAATTCCTGTTTGCTCATCTTTGTTTTGTTCAAATTTGATATATGGGGGTTTTGGGCTGCCCTGATTAAGGATGTGGTGTCAAATTCTCAATAAAAAAAATTGCTAAATTGTTTTCGTAAAAATCGGTGGTATAAGAAAACGTAGCCTGCCCTGGATTTGCATTTTGAAAATAATAGGTAGGTCAAAGGAAGCAGTTCCTGAAGGCTTATCAAACGAAAAAGGTTCAATCGATTATCTCAAAGAATGAAGATTTTGAGGATTTGTAAAAGTTTAAAAGTAGACACATCTGGTATATCATGGGTCCCTCGGCACTGTCCACTGAAGTTCCTTTTTATAACTCACGTGCGGTTTATTTGCCTTGGCCTTGAAAACCCCGTCAACTAAATTCCACATTCGTATCATTCGTTCTAAAAAGTTGAACTTCAGTGTCTCGGTACACAAATAATGATTAATAGGTACCTTCTACCTTCTATAGGTCTGTGCTACTACCTACATAAATAAAGAACGAATAAAATATCACACTCCAAATTTTTCTACACACAAGTTCCCTCACAAAATTCCAAATAAATAGCACAGCTTACCCTAACTAAGCTGTGTAAATAGTACGTCGATATTGCATTAAGTATCTTATATATAAATATAAATAATATTAATAGTTGTACTGGATAACAAGGTTAGGACTATGCATAAGCAACAAAAAAACTGGTCTAAATTTTGCCGACGTTTCGTCGTTATATTACGACTTCTTCAAGGCTACAAAATATAAAAAATATAAAAAATATGGAAACCTTCCAAGTAACAGGTAACATGCAGTGTAAAGATTTAAGAATTACATTAAAAAACAACAAACACAAGAGCAACAAAAAAGTTTTTTTTGTTGCTTATGCATAGTCCTAACCTTGTTATCCAGTACAACTATTAAAGATACTAAGGACGTGAAAACTTTATTTATTATAAATAATATTGTTTGGTAATTAGGCATTTTTGTTTTCGACTTACATGCTGGTTCTCAAAGCATCAGAAAATGATGCCACGAGCTGAGCCGCCATTCCTAACCCGTGCAAGATAAGACCGCATATCGTCAACCACAGCAATCTGAAAACAAAAAATACGATTGCAAAACAACTCATTATTACAAGATGCATACATTTTACAATTCCAGTGCGTGATAATTGCCAAATTAAATTATAAAATGTGGTTATAGTAGAGGATCCGCACTAGAAACGACCTTCACCCATCTGTTTAATGGATGAAGTGGGTTGTCTAAAAATTTCCTGGCCAGACTATGGTTAATTAAAAATTGAAAAATGACTTTTTATTAAATATTGCACTCATGAGTTTAACCATAGAAGAATCTACTACTTTCGGTTGGTATTAAATTTATTCGTTAAACCATAGAAGAATCTACTACCATATCTACTACGCCAGTAGATTCTTCTATGGTTTAACGAATAAATTTAATACCAACCGAAAGTATGAAGCCTACAGAATATACAAACGTTGGGTTGTCTATTTTTTCCTGGCGTAACTACTGGGTTGGCGGGTATAAACAGGTAAGTCGATAATAGTTATTTTCATTTATATCAAAATGAGCGCTATTTAATTGCGAATAAGATAATATAGGGTTGTCTGTAAAAAATCTGACCTGAATGACGGTTGTCGAGTTTTGAAAGGTGAAAATTTTATGCGTATGTAAGTTAAGACAAAGAGGTCTGAGCTAACTATCCCATGCGATAGAAGAGGACACTAAATTGCACCTACGCGCGACGAGACCGCCAGATGAAAGAGAGCGCGCATGCTATTTGTTCATGCAACAGAGAAGGATAGCGATACATTAGTAAATACTAAACATTATTTTGGAGCAACTGGCATTAGAGTTGAGAAAACAACGATAAATATATAATATATTAAATAATAATATAATATAATTTTATATGTGGCTGTACAACATATCGCGTGCCTAATGCCAAAAAGATATAACTATGCTATATATATACCGTAGGAGCCAAAAGGCGTATAAAAAATTGTTTTTGCTTAATCGTTTTGAAATCACTTTAAATGAATATATTCTTACAATAAAAGACTCGGATCTCTTTGTCGTAACTTTCATACGCATAAAATTTTCACCTTTCAAAACTCGACAACCGTCATTCAGGCCAGATTTTTTACAGACAACCCTATATCATCTCGTATTCGCAATTAAATAGTGCTCATTTTGATATAAGATTTATTTATTAACAACAAAACAGGTGAAAATAACTATTATCGATTTACCTGTTTATACCCGCCAACCCAGTAGTTACGCCAGGAAAAAAATAGACAACCCAACGTTTGTATATTCTGTAGGCTTCATACTTTCGGTTGGTATTTAATTTATTCCTTAAACTCAGGAGTGCAATATTTAATAAAAAGTCATTTTTCAACTTTTAACTAACCATAGTCTGGCCAGGAAATTTTTAGACAACCCACTCGAGATATATTTTCTAATATATTAAATTTGATATAAAATACTTTTCATCCATTAAACAGATGGGTGAAGGTCGTTTCTAGTACGGATCTTAGACTATTAGAAAGAACTGAACGCTAAAAAGCCAATTCCTTGGGATACTTATTATTTTTGGACTCTGTTCTGACATTTGACAACGTCGCGTTCGACGGTCGCTTTCTCCCTCGGTCTGAGCTTGAATCAGTTGCTTGTTGAATGTATTTTGGGTACTATTAGGTACTTGAAAAGTCTCAAGAAAATGGCTTTGCGTTGTTCGGTTTCATCTGATATTTGCTAAATTCCGAATCAAGTATTTTCGCAGCATCCATAAGATCCTCGTTAAGATTCAAAAGACCGATTTTGGAAATAAAATCTATACAATCATCCGACCCTGCTGAGCTTAATAAGTCTCATTTTATGCTTTGTGAGAGACTACCAATATAATATACAAAAATACATTTAATATTTTAGGTACTACTTGAAATATATCATTTCGTTTGCGTGCTAAAACCCATTTCTTAAAAATTTCGGATTCAAAATCTATTCACTTTCCCAGCTACACTAATTCTAATGTGATTCTGACATTAGCAGTAGGCGTAGCCGACCCAAATTTTGCTTCTTAATGTCGTCATGTGCGAAATTAACGAGATTTTAATGATGGAAGTAGCATACCGGATCTTGTGGTCTTGCTACAAACTTTAAATTTCAGCCCCTAAGGCGATGAAATGAAAGTTCCAAGTTTGCATTTCCACTCGGACGAAGTCGCGGGCATATTTATGGTGAAAAGTAAAAGTAAAATGTCAGGGAAAACAAAAGTTCCGAAAATTGTCATTTTAAATAATTTCCTCAAAAGGGCTTTAGTAGGAACTTGGCCTTTAATTTAAATGGAAGGAAAAACAATAGTTTCTAATTAGATTTCATCCACAAAGTGTTTTGTTGCGTCTGCTACAGTATCAACAAGATGAAGGTGCTTCACACTGACACCTACATCATAGCTCTCTAATTAAATTAAGAAGTTATTCAAAATACCTGAGGCAGTGTATATGGAACGACCAGCTATAATGTGGGCTTTGTGTAGAAAAGGGTAACATTATATGCCATATGTATTTGCGAATATTAATTTCCGACCTTAAGTTTGAACATGGAAGTCGGGACAAAGATCAAATTATTATTCTAATTTTGCTAGGCACATTATTGTCATAAGCGCAGCCTACTCGCCTCGTTGAAGGTGTGACTGCGCAAAGGCTGAAATGTGACCTTGTTATAATTATTATGAAATGCCTGTTTATTGTTATTACACCAGGCCACCAAGCGGTTCGGCCTGTTGACTTACTAGCGAAAGGACGAGGTACAATTCTTTATATTATGGTGGGTGAACGGCTAGAAAATTACGGTACCTATATATCGAATTGAAAATCTTTTGACATTGGAAGAATTAGTTTCTTTGCTATTTAGTGTAAGGAATAAAAAAAACAGGTGGAGTATATGGCTATTTTTACGCTTCTTGTAATTTCTGTGTCTGCGTGTTCGTCAACGATCAAAACAAAATAAAAATATTTCATCCATATTTTAAATTTCGGGTTTGTGAAGAATTTTATTGGCATTTTTCAGTTTTCACGTAATTACAATTTTCTTTTTGCCATTTTCGATAGTAGGTACTCCATATAGGCACTAGAGGCATGTCATTCTCGTTTATGGTATATTATATCATGCTTTCAGTTAAAATTGTTGTTGTTTTATAATTAATTTTACCTTTAGGAGTAACTATAACTAATACCACAGACCTATATTAACGAAGCTATATAGGTCTGTGCTAATACACTAAACCACACACTTGACCACCATATAGCAGCAGCAAGACGCTACCATTCCAGACGCAAAGAATTACAAGGAAGACGTGCCCAGAAGACAGAAATATCACTAGGTACATTTGGAAATTTCTTGAATAGCTGATTTCCTGTTTTCCATAACTCACATATGTGAATGTTAAGCCCAACTTAGTTAATTTCATTTAGTTCTATCACATACGCTACAAACATTTCAAATGAAAACATTTCACCAATGAAATGTTTGTAGTAAACTCGCGGTACTTACAATGCCGCGGTGTTTTTAGAGAAATGAAAATATTCACAAATTAAAAAGTTTCCAGATGTTTGTAGGTTGTGCAGATTTCGTCATTATAAGGGCCGTTCCTTCTAAGCCTTTCACTTTTTGCGTCTCTCTTTTTGGGAAATAGAAGAAATGCCCCAACAAACATTCAGTCTGGGACACCCTTTGTTTATTCTTCTGACGAGCCGCTAGAGCAGCGCTGCTACATATTTACCCGATATTAGCGGACATTTTTGAATCTTAATATTTTTTCGGGTTAATCCAGGTCGATGAAAAAATACATTCCGATAAACACATAAAATAGATGGTGTATACCTTAGAGTTAGGCAGGGCCGTGTTGACGTAAAAATTTGCCCGGGGCAAAGTTCTTTTTTGGCGCCCCCCCCCAAATCAAAATTATATCAACTAAATTAAATAAAATATGTATACTAAAATCTCTCTTTAACCGTACACCAGAAATTACATTTTTCTTAATTTGGTAATACAAGGTTGCCATAATTTTGTTTTCCGCGCCTCCAGGGGCGTATTTAGCATGTCTGGCAGAAATGTTAGTTCCTGTGACAGAGGCCTAACCATAACCTTGATATTATATGGTTATAACCTAACTTCGAACACAGAAACTATATCTATAGCCATTTTCTGTGCTTCAAAGAACAGACTGTAATGTTAATTTCTATATACCTACTCAAATTTAGAATTCGTGCGCGTAAAACGTAAATTCTGTTGATTACGGTCCTTTCCTCTGTTACCTATCAATAATATCAATATGGCCGCCGCTTAACAGAATTCTAGGGACATTAAATATTTACCTGTCATAATCTAGTGATAAAGAGCGATTTTAGTTTAGTTACATATTTTTCATTTATGCTTTGCTACTAAATAACTTTTAAATTTTGCATTTTATTTTGCACCAGAAAGCTGAACCTCTTACCAGAAAGAACATTTTTACAATTTACAAGATACGAAAATTTGCAACAATAGAAACGAGGTTGCTACGTTATTAAAAACACAGTGTGTGATTGTTTAGTACGTTTGCCATTTGCCATATCAAGAATTGGGCGTTAATTTTCAAATTCAAATTCAACAAAAACAAGACAGGGTTTTCTTAGATGCTACATATTCAGGATTCAGCTAATATGAATGTATGTATCTACTTATTGTACTTACCAACTAATTTACGATTACACGATTAGTATCCAGAAACCAAAAATCTATGTCGATACCTCTATTTAACTAACACGTTGCTCGTTTACGAAAGATGGGTTCTTTATTTTTATTTACAGAACAACCCTTTTTACAACGATTCGCGTCAACGTCAAATCGTCAAGCGCCGGCCGCCACCGCGTCATCTCGGGGAGAATAGCGAAATCAATTGAAATATTCCACAACGACATAGACATCGGTAGACGTAGACAAGTTCCGAATTCACAACTTACAAAGATTTCAGCGAAATCATCGTCCTAGAAAAATAAAAATCGGTAGGTAACTGAAAAATTAAAAAATGTTGAAATGTTTTTTTGAAGCAGTATATTATTAGTAGATACTAGCGCCTTTGTTGATTTTGGCGCCCCCTTGAATAGGGCGCCCGGGGCGAACACCCCCTTCGCCCCCCCCCCCTTAACACGGCCCTGGAGTTAGGACAAAAAACCAAGAGGCTCTTCACTGAAACCTGAAACCAAAGACACCTCTTCTTTGAGCTTGTGTTACTTACAGGGCGATAATTGAGAACTATGTGCTCCCGGTTGCACATTATGTTTGTTTGGACAATGCAAAAATAGCCAAGTGCAGTGGCGGCTCTTGCCAATTTCGCATGGAGAGGCAATTTTTTTAATAAAGTAAGAAAATGATACTTCTTCCAAAATGTCGTATTTTACGTGGTAATTTTATACACTTGTTCCCTTACAAAATTTGGATGTGATATTAAGTATATGTTATTTATCCAAGAAAGGGTTTAAGGCCTTTATTTTAAATTTATTTGCCACAAGCAAGCCAGATCTTTTTCATTGTAGCAGAAAACCCGATTTCGTAAAAAGTGAATTTCAACTTAAGCGTGTTATCGGTGTATGAGAAGAAAAAAAGATTAAAATTCATTAGAGCTCCAAAAAACCGCTGGTAGAATAACCGTGCGTCTTCTGCCTTGCTGAAGGAAACGAAAATAAATATGTGATTTGTGAATACAGCTAAATAGAGGCTAATGGCTAATGTTATTTATTTCTAAACAATATTTTCTAAAAAAGACCTCGCTCTAGTTTGTCTGTTCCTTCCGTACTCTGAATTTTTTGGAATAGGTTGGCACACAAGATATCAGAAATAAAAAAAAAACACAGAGTACCTAAAATATTGGCGCATGTCCGGGAATACCAAGTAATTTTTGGCCTTTGATTAAGAAAGTATTTATATCTTTAAACTCTTGCTAATATTACTGAAATTTTATCTTCCTAAAAATGATTCATCTTGAACTTTTGACCAGTAGATAATATATCATCGCACCTCCTCTCCAAAAATATGGAGCCTTTGAAACATTTATTTTAATTATCAAATCTCAAAGATCAACAGTCCCGTGACCTCTGTCCTCGCTAATTCAGATAACAAATTTTGTATAACGCATTTTTAAAGCCGCAACCTTAGAAGTCAATAGACTGTGAAGCGATAAACCACAATTAACATTTTCTGTGTCCGGTAGATTTCAAATTGGAGGCGGCGATATTTTCGTAGGATTTGCAGGATGTCGGTCCATCTTATAAGCGATCCCGTACCAAACTTTCGGCTTTTAGAGTATTTGCTATGGCTATTTCAAATATGATATTTGCTCTTTAATTCGAACCGTTTTGACGTCAAACTTATTTTTATATCAAGAACAAGATTAAGAAAAAAATTAAATGTTATTGGAATTTTTCGATTTTCGGCTAGGAATAATTTTCGAAAGTGACCATAGACCGTAACTATGTGGAGGTCAAAAAACCAAACTTAAATTTTTCTACGTACAAATCAAAGACATATATTACATATATATTATCAAGCTGCTTGCGATCGCTTCCTTCTCTGTGTATCGGTGCCAAATTTACCGAGAGCCAATCGACTATATTTTATGCAGTCCTTTCAATTTTAGAAACTCCAAAACACTGTTAAATCCATGCAAACCCCTAAAACACATTTAACATCCTCAGAACATAATAGACCGTCATAGATAGTGACAGATTTAGGTGCCCCATTTTCGCATATACAAGCCTCGAAGACGGTTGAAAAGTACATCGATGTTAAGTAGAATGAAGGGAAATTTACGAGCGGTCCCTGGGAACAACATATATGGAAAATTAGATTTTCCTGTATATCTAATATACATACAGGTTGAGTTACGTAGGCCGCGGTGGTCTATAATCTTCTACATTGTTAATGCTAGAAAAAAAGAATAGACAAAACTTGTAGAGAAACATGAGTACTACATTCCGAAAATATTTTCCAATATACAGGGTGATCCAATAAGTAGTGGCGACCCAAAGTTATGTTTTTTTTTAATGGAACACCCCGTATTTTGTTACGTTTTTTGAAAGCCCTTAAAGAGTACCTATGTTCTTTTTGGTACATGATATTAAGGGTCTATCTTTAAAGGTTAGGGAGTTACTCCACTTTTGGAAATGTACCTATTATTACTCAAAAACCAAATAAGATTTTGGGCTATAACTTGAACTGAATATTGCCTGTTACGCCTTGTTAACAATTTAGGACCGATATTGAGATAAAGGTCTGAATAACATACCGAACGATTCATTTACGCAAATCCTAAGTTTACTCGCTAATTTTAAAAGGAACACCCTATATTTTATTACATGTTTGTTTTTAAAGAGTAAATACTTTTTGGTATAGGGTATTATGGGTCTAACTTTAAGGGTTAGGGAGTTATTTCCATTTTGTTCTAAGAAAGGGCTTTAAAAGGGCCGATTCCATGATTAGGATGTCAAAATGTCACTTTTAAAGCTGTAAAAAATAAAAAGACATATTCTTGTTAATTTTTGGTATAGTGTGTAAATAAATAACATAAGCGGATGTCATAATTTATTACCATGTAATCGTCCCTTTTAAAGCCCTTTCTTAGAACAAAATGGAAATAACTCCCTAACCTTTGAAGTTAGACCCATAATACCCTATACCAAAAAGCATCTATTCGTCAAAGGCTTTCCAAACGTGTTATAAAATATAGGGTGTTCCATTTAAAATAAGCGAGTAAACTTAGGATTTGCGTAAGGGAATTGTACCAAAAAGAACATACTCTTTAATGGCTCTCTAAAAATGTAACAAAATATGGGGTGTTCCATTTAAAAACATACCACTACTTATTGGATCAGCCTGTATTATTGGAAAATATTTTCGGAACGTAATCCTCATGTTTCTCTCCGAGTTTTGTCTATACTTTTTTCCTAACATTAACAATGTAGAAGATATAGACCACCGCGGCCTACGTAACTCACCCTGTATATAACATGGTAATTATGTATACTAATTTGTTTTTTTTTATGTTTTTCGGGCTAGTGACGTACATTTTCATACTTTCGATGGGAGTGTGTGGAAAATAGGTCAAAATCTCCATTTTTCCTTATATGATTACATCCTCATTTCAACCCTTTAGCCACTCGCAATTCGCAATACTCAAGCTTTTGGTTGTCCGAAGCCAGGCTTTATTAATTAATCATTTAGTGAACACGGCTTGCGTGAAAATATGGGCAACAGGCACTTTTCAATTATGTTAAGGAAAATTCCCTTCATTCTACTCAACATCGGTGTACTTTTCAACCCTCTTCGAGGCTTGTATGCGAAAATGGGGCACCTAAATCTGTCACCATCTGACGATCTATAAAAATGTCACGCCGAATGAAATCAGAAAAGGTACAAATATTACAATAAAATTTTGCTTCCACGCCAAATCTGATAATTATAAGAAACTAGGTCATTATCTCCGGAAGGAAAATTGTTGGCCTCCGAATTAAAAAAAAAAACATGATATTTTTTGTATTCCTCGTTCAAAAAAGCAATGCCTATTGATGTCAAATTTAGTTAAATATAGCTATTTTTTATTATAAATAACTCTTGATTTAAAATCGGTATTTTCCACGTACTGGATTGATAAGTTTATTGCTTCCTTTTATATTATACAGGGTGTCTCAGACTGTGTTACACAGGCAATATCAATAAATTGGAAGAAAAAAGCAGTTTGCAGTGAGGGTCAGAAGTTTACCTCCCATGGAATTACCGAAGCGTTCCGTAAGGCCGACTTTTCACGAAACCCAGATGTCAGGAGCGTTGCTTAGGTGACCTCGAGTGGGAAAGTCGGACTACTTGGATTTCGGTGTAGAGCAAAACCAGCTACGATATCGTATGGCGAATGAGCCTGTAATAGTAGGTAGGACTGTCGAGAGGTCGGTCTGGCGACAATTCGGAGTCGCGGTACGCAGCATCGTGAAGCGTCCCGCAAAGCAGATATTTCGGGAAGCCTAAATTCCAGGCAGGACTTAGACCGCCCGTCAAATCATCGTCTGACGTTTCCTAAATGATGTTTTTTCGTAAAATAAATGTGATCAAAAATTGCGAGACAGGCAAAGTCAAACAGTAATTTAGTTTAGCAAAAAAAATCCTAATATGGGAAACCAATATATATTTTTTTAAACTAGAGGGGGCTGGTGCAATAGTATTCACATTAGTCATTCACCACTGCTATTTTTTGTCTTGCTTTTTATTTGCATAAATTAGAATTTTTGTTTCTTTGCCGAAGTTTTTTTCGTAATATATTTAAAGATTGGTGCGATAACTTAACTTTTCACATTTGAAAACCTCGTAAATCCCTCCCCACACCTGATACCATTTGTGGCCCTATCTCTAGGTACTCTAGGTATCTGCGTTTTTTGTATCTAGTGTAGGTACTTTTTTTTCTAAAATTTCACCTGATTTAGGGCGACCCAAACTATACTTCCCCTTAGTGTCAAAATCGACAAAAACGTCTAAATTATGGCTGCGATCACCATTTCCCAGCGAAGAAGACGATGCGAATAAAGCTCAAGAAAATTGATATAATATGTCTTTGTTTTATACGTAGAAAAATTGAGACAGTACCTACTTACCACTACCTGACAGCAAGCCCATGCATGCGCTTTGGCGACGGTAGATAGCTACCCGAAATCATTCTTGATAGCTTAACCATAAAGAACATGCAGGGGGCAATCTCGACTCAGTTATACGCCCGGAACCTTTTGTGATCCCAGTTGAAAACTTTTCAACCGACATAGGTACGAGCATCTGACACTTTTTTCGTGAATCATATACAGGGTGGTCCAAACTTTATCAGCAATACTTTAAACACCGCTAGAGAATTCCAAAAAGAAGATTTTTTCATATAAACATGTATCGAAATCCTAGCGGTTTTCGTTATACAGGGCGTCAAATTTCATTTTTTTTCAAGTTTTCTTTTATTTTTTCTAAAGAACAGCAGCTATGGCAGACATATTTGGTACAGTTTAGACACGAATTAAATGCAATACGGCTTGTCTACTTCCACCAGTGCCGGAGAGGCGGGGGTTAACCATAATATTTTTCAATACAAAAATGGTACGCCACTGGAAAAGTAATATTTTTCTGCCTTAACTAAATTTTCCAATCAATTCTAAGAAAAACGTATTCTTGACTTTTTTCGAAAATTGTACCTACTTTTTTGAAAAATTAATTCTAATTCTAATCTACTCAGTTTTTAATTCTGAATAACTTTCCTTAATAACATTTTGTCATAAAACCTACAGAAA
Source organism: Pseudeuparius sepicola (assembly GCA_963920635.1). Taxonomy (NCBI): domain Eukaryota; kingdom Metazoa; phylum Arthropoda; class Insecta; order Coleoptera; family Anthribidae; genus Pseudeuparius; species Pseudeuparius sepicola. The sequence continues at coordinate 48,650,223 of OY987299.1, read as the reverse complement.
GGGCACTTTACTGGGGCGAAAAATTAGCTTTTTCAAAATTTCCAAGACACATGATTTTTCGAATCTAGAAATCCTTTTTGTAGGTTTTATGACAAAATATTGTTAAGGAATTTTTTTCGGAATTAAAAGCTGAGTAGGTGTGCAAAATTTAAAAAACCTAGACCTACTTTGATTTTCTTCTGCTAAAAAACTTAAAAACGTTCGAAAATGAATTTTTCAAAAACGGTACATTTTTCGATAAAAAGTCATGAATACTTTTTTCTTAGAATTGGTTTCGAAATTTAGTGGAATGAAAAAAGATTACTTTTCCAGTGGCGTACCATTTTTTTTATTAAAAAAATATGATGGTTGACCCTCGCGTCTCCGGCACTGGTGGAAGTGCCAAATATGTCTGCCGTAGCTGTCGTCCTTTAGGAAAAATAAAAGAAAAGTTGAACTTGAACTTTGACGTCCTGTATAATGAAAACCGCTAGGATTTCGATACATGTTTGTATGAAAAAATCTCCCTTTTTTAAATTACTGATTATAATTTTACGTTCATAAAAGTTTCGTGCTCCCCGGAACTGATTCCCGTCACGATTTATTTCATGCGTTTGCAACCCCTTAGCAACTATCCCCACCGCCACCTAGCCAGCTGACACCCCAAACGTAGCTGCACAACGTGAGTACAATCGAATGAAAATATAAAGAAACTGCCCGAAATCGTTGCAATTTTTGTACAGGGAGGTTTATTATAAATTGACACCCCCCTTAACTTGTTAGTTTTTGAAGTTAGAAAAAAAAGTTTTTAACAAGAGATTTCGATACTAATACAAAGTGTTTTGTGACGCTGTTGGACCGTGTACAGTATTTTCTAGAATGCTGTGACTAACATAACTTATGTTTTTTTTAAATGGAACACCCTATATATTTTAGCATTTTTGAAATCTGCTCATCAAGGCAATCAAAATGATATTAAACTTTGTGGCATTATCTTTTTCCGTTTTATACTAAGTTTATTTAACTCGAATTTGTGGATCTCGTGATAAAGATAGACGATCGATGTAATAAGGAAAAATATTTGTTTTAAACAAGAGAGTAACATAGTGAAATTCCAAAATGTTTAGGAGCTTTTACGATTTTCGTGAAATTCTTTATTTCCAGAATACAGGGTAGCCCACCACGAACTGCATCGATCTATATATGGAAAACTAAAAGTAGGAAAATTCTGAAAACTTGGCACCTCACCAATGCCGATGGGCGCTGCTCAACTAAAATATTTTGGTGAATCTGGCACTTCCGGTTATACCGGAAGTTGATATCAACTTCCTTATCTCAAGTGGAACACCCTGTATATTATTGCATTTTTTTGATTCTAGACATCATTTTGGAACATAAACATGGAACATATCCTATGTCTAAATCCAACCGTTTTTGAGATATTTGCATTTTTCCGAAAAAAATTACAGGTGCAAACCTAAAGTCAATTAGCAACTTATACGAGGAAAACGCGAAATTTCAAAACGAATTTTTTTATGAATAAAAATTACATTCAAAATGTGCTTAAATCTCTAAATTTTCAAATGGAAACTCAAATTTTTTTTAATGCGATCTTATTCACCACTAAAAATGATAACAACTTTGTGTACGTTGAAAAGACAATCGCGGCTGAGGAAATGTCACTTGGTTTATAAATTATTGTCAACAATAATGCCGGCGCGCCTTAATTACACAAACGAAGATTATATAAATTTGGTTTATTATCTAGGGAGAATGCAACAAAGTAATATCAAGAACGTGCGATACATAATCTTCGTTTGTGTAATTTAAGCGCGCCGGCATTATTGTTGACAATAATTTATAAACCAAGTGACATTTCCTCAGCCGCGAATGTCTTTTCAACGTCCACGGCTAATATGATTTTCCAAGCGTTAAGCAAACCCCGCGTTTTATGGGCAAAAAGTTGGTTTTTCGTAAATTAATCGAAAATTACTGCATTTAGGTATAGGAAACCTTACACAAAGTTGTCATCATTTTTAGTGGTGAATAAGATCGCATTAAAAAAATGAGGGTTTCCATTTGAAAATTTCGAGATTTAGCACATTTTGAATGTAATTTTTATTCATATTTTGTGAACACCCTGTATAAGAACGGATTTATTTCTCAGCAGCGATCACTAGGTCAGGGCTTCTGTTACACGATGCCAAAAATTCGTTTTGAAATTTCGCGTTTTCCTCGTATAAGTTGCTAATTGACTTTAGGTCTGCACCTGTAATTTTTTTCGGAAAAATGCAAATATCTCAAAAACGGTAGGATTTAGACATAGGATATGTTCTATGTTTTTGTTCCAAAATGATGCCTAGAATAAAAAATGCAATAATATACAGGGTGTTCCACTTGAGATAAGAAAGTTGCTATCAACTTCCGGTATAACCGGAAGTGTCAGATTCGCCAAAATATTTTAGTTGAGCAGCACCCATCGGCATTGGTGAGATGCAAAATTTTCAGAATTTTCCTACTTTTAGTTTTCCATATATAGATCGATACAGTTCGTGGTGGACCACTCTGTATAATCAGTAAAATTTGAAAAGGGTCCTAAACATTTTGGAGTTTCATTATATTACTCGTTTGTTTTAAAAAAATGTTATTACATCGATCATCTATCTTTATCAAGAGATCCATAAATACGAGTTAAATAAATTTAGTATAAAATTTGAAAACGGAATTTTTCAAAAACGGAAAAAGATAATGCCACAAAGTTTAATATCATTTCAATTGCCTTGATGAGCAGATTTCAAAAATGCAAAAATATATAGGGTGTTCCATTAAAAAAAAACATAACTTATGTCTGCCACGGCTTTCTAGAACACGCTGTACAGTGTACACGGTTCAATAGCGTCACAAAAAACTTTGTATTAGTATCTAAAACTTTTGTAAAAAACTTTTTTTTAACCTCAAAAACTAGCAAGTTAAGGGGGGGGTGTCAATTTATAATGAACCACCCTGTACATACACGGGCAATTTTTGACAACGGACATGGCACCGGAATAAGAGTATAATCCTGGCTGTCAGTAGATTTTGCTAATTTTATTATGATGTTGTTAAAGGACTTAGAAGAAACCTAAATATGAGAGGAATTTTTTGTGATTATAGAGAAGTGTAATCCACAAATGAATTCCAAATTTACAGAAAATGGGGCCCAAATCGGTTATTTTTTAAATGCACTATTTTTCATATTTTCACACACCGTGTCACGGAAATAAAACGTTTACGGTTCAATTAAGTATGAGAGAAAATGTTGAAAATAGTGACCACAAAATATTTATATGTAGTTAACGTTTCAAGGCATTTTTTTTATCATTTTTTCTTGTACTAAATTTATCGGCAAACGTTTCGTAGGGTGTAAAAAATTTAGGTATGAAAACGGTTCGGGATCGGTATCGATATAAAGTGTAAATTCCGAAAATTCAATAATATGCAGGATGTTCCGTTTAAAAAACGTAACTTTGGATTGTGCAGATTTTATCTACAAAACACCCCCTATCAATTTGAATAAAACCTCGGAAAATCCAACCAAAAGTCCTAAAACTTTTATCTCTACATTGTTTTCTTCAACTGCAAAAATAAAGAAGTTAATGGGGGAAGTTAAAATGTTATTTGGATCGCCCTGTACATTATTCGCTAGAAAATATCTTCTGTTACCTCAAAGCGATGGCAGAAACAAAATATATGTACAGTTTGTTCAGCGAATGTTGGGCCCTACGTCACAACTCCCGTCCTTGTCTTACTCATGAGTATACGACGGATATCGGTCTATACGACCAGACAAGCATGGGAGTTGCGACGTAGGGCCGAACATTCGCTGAACAATCTGTATGTAGTTAGACTCTGATTCATATGGGATGGATGGGCCGAAATGGTCCAATTTTGTGGCCCCCTAGAGGTCCCGACTTGACAATTTGTGATATGTTTCTATGGGGGCGCATTAAACAACTAACATATGAAAGACCCATTGAAAATAACGAAGAAGTTTTAAAGCAGAGATTTTTAAGACTGAATGTACACCACGTGCGTGGTGATTCAACATTTTGACCCATAAAATGGCTTTTTTTGATCTGTAGTGAGCAACACGCATAATTTTAAATTTTTGGTCAATACAAATTTTAATCTAAGTAATTACTCATATTTTGAGACAAAAATTATTTAGAAATATTTATCACAAAGGCAGTTATTAGGCTTATTGCGCAAATGCTAATAACGGCTATTGTGATCAATCTTTTTAAATAATTTTTGTCTCAAAATGTGAGTAATTACCAAAAGTTTACAATTATGCGTGTTGCTCTCTACAGATCGAAAAAAGCCATTTTATGGGTCAAAATATTGAATCACCACGCACGTGCTGTACATTGAGCTTTAAGAGCGATAGAATCAATTTCACTAGGAGAAATAAGAAGCAGCTTTAGCCATTTACGACGTCAGTTAGAAAAATGCGTAGAATATGGAGGAGAAGTTTTTGAAAAATAAAAATAATGTGCCCCTAATTGTTTTAAAGTTTAATAAAATAAGAAATATTTCTCGAGAATTACAATTATTATTTAATATTCCATTAGTAATTTTATTTAACCTGTCTGTAATTTTGGATTATAAATAATCTTTGCTCTAAAGACAACACCTTTCTTATTTTGACAAATACGCCACAGTTATCAAAGGTGTAATCAAATAAAAATGTCAGAATATGACTTGGAAAAATTTCGGTTTTAAAAGAGTAATAGTATAGAAATTTCAAATTTTTCCTTGAAAATCTGGAATAACAATTTTTTTTAAATTTCAAACAAGTTTTTTATTTAACGTTTTGCATTAAAATTTATAAAAAGCCAACTTAACTCTTCATCAAATTTTACGTTTTTGTATAAAAAAAAATTTGGCATCGTGGACCTTATTTTTAAAGCAAGCAAAAACTTTTATAAAGAATAATATTTTTTCGCATCTTTCACTTTTTGGTCAATTTGTCCTCTTATTTACCCCATCCGTGGATATACTGTATAATATGATACTATCGTGCCCCGTATATGTAAAAACTACAATTGGAGGTAGTTTTTTGCACGACTTTTTTCCGTTTTTGGTGGTCAGACTGGTCAGAGCCAACAAATGCATTTAAAAGTGACCAATTTGGGCACCATTTTCAGTAATTTTAGACCTCATTTGTAGATCATCCAATATACCCACACAACATTCCTCGCATATTTATGTTTTTTTTAACAACATATAGAAAAATCATCAAAATCTACTGAAAGCCAGAATTACCCTTTCCAGTGACATGTCCTTTGACAAAATTAATAATCAGTGTGATTTACTAATAATAATAATAATAATAATTATGAATTGTCTTGCAGTCACTTGTTTTCCATGGATTTTCGGTGGTACCTACTTGAGCTAACCTAGTTCTAGTCGGCCCTAGGCGCAAATGCCAATGAAACTGAAATAGTCGTAATCGCAACCCCTCCATCACACAAACTTGTAGTTTCCCCTGGGGCACTCCTACTTTGGAGTACCTAGGTACTGTGAGAGTGATAATAATAATTATTATTACAATAATATTAAATAATATTAAACAAGCAATTGTTAAATATCCAGTATTACTTGTTCGCCTTTCTTTTTATAATCGCCTTCTAATTGATTTATTTTTGTCTAGACATAACATTTTGCGGATCGTGTTGTTTGTTACAAAATTGGGCAATTATCCGTATTATCATTTAAACAGTTAATTTGGAATATTGGCTTTACTATATTAATGAATTATCGAATCTGTCAAAAATATCTACAAAAAGAGTAATTACGGAATTTTTCAAATTTGAGTCGTTTGAGAAATTACATTACATCAGCCGTTTCCTACTATTAGCGTTGACTGAAGCTATTAGGTTCATCAAGGCAGCCATAACTATTCTGGAATGATTCAAACCTAAATGAGTAGATTGCTTTTACCAGAAGCTCGATCCTTGTGAAACTTTTACTCTCCTAACACGTTAGGAGCAAGATTCTAGTTTCTATGTTGTAGAATTAATTTTAATACGTCGCCTTTTGCTATAAGGCTACGCTAAAACATTTATAACTATATGCTACCGAACAGAAGTTCTGTTCGGTAGCATGTAGTTACCCAGTATGCTGGGTAAAATAAATATAAAAACACAGTTAAATTCATAATATCGTTTTAAATCAAACAATTAAATGTGTTCGTTTTTGTGGGGCTTTCGAGTTGGCACTTAGAGGATACAATGAGGCAGAGGCTTCCGAAAATAAGGGAATTTTTCGAGAAGTGGTGAACTTTAGCGCTGAACTAGATACATACAGAAGTCTACAGGGGACCTCGAAAACGATTCAAAATGAACTGTAAATGGATTTTGTTTATAAAAAAAATATAAAATTAGACGTGTAAAGTGCGAATATACTTTTTTAATAGCATTTACTCAAACATTTATGACAACCGAGGTGAACTTTAAAATTGTGTCTCAGTTTGTGTTAAACGAGTATCTCGAGTTATTTATTCAAAAACAAAGTGGTTCAATTCAAAAACTCGTTTACGTTTTGTGATGGTGTCTGATGTTCATTTTTCTGAGACGCCAGATGTCCAAGGAAATAAATGCCACGGGAAAACTTTGGTAAGTTTTTTCCTGTACTAGTTAGGGGCGGTGTGAACCTATTAGCAGCCAACTTTCTGGCAGCCAAAAAGGTCAATGTTTATTTTTTGGCTAATATTTCTTCACTTTCCAGTTTAATCTGCTTAGAAGGTTTTATCAAAATAAATCTATAGGTATAGATAGAATAAGGAAGGGCGAGGAAAATTTTTTTGCTGCCAGAAAATCGACTGCTAACTTCACACCGGTTTAGTTAGGCACATTGATTTTTAAAATATCTTCCGATATTTGGCCCCACCCGTTTAAATACTCACGAGCCGCCACTGAACAGAAGTCTGACTGAACAGAAAACAGAAGTCTGAAATTGATGTGCCTGTTCGACCGCAGATTGTTCAATGAAAGAACCTACAGTAGCAGCAGCTAGTGTCGGCATTAGAAGAGTGAAGGAATCTACGATTTTGCACCCACACGCTATCATCTATTATCAATAATCGCACAAGTATTTCTTATAAACACTTTTATTCACTCGGTAATCCAGGAGATGTGCTGATTGAAGCTACAAATGTGCTGTTGTCTCCTGCGATTTAATATGTAGCTTCCCAAGCCACGCCCATCTTTTTGATATGGTTAATGTTACACCATAGTGATGATTGACAAATAGCATGAAACGTAGGTAGGTATGCGCATAGACGTGACTTGGGGGGGGGGGTCTAGGGGGGGGGGCTAGGGGGGGGGGCTTAGCCCCCCCTACATTTCTATTAGCCCTCCCTAAAATGTAAAGGATGTGCCAAGATAGGTATGCTTCTCGTAAACAGAATAGATCTAACATTCTGACAACGCAACGTAACGCAACACGGCGAACACCGCACGCGCCTTTTAAAATTCACCAGTTTCGACGAATCGCTTGCTCTTGCGGAATCTTGCGCCTTGTGCCCCCACAAAATCCGACTGAAATTTAAACGCGCAAGCGAGAGCGAACACACCGTGCCTGCTGCCGAGAGACTTTTATTTTGTTATTCATCCAGTGTGTTGTTGTTTCGTTATAATATGTACCTACTATGTAAATAATCTTGCATCACAAAATAGCAGACATTCCCAACATTTTTTCTCTGGTTTCAACCCGGAAACCTCTACTTTTTCATAATGTTTTTTCTTAAATGAATTAAAGATGATCCAAAATTACCAGTAGATAGACCTATATACATTATTTTTTGAAGCCTTAAAATTAACGTTTTTGGGTGTGGCACCTCAAGGTTGGTACAGGGTGATCCAAACTGTAACGTATTTAGAAGGGCGGGACCGAACCCATTTCGGAATTTGAAAATATTCACTCCAGCTTGTAAATTTGAAGATACTGGGATTTCCCAAGACTAATTTTATGTAATTTTTCTTAAAATTTTTAAAAAATTTCGTCTGCGGCGCATTTTTTAGAATTATTTTAAATGCCCTTGTTTAAAAGAAAGACACAAAAATTGTCCTTCCACCAATCGAAATTAATTCCTATATAAGTCACAGAAGTGATCCAAACTCGTAGCCCCGGCCTACCATTTTACACAATGACATGTAAAAAATATACCTTTGTAAGTAGCGTACCGACTTTCGAAAATTTCTTCTTAATGGATTAAATAATTCCTTGTGGGGGCCCCGCATTTTGATGCGGCACCCGGCCCCGCAAAATCTTGAGCCGGTCCTGATCAGCCCCCCCTAAAAATACGACCTAGTTACGTCTATATATGCGGTTATTGGTTATTACATTTTTGTTAATTTTGAGTGACTGCCAAATATTGATGTTCTTATTATTGTTTCCAACATGAAATCAATATACTTAAACATTTGTCCGGAGGTTCATGTTGTCCGGGCATTAACCAACAGGCCGAAACGCAGCAAGCGACGGCACTTTATAGTAGGTACCTATCAGAAGGCATCGAGTAGTTTGTAGACTGTATAGCTATTATTGGCCAGACTTCCGTTGCCGTAAGCCATCTATACCGTGCTTTCGTCAAACTTTTGCCAAACGAGAATCTCTACTCACGTGGGTGCCGGTATGTAGGGCGCCGGCCCTATGAGCGAGAAGCCGGCGGCGACGAGTACCGTGCCGAGCACGAGCACCGCCTTGGGCGTGCACCCGTTGTCGCACAGCCAGCCGAACGCGGGCGCCGTCGCGGCGTACGTCCCGCCGTTGATGACGAACATGAGGCCGAGCACGACCGGCGACAGGCCGAACGGCCGCAGGTGCGGCTCCAGCGTCGCCTGCAGGAACCCGATCGACATCGACGTCACGATGGTGCTGGCCGACGCCAGCAGCACGCTCGGGATGCGGAGCGCCTTGAACAGGGACTCTGGAAACGAGGTCTAATTTAGAATTATTATACCTGCGGTGTGTATCACTTTATAACTCTAGACAATTCATTACATTTTAGCGGGTCAAGCTATTCTCTCTTTTTTGTAACATAGTAGGTACTCCAAGAGGCCTACATTCAGATATACAGGGTGTCCAACTTTATTACTGTACAAATCAGTAAAATCTTCATTTTTGGAGATAATCGCCTCAACTTTTTTTTTGTTTGAAAGGCCTTCAAAAACCGCTTCTTTTAACATTCCCGCCATTTTCCGCCATTTTCAAAATGCAAATACAGGGCCGGCTGCAATTTTTTTATACCCCCGATTTTCACAAAAACCATTTAGCAATTTTATTATTTAAAATCTGACCCCATAGCGTTAATCAGAACACCCCAAAACCCCTATACACCAAATCTGAATGAAATATATACAGGGAGTTCCATTCTGTAGGGTCTCAAAGTTGAGCAAAATAGAAAATTTAAAGACATCTGTCGAGTCAAATGTGCCATGGAATCACTTCAAAACAGTTGAATGGTCAACAGGACCACTAAAAATGTTAATGTGAAAAGATTTATTACAAAAATATACAGGGTATTTTTCTCCGAGCCATCTCAAAATTCTGAAATTTTATTAAACTCATTGAAAAAAATATTAATAAACACAAAAGTAATTTATTTCTTTACAAAATGCCAACCAACAAATACAAATAATTTAAATTATTGGACCTTTCTCAACAAAGTCACTGTCTAAGATGATAGATTTTATGTGCGTTTCCTATTATGGCACACCAGCTACCTTAACTGATATGGACTTACTGACTGGCAGGCTTCTGTATTTTTTAGATTTAGTTCGTTTATAGTATGTGGAGCGGTTTTGTTATAAATGATTTTTTACCCCCACAAAGTTCCAAAAATTCAGTAATTTGAGATGGCACAAAAAAGAACACTCTGTATATTTTGTATTGGACCTTTGCACACCAACACCTTGAGTGGTCCTATTGACCATTCACCTGTTTTGAGGGGATTCCATGGCACACTTGACTTGGCAGGTACCTTTAAAATTCCTAATTTGCTCAACTTTGACACCCTGCAGAGTGGAACTCCCTGTATATTTTTTATTCAAATTTGATATAAAAGGGTTTTGGGGTGTTCTGATTCACGCTGTGTGGTCAGATTTTAAATAAAAAAATCGCTAAATGGTTTTCGTGAAAATCGTGGATATAAAAAAATCGCAGCCGGCCCTGTCTTTGCATTTTTATAATGGCAGAAACGTCAAAAAAAGTTTTTGAAGTCCTTTCAAACAAAAAAAAGTTCAGGCGATTATCTCCAAAAATTAAGATTTTACTGATTTGTACAGTAATAAAGTTGGACACCCTGTATAGGGTGATTCAGTTTTATTCTGGGACACTTCAACAGGTGATAGAAAACCAAAAATAACCGCACTTCCTTGTATAAACTATATATTTTTAAGGCCTTATAAAAAAGTTACAGGGTGTTAAAGTTGGAAAAAATATGTGGGCTTTATTGAATATTTACCAAACTAAAGTCTATCCAAGTTACAGCGGCAGTAGATATAAACAAAGTCACATGACCGCCTTGCGATCGATTACCAGGGTCGGATTAATAGGATATTCTAAGTGGCTTATGTAATTCTGAACTAATTCTTTTAGAAGTTCTAAAATTTGTGTTTCTACCTTTCGTGGATCTTTATATATTTCCTTAAATTAAGTAGCAAAATAAATTTACAGAATATACTGCTCGCGATCCGATCTAAAATATGCAGGAAATTTGACTGAGGGAAGAGCCGGCCCTGCATTGTGCTCGCCGCATAAACACTTGAGATTTTATGACGGCCAGACCAATAAGAGAATAGGTCACCTGGTGGCCAATGTTTTGATCCACTGCCTCTTTAAATTGGATAGACTTTAGTTAGTTAGTGTCCGTTTTCTACGGCATGGGTTAGAATAAAACCTGTTAATATCAAACGCCTTGAAGAACCAGTGACGGGGAAGTGGGTAATTAGTACATTTGTTTTTAGGAAAAAAATGTTGTACAGCAACAAAATGTATTCAACTTGTTGTAATTTTTTTATTGTAAACAAAAACGTTCTCTTAGCATTTTTTCATATGTGTCATGGTTTCATGGCAAATTTGATTTTTTTTATTATTTCGGGGTATTTCCGAAAAATTATCTAAAAAATTTGCTCCATAAGTAAGACTTAAAGTAGAAATAATGCGTTTATTTCTTTAAATAGAGTAACTTTTTCCAATAAACTTACCTATTTAAGGCTATACTTTTGAAGGTACAGGGTCTAAACCATTTAAGGAAGATAAAATTAATGTTACGCTCTGTATCTTTAAAAGTAAAACCTTGAATGGGTAAGTTTATTGGAAAAAGTTACTGTATTTAAAGTAAAAAACACATTTTTTCTACTTTGAGTCTTACTTATGGAGCGAATTTTTAAGTTAATTTTTCAGAAATACCGGTTATAATACGAAAAAATCAAATTTGCTATGAAACCATGACACATATGAAGAAATGCCAAGAGAACGAAATTAACATAAAAAATTGAATATATTTTATTGCTATACACTTTTCTAAAAACAATTTTGTACTAATTACCCACTTCCCCGCCACTGGTTTTCAAGGTGTTTGATATTAACAGGTTTTATGCCGTAAAACGGGGTTACTTTGGAAGGTTTTGACCTATTTTGGCTCTCTAACTCACAAACCGCTCGATACAATTTTTTTTAATTGCACCATGCCTTGTGACTAATTCACAATTAATCACCCAATATAATGTCTCAATTTGTCTACGCATGTAAGAAAAAAAATTTTTTGGGGGTGCCAATAAGTAGGCAATACTTTGGGGTTACTTTGGCAGCATAACGAAATCGCATTTGGGCTAATGTAGGTGCGGTGTAAAGCCTTCTTTGGCATAAAAATGATACATTTTGTAACCAGCTTCGAGTCTGATATAAAAATCTTTCTGATTACTGAAGTTATTGAAATTACAAAACCCCCACTCGCACACTGTTAATAATGTTTTTGAAATCAATCGCTCTTCCTCAGGTGTGAAAACTGTTGGGTGACCTGGCGGGCGGTTATGTTGGCCCTCCAACTTGTTTTGAAATTTGCCGCGCGAAATTTTGAACCTTTTACTTGCTGCTACCTGAGACATGCCGCCTCTAATGGCAGCCAACGCTCTTTCACGGTCAGCTTCATTAAAGTTTTTTCTTGTAATGTCTAGACACTTTTGTATCACTTTAGATTTCTAACAATAGAGAACCACTGAAAAAACGGCAAAATAATAAAACAGTGTGAAAATAATAATAATAATATGATGTAAATAAGACAAACTGCCAAAGTAACCCCGTCTTACGGTGCCATCGAACATCATTCATAATTTACGTTATAACGTGCACCAAATATGACAATAAATATCTCAACTAGTCAACTAGTTAGGTAAATGGTCAATAAAGTCCAACTTTAATACCCTGTAACTTTTCTATAAGGCCTTAAGAAGATATATATATATATAACGTTTTGAAGTTTTTTTAAATTAAAAAATACTTTTACTATGCCTTTTTTCTAATTTTTGAACATGCAAAACCAAGTTACCTTATATTCCAATTATACTCAAATATTTTACTGGGAGGTGTATTTTCTTTTTGCAAACAGCTCATTCAAACAAACTTTTTCCTGACTCTTATATAGGAAAAATTATTTTGAGTAACTAAATTATTTTAAAAATTAGGGCAGTAGGTAACTTGTAAAAAGATTTGAAAAAATATAAAAACTAATAAATTTCATTTTTTTCGGTGTGCCATATTTGACTTTATTATTGATTGCCTATCATCCAAACGTGATATTTTTTAGTTATGGACCCTTTTTGGGTCCTAATCGGCTATAGTTTCAAGAAAAACTCAACTAACATGGTTCCAACTTTTTGGCGGGCACTGTATATACTTTTCAATCATTATCTTTTCAAATAATCGAGATATACGGTTATGTTCAGGTTAAGGACTTACCAAATCTTTATTTTTTTGATGGATTTCGATAAACTATTTTTGATAGGCAGGTATTCAAAATGCGCATTCAATGAGTGTGTGACTTTATTCTTGGTTTTAGGAACTTTTATTAGAAAAACATCGACTGCAGATCCTTATTTAGGGTCACTTAGGCACCTATTTGTACCAATTTTCAGTGTTTTAAAATAATGAAAAAAATATAGTTTTTTAATTGTAGAAATTTATTATTGCATTTACCAGGGACTCTTTAAAGGGTCCCTGGTATTTACTAACACTAAAACAAATTTGTCTTGATCGATACATACGTTTTTCATAACATGATGAAACATTTGTAAAAAAAAAATAATTGGTATTTCTAAAAGTTCAATAAAAATAAAACTATTAAAAGAAAAAATAGATAGATACTTACCACACTAGCGTTAATATGGTAGTGATCTTAGAGGTATAAATCTACTAATTTTTAGTTACTTACGTCCTGGTTCTCTGTCAGTGCCCTCTTCGTGTTTAGGCAATACTATTGCGGTTAAGATGGCTGAGGCGAAAAGGCAAGAGCCCATCACAGCGAAAGGCAACGTATAGCCTCCAGCTTGAAATAGGGCCCCGCCTACTGTGGGTCCCACGATAAGGCCCAATCCGAAGAAAGTCTCCAGTGAAGCCTAAAATACGGATTTGATGAAATTTTCTCATTTTGTGAAATGAAAGTTGAATTTCAGGAACTCATTTTAAAAGCTGGTCAAAATAAAAATCTTGTCACACAGGATTTGAGTAAATACTTATTTTTATACAAACAGTTCATTGTCATCAGCAAATATTTTTCATGGGACACTGTAAAATGAAAAACTATATATTCTGTTTAAACATCTTGTTAACAAGTATTCAGTACAATAATAGTTAATGAAGATGGGCACAAAATGCCAAGGTTTTTACATAAGTATATCTTATGCTTTAGTATCCACTTTTCCTTTAATAAAATATATCACGCAAAAATTCGTAGTCAGCGTTAGAATTTATATCTACCCGAGTTCGAAATTTAATTACCTACTTGGAAGTGAAACTCTTATAGGGGACATTTCGGGCGACTTCTCCAAAATGTTATTTGTGAATTTTTTCGACACTGTTCCCTTTTTTTCAAACAAGTAATTGGCACGATGTTTTTGCGATTTTTGGTTCGGTAATCGATAGTTATACAAACACTGTTTTATGCATTTCTCCTGGAAACTCTCGATTGCTGAACTCATTTCTTGTAATGACTAGGTGTTCAGTGATTTCAAAAAACTTGTGATTTACTTTTTTGAAAAAAAAAAACGGTTATCCGTTAAAATCCACAAATACATTTTGGCGGAGTTGCCCGAAATGTCACCTCTTAAGGCTCAATGTACAGCACGTGCGTGGTGATTCAATATTTTGACCCATATAATGGCTTGTTTCGATCTTAAACTTTTGGTCAATACAAATTTTAATCTAAGTAATTACTCACATTTTGAGACAAAAATTACTTAAAAAGATTGATCACAATGGCCGTTATTAGCATTTGCGCAAAAAGCCTAATAACTGCCATTGTGATAAATATTTCTAAATAATTTTTGTCTCAAAATGTGAGTAATTACTTAGATTAAAATTTGTATTGACCAATATTTAAAATTATGCGTGTTGCTCGCTACAGATCGAAAAAAGCCATTTTATGGGTCAAAATGTTGAATCACCACGCACGTGGTGTACATTCAGTCTTAAGCTATGAAGATGTTACTTACAAACGTGAACGCTACATTGTCTGGGAACTCCTTAGCTATAATGGCAAAACTGGCAGTCAGAAATGCAGCATTTCCCATAGCTTCCACTATCCTTATAATAAAACTTAAAATTATAAAAGGATAATGTCCCTCCACTTTGTCTAAAAGTCTGAAAAGAAAATGAATTATATTTAATTGATTCGAGAGTGGGTTATCCATATTTAGAGAAAGGTAAAAAATCGAGAAATTGGACCTCAAATTGTGGGATACGGGTCAAATTTTTCAATTTATTTCAAAAAGTATTATTAGGGTTCTTTTAGAAAAAAAAAATGAATAGAGATTCTTTCTTTTCAAATAATTAAACTGTAATTGAAGTTATTAAATCTCCGACTTTTTCATACTTTTCAGAACAGTGAAAACTGGTGCAGATATGTTTTAAGTGACCCTAAGCAAGAATCAACAGTCTATCTTTTTTTAAAAATCCATATATAATAGTAATAATATAGCACTGTTTAAGCTCATAAAAGAGGACATAGTTGGCCATGATTAGAATGCGAAAATAAAGTTATGCACTCATTGAATGCGCATTTTGAAAACCTACGTAACAAAGTTTCTCAAATTCGGTCAAGAAATAAAGATTTTACAAGTGTGTTAAGTCCTCAATACAGTGTATAAATTAAAATACAATAATTTAAAAACAACAAGAAATTATTTATCTTACGTTGGGCAATTTTAAACTCCAGAGATATTTTTACTGTCTAATTTAGATAATAATTTTTATAATTGGTTTTTAATCCAATAAAAACAATATCTAATGTTTAAATATTTCATTATTATTAAGTAATTATATCAATAGAGGCATATTTCTTGCATTTTTTAATTCAAAATTATGTAAAACTGAATTTTGTAACAATGTAACAATGCAAAGACGCATTTAAAATTTAATTTCGTCCATACCGAAAAAATATTGATAGTAAGCTCGAACCGGCACTCCCGCCAATGTTGAAAAACTTACCCAAATAATATAGCACATATTCCAGTAGTGTAAATTCCACCGTTGAATGTGACTTTTGGACCAATTTTGTTAAGGTGATGGCCATATACGGGACTAATAATAAATACTACGAACTCGAAAATACCGAAAACTAAACCATATTCTGTTGCGGAGCAACCTTTTCTTTCAGCCTGGAAATAAAACGTTATAATAATTCCCAAGAAAAAGAATAACATAATTTTGTTTTACTGTTGAATTACACCATATAGTCGTTTTTAATTGTCAATATTTTGTACACCCCCTTTCCATTTTTTTTTGTCGAAAATTAATACTTTCTTTGTAATATCTGTAGGTATAGACGGTATAATTTTCCAGATTAGGTATTACTGGAATGAATTACGTTTGTCTTTGATGGTCTCTACAAGACCAGGATCTTCTCTAATCATCAGTCTTGACTGATGATTAGAGAAGTTAGGTAGGTAAATAGAAAGTAATTATTTTTCCGAAATTATATACCTATGTAATTACATAATATTATCTTGTTGTCCTATCTATAGCATAGAATTTTGTGGACTTCAAACAAAAATTAGAAAATAATAACACATATCTAGTATAAGATAGACCTTTCTTAGCGAATATATCCTAATCTGATTCCTACTGCACCAAGAAAAATCGACAGAATGAAAGAGAATTATTTTTGGTTTGTTAGCGATAGTACCAAAATAAATACCTAAATATCAAAAACAATAAATACACGAGTATGTTGATTGGAAAATATAAGATAAGCATTTCGTATTGTAAACGTTGCATTTATTTTTTAAATATTATATTATGGGGCTGGATTTGTCTTTGTGGATTGAGTTGTGACCTGCCAAGCTTCACCGAACTAAAAATGTACATACTTAAAATACAGAGGTTTAAATTTCCAGTATTTTCTCCAACACCAGCTATATATTATAGAAAATATAATTTTGTGGGGAAACGCCATGAGGCAGTGGCGTGTCTTAAATCAGTGAGCACATCAGTCAAAAGATAAATGCGGCAATTTCACAATTTTGCACCAAAATAAAGATTTTGAGATCTACATTTGTAATAAGGTTGATAAATACATTTTTAAGAGATGTATTTTTTTTGAGGATATATGGTGCATGTTTTTCTTTGGGCATGTGCTTTTCTATATAGAATAAGTTGTACACATTCAAAAATGTCCGAACATTTTTGAATATGTCGTGTCCCTAAATGTCTTGGACTGAAACTTGTATGTATCTACTAAACACTAATAATGCAATATCTCTTATTTTTGAAAGATCGTAATTAGCTTGAAAATAAACCAACGACGCCTATAGAATAAAAATCTTGTTGATAAACAGCGGTTAATTATCGCGGAAAAACAACAAAATTATTGTTAATAGATGGTATTTAAGCGCACATTTTTAACGGTTAATCTCCAGATATAAACTTATCTCAAATAATTAAGTACAAAAATATTCGTCTGTGGTGATATAGAAACCATAAATTTCTAGATTGAGAAAAACTGTGATAAGCACTTGAAATAAATATTTGCAACTTTAATCGATTCATGAAAACGAATTAATGCACATTAGAAAAATGTAGGTAGTTATTTGTATTATATAATATACTTATGATAATAATAACGATTCAAAATTTACAAAAATATCAAATAATAAATCCAAGAAGTTTTTCTGTCTACCCATCTATACGACTGTGCCCTAAGTACCTAACTAGACTACAAAACACGGGCCGACAAGGTATTAATACCTACCTATCAAAAGAAAACCCTAATTAGAATTCAGGGAATATCTCCAACTTGATTTTAACTTGTGTTCATAAAAGTGAGTTAAATTAATTTTAATACAAGGTGCTTAAGTAAATTTTAAATCGGTGGGTGAGAGTATCAAGCATATTTTTAACCGACTTCAAAAAAAGGAAGACGTTATCAATTAGGTTGTAGTTTTATTTTTTTTATGTTTGTTACCTCAGAACTCCGTCATTGATAAACCGATTTGTTCAATTCTTTTTTTTATTTGAAAGGGTATACCTACAGAATGGTCCCATTTAAATTTGAAGAAAAAATCCACCCCTAACCCATATAGCATTTAATATTTTTTGAATATGCAAAATAAGTTCCTAATGAGCAAAAAATATTCCCCATATTTATAAAACATTGTTACAATATTTTACGAAATATGTTCAATAACTGCATATACCCAAGATATTTTTTAATCGCAGATACAAATATAATATTTTACATGAATGTACAAATGATGTATATGTTTGTTTTGAATAAGAAGGGATATTTCCACAATATCTTGTGTAACATATTCCTAACTTAGTGGTTCTATAAATATTTACAAATTGAACATTTAACTCAAGTACATTACAGGCACGTTCACCTTAGGAACGTGCAATTTGGAATATTGCTGGAACATGCTAAATAGTATATTCATACAGCAAATATCTTATGAATGTTCACAAACGGTACTTATTCCTAGTCTTGTGACGTCACAGAGATTCTAGCTTACACTATTTTTAGATAATATTTCCAAGTACCTCGATGGCTCAGTTAGTTAGAGCGTCAACTTGGAAATCGATGGTAGTAGGTTCGAACCCAGAAACTGGTGTTGGCGGATTTTTTTTATTTTATAATGTACACGTGAATATTAAATGGATATACATAGAACATACATTGAATATTTGTGGAACGTGCATTCAATATACTTATTTGTTAATGTTTATAATACGTGAAATAGTACCTTCAAAATGCGAACACCTGAATGTTGCCTGAATGTTCAGATAATGTTTCTACAGTTTTTATGAATATTCCTACAATATGCATGTTCTCTGAAAAAATATTATCAGAATATTCCGCCAATGTGATTTTGCTATATGGGAAGGGTGGGCCGATTTCGATAATTCTTTTTTTATTAGAAAGGGAGTACCTTAGAGGTGGCCCCATTTAAATTTGAAGAAAAATTCCACCTCTAAGGGTGGAAAAATAGCGGATGAAATATAATATTGGACATTATTGGACCGATTTCCATGATTCTTTCTTTATTCGAAAGGAGGTACCTTGGATGATTCTTGGATGATTCCTATTTTATTAGAAAGAGGTTATATTAGAGGT
Organism: Pseudeuparius sepicola; assembly: GCA_963920635.1. Lineage (NCBI taxonomy): Eukaryota > Metazoa > Arthropoda > Insecta > Coleoptera > Anthribidae > Pseudeuparius > Pseudeuparius sepicola. Next base: position 48,631,373 of record OY987299.1, on the reverse strand, counting down.
GGTAACATTTAAATTTGAAGAGAAATTAAATTTGAAGAGAAAAATTTCAATCCTAAGCGTGGACAAATAGGGGATGGAATTTAATATTGGACCGATTTCGTTAATTATTCTTAATAATTCACTAAAAAATAAGATATAAAATAATTTTAACAAAAAAAAATTAAAACCGACTTCAAAAATTTGTTCGTATGCACACTCCACTAAAAATAAAAAAAAATAACACCGACTTCACAAATTTGCCCGTATGCACATTTCAACAAAAATTTTAGAAATATTTTTCTCTTTCTAAATTGAGTTATCTTTGGAGTCGGTGACAGTAAGTAGTTATGATGTATGTAGGATATGATGCATTCATATCTAAATAGATTTAAATTCCTTGCCTTGACTGTCACCAAATCCAAAGATAACTCAATTTAGAAGGAGAAAAATATTTCTAAAATTTTAGTTGAAATGTGTATACTGGCAAATTTGTGAAGTCGGTGTTATTTTTTGTTAATTTTTTTTATATTTTTAGTGGAGTGTGCATACGCACAAATTTTTGAAGTCTTTTTAAATTTTTTTGTTAAATTTCTTTTATTATTTTCACGAAGAAGCAATATTAGAAAAATTATTTAGGTTAAGTGATATTCTGTAACCAAAATTTACAGGTCTCTTTTTTACAGAAATCTCCACCAAAAAGTTTATTATTAATAATAATATAATAATTGTCACCCTCACAATAATCCAAACTAGGGGTACCCTATAAGCAACCAAATGCTTGTGCGGGGAAGGAGTGGCAAGTACTATAATTTCGTCATTTGCGGCATGGGCCGACTTTTTACGATAGAACTAGGATAGCGCGCTTTCTCAAGTAGGTAGGTACTATGGAAAACCCTAGAAAACCGTAGTAGTCCCAGTGAGTGAGTAAGACAATTAGTAAATCATACAGTTTGCCCCACTCGAATCAAGGTTGATCGAAGGCAGAAAAACATGTAATCCAAACAGTTCGCAATGCTCCGATCATCGCCACCGCGGCCCCATTGAAGTTTGGCTTTTCTATAGGTACCTATATGTTTTTTGGATATTAGTTCTGATGGTTGTAATGTGAATAGCGCTATCAATCTAAGTTAATGCTATCAATATGTTCTAACATATCTAAAACAAATTTACCAACCTTCAATTTTATGATTTACACCAAAATATAATAAATCAAATCCTAGTGGTTCTTTAAACATAAGTACCTACCTAGACCTAGTTATAGCATGAAACTATATTTCTGAGTCGAAATTGGCTATTGAGTCGGTTGCAGATTAAGATAGATATTATAAGAAGATACTTACATCGGGAAAGCCATTTTCCTGATTAAAAAAATTGTATAACTTAAGCTTTAAGTTGGATTCTTGAACAACAGAAAAGATACCTAGCCTAAGTCTTCTGAGCTTGAAGGTAGATTAATTGAAAAGGAGCATCATCTTTAGTTTATATCTAGCTAATTCACCTATAGTTAATATCTATTTAATTCAGATATTTGGAAAGATCATTACTTCAGAGATAGTGGCAGTTAGACTTGTCATATCTTGTTCTCCAAAACGTCAGATATCATGTCAGTTGAATTTTCTGTTTCTATTAATTGTACAAGAAATAGAATATTTAGCTGATATGTGCTGAGGACCTTGGTATTCTTGTACTTTGGTACTTGTAGGTAATATTTCTTATTTTTGGAAAATTGGAACATGATAAACTATCCACAAAAATCATACAGGTATTCTTACCTCCTGTGGGTAAAAGGGTGCTTGTAGAGATACGCAAATTGCATTGCAGAAATCAGCCACACCAATAACAATTAATGTTAGCCACTGTCTTCTTGTAAATTTCAACATTTTCACTGACTAGATTTGATTTCACTCACGAATAATAATAGGAAGTCTAGAAAAGTTTGTTTCCGAAAAAATGTTTTTATAGAATTTTCAACCTTCGAATCACACCACGTAGAAGTATGACAATTCCATGAATATCAAATAATTATTATACAAATATTTCCGAACAATCATGTTGCACAGGATACACGCCACACAAGGCACTGGCTTGAAAAAACATCTACACGAACGTTCAGTTCGAGATGTGCAGAAGATACTGCTTTCGAACTGGAGTATTTTTTCTGGAAAGGCAGTCTAGAACTGTAAGGACAATGTTTTAAATATTTAGATGTTTGGTACAAATGGAGGGGCAGAAGTTCAACAGATAATGAAGGTTCAACAATTCTTCAGCTGATAAGCGCAAATAGCAGAAACAACCTATTTACAGGCGTTAAAGTAGTATGGATATGAATGAAATAATGATGTTTCTCTGGACGGAGGAAATATATTAAAAAATACATACTTGGTAGGTGTACTATGTATAACCACATCTTTCAGTCCAAAGATGTGGGAGAAAATTCCCAGACGTACTTACACTTAATTTTCAGAAAATCAGTGTTAACTTCCCTTGGGAATAACGTTCTTATTTTTAGAAATTTGTACCACCGAGTGAATTAATGAAATGAAAAATAGTTTGTTGGGTAATTTCAACGCACGCCTATGCTTTAAAGGGATTGTTTTTTTTTAGATCCAATGTTTATCTTATGTAATTTTACTGAAAATTTTAATTTAAGATTAGATTTAGGTAAGGTACATACAATATTTGTAACTTATTTGTCGAGTTATTGGAATTTTTTGTTTACCTAATCCTAAATGAAAATTGTAGGGGAGCCAAAAAATGATGGATATACTATCGCCGAAATTAAGGATTGTTCATTTAAACCACAGGCGTACCCACAAAAAAGTTACTTAGGGATACCTAGATCAGTCCCATTTTGTTTTTCCAATTTTTTAATTAAAATTACCTACACAAAAAATGTGTTTTTGTGGCAAGTCTGTGCCAAATTTCAACTAAATATCGTACAAACCTAATTTATTATTTTACAATAATAATTCAAAATTAATAAATGAGGCGCTCCCCCGCCCTCAAACCCTTAATAGATAATTCAATTCATTACATTTATTTACAAATCGACTCCTCGGTTTGTCATAACTTGTAAAAAAATCGAAGATTATAAATTTAAAAAATTGCTAGATAAAATCCGATTACGAGTGAGTACCCCTCACGCACTAACATTGGGGAAAATGTATTTGCTGTTAGGTGCACTAATTCCAATCTATATACGAGAAAAATCGCAACTCATTTTATTGAAAGCCGAACCAGTATGCAAAACCACGTGTCGAATATGGTGCCAAAGAGGTGTAAGTACAGTTTTATCAGGAGTTCTGTAAAGGTTATCGGATTTGTGCCACAATTAGATAATAATAAAACAATTTGTAGCATGAGGTCCATACGTGGAGAAGTATGCTTATATGTTTCGTTACTAAGTCTTTTTTTTTGTGACGTACCCACTTATATCAGAGTGATATTACATGATGGTAATATTTATTGAATCACTTTATGTCGCATACATGTTTTTTCTCATTTCCGGGTCCGGCTGACATTACCTGTGCAGTGTGCAGTCACCAATACCGTCTACTGAGGCGCAAGCATGTGTGCTTGATGTCAGTTAGTAACACTCTCTTCATTTTTCTACATTTATTAAATTAAACTAAGAAAACAGGTAGGTACGTAGGTTAAGTTATGTAAAATAAAATATTAATAGAATTAATAAATATATATAAAAAGTTAATAGAATTAATATTAATATTATTCTTTCATTTTGCTTCAGTAAAATTTTCGTTGTTATTGTTCTTTTTTTTTTGTTATCACCGTCTCTCTTCGTATGCTCCTGGGGGCGCTGAGTTCAAATCTGAGATTTTCCACCTCGCCAGGCGTCGCATCGGCTTCACAACGAAAATTGCACATAACCTGAATTTTTCGGCACTATTTTGAGTTTTTTGACTATAAGTCGAAAAGTAAGCGTCTATATCGGGTACAAATCATATAGCAAATTAAAGTAGACTAAATTTCCTTTAAATGCATATAACTACTCTGAAGTTTGGACAATCCATAACGCCACTAGCGCTTGTTAAAAAGAAGCCATTTCTTAACTCTTCGCTAAGAAAGCCGAAAACGCTATTCTAACTTTGCGCATGTATCCTACTATTGACTTCTTCTACATCTTACTTTCAAACAATAACACTTTTCTCCCGTTTTTAATAATAATATATACTATATTGTGCAAAGATATAATAAATTTTGTCCAAAATACAAACATAAAACAGATGGATTATATTATAATAGTTATCTAAAACATCGATTCTCAGTTACAGGTGATAATTTATGAAGATGAGGAAGACTATGATAAGGACGACAAATGAACATTGCAACCGTTAAATAACGATGTGCTTTTATCCTTTTTCTCGTGTTAATTCAATTTCGTTTCAAACATGTTTTCCTTCATAAAGACCTACTTCCCTTTAAATTAAGAGTAGCACAATTTCGTTTGAATTAGGGGACCCGTCGACCATGGACCCCTCTGAAGTTTCTTGGTTTTAGGTATATAAGGTGGATAGTAGGATACAAGCGCAAAGTTAGAATAGCGTTTCCGGCTTTCTTAGCGAAGAGTTAAGAAATGGCTTCTTTTTAACAAGCGCTAGTGGCGTTATGGATTGTCCAAACTTCAGAGTTGTTATATGCATTTAAAGAAAATTTAGCCTACTTTAATTTGCTATATGATTTGTACCATCGATAGACGCTTACTTTTCGAGTTATAGTAAAAAAACTCAAAATAGTGCCGAAAAATTGAGGTCATGTGCAATTTTCGTTGTGAAGCCGACGCCTGGCGAGGTGGCAAACTTCAGATTTGAATTTAGCGCCCCCAGGAGCATATAGAACCGTTAAGAAAAAAACTTCTACATTTTTTTCCAAAGTTTCTGAACATTGGATGATTGAACTATACGTATCGTACTAGGTTGAAGTTAGGTAATTTGTTAGATCAAAGTGGGGGAACTTATTCAGTACTTATATCTACCAAACAGTTTTTTTTGAACGATATTTCCAATTTAAAGTCAGCTGTTTTTCATCCAATCGCAAAAAATCCAAAAAAATATTTTTAGGCTTTATTTGATGGTGCACTTATAAAAGAATGGTGTCCTTATAAAAGAATGGTGTCCTTATAAAAGAGTAATGTCAAAAGGGCCATTGCCAGGCGCCTCGGCAACTAACTTCCACATGAGTTATAAAAAGTTGAACTTCAATGCCTTGGTACCACATAAATAACTATTACGATATTATTGGAAAATTTTTGTTTCACCCCATAAATCACATCGACTTGATAGTGATTGTGTTTATTTCCCAAAATTTTGACATTTTGATAAGAATTAATAATAGTTGATTTAGCTTCTCTGGGATGGTTTCACTAATTATTACGCACGTTGCATCATACATATTTTCTGGAAATTTTTGGAAACACTTTGATATCTTCTCATTTTGATATTATAAACGTGTCGGGCTTGTTTCTTAGTCAAAGAACTTTCAACATCCTTCTTATCCGGGAACGTTGCAGTCTATTGTCTATGACCGTCCAGGCAAAGGTTTCAAACTTTAAAATTACCTACTCAAAATGACGTGAATTATTCGCTATTTTTAAGACCATCCGCCTTGACTTCTACGTCTTACAGAGAAAATTCTGTGGCACTCCCTTTGGTGAGACGATGTCATTTACAAAGACACGTTTTCATTTTTGCACGAAGGATATGCAACTTAGCACCCCGGGATCTTAGAGAGATATCATCATACAAAAGATTCAAAAAATATGTTAAGACACTAAGACAGTAGTTGTTTCTAACCAAATACAAATTAAAAACATTTTCTAAGTCGAAATTGACTCTGATTGTTTAATCGATGGGGGATTCCCTCTGGAATGATTGTTTTGTTTTTTTTGTTTTCTTTTTCTTCTGTTTTCGATTCTCGTTTTATATAAAATACTTTTTTGTCTTATGAGAACTTTGTTCCTGTTGAGAGGGTCACAGTGGAGAATCATTTTTTGTTTCAAATAAATAAATAAATATAGCTCGAAATATAGGAAAACACAGTTATACAGGGTGATTCAGGTAAGTGGTTCATTAGAAGTTTACGGAGAAGGAGTGCGAATTTTGATTTGAAATTTTGGTTACTTATACAGTGACCGGCAGAAAGTTGGACACAAATGGAAAACTTTTTTATTATTAATTTCTCAGAAAATTTTATTCTTGATAAAAGTTGGTGCACCATTTCAGACTCAAAAGGTATATATCAAAATTTAAATATTTCTTTTTGGATTCGAGGTAGATTCAAAAATGTCAAAATAGCTCAAGAGTAAAGTACCCTTATTTTTTAAAATACGGTAAAAAGTTACTTACAAAAGTTGATTGGAATCAAAAGTGGATATCAGATTTAAAGTCACAGCCACCTAGTAAAAAAAAGAAATTTAACTTTTTTGTATTTTTTTCGACCACCCTGTGTATTACAAAAAAAAACAAAATACCGTCAGCGCAACTTATCATCATATAACATATGAATTTGCTACTAAAATATTAAATTTTTGTGTCCAACTTTCTGCCGGTCAGTGTATAACAGGTTGTAAACTTTCTTTCTAAAATATTTTCAACTTCCGATCACTTCCGGTTATACCGGAAGTCGATAGCAACTTTGTTATTTCAAATAGAACATCCTACATATTACTACACCTTACACCATTTGGTTCCCTATTAAATTCCAAATCTTTTTTATGAATATAATGTGTACCCTATTCCTAACTCTTTTCGAGATATTCGCAAATTTTTTATTTTTTTGAGTGTTGCAGCCATCGACCATAGTGATGATAACTTTGAAATTTATGAATCTGGAAAACTGAAATTTTGGACTGTCGTAGGCGAAAGTCAACTTTATTAAATGGTCTGTATGCCATTTCAAAATATTCTACAGGGTGTTCGGGAAAAAATTCCCAATATCAATATCGAAAAATTGAAAAATTTCTTTTTTTTTCAAATAGAACCCATATTTTTTTATTGCACCATTGAAGTGCTTGTGAAAAGACAGTTCAAAAAGATATAACACACTATATTGCTAAATGAAGCGGTTGCTTCGTTATTGCGAAAAATACCTATTTTTTCTGCGGAAGTTGAAAATATTTTAGAAAGAAAGTTTACAACCTATTATATAAGTAACCAAAATTTCAAATCAAAATTCGCACTCCTTCCCCGTAAATTTCTAATGAATCACTTACGTGAATCATCCATATTATACGAGTAGGTATATTCTCGTCATCGATCGGCATGGAGCGGGGAGGCATACACATTACAAACACTCAAGAAGTGTTTAGGTGGGCTACCCACTCTCCTTGTTGATCATATATTATATTATAAATATATTTTTTTAAGTATTGCTGTATGATATAAACATGTATTTACTGAAAAACTGTAAACTGCATCGATTGAAATAAATTGAAAATTGAAAATCAATGTAAAATAAAATTATTTGTATCTCTGTATCTGGTATTTTCAATACCCTTAAGGGGGGGTTGCCAACAGAGCAAGTGAAGTTAGATTTCGCATTTTTTTAGGTTGTATAGCATAAAATCTAATAACATTTTACCTGGCAAAAATTTAGTACAAACATGTATGTCTTCATTTTAATCATAAGATCTTAAAAGCATATGCACTGGAATTATTATTTTTCTCAAGGTTTTCATAACCTATAAAACAAAACAGTGCTATGATTAAAATGAAGACAGAGATGTGTTTGTACTAAATTTTATACAACTTAAAAAAAGAAATCTAACCTCACTTTCTCTGTCGGCAACCCCACCTTAAGATACTTCTTGCGCAAGATGCGAGGTCTGTGAATTAACGAGCTTTAAAGCGTCTGGCGGGAGTTAGAACCAACTGAAAGTGTCTGGCAATAGTGGAAGTATTAGTTTTCTAGTGATATCTTATGAAACATAATGTAAAAATCAGTTGAATTTGTTTAACGTAGAAAAGCAACATTTTTATGTACCAACTTTTAGTACCTGTTAGCTAGCAAATACACAATACATACTTACCTGACCTGAATAGCACACGTTTGTAGAGAAAACTCAGCTTCATTAAAATGACGTAGGTACAGTCGCGGACAGTTGGTATCGAACGACCTGAAGAGGTTTCTCGTGGCTATCGTTACAGGGCGCGCGGAGACGGGAACATCGCGCTGGAGTCTGCAGCCGGCCGGTCTGCTAAAAATAGAACCATAAAATGCAAATTACAGCCTCCAGCCTCTCACAGCAAAGGAACAAAATTCGAGGAAAATGCAACTTTGTGCTGGTAATAATTCCAACCCCAGTGTTGGTATTTAATATTTCGTACTATTTTATCATGTTACTATACCGTCTAGTATTTATGATAATGAAATAAAAAAATAATAAATATCAAGGCTGAGATTAGAATCAACACCACAATAAAAGTTGCTTTTTCTCGAGTTTCCTTCCTTTGCTGCCAGCACCCTGTATTAATTAGGAATATGAAATTAGGTAAATCCATAGTCAATTTGAGCCACAATAGAATTCCGAAGAATTTCTCAAAAACAATAATTTAATATACAGGGTGTCTACTTTTAAACATATGCAAATTAATAAAATCTTTATTTTTGGAGATAATCCCTGAACATTCGTTGTGTGAAAGGCCTTCAAAAATCGCTTCTTTTAGCCTTCCTATCATTTTCAAAAGGCAAATCCAGGTCCGGCTACGATTTTTGAGTGTTTTTTTATTTAAAATCTACCAATACAGCGTTAATCAGGATCCCCCTAAAACCCCTTTATATACCAAATTTGAACAAAGAATTTAGAGAGAGATCTATTCTACAGGATGTCAAGGTTCAGCAAAATAGGAAATTTACATACAACACAAAGTGTTGGTGTGCAAAGATTCAATACAGGGTATTTTTCTCTGCCCCATCTGAAAATGCTGAATTTTTATGACTTGACTCGCCAGAGATGCCTGAAGAGGTTTCTTTAAATTTCCTATTTTGCTCAATTTTGACATCCTGTAGAATAGAACTCTCTCTATATTTTTTGTTCAAATTTGGTATATAAAGGGTTTTCGACTGTCCTGATTGACGCTGTGGTGTCAGATTTTAAATAAAAAAATGGCTAAATGGTTTTTGTGAAAATCGGGGGAATAAAAAAATCGTAGCCGGCCCTGGATTTGCAATTTGAAAATGGCAGGATTGCTAAAATAAGCGGCTTTTGAAGTCCTTTCGGACAAAAAACAGATCAAGCGATTATCTCAAAAATTAAAGATTTCAAGGATTTGTATAATATGTTTAAAAGTAGATATGGGGGCTCTTAATATTAATTAGAAAATGTATGGCACAAAATTAATGGATTATCGGATTACCTGAGTTGAAATATTTTAGCATAGATATTTATATCTTTTTAAATAGGTATTTATTAATTATACCTACCTGCACTTAATATAACTAAATTTAGGGGATTAACTTAATAATTGTAATATTGAATTGGATGTAGATTTTGAAAATATCGATTATACCTGCTCCTAGCCCTTTGTATAAATACTAAGGTGGGTGGGCTAAAATTATTTAGTCAGTATCCTAATTCGAGAGAGTAACTAACAGTGTTCGTTATGCCTCGTTTGAGTGAATCCGTCAAGCACCGTATCATCGCCAAACTAGAAAATGGTTGGGCTATTTCCCGACTGGCCGAAGAATTTGGTGTATCTAAAAGCACCATTTTCAATATAAAGAAGAAATATGACGAAACCGGAAGCGTGGAAAACATACATAGAGGAGGAAATGTGAAAATTACGTCTGACCAACAAGATGAGCAACTAGCTAATTTTTGCCTTGCAAATCCGTTTAAATCCGCCGTTGAAGCAGTATCTGCAACACAATTTCCAGCAAGTGTTAGAACTGCCCGAAGGAGATTAGATGCAGCCAATCTGAAATCTCGCACGGCCAGCAACAAAATTCAGCTGACCGAGGCTAATAAGGAAGTCAGGTTGCAGATATGCCGAGAGTTTCAGCGTTTACCGCCACATTATTGGGAGAAGGTAATATTTAGCGACGAAAAGATCTTTCAAAGCCATTACAATGGCAAAGTGCGAGTATATAGACCTTCGGTGAGTTCAAGATATGACGAAAGATTTGTGTCACCCAGGAAAAGGAGTGGGCATTTTTCCGTCAACATATGGGCCTGGATAAGCTACCGTGGACCTGGCATTTGTTGGAGAATCGACGACCGCTTCACAGCAGCTCGCTATTGCGAGATACTCGAAGGCGGATTGTTACCAACTGCAACGGAAATGTATCCCGATGGCTTCGTTTTCCAGCATGATAACGCTCCTGTGCATACAGCAAGAATAGTTCGCGAATGGTTCACCGAAAACAACGTAGAAAAGTTGCAATGGCCGGCGAAGAGTCCTGACTTGAATCCCATTGAGAATGTGTGGGGCAGAATGGCGCGGACAATGGAGAACTTCGTACCCGAAAATAGGGAGGCACTTTGGCAGAAGATTCAACAAACGTGGGATGAAGTCGTAACCCATGATCTCTGCTGCCAACTCATAGATTCGATGAGCAGGAGAGTTCAGAAAGTCATCCTATCCCAAGGTGGGTATACTAAATATTAATATACATATAATATAATAATGGAAAATGCATTTGATTTCTTGCCTTTATTTAATTATGTTATAGTCATAAAGATTTTAATGGGTTTATAGTTTTTTCGGATTCTTCCTGTGTCGGTGGTTCTAATAAAACTTCGTAATCATTATATCCAGCTTGTGGAAGTCCTCAATCACCTGAAATTATTTTATTTTATCCAGGTAATCACATTGAGGTCCAGGGAGGTGTGTAAAGCTTGACACGTGTCCCTGCTGTGTGTCTTCTGATGTTATTGATAAAGGTATGCAATTTAAATAATAGAGAGTTATTGCAGAAATAAATAACGTCGCGCTCTTTTTTGACGTTATTTTGACATTTGAGCATGCGCAGTCGTAGTTTGACATAAGGTCGTCCATAATAAGGTTATTTTCCTTTATTTTTGTTTATTGTGTATACCATAATATACGTTATTTTTACCTTATTTGTCACAATTCTTAAAATAAATTCTGATTTGTCAGAAAACGCTAGTGTTCTGTGAAAGTAGGACTTAACCTAAAATGTTCGTTGCTTGTTTGCGTTTGCACCTTGTTTGTTTTCATTAGTCTTTCACCTTGGTGTTCCGTGGTTATTTGGCTGTTTTCCCAGTTTTTTCCGGAGCAAAATTATAAAAGCACATAATATTCTAGTGAAAGTGTAGAAATACAAAACAATAAAGTAAACGTAAACAAGCCCTTAATTTGGATACATAAATTACGACTTGCAATAACTATTGTCAGAATCATAAATAACGTATGAGAGTATTCAAATAAGGCCGTCTTAAATACTGCTTAATGCCAAAAACAGTTTCTGCAATAACTCTCTATTAAGTTACAAGGGTAATTTTATGTCTGTGACCCCCTAATCTCATTTATCTGTTGAAGGGCATTTTATGAGAAACAATGGAGCATTGCAGCACCACGAAAACCAATTTATTAAAACTTCTGACCAATTTCTTCAAAAATAAGAAAAAATAAATAAAAGGGACACCCCTTTTATTTTATAATCATTTATGTTTAGGACTACGAGACCTAACAACTAAATGTTGGAACAAATACTTATTTTGCAAAGAAAAGAATAATTTATGAAAATCCTTTTAATTAACTTTTTTAATTCTAGGGTTATTAGCTAAATATATTTTTAGTGTTACTACATATTTTTTTATTATAACATAAAAATACATTTTTGTTGCAACGCAAAATATTTATTAACTTAATGTCTAAAACCGCTGACAACTATACTTAGTGTATTTGGAAATGAAAGGAGGCCATAAATATTGATTGAGAAGGAAAATTCGACCATTTCAGTGGCGTGCTCTTTTGCTAAAAATCTGATGAGGATAAATACGCAAATTAATATTCGGGCGAGTTATGTAGTATTTTATGACGGACTCTCGAGCCTCTGATAAAGAATTTGCATTTATATTTATAATAAGCCATAAACCTTCCTTTCATTTCCAAATACACTATGTATATACAGTATGTCCACAGAAGAGGTGTTGAATAGGAACACTTTCTTATCTTTAATTTTACCGCAAAAAGTTACTCTTGATAAAAACTTTGCTAACATTTCTTATGTGGAAATAAGTTGCTAGGAAAAGTTGTTCAAAAGTAAAGGATACTCCATACTACCAATTTTAGAAACAATTGGCACACTTTGATTTATTTGAAAAACATTTTTCGCTTTGGCCCTATCACTGCATTAAATATATTTTTTTTATGTAAGTAAGCTTATATAAGCATAATAAATATGGCAATTTTAGACGGCTAGGTGATGTTAAAAAATAAATCGGCATCCATAACCAACTTTTCACGCAATACAAAAAAAAACTCAAGTCGACAAAAATGTGAAAACAAAACTATCAATTTATTTAATTTTTTTTTGATCAAACAAGATCTTTAATATGAGAAAATTTGTCTTTAATTTGAATAACTGTTGATGTTTTTAATTGCTATTTCGACTTCACACTTTAAACAAATTAGCGGGAAAACTAGTACAAATTGTATGAAAATTTTCTTTTGTCAATGTTCTTGCGTGATCTAATTGCCGCTAATCTCCAATTAAAATTTTCCCTCGACTTTCAAAATAAATTGATTGTTTTCAGATTCTTGTTGATTTAAGTTTTTTTTGGTATTGCGCGAAAAGTTGGCCATGGATACCGACTTCTTTTTTTAACATTAACCAACTATCTAAAATTTACACGTTTTTGTTTCTTAAGATTTTTCAGTAGGGAGCCAAATAACTACTTTAATAAACTAAAACAATGGCCTTTAATAACTAAAACAATGGCCTCAACAGAGCCGAAGAGCCTGTGTAATTTTCAGAAACTATCTGAGCACCCAGTTGCATAAAGCTTCTCAGTGCCATCAATTTTCAATATAAAAGTTTTCTTCGGTATCTTAAAATAAATAGGTATGTTACGGCTATTTAATAATTTTGCTCAATTGGAGGTTTTTTTATATTGCGCGACAAGTTGACCATGGATGTTGATTACTTTTTCAGGGCCACTTAGCTGTCCAAAATTGTCACCTTTTTGTTTCTCATGTTTTTTTTGTAGGGCGCAAAATAAGCGAGGAAATCGCGGTGGTAGTTTAAAAAATCATACTGTATACTTGTGAACTGTTTTAATAAATAGTTTAATACTGATTCCTTAATTTTTTTTAACCCTTTCGGTGACATCGGCTTAATCGCTTGCAAAGAATTCTCGGAACAAGACACCCGTTCGAACCATCCGATGCCGAAGGCGCGCGCTGTTGCCGTCTCCGCGCGCCCTGTAACGATAGCCACGAGAAACCTCTTCAGGTCGTTCGATACCAACTGTCCGCGACTGTACCTATGTCTGGCGGCTCTGGGATCTTGGACTATTTATAAGCTTGAGTTGAATCCTGTTGTTTTAGTCTGTTAGTATTTCTCGACATATTGTATATTTACATATATTTATTGTATACCTACCTACTATATTCATGTGTATTATATTAATTTGTTCCTGTACTAACTAAAGATGCTCTCTCTATCGTAAATATGGACCCGTTATAGAAAGAGCAACAAGCGCATCCCAGATCCAAAGTAGGTATAATGTGGGTGTATGTTATGTGTTAGGATTTTCTGAAAAACAAAATTCTGTGGTTTCAAAGGGTCGCGTAGGAAAAATAAGAAAACAATAATTGATGACATTTTTTTGTGAACTAAAAATTTAAATTGCAAAAAATTGAGACTAGTTTCAAACTTAATGTCAGACAATATAGGTACGTTATATTTTAGATTTTCTTGCATTCCGTATAAATATAAGCCGTATAGGTATAATAAAGTAGGTGCATTCTTCCCCTATGATGATTTTATCAAAATTTTATTTATTTATACAGGGACCGGCAGAAAGTTGGACAAAAAAATTTAATATTTTTAAACTCTGATTTCGATTAATTTAAATTTCTAGCTGCTAATCGAACAAAATTAAAGTTTAGTAGCAAATTTAGTTGGGTTTGCAGTACTTTGTTTTTTTTTGTAATACACAGGGTGGTCGAAAAAAATACAAAAAAGTTAAATTTCTTTTTTTCTTGACTAGGTGGCTGTGACTTTAAATCTGACATCCACCTTTGATTCCAAACAACTTTTGTAAGTAACTTTTTACCGTATTTTAAAAAATAAGGGTACTTTACTCTTGAGTTATTTTGACATTTTTGAATATAGCTCGTATCCAAAAAGAGGTATTTAAATTTTGATATGTGCGTTTTGAGTTTGAAATGATGCACCAACTTTTATCTATAAATAAAATTTTCTGAGAAATTAATAATAAAAAAGTTTTCCATTTGTGTCCTACTTTCTGCCGGTCACTGTATAATATAATAACACAGACCTATATAGCTTAGCGAAGCTATTGTATATGTCTGTGATAATAATAATAATAATAATTTTTACCCTCACAATATTCCAAACTAGGAGTAGCCCAGAAGCAACTAACTGAATGCTTGTGCTGGGAGGTGAGCAGTTACTATTAGTTTTCGTTGACATTTGCAGCTAGGGCCGACTTTTCCCGATATAACTAGCATAGCATTGGCTCAGGTACAACAAAAAGCCCTAGGAAACCGTAATAATCCCAGTGAGGGTAGGACAATAATTAGTAAATCACACAAATGTGAATCCACATTTTGGCCAGCGCTCTTGGCCACCAGCGTGGTTTTTCTATAAAGACATATGTGCATGCACAGTCTGCCTCTACCTCGATAAGAAAATTACACAAATTAACCGGTTTTTTGGCTAGTTTACAAACTATCCACAGTAGTTGGATAAAGTGTGAACTGAATATTGCCAGTAATATATAAGCAACTTGTTGGTTAGAATGTAAACTAAACAACTCCCTTTGGTTAATTTATTAGAAAACCGACGTTATGTTTATGGCAAGTGTGTGTTCTTATTGTTTACTGTCGTGTAGGTACCTTTGGAAGTTTTGGAGCAAAAGTCGCAAAGTTCAAAATTAATGAATGACAGTGATTATAGTGAACTTTTGCAACGTATAAAGAGAATTTGCTAAACTGTACCTGACACTAGTAAGAAGGATGATTATTATGTGGTAAATACTTATGATTTACAAATAATCCAATCATCTTGTGTAATCTTACATAAAAAATCTGGAAAGATTATTTTTTTACGTTTCAGTGAATATTATGATGCCATTAATGCAGCCCACCAAGAAACTGGGCATGGAGGTCGTCAAGCAACAACAAAGTTATTAAAGGAGAGGTATTAGAACTAAACACTTAACACAGGAAATAATGGTGAAATTATTCATTGAAACTTGCGAAAATTGTCAGCTCGTACGAAAGAATTATTTTATTATCCTAAACTAAATGAGCCAAAGGGAATTCATTAGTTTACATACTAACCACGAGTTGATTATTATGTATTACTAGCAATATAAAATTCACATTTTATCCAACTACTATGGATTGTTTCTAAACTAGCCAAAAAACTCGGTTAATTTGTGTAATTTTCTTGTGGTTTGTATTTTGGCGACAAATCTTGTATAGTTTGTAAACTAGCTGGATAGTATACAAACCAACCAATATTCGAAGCTATTTTAGTAGAAAGATGATTTTCCATCAAAATAACCAGACGTTTGGATAGTTTGTATATTATCTAGCTAGTCTATAAACTGGCCAAGTAAACACTTTAACCGTAACATATACAGGGTGTAACTAAACTGATGGTCAAAAATGAAACCAAGTATTCTTGGAGTCAAAATAAGGACACTTCTTCATATATTTTTTTCTCCTACGGGCCAAAGTTTTTTTTATACAGAGCGTAGAAGTTTGGAGAAAAATACACATATTTCTTAGTATTTCTAGAAGTATACGAGATATTTTCTTCAAACTTGGCGTGTCATATGAGCAGATGAGCCGTCAAACTTAAGGTTGACATGAAGCTTCTGAGGCTCCCAGTTGCGGAGATACAGAGTGTTAGTAAAATTAATTAGTTCAGAAAAATATGAATACCCTGTATAATCGCATTTTTTTCATTTGTTTTGAGTGGTGAATAGAATGGTTAACAAAAAGTATCTCTTAGTATTTTTTCATATTCGCAGCCATTTCTTGATTAAAAAACACTTATGTCTCGGATATAATATTGCTTACTCAGACAATTAAAAATCCTTAATTAGGTATTATATCTGGGGTCACGAAATGGTTTATCCAAAGTATGCAATTTGTACTACGTTGGACACAATAAAATGTGTAGTTATAAAGAATGCTATTTGAAATTTCGTTTGTATTCTTTCTGGCGATTACGCCCAAAATTTACTACCTATTTAATTTAGATTAAAAAATGATCGATTTAGTTTAGATTAAGAAACATCTAGCTTCTGTATTCTGTGGGGTTCAGGGACAATACCAGTTGCATCGTCGTCGAGTTATTAAATTAAAAATAATATTTACAAAAACATAGCAGATACAAAAATTCCATAGGATAAGACTATATAACACTAAATATCCAAAGTCGAGAAGATAGAAGTTGCTGAGGGATAAATAATTATTGTTATTTAACGTCTTAAAAAAACTCAGCAATCTCAATAGACCGGGAGATAGTAACATATTTTTTTATGTGGTTTTAGTCAGTATGCCTTTCAGAGGGCACTATGAGGCGTATATTCTCAAGGCAATGTAAGAAGAGAGAAGTTCTTGGTTCTTTATATAATTTATTAGCAACTGTCTTATCAACCAGATTTTAGTTAGGGGGTCATAGCATGTGTTTTAAAATGAAGTTGCTGTTATTCTATAATAATTTTACACGATTTATTCAATGTACGCTGTACTTGTGCATGTAGATAGGTACAGGGTGGTTCATTATAAATTGACACCCCCTTAACTTGCTAGTTTTTGAGCTTAGGAAAAAAAGTTGTTTACAAAAGTTTTAGATACTAAAACAAAGTTTTTTGTGACGTTATCGAACGGTGTACAGTGTGTTTTAGAAAGCCGTGGCAGACATTACTTATGTTTTTTTAAATGGAACCCTATATATTTTTGCATTTTTGAAATCTGCTCATCAAGGCAATCAAAATGATATTAAACTTTGTGGCATTATTATTTTCCGTTTTTGAAAAATTCCGTTTTCAAATTTTATACTAAATTTATTTAACTCGAATTTATGGATCTCGTGATAGATGATCGATGTAATAACAAAAAATATTTGTTTTAAACAAGAGAGTAATATAGTGAAACTCCAAAATGTTTAGGAGCCTTTTCAAATTTTACTGATTATATTCTCGAAATAAAGAATTTCAGGAAAATCGTGTTACTCTCTTGTTTAAAACAAATATTTTTCGTTATTACATTGATCGTCTATCTTTATCACGAGATCCACAAATTCGAGTTAAATAAATTTAGTATAAAATTTGAATACGAATTTTTCAAAAACGGAAAAAGATAATGCCACAAAGTTTAATATCATTTTGATTGCCTTGATGAGCAGATTTCAAAAATGCAAAAATATATAGGGTGTTCCATTTAAAAAAACATAAGTTATGTCTGCCACGGCTTTCTAGAACACACTGTACACGGTCTAACAGTGCCACAAAAAACTTTGTATTAGTATCTAAAACTTTGGTCAACAACTTTTTTTTCTAACCTCAAAAACTAAAAAGTTAAGGGGCGTGTCAATTTATAATGAACCACCCTGTACATATACGCAAACGGTATGCCATCTTTTTTTCACCAGTTTAATAAGAAGAACTTCTACAGTTACCTATCATCGGAAGCCTGTTCAGAAAAACCGAAAAATTCTTATTAAAACACAAGTTCATTAAGACCATTAACTGCTAAATGTATGGCTATGGCTTTTCGAGGATTTTTTTTATTTGGAACTTCATTTTAAAACACAGGCAGCCTGATTAACATCGTATTCAAACGAATAGTTTACAAACAAATGAAGACTCATTTTTCCATACGAAGAAGCCCAGGAACTCTCTGATTTATACCTTATTATTATCTACCAGGAGAATATACATGCAACATAATGCCCTCTGAAATGTTTAGGTAGATACTGACTAAAATCAAAAACAAAAATCAATAATTCCTGGTTAGCAGTGACTTCAGTATTTGGATTGGGGTTGCATCTTCGGTAACATACATGTGAAAATATTCGGAATCGAACCAGGTCTGAAAAGAACCTCACAAGTATATTCAACTTTTATCACTATGACCACTGAAAAGGGTGACGAGTAACGAGAAATCAGTGTCCTACTTTTCCTTTGTTTTACTTTTTATCGTCAAAAGTTAGTTCACATATACCAATGACTGCCTTTTTTCTTAAAAATGTGTTATTATGTATCAAAAATATGGTTATATTTGGGTGGCAAAATCTATGAACTAACCTGTACAATTTTATTTATTTATATAAGATACTTTCTATACTTACTTAGGTACTAATATTTCAATTCTATAGAATTATATTATAGAGGGGCATATAACAAACTAAATAATTAATTAAAATAGGTGTGTGATCAACCAATTTTTTAACTAACTATATATTATAAAATTGTCATAATTTAGGCGAGAATCTGTCTCTATCACAATCAACGTGCATTACACTTTTATAATATCTAAGATCTAAACTAAGCATCGGGTAGCCAGACTTTTAAAGGCAAATTGAGGAAGGCGCTGTTGAGGAATCCTTTGAAATGCCTGGCTATTGCCTGGTTGGCAGCAGGTTTCATTTCTCTTATGATTTCGTCTGCGTTGTTGTTCAAAAAGTTGTTCATGGCTTCTCCTACAAAAAAATACATAACATACTTAATAATAGCTGTGCCACAGAAAAGTAAATAACTATCTCTCGATATCAAAAACGTCCAGTGAAATAAATGTAAAAAGAAGCAGCGGCTGTCAAATGATTTTCCCAAAAACGTATGGGCAATAGTAGTAGGTCAACATATCCTATCTTTTTGTAAATAATCAGTTATTAATGAAAACAAAAAATGATACGAAGGGTACGACTTACAGTCTCAGCTCCACAAACACAGTATATTAACATGAGGAAAAAACTGTATGTTTAAACTCACCTCGGGGTCATCTTCAGCAGTAAAACATTTTACTAGGCCAACAAAACTTCCTAGACCATAGTCTTAAGCGGTTGTGGAAAAAAGGTAACCTCAATAGGAGGATTTGAACGGATCAATTAAATAAAATTTTCACATAAAATGGTGGCATCCAGGATACAAACAGTGTAAGCCAAAGTGGTTGTGGCTTTATCGCCACGTTCACAGCCTCCTTTTGATTTTACCTTTTTCCACAAGCACGTACGGAGTTAAGACTATGTCTAGGAAGCTTTGTTGGCTTACCCAAAATGTTTTACTGCTAAAGGTGACCCCCTAGGTGGGTTGAAACAAATGTATGTGGGTACGGTTTTCCTGTTAATAAACTAGGTGTGTTTGTGAAGCTGAGACTTCAAGTCGTACCTACTCTTCGTATCATATTCTCCTACTCCACTTCAATATATGGAGTATTTTCTCCGCATAGAAAACAAAAAAAAATATTTAGGCATAACATTACTAACTACTAAGTACTAAGGTTAGATTAAGATAACGAATCCATTTAATTATACTTCTCAAAGTGTACTTACCAATAACGTTCCCATGGTTGATGATGTCCTTTATCCTGAACCTGCTCTTCTTCAACCTGAAGTCAACTACCATTTTATCCACCCTCATATATCTTACATTATTTTTCAGGAATTCCTTTCCGTACATCTTGGCAGCGGCATCAATTTCAACTAAAAATATTTTGCTTTGACAAAATGTTAAAGTTGGCATATCTACAGGGTGTCTAACTTTATTACTGTACAAATCAGTAAAATCTTCATTTTTGGAGATAATCGCCTAAGCTTTTTTTTGTTTGAAAGGCCTTCAAAAACCGCTTCTTTTGACGTTCCTGCCATTTTCAAAATGCAAATCCAGGGCCGGCTGCGATTTTTTTATACCCCCGATTTTCACGAAAACCATTTAGCGATTTTATTATTTAAAATCTGACCCCATAGCGTTAATCAGAACACCCCAAAACTCCCATTTACAAAATCTGAACAAAAAGTATACAGGGAGTTCCATTCAGTAGGGTCTCAAAGTTGAGCAAAATAAGAAATTTAAAGACATCTGGCGAGTCAAATGTGCCATGGAATCCCTTCAAAACAGTTGAATGGTCAACAGGACCACTCAAAATGTTGATGTGAAAAGATTTACTACAAAAATATACAGGGTATTTTCCCCTGAGCCATCTCAAAATTCTGAATTTTTATTAAACTTTATACTGATCAGAAGTGCTCTGGAATCATTGAAAAAATATTAATAAACACAAAAGTAATTTATTTTTTACAAAATGCCAACCAACAAATAAAAATAATTTAAATTATTGGACCTTTCTCAACAAAGTCACTGTCTAAGATGGTAGATTTTCTGTGCGTTTCCTGTTATGGCACACCACACCAGCTACCTTAACTGATATGGACTTACCGACTGGCAGGCTTCCGTATTTTTAGATTTAGTTCGTTTATACTGCGTGGAGCGGTTTTGTTATACACGATTTTTTACCCCTACAAAGTTCCAAAATTTCAGTAATTTGAGATGGCACAGAAAAAAACACCCTGTATATTTTGTATTGGACCTTTGCACACCAACACCTCGAGTACTCCTATTGACTTTTCATCTGTTTTGAAGGGATTCCATGGCACACTTGACTTGGCAGATGCCTTTAAAATTCCTAATTTGCTCAAATTTGACACCCTGCAGAGTGGAACTCCCTGTATATTTTTTACTCAAATTTGGTATATAAGGGTTTTGGGATGTTCTGATTAACGTTGTGGGTCATATTTTAAATAAAAAAATCGCTAAATGGTTTTCGTGAAAATTGTGGGTATAAAAAAATCGCAGCCGGCCCTGGATTTGCATTTTGAAAATGGCAGGAACGTCAAAAGAAGCGGTTTTTGAAGGCCTTTCAAACAAAAAAAGTTTAGGCGATTATCTCCAAAAATAAAGATTTTACTGATTTGTACAGTAATAAAGTTGGACACCCTGTATAAAGATACATACGGAAAATTGCCCAAAAGTCTCCTTTGGATCTAACTGGGAAAAGTAGAACGTTACCACTGACGTCATATTTTCCTCTGATATCGATCCTAGGCAGGTGTATTCCCAATTCGATTACGTAGTTATTCACATCTGCTCTGAAAAACAAGATATGTATCCAAGATCCGTAAAGTAAGAAGGTTGCCTCTTGCTGAGAGAGAGAGAGAGAGAGAGAGAAAGAGAGCATTCCAGATGACATCATGTAAATGATGGCAATAATTGTCGGCAAGGGCAACATACCTACGGGAGAACGCCAATCATTTCATCGCTCTCTCTCTCTCTCTACGATAGTAGGCAACTTTCTTACTTTATGGGTATTGATGTGTACCTAAGTTAATATTATAAAACAAAAATCATGGAAAGCTTTGAAACTTTTAATAGGTACTTATGATTTCACTTTACCTAAGTTCAGTATTCTAGAACTAAAGAGGAAATCCACGAGTCTCACCTAATACTTACCTATTGAACACACATTTTGAAATGGCGAGAATACTTACTTTATAGTTTCAACTGAGTAATTTTTGGCTCCATTGGCGACAACATCGTAAAATATAGCTTTTACCCTAAACGGCCCTTGTCCATTTTCAATGACTATGGTTTCAATTTTGAAGGGGTCTATACTGGGCACATCGATATCCTTAATTCCGTTAATGAGGTATGGTCTGAGGTGGTTGAAAGTTCCTCGTAAACATTTATTGATGTTGGGGTCAGCCTTGTAACACGGAAGGATGTATTCAGCTGAAAAAATATAAATGCATACTTTAGTTTCTATTGTTATTATTTATAATTTTTTGACAGTTAATTATCAACTGAGCTAGAGGCGATATCTTTAATTGACTGGATGAATGTTTATTAACCTTTCAGCAGATTTTGAAAAAAATGTTAATCTACTCCCACATATATATTTGCCGATCCAAATCGAGATAAAAGATTAAGAAGGGGTTCGCAAGGGTTTCTACGCCAACTCCCGATGTATAATAACATAACCATTTTAACATTTTTGTGTCAAATTTACTGGTTGTATCATGAAATTTACCTATTTGCAAGACATTTAAAAAATCTGCAAATTATCACTAAACCGCCTATATCAGACCTAATTAATCAAATTACTAAATTAGCCTTCATGAATCGTTGTGACATATATCGTAAGCGTGAACGCATAATGCATAATATGATCATTATAAATACCTACTGCAGATTACAAAATATAATTTGATCCAGTGCATCAATCAAGATAATGATTAGAAAATCTGAGTTACAATATTTCATATCCAATAGATTTCACATTTTCACTCGACAATTAAGTATTATACACATCAAGTGTTAATAAGTGTATAGTTATAAGGTTCAGTGAAGGTGGAGAAATATAAAGACGCGCAATGATTGTCAAAACTCAACGTCATCAATATAAGCTGGTCCAATATAACAATGAAAATATTGTTGTTGAGCCAACTCTGTTTTTGGCGGCGAGATTTGGCAGAGGATGCGCCTCTTATTACACTCTTACACTTAACGGTTATAGTTACACTAACTGTGATATGGTCCTATCCTAGACATTCTCTACGAACCGGTCCAAAGATGACGGACTTGATTTTCTTACAGCACCTAGTAGGTATCTATATTCGTATTATTAAGCCATCACGCAAAACTACCAACCTAAAGTTACCTTTCAATTGCTCGCTATAATCTATCCCGATCTTCTTGCGAATATAAATTTGTAAGAACTGTAATTTAAGTTCTTGATTTATGTAATTAAGGAAATTTAGGTGAACCGCGATTGTTTACAAATTGCTTTGCTTTGTGAAATTGTATCAAGAGTACGTTATTTTTTGAATACGTTTAGAACAAAGTTTAAAAATTATTCCGGGGGTCAACCATACGCCAAACGTCAAGTCCCGGATTCTAAGCAGGAATTTGAGCGATTACGTTAAGTGCTTAGAAAACTCGCAGGGATTTTTTCTGCTCATTTGAGTGAAATCTGTTGATGAGGTATTATGAAAACATCTAACTTGCACCGTCTAGATTTGTTTTAAACATCACGTTTAAAATGACATGGTTGGGTAAAACGACACAGCCAAAATATCTTGTATGCGAGGCCTACGATAAAGGCAGGCCATGCAGCACAACAATCACGTGACCATCTTAGTCCGACGTTACATGTCATTTGCCACATAACTGAAAGCGGCTGCTTGGGTTTTGAGAAGTTTTAAATGTTTAAAGTGTTTTTAAACGTCTTAGTTTATATTTTAGAAACAAGTTTGTGTCTAGCGCGCGTGTGTCCTGGCGGAGGGGAATAGGGGAACCGCCCAGGTGTTATTATGGCCTCTGGGTGGGCGCCGTGCCGTCCAGGCGCTGTAAGGGGAATTCTCCCCCCGGAATATACAGTGGAGCCTGTGACACAGACAGGTGAACTGCTTACGGGAGATCCGCGAGTTATTTCGTAAAAAATAACCTACATACCAAATATTGGGTCTGTTTATATTATATTTATACATATTACAAAAGCCAGGAAGAAAATGTCATCATAACAACATTTGCTTTGCCTCGGGATGAAAATTTGCGCCAAAAATGGATTCGTCAAATTCCAACTGAGATTTAATTTCTAAAAAACCCTTAAGTATGTGTGGCTAACACATTTTCAAGAAAGTGAAACAATTAAAGTGGACAAATGTGTTGTGGGAGGAAAATACTATCACCTATGCTAAATTAAAAGGAAGGTGCTGTCCCAACAATATTTGAGAATGTGCCAAAATATTTGAGTGCAGTGCCGTTTAACTCTCAGCCCAAAACAGCTAAGGCAGGTTGAAAATTTTGAAAAAATAATTAGAGAAAGCCTGGATGCACAAAACCAATAATGTAATAGATGAAAGAAAACTCGCCAAATTGTTACGAAATTAGTTTTTTTTACTTATCTCCAAAAATGCCTTTTATTTTATAGGACTAAATTGGTCACGTGACTACGCGATTATGCGTTAGCGCCATGGCCTGTCTTTATCGTTGGCCCGTCTTGTATGCTAGTGACGTCTATGGGTGTTGAACTACACCACTTTAACGACATTTAGGGGAAAGTTGGGTAAAACCAGTGATTATAGTATTGTAGGTAGGTATACGATTTTTTACTAATTGACAATGTACGACTAACAAATAATTCGGGACGCGAGGTGAAGCTAGCATTTGCCCCGTGTTACAAGGAGTTGGCATTAACTCGAGGCGTGAACTAAAATTCTACAAAACAACTATGGGTAGCATGGTGCTACGTCCGTTAAATGGCGGCGGCCAAAGACATTCGGTTGGAGCTAATAATCTAGCATAATTTAGTTTGTCTGTGATCAATAGCAACACTCTGACGAGAGAAGTTCAACTTCAGACTCTCCATTGAGGGCGGTATATATTTGCTGCAAAAAGTTTGCATTATTAGTGTTAGAGTTTGCCTGATTATTAGTATTCTAATCAGTACACATGGAGCTTATAGCTTATGTTGCTTGAATGCACAGCGATCGCATATTTTCTAAATACCATAAATCGCTAGTAAAACAGGATGGACTGGTAAAACAGGATACCACGTTTTATTTCAAAACAAGTAGTTCTATCTATCGGGTATGGGCGGAACTAATAACACTGGGTGCCTTTCCATGACTGGCAAGTGATCTACCTATTTTAGTTTTACTATAGATGGCGTAGTAAGCAGAAGTGTGGGTGGTTTGAGACAATGTTTGTTTACTATACTTATGCCTACAACAGGTGTTAGACATTTGCTTTGTTTATTTATTGAAATTTGATCACATATTTCGCAGTTAACAGTTTGGCAAAACCGGACACTGAGTATAATAAAAAATAACAAAGGTACTGAAAAGAAGAAAGCGGTCGGCTCAAGGCATCTAAACAATATGACGCCCTCGTACAACTATCGAAGCAAGAATGAAGAAAATTAATTAGACGGGGTGCTCTCAATAGGGAGGATTCAGCAAAAAAGAACTATAGGACGTCATAAACCTGTTTTCAGTCCGGCTCAAGAAGAGGAACTAGTGGAACAAGCACGTCTGTTTGGTTCAACCCTCGATTCAATAAGGACAAGAAAAAGATTGTTAAAGCACGGTTATATGATTTTCTCAGTCGTCATCCGAATATCAAACTTCAATCTTCGGAGCCGACCTCACTCGCCCTGGCACTAGTATAGGCTTCAATGGGCCTTCCGTAGAAAATTGTTTCTCGTTACTTTCTGAAACGATAGAGAAACATAACATAACCCCTGATCCAATTTAACGTCGATGAGACGGAAATTATGACAGTACCAAAAAACGATCTAAATGTTTGGGAGAAAAGCACCAAGTGGGCTACTTATCTTCGGCAGAACGTGGAGTCCTAGTCCTGATTACGGTGGAGTGCTGGCCTTCGGCCTCGTGCGTCAATATGTTATTCATGCCACACATGTTGGTCTTCTCAAGTGCTAGGGCGAAGCCAGAACTTCTGGATAATGCTCTCCCTGGCAGCACAGCCCATTACCATCCTCCATTGCGGATGCAGAAAAAATATTTTTGAGTTGGTTCAATAAGTTATTTTGCTTCTAGATAGCCATGCGATCCACACCAAGAATCTAGAGCTAGTTCAAAGAGCTAGAGATAATGGTGTTGTGTTACTATGCTTTCCACCACATACAACACACCGCTTATAACCTCTGGACGTAAGTTTCATGTAACCACTAAGCACATATTACAGTTCAGAGGTCTAAAAATGGATGAGACAGCATCCAATCCGGCCTCTTACGATTTTCCAAATAGGAAAACTTTTTGGGAGTGAATTTATGAAAGCTGCTAGCTCCTAAACAGCAGTTAGCGGATTTAGGAAAACGGGTGTGCACTCACTAAATCTAGAGGTCTTTCCAGACTGGATGTTCCACCAAGAACATCACCGATATCACCACCGAGAACACCACCAAGAACACCACCAAGAACAACACCAAGAACAACACCGACAACACTACAGAGAACACCACTGAGAAACTCACTAAGAACACCACCGAGAATACCATTGACATCTATAGACCTTTTATTAAATCTTCCAGCATCAGGTAATCAATTTGAATCTTCAAATACATCAGGCACACCACGGAACACTCCAGGTTCGATTACTACGGAACAGCTTTATGCGAATGCGACTACTTCGTGTTTCCACCCAGAATTTTGTGGTAACGCCAAAAGACGTTGTTCCACTCCCTTATTCTGAAAGGAAATGAAATATCAACGACAGAAGAAGAGGTAAAACTGCGGGGTCAACCTGACTCTTTCCTAAAGGATAAATGTTATGGAATCTATAAAAGCATATAAGTATTCTGCTTTATCTGACTAGGTGGCTAAAAAGGGGAAAATTCAGTTCTTCATAGTTTCCGTGGCCACTTGTTTGTAGAGATTATGATTTTGGTTGGTGCAAAATATTCGACAAATGAAATCATAGCAGGCTAAGCAGCCGTTACTAGCACCACCTCTTTGAACCCTAGATTGTTTAAAAGCATACTTGTTTGTTCTTATTAATCCGTCTTTAATTACCGATAAATTTCTTGTTAGTTGTTATAAAAGGTTTTAACTAAATTTGACATAATGGGCAAAATGACATATTATGATAACCTATATGACGTTTTACCATCTTTAGTAATCCAGGTGCTAATTTCATTCATTCTGTCGTTTCATTCCGCTTTTCCATATAGTTTTCACAAGCTACTATGTCCCCAACCGTTTATTATTCCATAGAAACTATATTTTTCTTCTTTTTTCATTTCATAATTTATGTACCATTTTTGTTAGGCAAAAAGTCAAAACCAGGCCAATTGGCTGCAATACAGGGCCCATATAGAATATACTGATGGATTGCAAGAATCTTATTTGTGACATATGTTTTCCTTAAAATGTAACCACACCGGCAAGGTAAAATTGATTTTGATTATTTAAATTTGTTTTATATTATAGAGTTTTTATTTTTTAATACACATTGTTACACAAGGCCATTTCTAAAGGGCATGCTATTTTGTACACATCTCCCCAACAACGCAAATATACCACGTAGTTTGCCAAAAAATGAAGACTAATTTTTCCATATGAAGAACTCAGGATTACTCTGATTCGTATCTTATTATCACAAAAATCTGTCACTAGCTCCCGTTCTATAGACTGTTATCAAACTTGCACTGTTTTGATTTATACATGCAGGTGCGGCCTATATTAGGAATGTTGACACTGGTTTGGTTTGAATAATATGCTTGTTTGTTCTCTGTTGAACAGCTTCGTTAGAACTTTGTTCTGTATTAATAAGGCCCTTCAGATTATCTTGGCACCATCGTTGTTGTGTTGATTGGTCCACAAAATGACATGGAAGATGATCGAAGTGACTCCATAAAGTAAGAAAGTTTGCCTTCTATATTTAGGTTAGCAGACCGACCAATTTTAATGCAATTCCATCGAAACGAACAATAATATACTAGATAATTTTCGACATCTTGAAATTTGTGTTATCTTCATCTATTACTCTGGTGCAATTAGATATTAATATAGGATGGTCAAGCTGAAATAAATTTTCATGAAGCTGGCACGCCCGGAAAAAGGTAGTACTATAGTGGCAAAGTCCCCTAAGGTCCTCTTGGGTCAGCCATATTGAAAAACACAATTTTTTTCACAAACTGCAATTAAATTAAAAACACTTTGTACAAAAAACTATGACAAATATCGAAAATTACCAAGAGAGCTTAATTAAAGGGAATAAAAGTAAATCCTACACGAGCTCTCTATCCCGAACTGGTCCTGAGATATATACTGCTGTAAAAGAAGGAAAAATTTGAACATTTGCTTAGGTAGGTATATATATTAATACATATATTTAGTATACATACCATATTAAGTCATAAAAATTCCATAGAAACTCACAAAACAAAATATATCCAAGCTCTATACCTATACCTCTAACTGTTTCTGAAATACCTCATTGCTTCAGAATATTGCGAAATTAACGAAATTACATAGACCTAAGTAAATTAAAAGAAAAAAGCTGTAAAACTTCAATCATCTGCAAAAATAATATTAGAAATACTAAATTCGTATAGTTTTATCTTGATTAAATTGTTTTTAGTTTGAAAATTTGATCTGCATCAAAAGTCGGCTTGTCATGTTCATAGTATAGGCATGCTTCAATTCAAATATTTAAACATAATTTGAGGAAGAAGACCTACACGACTAATTCAATTTAGGCAGTCATAAATGTTATATTCTTAAAAAATAAAAAATTTAATCCATATTATACACTTTTATATATAGTGGCTGCCATAAATTTGGACACAAAGTAGATTTCTTTTGTGTTTAATATCTTTATTAAATTTCATTTTTAATTGTCTCTGCGTCATTTAACACTCAAAATGTGCTTATCAAAGTTTAAATATCTATTTTCATGTATACGAAGAAGGTCTAAAAATATGAAAGTGGATCCGAAAGTGGCTCAAGATTAACGTACTTATATATACAGGGTGTAACTGAACTGATGGTCAAAAATGAAACCACGTATTCTTGGAGTCAAAATAAGGGCACTTCTTCATATATTTTTTTCTCCTACGGGCCATAGTTTTTTTTATACAGAGCGTAGAAATTTAGAGAAAAATACATATTTCTTAGTATCTCTAGAAGTATACGAGATATTTTCTTCAAACTTGGCGTGTCACATGAGCAGATGAGCTGTCAAATCTAAGCTTAATATGAAGCTTTTGAGGTCCCCAGTTGCGGAGATACAGGGTGTTATTAAAATTAATTAGTTCAGAAAAATATGAATACCCTATATAATCGAATTTTTTAAGTTTGTTTTGAATGGTAAATTCAATGGTTAACAAAAAGTATCTCTTAGTATTTTTTCATATTCTCAGTCGTTTCTTAATTATTTTCAAAGAACTGCAATGCTGCAATAAACAAGTCATTTTAAGAATAAATCCTACAATCTGTGGAAGTCAATTAAACTTGGCATTATTTGAATCATTTGGCTGCCAACTTTGCACTAGTATCAATATTTTGAAAAATGATATTTTCATTCGAAGAATGGACTGATATGCACTTTTGCTATGGACTTGCCAATGGCAATAATAAACATGCGGAATGGCATAGTTGCGTGTATTGAAAGAGACGGCCGCGGCGGTCATTTCGAACATTTAATAATTTAATTTTCTAGTAGCATTACGTTTCTTTTATTATCGATTTTGCTTTTGTATTTTGTTAAATAAAGTTCAATTGACACCCAAAGATTGCTAGATATTTATTCTTAAAGTGACTATTGTTCATTGCAGCGTTGCCGTTCTTTGAAAATAATTAAGAAACGGCTGCGAATATGAAAAAATCCTAAGAGAAACTTTTTGTTAACCATTGAAGTTTCCATTCAAAACCAATTTAAAAAATGCGATTATACAGGGTATTCATATTTTTCTGAACTAATTAATTTTAATAACACCCTGTATCTCCGCAACTGGGAGTCTCAGAAGCTTCATGTCAACCTTAAGTTTGACGGCTCATCTGCTCATGTGACACGCCAAGTTTGAAGAAAATATCTCGTATACTTCTAGAGATACTAAGAAATATGTGTATTATTCTCCAAACTTCTACGCTCTGTATAAAAAAAACTATGGCCCGTAGAAGAAAAAAATATATGAAAAAGTGCCCTTATTTTGACTCCAAGAATACGTGGTTTCATTTTTGACCATCAGTTCAGTTACACCCTGTATATATTTCAAAATTTTAAAAAATGTTATTAAAAAAAGTTGTTTAGAACTGCATAGAGGCCAAGTTTTTGAAAGGATGTATCTCAGGAATCATAGTTGTGAAAAAAATCCGATTTTCAAAATGGTGGACCGATTTACGTATATATATAGCTATGACTAAGCGGGCCTTACTGTTTAGTACCTATAGGTATGTTAAAAAGGGCCTCAAGTCCTATACCTTTCCCCGGTGGTCTCAGCTTTATGAAAATTTGTTCCAGCTCCAATGTTAATTGTACCCAAGAATTTCAGTGACTATGGTCTCGCAGTACTATAGTCACTGATCGAAAGTTAACTAATCTAATTGTTTCTATACACTTTCACTGCATTGCTTCTTGCATCTTACACTCTCATTTACTTTGTTTGCATTCTTTTAAATTAGTCCGAAACAAAAGGAATTGCGATTTCGGAAAAACCATGTATCTAACAATGACAGGATCCGATATTTTTTCAGTTATTAAGTAATCGGCAAAATGTCTTACTGAAAGTGTACACACCGTAGCATACTTTCACTGACGCTGAAATGTAAATAAAGTATTATATAATAAGTATAAATAATCTGTAGGACCGGTAAGGTGTTTTTTCAAAGATGCGACCCACATTTCGCACGAAACAATGGGTTCCTAAAACCGACCTATTTATTGTTATCCGATGTGAGTGGGTGTGGACAAATTGTGTGGAAAAAATTCTTAAATACCAAGCATAATTAGCTGATCAATTTTGAAATGACATAATAGTAATGAATCACATCCTCACAACACTCCAAACGAGGAGTACCCTGGAAGCACCTAAAGCTTGTGCAGGGGAGGGCGCCAATTACTATTATTTTGTCTTTGTTGCCATTTGCGGCTAGGGCCGATTATTCCCGATAGAACTAGTATAGCATTTGCCCAAGTACTACGGAAAACCCTAGAAACCCGTAGTAATCCCAGTGAGTGTAGGACAATAATTATTAGTAAATCACGCTGATAAAGCTATCATGGAGCAAAACCGTGAATCCACAATTTGTCCAGCGCTCTTGGCCATCGCAGTGTTTTTCTACAATGACATGTGCATTGTGCATGCATCTTCCTCGACCTCGATTCCAATCAAGGTCGATCGAAGGCAGAAAAACATGCAGTCCAAATAGTTCGACAATGCTACGAACATCGCCACCGCGGCCCCAAGATATTAAAAGTTCCTACAAAAACGAGAAACAGTTATTTATTATAGGTAATGCCGTTCAATTTTGAAAACAGATAACGTTAATTAAGTTGTTATAATGAACAAGGATACATATAAATTTATAATTTATATGATAATAAAATACCATCGCGGGTTAAAATGGAGCCTACGTCAGGGAGGCATAGGGGTGTTGGAAGGTAAGGACTCTCTGCCTGAAGTACTCATTCGCAAATCGCAATTTATATTTTTAGGGACAATGTTGTAGAGATAAACCATTTGCTTCTCTTGATATCTACAAATTATTAGTGTTAACAATCAGCAACGACAACTGAGGATCACGATCAACGAAAAATCGAATTCGTAATCAACGTTCGTGTTTTAGAACGTTATTGTTCACAGTACAGTGAAATATGATTTCAGATCATATGCAGGGAAAACTACGAAGGGTATTAATACCCACCGATTAAAAGCAAATAAATTTTGTGGGCTGATAACTCTAGAATTAAAAAAAAAACTGTTTTTGGAATCAGTGCCAAATTAGCAAACTACATAATTATATCTTACAGCCTATAGAAAAAATACATTTTAAAACAATATTCCATTCGTTTTAAATTGAATTCCCAGTTTTCGCCATCGTCCTATTAAAAACGCATAGGTATATCTACTGGTGTACATAAAGCAAGGAATAAACTTATTTTCTCGAGAAGGAGAAGTGTTTCGGAGCAATCCTCGTACACGTCAATTTGTTTTGTGTAAAAAGCGCATCTTTTGATATAGTACCCGGAATTGTGACATCATCATCACTATTCCGGATATGACGTCATCGAGAATTTTTTCAAATGCCAACCTATATTTTTGAGTGTGCCATTTGGTAGAGAGCTTATTTGTCTGTATACAATACCTTAATATTATTTTTGACATGTTACATAAGGAAATGTTCAAATGTTATGTGGTTGAAACTCAAAAAATAACAGATGACATCATAGGTATCCGGAATAGTGATGATGTTAGAAATGCGAGTATACCGCATAAAAAGATGCGCTTTTAAAACAAAAATTGCCATATGCCAAGATATCTCCGAAATGTTTCTCCCTCTCGAAAAAATGCAAATACTACGCTAGGCGTCGCGACGCCGAGAAATATTTTTCCCACCAACATACCACTTCTATTACATCCTTTGAAAGCCCTGCTTCTTCTGAGCAGTTTTCGTTAATGCCATTTTTAAAAGTCATTCTTCAGAAAATGCGTTAAAATATTAATTTTTGTGAATCTTTATTAGGTACCAGGGATAGGGATGACATACCGTTTTCAATGATTTTATTTTTCGAGATGTTCCCCTGATCTTTTCTCTGTTTGAAAGCTCTTCAAACCTCGTCTTTTGACCTTTGAATAAAGAACCCCAGGAAGGAGCAAATTTGGGCTTATGCTGGGCCGGGATAGTTTCTTTTTACAGTGGCGTGCACCTTTGATTGTTTCTACAAACTAATCGAGGCAGAAATCCTTATTTTTCGTGAAATCAGTACCTACCTAAATACAGGCACTAAATTATAAGGCACGTTTATGTCTTTAGGATTATGAATCATTGATAATACAGCAATTAAAATTTTAAATTTCCAATTATGAACAAGTAGCTACTTATACAAACGCCAATGCCACTTTGGTGCATGGCCTCAAAAGTTAATTTAAATTACAAAATTACATACCGATGGATTATTATTTTATTATTTTAGTTTTGGCGGTCAGGAAAGTGCCACAAGCCGCACAGCTAAGCATAATAACTCGAAAAAGTAACTAAATACCACATACTGACACCTACCACCGTGTCAGATATAAAAATTTGTGCCAAAACTTGGTTACTACTCGGGGAGATTTCCGTCTCAAGTATTTTATAATATACATCGAGCTTTGACTCCTTCCTCGAATTCGTTATTCAAAGCTTTTGACCTTATTACCGCTGCCAACATGTAAATCCAGGACTGGCTACGATTTTTTACACTAAATTAATCAGGACACCACAGGACCAAATTTGAACAAAAAATATACAAGAAATTCTATTCTACAGGGTGCCATATATTTTTTACAAAAAATATCTTCTAATATCTAAAAAGACATTTAAATTATTGGACTTTTCTCGACAAAGCCATCGTCTAAAAAAAATTATAAATTTTTCTATGGGTTTCTGTTGTGATACACTAATCATCTGGACTTCTGCAAATTGTAGACGTAGACTTAATTTGTTTATAATTTCTGAGGCGGTGTTGATACACCTAATCGATTTTTACCGCTCTTGATCCGTTATTGGATCTTTTGCATACCAATACCCTGTGTGGCCCTGTTAATCATTCAACTGTTTTGAGGTAATTCCATAGCATACTTGACTCTTGACAAAAGTGGTATGTTAGTGGGAAAAATATTTCTTGTCGTCGCGACGCCTAGCGTCGTATTTGTAAAGAGTCGCTAGTAGGCCAATTTATTTTTTTATACTACACCATATATTATTATCTCCCGTATTTAATATCTCAATATCCTTGAACATTTTCCATCAACAGAGAATGATCAACCTCTGTACACCCTTCATACGTTGTTGTCACACAAAATTCCTGGAAAAATTTTAATTTTAATTAGCATTATTAAAAGTAGCATTTCAAAAAGGCCAATATTTGTGAATAAAATCTGATGCACATTATGATAAAATAAATCTTCTACTGCGTATTGTTACAATAATATTATTTTTATTATTTATTTGGGCAAATGTAAATATTATGTCAAATGATGCATCTCTGTAAATATGTTTGTCCATCGTTAAGTTGACCTGTTACAACATGATACACAATAAGTACCTTAACTTAATGAATAACAACATAATAAAATTAAGGAAAGTTTGAATACAAACAAAAGGAGAATAATTGTATAGGTACATGAAAGAAAGCTAATGATAATTGATCATTCACCAAATATCTTCCAATGTGTAGATAAACAATGTGTAGATAAACAAGAATTAGATCGAACAAGGTAGAATTTTGTGCATTGACAGCAGTAACGGCTTGTGGGTTAATGCACTGTATGGGGCTACGTTTTGAAAAGAAAAAGAAACAGTCTCGTGGTCAATTAAAAAAAAGGTGAGTACCGGGGTGGGTACCTACTTCCGGTATGGGCTTTGCTTTAGTAGTAATTACATACCTACGTATTATTGCATAATAATTAATACTTGTACAAAAATACATAAAACAATAATTCCCGTTCCTTCTCACATTTTTTAAAGTTATTAATAACGCAAAATCCATAATTCCTTCTAAAAAAAACTAGGCCGAAGTACCTAGGTACTTACCCCTTCTCATTGTTTATTACAAATGCACCTTTGTTTTGAAGCTTTGAAGTACCTAGGTAATTCAGGTGCGGATTTTTTTTTTAGTTTTTATATTTGGCATTGTCTAACGCTAACACACTATAACACTTATTAATATTTATATTTTATATAAGTAGGTATAAAGTCTTGTCTTCTCTTTTCTCCGAAATATAATGTTCTATAACTTTTTCCTCAAAGTTGCTGATATTATACAGGGTGGTGCAAACTTTATCAGCAATACTTTAAAAACTGCTAGAAAATTTCAAAAAAGGAGATTTTTTCCTATAAACATGTATCGAAATCCTAACGGTTTTCTATATACAGGGTGTTCCTTAATGACATGCTAATACTTAAGGGGTTTATTTTTGGGCCCATTTTAAGAAAAAACTTCATATGAACGTATGTCGTAAACGTCCTAACTTTTGAGATACAGGGCGTTGAAGTTCATTTTTTTAATTTAAATTTTGGCTACATCTCCCTAAATAATCAAGCTGCTGATCTGAAATTTGGCACTGCTATGTTTTTGGGGATGGAGAATAAGCTGAAAATGTCAATTTCACCGTATCTCACAGAGGGCGCCACTTGCGCTGTTTTTTTATCACGCTTTTACGCGTAACTTTTTTGAGGTTATCTTTTTGGTCCTGCAGGTCCATCATTTTAGTGGATCTTTTCATTCTACAAGAAAAAGGTACTCTTGTTTCATAACGATTAAATCAACCGTTTGCGTTGAAATTACCAAAACGTGCCCCAAAAAACCTGTTGATTCCAATATTCGAAACATAAAATTTTCACCTACTGCTTTCAAATGTTACAGATCAACTGTACATTCAAAATGATGAAAAAAATGCCAAATGGGCATTGGTCAAAACACCATTGGTTTTCTTGAAATAGAGTGTCCAAATTTTGTCAAATTCAATCCTTTCCATTTTGAAAGCGAATAATTTTTGGTACATTGTTTTTGATTTTTTTCTCAGTTTAAATGGTACAGTTGATCTGTAACACTTGATGGTGGTAGGTAAAAATTTTATGTTTCGAATATTGAAGTCAACAGGTATTTTGGAGAACTTTTTGGCAATTTCAAAGCAAACGGTTGATTTAATAGTTATGAAACAAGAGTACCTTTTTCTTGCAGAATGAAAAGATGCACTAAAATGATGGACTTGCAGGACCAAAAAGATAACCTCAAAAAAGTTACGCGTAAAAGCGTGATCAAAAAACAGCGCAAGTGGCGCCCTCTGTGAGATACGGTGAAATTGACATTTTCAGCTTATTCTGCATCCCCAAAAACATAGCAGTGCCAAATTTCAGTTCCGCAGCTTCATTATTTCGGGAGATGTAGCCAAAATTCAATTTAAAAAATGAACTTTAACGCCCTGTATCTCAAATGTTAGGACGTTTACGACATACGTTCATATGAAGTTTTTTCTTAAAAATGGGCCCAAGAATAACCCCCTTAAGTATTAGCATGTCATTAAGGAACACCCTGTACATATATATATACAGTGTCCTCCAAAAACTTCACAGCATAGGGGGGAAATTTTTAATTAATGCTTTATTTTAAATTTTAATATTAGGGTTACTTTTTGCTTGAAAAATGATGAAAAATGACCCACTCCAACGTGGTCATGTGACATTCGTTATCTGTCAAAAATGACATTCAAAAAAATATATCGCCAAAAATAAGTTTATTTGTTAAAATATCAAAAAGTCTTACTTGAAAAAGTTGTTTCTTTTTCAATTTTACGTAAGTGTACCAAATTTAAACGCTCTAATAAAAGATTTAGCTTTTTGCCAATTTTTAATATTTATGAAATTTCTCAAAATTTTAAAAACTTGTAACTTCCTAAAAACTTTTTTATATCACTAGCGTTATCTTTATATTAACTTTTTATTACTAATTACCGATAGGAATAGGTATTTTTTAAAAGAAAATGATATTAACGCTTTAAAATTCTGTTATGTTTGCTGCAAAGTTGATGTACCGTTTAGCATTTAGGGCATACGTTTAGTTACATTACGTTTTACAGTTCTAAATTGATGCCAAAATAATAAATTAAATTATCATCAAACTATTTTACACATCTAAGCAAAATTCTTGACTTTTATGGAACAAATAATTATTACCTTTAAGTTTAATTACACATTAATCGATATTGATGAGTAGGCCATGGAAGGAATTGAAGCAATTGTTTTTATTTGACAGTTTAATTATTAATACTCTTGAAACGGAGAATGGTAAACACAATTGCTTCAATTGTCTCCATGGCTTACTCATCAATATCGATTAATGTGAAATTAAACTTAAAGGGAATAATTATTTTGTTCCATAAAAGTCAAGAATTTTGCTTAGGTACTTAAAATAGTTGATGATAATTTAATTTATTATTATTTTGGCATAAATTTAGAACTGGAAAACGTAATGTAAATAAATTTCAACCCTAAATTATAGACGGTAAATCAACTTTGCAGCAAACATAAATGAAAAATGAAAAATATGAAAAATACCTATTCTTATCGGTAATTACTAATAAAAAGTTATAGAATGATGAAGCTAGTGATATAAAAAAGTTTTTAAGAAGTTACAAGTTTTTAAAATTTTCAGAAATTTCATAAATATTAAAAAATGTCAAAAAACTAAATCTTTTATTAGAGCGTTCAAATTTGGTACACTTACGTGAAATTAAAAAAGAAACAACTTTTTCAAGTAAAATTTTTTGATATTTTAACAAATGAACCCAATTTTGGCGATATATTTTTTTAAATGTCATCTTTTACAGATAACGAAAGTCACATGACCACGTTTGAATGGGTCATTTTTCATCTTTTTTCAAGCAAAAGGTAACCCCAAAATTAAATTTCAAAATAGAACATTAATTAAAAATTTCCCCCCTATGCTGCGAACTTTTTGGAGGACACTGTATATATTATGACGTCAAAGTTCTTTTTTTTCAAATTTTCTTTTATTTTTCCTAAAGGAAGACAGCTATGGCAAACATATTCGGTACAGTTTAGACACTCATTAAATGCCGTAAATTAAAAATAATTCAGCCCATGTACTTTCACCAGTGTCGGAGAGACGGGGGTCAACCATAATATTTTTTAATAAAACAATGGTACGCCGCTGCAAAAGTAATCTTTTTTGCTTTCACTAAATTTCTCAGCAACATATAAGAAAAACTATTCTTGACTTTTTTTCGAAAAATGTACCATTTTCGAAAAATTAACTTTTGTGTTTTTTATTTTTTTTTTCGAAATTTTGCACACCTACTGAGTTTTTAATTCCGAACAAGTTTCTTAATAATATTTGGTCTTAAATCATTTTTTTTAGATTCGAAAAATCATGTGTCCTGGGAATTAAAAAATCTAATTTTTCGAACCAGTAAAGTGGGCTCTAGGTAGGCCTTACGGCAAAATGTTATTAAGAAAAATTGTTCGGAGTTAAAAACTCAGTAAGTGTGCAAAATTTCGAAAGCTTAGACCTATTTTTATTTTCTTCTGCTAAAAAAATTAAAACGCAAAAAATTTAATTTTTCATAAACGGTAAGTACATTTTTCGAAGAAAAGTGAACAATAGTTTTTTTCTTATAATTGATTGGAAAACATAGTGAAGGCAAAAAAATACTTTTCTAGTGGCGTACCATTTTTTTATTCAAAAAATATGATGGTTAACCCCCACGTCTCCGCCACTGGTGGAAGTAGATATGCTGAATTATTTTTAATTTATAGTATTTAATGAGTGTTTAAACTATACCAAATGTGTTTGCGTTAACTGTCTTCCTTTAGGAAAAATTAATTATTTAATAATTATATCGAAAACCGCTAGGATATTGATAAATGTTTATATGAAAGAAATCTTCTTTTTTTGAAATTTTCTAGCAGTTTTTAAAGTATTGCTGATAAAGTTTGGACCACCCTGTATATAAAACAAAACAGAGTGCATTTAATTTGTCGCATACACCACGGGCGTAGCCAAGGGGGGGGGGTTCGGGGGTTCAAACCCCCCCCCCCCTGAAATAAGCAAAATATTACCTAATATTATACCGAAAAAATACGAGGAGTGAAGAGTTAAATTATTATTACGTTTGAATATATTATGTAGTAATAGTAGCGCCTAGCGCCATCTTTTGACGAGAGGCAGACGCAGTTGCAGCCGAACTATTTTGTATTGTAGGGACACTTTGCGTTGCTTCTCGATTATTCGCCACGCCCCTAGGTCGAAATGAGCGGAACTTTGTGCAAGTTCGTGGAAGTTTCTGGACGGCTACTGGGCTGCTACATAAGCGGCGCCGCGGCGCGTGACCGCGCTTACGGCAGTATTGTTCCATGCGAACTCGAAGCGAATAAAAGTGAAAAGTGGTGAACGAATAGTGAAGAGAATTAAGTGTACCGTGTAAGTGAGTAATTTTAGTGCACTGTTATTCGATGACCTTGTTAAGGATAGATACGTGAATCATTATTACTGTCGAAAAATGGAGGGGAAAAAAAGGAAGGGTGATAAACCTAAAGGTATGGACTACTGGAAAAAGTGGTGTAGTCAAGGTTAAGGGGTTTCTAATAAAGAAACAAATTTGGATTTAGCTATCAAAGCTTCAGCTACCTTGCATGCTGATAAGAAGACTGCCTTCCCCGAAATCTAGTTTGGAATGCCTAGATATGTGCGATAAAAACCTTTATCC
The DNA here is from genome assembly GCA_963920635.1 of Pseudeuparius sepicola. NCBI lineage: Eukaryota > Metazoa > Arthropoda > Insecta > Coleoptera > Anthribidae > Pseudeuparius > Pseudeuparius sepicola. The sequence continues at coordinate 48,592,203 of OY987299.1, read as the reverse complement.
TAATATTTACACATTACTGCAAATCTTGGCTACCATTCCTGTATCCACTACTACCCCAGAAATGTATTTCTCGAGCCTAAGGAGACTGAAAAACTATTTACGAAACACTACAAGTGAAAACAGACTTAATGGTTTGGCTCTAATGAACATTCACTATGGAACAGAAATTCATGCAGATGAAGTAGTGGATATATTTAAAAGAAAAAGCCGATCATTTCTTCTTTAATGGTTTTAGATTTAGCGCAGAGGAACGAAATTAATTTATCCATTTCATTTAAAGTTAAGAACTTTATAAATATGTGGTAGTTTTTCGGATGAATATATAGATATTAAATTTCATGTAAGTATATTTTTGTTGTTTTATTTACTTCTCAAACTAAACCCCCCCCCCCCAAAACTAAATCCTGGCTACGCCCGTGGCATACACATATATTCACTTGTTTTTATCCTATATATTTCTAAAAAATTGTCGCATGAAATTGCGTCCTGCATCTTTAACTGGTTGAGATAATTATTGTAAATCTGTAGTTGGAGTTTTTATTTCAACTTTTTCTGACAACGAAAGGCTTAAAATGTTTCGTTTCAAAATGTCCTATGCACTATTTCCCATTTGGTTTAATTCTTTATTCCACGTTTACGGCGCGGAAATAGGCGGAGGGGGGCTGCGCCGACTGTACAACGCGGAACTAAAATTAACACGGTTTTAGGTTTTGGGGCATGGCTCCCCCTTGTGCCCCTCTTGAGCTCTTTTCCTCGCGAAATCAGAGACAAAGACAAGAGACCACGAGCTGGGGGCTGTTGCCAAATATATCGGAATCATCTTTATTCATATACCTATGTAGTCGTATAATTGATAACCTTGTCGGCAATATAGCGATCGAAGTAGGGATATAAGCGTTGATTGATTCTTCCATCGACGATATAAGGCGACTGCGCCGTTATCCCCACAAAGATGCATTCCAAGCACGATACAGGGTGATTCCAAACATGCATTCCTGTGGAGTGGCTGGTTAAACTGCCACTGTACATACATTATCGATTGCGGGCGTTTTTTTTTCATTTTCTACTGGGGAGCCCTAGCTCCAGAGGCCGTATAGACGAGCCGCCACTGATTGACGGCGAGTTTTAAATTTTTATATGTGTGCTAGTTCCAAAAACTACTGCATTGTAATTTCTACTATTTGAAAGATCATTGATCCTTATAGTAAAAACCGTGAGAAAATATTGTGATTTGACATAATTTGACATACATTTTCTTCGTCAAATATTTACCCAGATTTCCAAGAAATGGCATAAAATGTCACCTAAAGTAGGTACAGGCGCTGCCTCATACCTAAATGTTTCCACTAGGCATGAGAAATGAGCAAGAAGTCAAGAATTTCGTGTAAGTGTGGCAACGTTGGTTGCGCCAATACTACGGCTTCTCAAATCAACAGCTTCCCCTATATTCCCTCGTACTGCCCCGCTCCTCCCCGTAGAAAATAAAAATTGCATTGACTGACGTATTAATACGCCAGAGGTAGGTTAAATCGTTAATTATTATTATAAAAATTTTATAAGTTTTACGCTGTTCCTTGGTGTTTTGAGATTCATGTAACATGAAAATACGCGGATTTCTTTGATTGTCAAAGTGGTAGGTATTACCTAGTTAAATAAGATAGGTAGGTATATCTAAGTATGATTGTGTTATTATATAAGAATCACGTAGTGTTTTTTACATTGGCTTATTACACTTCTTTATCTTAACCGCGAACAAAAACTTTGATTTAATTGAATTTTTAAAGCTTTCCCGGAGTCTTCGGGTGAGGTTTTGATGCTTCTCGGGACTCCGAAAAATCGAGAAATAAGAAAAAACGCAATTTCCAAGAGTCAGAGGATTTTCAGTCGGTTTCGTTGATTCTACAGCCGTCCCGTTTCTCGAAAGTGGTTAATCGTAAATCGAGAAATTCTCTTAGATATTCGAGGTTCTTTTTGGTACCGGAGGAAAGTACGACAACCAATAATTAAGAGATTTACCACCTCCTTCGATTTTTAAAACGGCTCCATTCGAGGTTGTCGAAATAATTTTGCGAAAAAAGCCGCCAATGTCCGTGGGCAGGGTTGTAAAATTTTCCACTATATTATTCAGGCAATCTTAGGCCAACCTAACGGCGCCGAATTTACTGTTTTTTGCACTGTAACTGGCAATGTCGCGTAATAAGATGTTAGATTTGTCGTTACTTACGCCTTTGAAGTTATGGCTGGCTTTCAAACGGCGAGAGAGGGGAGGGGTAATTGCAACGTTGTCAGTTGACCGCACGTATTGGAACGATTTTAATGGCCGCGCCTGTACTTAGCACAATTTGAATGACAACAACAATAAAACATATTTCACATTCTGAAAACTGGCAGATTTTCCTTCTTTAGTAGATTCTTTTCGATTTTGCTGTTTTTAACTCCAGGAAAGGACCGTGAAACAGTTTGATTTGATACATTTCATACATTTGATACAAATTATGAAAAGTGCGCCATGTCCCTGTTTTTGACTGGGCAAAATTTATGACGGCTAACAAGACAGAAACAATACTCTCTGTGTGTCATTTCTTGGGTTTTGTTCCATTAGATTAAGTTGTACAACCACATAAGGTGTAGGAATCTGTCATTTTATTGATCTCCTTGTCAAATTGTGATGTTTTTGCTAATGCAATTTTTTGTTTAGGCAGGCCCTCCTTTAGACACTTCTGAATAAAATAAATGTACTAGATAAAACATTTGAATTCGGAGACCAAAAATTCTCTTTCCGGAAATAGGCAGGAAACAAACGGATTTAAATAATGTGGTTGTTTCCTAATACTGGCCTATTGATCTTTCGTTTAACCGTTTACTCAATGTTTGTAAATACGAGCCTAGTTGTAATTTTGTTACATTAGGTAGGTACTGTTAATATTTCCAAACTTTGTTTAATGACAAATTAGATACGCCTAACTATTATACGGAATTACTTAGAGTTTGTGCTGAAACAACGAATATGCCAACGTTATGCAATTTTTAAATTTATGTAACGAATGAGGATTCGAGTTGTGTATAGAATTGCGCTCCAACGTTACTTCGTGTAGCAAGTGTCTAGATTAATGGAAAACATGAAGATATGAGGCTATGGTGTCAATGAGTTGGTTATGCAATATTGTTATTTGCGTTCATTACTGTGCAGTTTGCAAAAGGTTATTAACACTAAAGAACACGATTGAATCATCTCGTGAGATTAGGTAGGCACCTACGCAAGGCGTTTTATTAAGAATGGAAAATCTCGAAATACTATGGATACCATGAAGTCCAAAATATGACAATATACATCTCCGTATAAAAGCGTAAAAAGTCCAGGTGTTGGTATAGATGATTCTTGTTTAGTCAGTTGTTACTTTTTTGTCTCCAAGTTTAGAAATAGGTAGGTCTGTAAAAACACAAAAGCTAAAACTATATAAAAGTTATCTAAGTTCATTCGAAAACCCACTAGTACATACATAGACTGATGGCACCATTTCTGAAAGTATCAATGTGCATTATTTGATCCTTTATATGTGATTTTAGTATGTTCCGGTTTATACCGGCTTTATTTATTATTCGATAGCGCTATGTGTTGATCGGTTGTTGTTGTAATTAGATAATAATGATTGATTATTGCAATAAAACGTTTTGTTTAAGTAAGATTCAATGTAAATAAAAAGGAACAAAATCTATCAATATGTTTCAAATTAAATATATATCAAAATATGTAGGTAATAGGTAATATTGCATGAGGAAAGTATATCTGTATATGGTCCCATATTTAAAACTTCAAGGGCTTTAACTTTTTCATTTTTTGAGCGCCTTTCCTGTCCAAAATATAAAAAATATTTGTCGGAGGAACTGTTAGGAATTAAAAATTACACCCTGGTATCCAATTATACGTGTAATAATCAGCCTACTATGAACTTGTCAATTGTTGGCATTTTCGTTTCTCTCTTCTTTTTTCGTTAGTGATAAATATGAAACAAGTATATCTGAGAGTTGTTTGCGATTAAAAATACACCCGACTGCAGTAATCGGCGCATATCTTGATCTTTGTACTTTCAGAAATGCATAAAATGCAAAACGTCCTATAGGACGTAGAAAACCTATATGTATAGTAGACTTTTGTCATATCTCTTACAAAAGACATTTTAACCTTGACCTACCAGAAATATTGAAGAAGCTAAAAATAGGAAAAGATTATTATCTTGGACAATAAGTAGTGCCTAGTGGTTTTAACGAATTATAGCTGGGAGATCGTAGATTAGGCAGAAGCGTTGAGTGAGGAATAACCTCGGCAATAACTCAACGGCAGAAGATGCTCATGAGAACCAAGCCTGCTCCCAAGTCTCTTCTCCAATTATTGAGGTAAAATATCTGAGGGCGGCCTATGATGAGAAGGCCGGGAAATCTTCTTTCTTGCATTTACAATATTTGTAGTGTAGGTATCTAGGTAAGTACATATACAGGGTGACCGTATTTCAAGTCTGTGCATGGGGATCTTGGTTATCTTAAGAGATACGAGGTCGGTCAAATTGGGACAAAGTTGCGGAATATGATGCCGAGTAACATGGTAAAAAAAAAATTGGCTGGCCCTTCTCGTTTTGAAAATAATGGGAAAAAACTGAAAATTGTCGTTTTTGTTTTTATTTTTTTAAACGAAAAAGAATGAGGCTGGACATTTCTAAGTTAAACATTATTAAGGTCCTTTTTTATAAAGAATTTAAATATGACCTCTTATTTTTTTGTCGCCTCCCTGGACAAAGATATGACGATCAATTTTTATTTTCTTATGTGCGCCATATTGGATTTTTGCATTTTTGAAAAGAGGATTTTTTCTGGTTAAAATGATATGTCACACATTATGCTTTACTTTGTTTTTCTTGCCATAATATCAAATTAATCGTTTTTGCATAGAGTGCCTTGGAAACATAAGAACCATAATGTTTGACGTTTTTGCATAGAGTGCCTTGGAAACATAAGCTCCATAATGTTTGACATTTTTCTGCATAGAATGCCTTGGCAACAAAAGCCCCATAACGTTTGATAGTTTAGTACAATTTGAAGTGTCACGGATACTTTATTTTACTGCCAAAAAAGTCATTTTGACATGAAGAAAAGCGTGACATGATTCAAATTTATTATTCCACAAATATAAATGACGACGAAGGGATATTGGACGAGCCATAAACAATTTAAGGAAACGTGCTGCGTTGTGCCTTGAGGAACAAGGAGGACAAATTCAACATTTATTGTAAAATAGGATTGTCTACTCGTCTAGGTTTTTGTTGTTCTTATGTTTCCAGTCTAACTTTTTTAGTATTAATGTGTGTTATGGCAAATGACGAATAAATAAGAAGGTCTCAGATCATACTCTCGTGGTATGTTTATGATTTATTTAATCAATAAATCAATAAATTTAACATTAACTGAATTTTTACTGAACCGATAAACAATATTCCAAAGCACACTTCGCAACAATGGGTTAGGCTTATGTTTCCAAGGTTTTTGTTGTTCTTATGTTTCCAGTTTCACTTTTTTAGTATTAATGTGTTATATGGCAAATGACGAATAAATAAGAAGGTCTCACATCATACTCTCGTGGTATGATTTATTTAATCAATAAATTTAACATTAACTGAATTTTTACTGAACCGACAAACCATATTCCAAAGCACACTTCGCAACAATGGGTAACTAGGCTTATGTTTCCAAGGCACTCTGTGCAAAAACGTCAAACATTATGGGGCTTATGTTTCCAAGGCACTCTATGCAAAAACATTAATTTGATATTACGGCAACAAAAACAAAATAATGCATAATGTGTGAAATATCATTTTAACCAGAAAAAATCCTCTTTTCAAAAATGCAAAATCCAATATGGGAAAAAAAATTGATAGTCATATCTTTGTCCAGGGAGGCGAGAAAAAAATGTGAAGTCATATTTAGATTCCTTGTAAAAAAGTGCCTTAATAATGACTAACTTAGAAATGTCCAGCCCCATTCGTTTTTGTTTAAAAAAATAAAAACGAAAACGACAATTTTCAGTTTTTTCGCATTATTTTCAAAACGAAAAGGGCCAGCCAAAATTTCTTTTTGCCATGTTACTCGGCATCAAATTCCGCAACTTTGCCCCAATTTAACCGACCTCGTATCTCTTAAGATAACCAAGATCCCCATGCATAAATACGGTCACCCTATATACAGTGTGTTTCACTTTAGGTGGAGACAATTCATTATTTTTTAACGGAGCGGCCTATTTTCGAAAACTTTTTTTTTAAATATGGTACTCCAAAAGCTCTACATCCTTTTACATGCTATTTTAAAATTCGCCCTTTCCCTAGCCTACTACGATAACAAATAAGACCCCAAAAATGAAGAAAGTATATTAGGCATTTTTTTACGAAAAAAACAATAATCTCTATCGATTTAAGCACATCTGTATACCCCGAATCCCAAGTTTCAATGTCGTAACTTATTCCGAGTGTTCACAATTTATGTGCAAAAAATGAAAAAATCTACTTTTTGAGAGTGCCCTGTGTAAACGATACTGAGTCCCTTCCAAATGTTAGGTTGCCAATGTATTGGGAGTCACCTACTCTATCAATTTGCACAATATCATCCGCTTATCTAATACAGAGTGTTCATAATAAATACGGAAATATCGAAAAAATCGGTATGATTATTTTATTACTACGTGTGCCACGAAATTTTAAAAACTAAGTCTATCTTTTTATTCTTGCTTCTAAAACTTAATAATGTACCGACTTTTTGTTATTTTTCCTCACTTTTCTGTACTAGTCTGTAAAAAAGTAAACATTAAATAATTCGGTATTTTTAAAATTTTTATTTGAATTGAATTGATTTAAAGTAACACAATGCATATTTCCTGCAAATTAGAAGCAATAATAAAAAGATAGACTTAGTTTTTAAAATTTCGTGGCACACGTAGTAACAAAATAATCGTACTGATTTGTTCGATATTTCCGTATTTATTATGAACTATTAGATAAGCGGATGATATTGTGCAAATTGTTTCAGTATCGTTTACACAGGGCACTCTCAAAAAGTATATTTTTCCATTTTTTTGCACCTAAATTGTGAACACTCGGCATAAGTTATGACATTGAAACTTGGGATTCGGGGTATCTAGATGTGCTTAAATCGATAGAGATATTTGTTGTTTTTTTTTTCGTAAAAAATGCCTAATATACTTTCTTCTAATATATAAAAGAACTTAAAAATTGTAAGCAGCTCTAACTTTTTTATTTCTAGAGGGAAGTAGAGACACAAAAATGTGTTACATAAAAATTGTTTGCAAGAACTGCCAAAAAACAACTATTAATTCAGTTTTGAAATATTCAAATATACGATACGACAAATTTGGGCTTAGAAAATTATTGTTTAATATGTTTATAATATCTAAAAAGCGACAGAAAAAATAAATAGGAGTATTAGCTATTACCACAGAGAAGACCCGATTACAGAGTTCATCTTGTCAAATATGTCATATTGACATATTTGACAAGATGGACTCCCTGTAGGTATTCTGGTCTTCTCTGTGCTATTACAAATTACAAATAAACTATGATAGTTATATATGTTCGCAATAGAATTCCAAAATACAATTAAAACACCAGTTTAATGCCATTTAATAAATAAGAGAGAATACTTACGTCATGTACAAAATACAAATGACCAAAAATTAAAAATATTATCTTCCAATTAAGTAATTACATATTTATCATTAATTTTTAAATAATAACATTTATTTGTCGAATCTACTAAAAATGTACCATGTTTCTCGGATAAGGAGTGTTGCGAAATGCAGTATGGCCGTTCTATATTTGGTTGCAAAAAGGGGCAATAAGGTATTTTTTATTGAATTAAAAAGGAGAAGCAATTCACAATTCTTATTTATTAATTGACATTAATTTTAACTGTATTTTGGAATTCTATTGCGAACATAACTATCATAGTTGGATTGTAATTTCAAACGCTTTTTAGGCAGTATATTAAACAAAAAAAGTTTTCAAACGCAAATTGTATGTAACCTGGTGATTATATTATGTTGCCGAAACGTACGTTGTAAAAATAAATAAATATACTCCTGGACAAAATTATAATGCACCAACACACAACACACAAAATTTCAAATTATATTTTAAATTATTTTGCGTGTTTACCAAGAAGATAAATAGTAGGCTTTGGACATTTACTACTTTTAAACTAATTAAATAATGCAATGTGTTGCTTTTAATTTAGTTTCCATTAATTTATTTTGCCATTAATTTATTTTTAAAAAAATGCAATTTTGTAGGGATTTATTATGTTGGTGCGTTAATTTTGTCCAGGAGTTTATTTAAAAATAATTCATAAAAATTTTCAATAAAAAATAACGTCATAACGCTATCAGTGCACAATAATTGTTTCCATGGGTAACTAGATCTTATGCCAACCATAAATATTAGGTAATATACAAATATTTTTTCTTATTTTTTTTTGTAAATAGAGAACAACCAGGCAGGTGTGACACATACAATTGAATGGGACATTTTGCTTTACAGAACAAACATAATTAAAGATTTCTACAAATAATTTGATTTTCCAATCCAAGAGGGTCCAAATTTTACGGCAAACAATACAACAAAACTAAATACACATAAATTTTGTTAGTTCCTTCAAACAATTTTCATGTTAAACTTTTTTCGTATATGTAAAAAATAAAAAAGTTACAACGGATTAAAAATTTTGATTTTTTTTTTTAATTTTTGTCCATAGTGGCCGTGGACATCAACTTTCATTATGACAAAAAAAGGCGGCCCGGAAGGACTATCCATCGCACAGAACACCGTTTTTTCTGTCAAAAACAGCAGAGATATTGTGAATGAGCTTATATAAGCCACCCTGTATATTTGGAAAAAGTAAGAATACATTGTGGGAATGTCATAATCGCACCCAGTCCAATACAATCTCACGTTTTTATATATAAACGGCGTTTTCTACTCATCGTAACAGATATGGCGCTGATGGTCTACAATGTAGGAATATACTTAGTTGTATTGTTGTTGTTATTGTAGTTTGTAGTTGCATTATATGTTGTCTCCGGAAAGCGCATAGTGGGCCAAAAAAGTATCAGACATGACAGCCGTGAGCAGCCTTTATTAATATTGCGTCAGTCGACGCTAGTAGATTGTTATTATTATTGTTATTATATTTGGGCATGCAGCTTTTAAACGGAGGGAGATACAAAAAATGATGAAAGTTACCTGCACCCACAAGAGCTATCGAACTGCAGAAAAAATTGTTTTTTTTTTTTCAATGACGGCACAAGGAACATTTTCCCCACCCTTGGTGTTTTAGGGTGTAGTCCGCAACTAACCAACCGGTAACCAGAGTTACCGGCCTACTTAACAGAAGAAAATCAGAAACCTCCTGTAATTCTTAACCAACTGGTAACCAGACTTACTTTCGGGTGCGGCGTTTCAAGTTCCCATGCAGTGTATGAAACATTATTCGGGTTAAGTTCGTACTGGAGCTGTTTGGTTACTTTTGGAACACCAAACCAGAATTTTGGTTAATTTCGCACCATACCCTAAGGTTCCACTTAAGAACCCGTGACTAGTTTTTCATTTTCGACTTTTCCTCTGCCAAACCTAGGAGGGGCGCCAAATTTCTAGATGTTTTACTGTTCTAATGTGAACCAACATTCACGCTTTATTTAGTTATTCATTTCTATATAGGTATATGCAGCACTTTATACAAAATGTTGTCCGTCTCTTCTATTTTTTAAAGATGTGCACATGGTTAATAGCATGGAATGGTCAAATCCTCTCTCAGCATAATAAAAGTAAATCATCAGTATTGGAAGAGAAAATAATAATGTTTCATTATCTACCAGCCGACATTTCTTGTTCTGTACATAATCTTTGTATGCTTTTCCCATAACGGCATGTTCTCATAATCGGCGCAAATATTAGGTTATTAGAATACAAACTGGCTTACACGCGACTTTCTTACATAATAAACAATTGTTAGGTAAAAGTGTTTCCTTCAGTAGGCCAATGTCACGGTTAATGATTAAAATTTCTATATCTGAACAACCACCATACGTACCTACCTACAGTCCTCCTGATGTTTTAACACAAGTCGGCGATAGAGCTAATAATATGAAAGAATAAATGGCCTGCATTTTTTCTTCGTCTGTGGAATTTTGAAACATTCTCTACATTGTATCTCCGATATTGATATACATAAATATTTCTGTATCTGTATCTCACGGCTATAGCTTTATGTCCTGGAAAACAGATGGCTCTGATGGCTAACAATGTATTCTGCATTGTATTTTATCTCCGGAAAGCGCATGGTGAGCCAAAAATGTGTCAGACGTGACAGCCGTGAGCAGTGTCTAATAATATATCAGACGCTTTATGCGCCTTGAAGATACGAACGTTACGGAACGTTTTTACATGTCTGGATACGCCTTAAAAGTCGGAACATTGTCTTATCAAATGCTATCCTCACGTTCTTTTTTTAATTAACCATAGTTACGCAGTAACCATTATAGTCATTATTTAGAAAACAGTTTGAACACCCTGTACACTGTAACGAAGGTTTAACTAGGTAAGTCATAATGTAATAAGAAAACCTTGGTTTTTAATGTTTAATGTTGTCTCATATCAAGCTTATTTTTTCTGATTTCCGCCATGTTTCTGATAATTTTTAACTATATTAATTTTATGATCCCAATTATGTATCACCAGCGTTAATTTTTCTTGCAACTCTGAAGAAGTCTAAATATAGCGACAAAACGCTGGCTTAGTTAAAAAAACGAGTTTTATTATCCTGATACCCGTGATCTTTGGAAAACTATCAGATGGTTTTAGTATAGCCAAACTTTTTCATATAATCGTGTAAGAACTCTTGAGTTTAACTTGCAATTCTTAATTATTTTATTGTTATGTACTGAATACTTACCTCCTTTTTAAAGTTAAAGAAGTTAAAGTAAAAATTTAGAAGGTTTGGTCTGATTAAAATCATCCCCTAATTTTATGAAGTCATTACATTATTCATTATTTATATTTTTTAGTATGCCTAAAGAGAAAAAATAGTAGAGTATGCTATAGTTACGTCCAAGTCTACGTATCTGTGGTACAACACAGAACGACAAAGATGTTTTGTAAAAAGGAGAACACTTAACAATTGGCATTTCAGGCATTTGCATCTGATAATGTGACGTTTGTACTGTGATTTTTTAGGTATGACGTTCTTTCCAAAATAGAACCTATCTCTGTATAGGAATGTACGAATCATTTGCACCTTTGATAAGTATATAGTAAATAGTAAACCTTGAATATAGAAAGAATTTTTTTCTCAAAAGATGATGCTAGTGTTAGGTATTTGCTATTTTTTATTCTATTTTTTCTGATCATGGCACTACCTTGAGTTGAGTAGAAAACGATTATGTTGGCGATTATTATTGCCCATTCTCCTTGACTCCTATGTTTTTCGAAATGGGTTAAAAATTTCCTAAAGGTGCCATAAATATTACAAGAAATAATTATTTATAATATTTTTTTTTAATGAAATATCTACGTTTTATAGTTTTCAAAATAGATTATTTACCTAATTATTGGCAAATATTTAAATGAAAATTATCTATTGTTACAATATATTAAAACAATAGTGTTCATTACAGGATTCTGGTACCTACACCTTGAATTGAATTTGATGAAAATGACATCGAAATCTGGCTATACCTAAAAAACAAACTCGCAATTGTATCATTAAAATATCAAAATACAGAAAAATGTAATAGTTAAGCTAAACCTAATAGCTAGCTAATTATTACACATAATTTTCCTTGGATATAATTATTATCTGCATTCCATGAAACAAATTTTATATAGGTCATTTTGTAATTACCTAATTTGTTGGCACAAAAATTTAACAACACTACCTACCTACTTAGAATTCCACGATAAAGCCAATTAGACATTTCATACAAAATGGTTTATAAAATAATAATATTTCCAGACTTTTAAAAAATGTAAGTAGATAAGATGGATATTATTGCTAATGCTAACATAAATAATTCTTCAAACGTTTATGATAGGTAAAAAGGCATTGAGTCAAATCTAGTCTGTTTAGAAAAGGTCAAGTTGCCAATATTTCCTTATACAAGTGTCCTAAGTTTTTTGGGCTAGAACAGGAGATGCGGATTGTTGAGTTTCCATTTTATAAAGATTTTTTTGTCAATATCTCTTGAAATAAATGAGCTATCAGGTTTGAATTATAAAACATTGTAGGCCTTTAGAATGTTTATTGAATTAATTGAATTAATTTTGCGCTCAGTGTCTTCAAAAATTATTTTGCTTAAAGTCAGAAATGCATTTTTTGTACATTTACTCTTACGTACGGAGAATAGTATATTTCATTACGAGTCTGGAAATACAGATTTTTCCGTGCGCGCGTGACAAATTCAGTCAAGTCATGCAAGCACGGAAAAATCTATTTCTGGACGTGTAATGAACGATATTTTTTATTATACTTCTTTGAAAATGGAAACTTAAAACATTTTATCGGCATATTGTAATAAATTTAATTGACAAAAAACAAACAATGCAGACAATATAGTGTTTGGTATGTATGATGCGTTTCCATGGTTACTCTCAAATTATTTCAAAGGTGCTTTGTTGTAAATTAGTTATTGTCAGATAAGGTGAATAAAACGTCAAAAATATTACAGAAATGTATCTAAATATTGAAACATTTACGAATTAAAATACAAAGTAGGTATATGTTAAATATGAAAAGAAAAAATAGTGTTCCTAACTCTTGCGGAAAGTGTCTTTTCCACACTCGATTTCTTGGCGTGCGGAAAAATTGCACTTTCCGCACTTGTTAGGAAATATACTATTTCAAAGAAGTATAATAAAAAATATTTTAGTTAATTTTTCAAAAAAAAATGAAAACATTAAAATTTATCATGAATCCGTGACATAATAATATAGGAAAAAAGCTCTAGATTAACTTTTCTCTCAGTTAAAAAGTGCGTCTAAGCCTAAAATTAATTTTAATTTTAATGAAGGTTAATCCTCCCCCACGCATTTCTTAAGCGACTTAATAACTAATATTTCTAGGGTGTCTTTTTACTAAATTTGGTATAAATATTGAAATTCGTTTGGCAGAATCAATAAATAATCGAGATTTTTTGTAATTTGAATTCGCTTCAACTTTGTATAGCGAAACTTGTTCGCTGGCATCTTTATATGAACGTTTTTTGTTATACTTTAACGAGAAGAGTACCTTCGCTCCTGTAAACTGTATTTAGTAGTTTATACACAGATGTGAGTTACATATATACAGGGTGAGTTTTTTTCGATGCCCACTATGGGGATCTCGGAAACTAGCAGAGCTAGAACAAAGGTTAAATGGGGAAATAATTGCAGTTTTGAATCCTCAATCTAATGCCCCTTCTGGTTTTTAAAAAAGTTCATGGCTCACTAGGTATTTTGAAAAGAGTGATTTTCTGCTATTTAATCAGATCTCTGTAGCTCTTTGGCCCTTTAAAAATAAAAAAATTAAATTAAATGATTGTTGCTTATGCAACAAGTGGTACAAACACAAATTAGGAATACCAAGCGTGCGAACCGAAGGCGAGTTTTGTGAACATATAAGGTGTTGTAATAATTCTTTACCCCATATGACACTCTCGCAAGATTAATCTGCAGACCTGTAATAATTTCGACAAATTGATCTCAGTTATTGTTATTTTGTAATGAATGTATTTGTGGATTTTAAAAATCGTAACAACTTGTAATAAGTAATAACTGGACTGGTATAATATGTATCAGAAATTAGCAGGCAGTTTGGCAGTCTCGAAAAATAATACGAAATCTTGTTGTTGCCCATGTCATCAATTTTACAAAATATAGTCGTTCAATGAAATCAATCAAAAACCACATATTTTAGACATGATTTTTCTGATATCAACCTTGCCCTGACTAATCCATCCAGTCAATTTCGTAATAAGCCGTTTTCAGAAGAAAATTTAAAAAATATTTGGAATGAATGGAATGTTGGAAAATTCGATTTAATTAACTTAATTCGAAATTGTTCGCGAAGAAAAAACTTACGTGTTTGAAACAGTGTCTCGTTTTTCTGTGCCTCGTCCCCAAAAACCCCCAGCACCGAGCACATCACCAGAAACAGGCTGACCACCATTTTTCCTGCAACCGCGGCCGGCCCAACGAATACCAAAAAACCAAATCGACTTCTTTTGGTGGCTTATGGCGGCGCAGGAGAGAAAGCCTCGCGGAATAAGAACATAGGGGGGACGGGGTAACTTATACGTTGGTTTTGAAGGTACCTGCCTCAAGGGGTAGGGATAACAATGCAACCTATTGCACGGAGTAATGACGAGCTTACGCAACGAGGATACATTAGGTTGACGAAATATAAGGAACACCGGGCCGAGGTACTTAAACTTGGTTATTTGGAATAATGCGAACCGAATGAGCCGAGTGTCCATTATGTAAAGCGAAACTACTGGCGTTCGGAGGCGTCCTACTTAAAACGGTACGTGCGATACGAATGGAACTTGTTACATATAAAAGGTGGATTTTAGATAGGCATTAAAGGTTTCTATTTGAGGAAAAACGCAGAAAGTTAATAGGAGTATAAATAAATGGAACATACGTAAATGCTATACCTACATAATAATAATTGCAAAGCAATGAAATTATACCTACATTAGTTTTTCCGGTATCTTCTAAGCAACGAAGTGATAATTTGCACAAGTGCAATTACCGCGATTATTTCCCTGATACTGCTTGCATCCAATAAGGTAGCTCCTTCCATAAAAATCCAACCTTAATGATATGCCTCTGCTAGCGATAATTTGCACTAGTGCATTTACCGGTAATTGCACTTGTGCAAATTATCACTTCGTTGCTTAGCAACCGCGAATCTGTTGGATACAAACACGTATCTGCTTCTTAAAGTTTGTGTGTTTCACACTGTTCTAAATTATGCAGCTTATAAATTATGTTGCGGTTGCGGTACTATTAAGCATTGTATCAATGAATTTATATAACTTTTACATTGCTAAATTTTTGTTATTGGATCTCCGTCTCCGTTTAAATTTATGACACATTTAGAACATAAACCAACGCTGAAAGGATGTAGGTATAATCGCATTTGCCTTGGATATCCAAGCGTCATGTTTGTTTACTCGAACGCTACAGTCGAAGCTGTCAATAAACTCGTTCAAAATGAATCGTTTTGGAAATGTAAACATAGAAAAAATTAATACAGAAATTATGAAATCGTATTCGAGAAATAATCTTGACAAATACCACACGTGCCGGAAAATTTTCTAGATAATTTTATTCTCAAGCCCTATTTTGCCCATTAGCAAAACCACTCCTACAAATTGGGCTTTTATTTTCAGAGATAAAAAGATTTTATCAAAAGACCAATTTATACTCGTGATCTTTCTAGGCAAAATAGCGCCAGTGCGTGATATCTATCTGTAACATGGATGAAGATATTGTAAATATTTTGACAAGACTCATAGTGTCCTGTCGAGCCGTAGTTTTCCAGATGAACTTAAAATTAGTAAAATTAGTCCAATCTTTAAAGCCGAATCTAAGGAATCTATGAATAACTATAGGCCTATAATAAGTGTTAGAAGCGCATTTTCAAAAATAATTGGAAAAGCATTACAAAAATGTTAAATTTTATTAATAAGTAAAAAATATAGGTAGGTACCTATTGAAGTTGATCAGTTGCAGCAAAGTCTAGAGATACGGGTTCACGGTTCACGAAAAATGAGTAAGTATGCAACCATTGACCTTTTAAAGAAAATGTCTACAGATGTGGACAATAAAAATAGTTATACTTTAGCTGTATTTATAGACTTAGTGTACAGGGAGTTTTATAATAAGTGTCCGACAGTTCAGAGAACGATTCCTCAGGTATTTTTAAGATTAAAAGTTCATATCAACATAGGACCGCAAGACATTCACTTTTGAGATACAGGGTGTCAAATATTAATTTAATTCTTGTTTTTTCAAAATAGTTTTAGAATTAATGTCGATTTATTTCAACGAAAATTGGTACTTGGGTTTTTTAAACCAATTTTCGTCCAAATATCGACAAATTAATTAGAAAAACAAAAATAAAAATAAATCTTTAACACCCTGTATCTCAAAAACGAAGGCCTAGTGGACCCATGTTTATTTGAACTTTTTATCTTAAAAACACCTGAAGAATCGTCCCCTGAAATCTCTTATTAACACTAACACTTATTAAAAAACGACCTATTCAGATTTTACTAAGAAAGTTGAGAGATGGGTCTTAGGAGTGTTATGTACAGGGTGTTCCCGTATATTTTGACCCACCCCTAGAGCCTATATTTTTCGGGTTAGAAAAAAATTACTTAAATGAAAGTTGTAAGTTTTTTTTTTTGAACCGCTAGGATCTGTTACTAGATAAAAAAATGAGCGTCGCAAATTTATGAAAAAAGACAAACTTACTTTTTTTAATGGAACATCCTGTATATTTGTGGATTTTTGAAATGCACGCATTTTTCCAATTCCAGAAATATAAATATGTTATACATATGTTTGCTCTAAGCATTCGCATGATATTCCAAATTGCAGATAAATACGATCTTTATATTTTTAATCAAGCTTGCCATGGAAAAACATTTTTCAACTTATGCAAGGGCGCATTCCTGTCAATCCATTATTTTTGGGACAATACATCTTGGTACCCTACAACTTTCATTTAAGTAATTTTTTCTAACTCGAAAAATATAGGCTCTAGGGGTGGGTCAAAATATACGGGAACAGTCTTATAGAATCATATTTATTAATTAGAACCAATATGTAAAATTATATTGATATTATAGCCTTATTTATAGAATTCTTATTTAGATAATGTGCCACAGAGTCATAAGTCACAAGGATACGAGAGCAATATGCAATATTGGATAAAAGCAACAGATGGCGCAAAAAATTAAAGTGGTCCAGTCATTGCCTACTAATGTTCTTCTATTAAAATCCACCAAAACACAGCTGGAGCTGGACAACAACTTTATTTTTTTTGCAAAATTTGTCCCCTGTATCTACTATATTTCTGCCATGTCCCTATGTCAGTGTCAGACGTTGGCTAACTAGAATATTCATAAACAAGGGTTATAGTAGCGACACTGAGACCAGTGAATATGGAGTGCCTCAGGGTTCAGTCCTTGGACCTTGTACCTTTATTGTATGTTCTCAGCGTGAAATGCGGTGGTCCCACAGCTCAATACTTTGTCTTCGCTGATGATGCATTGCTGCTTGAAGCTGCTGTTAATGAATCTCGAACAATGGTATAAATATTGATCTTCAACTCTAGCCTCGCTGGTGATTATGTAATAGTCTTAAAATTAACGTCTCGAAACCTAAATATATGCTATTTAGAGTTAAAGAATATATAAATATTACTAGAAAAATGGAGAAAAAATTAAGTGCCTTTTTGGTAAAGGATAATACAAAATGTTACGAGGAAAAATTGTTAAGAATGCAAAAATGAATAAGACGGCAAAATTTAAAACCAAAGGGGCACTTTTACCCACTTTCAGTAAAAAGCAAAAATCAACGTCTAGGCCTAAGAACATGAAATTTTATACAATTATACTCAGATTTTCATTTCGAACCACTTTTCTTCATAACATTTTGCCGTAACTCCAAGAAGAAAGGCACTTTACTGGTATAAAAAATCAGTTTTTTCGAAATATCCAAGGCATACTTGATTTTTAGAAACTAAGATTATGTCACGAAATACTTTCAAACCAAGCAGGGCCGATCGCCAAGAACTCAACTTTCCACTCGAAATTCTTTTGTCCTTTACAAGGGTTACCTGAAAATATCAAATCTGTTAACCAAATTACAAGGTTTACCAAATTATTGAATGGATATATAATTTAAATGCTTGATATATTATTTATATTTTGTTCTATTGTACCTTCAGGGTGGGCCAAATTGGACACTTTTAAAGGGAAACTCCTATTTTTAACGGATATAGACGACAACTGTTATCGGTGTCTAAGACTCATTTTTTTATGATAAACTTAATGGCGAAAACCGCAAATAGATGTACAATATTTTTAGTATTGCTGGTTAATGCCTTGTTTTGGTAAATTTCTCAGGCAAGGTCATAGCTAATGAGATTTTGAATCAGCTCAACAGTAGCGCATTTTCCTATTAGTGAGTTGATGAGCACTCCACTAACCTAAGAAACGCTTGCATCTCATGGAAAAAGGTAAGGTCAATGTTATTAGTTAAGTAGGTACCTATCTATTTAAATTAATAATAATTATGAAGTCTACAGGAATGGAGGAATACCTAAGTGGTACTTCGTACACTGATATGGTAAAGTGGAAGCAAATAAATAATAATGAAATCAAAAATGAACTTAACAATATTGTTCCAAAACACATTTACATAATATGGGTAGATCATTAGCATACATCAGGTATGTCTCATAATATCACTCTGTTTGCTCCTGTACTTATGATAACTATGTGCTCTTTTTCTTTTGTATTGTACTGCATTTATTACGAAAATGCTGTGTGTTCACAGCCAATAATTGGTTCGCATAATTGTATAAATAGATTGGTGAATAAGCAACTAAAAATTGGGCTAATTTTGAAAAATATGGATATTTTCTTTGGTAACATCAAGAGGTAACTGGTTTTTTGACAATTGATTTTGTATTTGAAGGAGTTCTACGAACAAGTCATCAATTTTTATAATACTAGGGTGTATAGTTTGCATTTGGAAAAGGTGATCGAATTTTCTACGTCCTGAAGGATAGAATTTATAATAATGAACATATTAATAATTTGATGCATTATGTCCTTGATAAACATTGAATTTTCTCTATCTGCTTGACGCTCCACAATTAAAGCAATTTGTTTGATTTTTGATTCCAATTGTATTTCATTATGTGATATTTGCTGAATAGTACTATTGAATTTATCAATTAAATTAAGAGATAATAAATGCTGTCTTTTAACAGACAAAGCTAGTTTTGCTTGGTTAGTTTGTAACTCTCTGATTAATTTGTCGTATTTTTCGCCATCATTTGAGTCTAAGTTTCCAGAAATTGATTTGAAAATTGTGCCTAAACCATTAATGAGTCCTCGCTTAACTCGTTGTGGTGACTGTGGTAAAATTTCTGATATTTTTTCTTGGACTTTTGATTCTGTAAAATTTACTATTTTCCAGTAATTGATTGTTTCAGAGAAGTGTTGTGCGTTTTTATTTACTAATTCGTATATCATTTTTGATTTTGACTGCAGCTTTCCGAATTCTTCCAAAATTGGTTGTAAGTCATTGTAATAGATAAGAAAGTATGAATACTCTTGAACTTTTGTAGATTCTAGTTTCACAGGTATAAGTCCGGGGTTATTTTTTAAATTTTTGATTCTTATTTTGTCTTGCAGAGATTGTCCATACTAATTTTGGGTTTGTTTTCAGTAGTTACCGTTTTTCTTTTAGTATTAATTGATTTTATGGGGGTTGATTTGGTAAATTTATTGGCATGCTTTTGACGTAATGTTTGTTAACAAACGCTGTTTCTTGATTTTCGAAAATTTCGGGGTCATCGCGGTTTTGATAATGCGTTCTTTATTTTTGATAATATCGTCATTTATTTTAGAGTAAAGTAATTTAGATTTTTCTTTGTGTTCATTGACATAATCGTTTAACAATATTTTTTCTATTTCCATATCAAAAGGGTCATTACTAGTAATATGTCCGGTTATAACGTCAATAGGTTTTAATTTTGTAACTGAATGTAACGAGTGATTATAAGCTAAGGTTGCGTATGTAATTTTCATTTTGACAGGAGTTTTAAGAAAGCCTTTAAGTGTTGAGCAGACGAATGTGTTCAGAGATGGTCGAGTGAAAGCGTTCAATCATGCCGTTGGATTGAGGGTGATTTGGAGAGACAAAATGAATAGTAATTTTATGTAAGCCAAGGAGTTCTGCTATTACGGAATTTTTGAACTCAGTGCCGTTGTCTGAAATGACATGTTTTGCAATACCATGGTGTGAGAAGAACTGTAATAAATTGTCGGCAATTTCAGTTGCGTTTGTGGAAGTCAAAAAGTAGGCTTGGGCATACTTTGAAAAGCTGTCAATTATTGTCAGAAATTTTGAATTTTCGAAGGAGAATGTATCTACGTGAATTATTTCAAATGGTTTTGACGCCATGGGAGTTTGATTCAGTTTAGTTTTGACGGGGTTTCTTTCGTATTTCGCCTGTTGGCAAATCTCGCATCTATTGATATAAGTTTGGATAGCAGGTTTCAAATTAGGCCAATAGTATTTTTCTTTAATTCTTAGAGTAGTTTCATCGATGCCGCGGTGATTTGATTTAGATTCGTGATATTTTTGTACAATGACGTCAAAACCTATAGACGTGGTGCCCCATTGTTAAAATGCCCTTTATTTTGACTCCAAGATTAAATATATCCATACTACTCTAAAAACATGCTACAAACAAAGACAGAAAGTCAACCATCAACCAACTATACACCCGGTGATTCCCGGTTATAGTTCCTCCAGAATCACACTTAGATATCGCATGTTTTTTCTTGTTTGGGGGCGCCGGAAGCATCGGAACCTCACCTGAAGACTTAGGGGATGGTCTAACGACGCCAGCCTCCGAGCCCAGCGTCGAAATAAATTCGCTACGACTCGACAAAAAGGGGCAATTTCTGACAATCTTGCGACATTTTCGGAATAATTTAATGGAGCGCTTATACCCCGATTACTGTAAGAAGTCCCGATTTTGTCAGATGACAGTCTCCACAAAATCCCTAGAAATTTTCTGTTAACTATGGGTATAACAGTGGTATATGTGTCTCAACCAGTTAATGACGTCACTCATTGATTTATGATGTGAAAAGTTACCCAAGTGATAAGAAAAAAGAACATAATAAAATAAAAACCCTATTGCCAATCACGATTATTTATACCGCTACAAATAAAAATAACTATGACTACAACTCATTTTAATAATAATTTCAAACGTCATGAAAACACTTTCATTTTGGTATTTTGTTAAAATCAGCCACTTGCGCCAGCGTCTATGGGGCGGACTCAGGCAAATTTTGTTTCGGTGTTGTGAAAGTGTCAGTGAAGGTTTTCCGGATCGTTCAAAAGGGTTCAAACTTTGGGCAGTGAAAATATTCGCGGGTATTATACGTTTCATGAGTTTTACCGTTATCTATGTTGTTCTTGTTCGTGTAATTAGTAGTTATTCATTGTGCAAATGGGCTCGTTACTAACCTGGACTTATGACCAGGTTGCTTTTTTTGCTGCATTAATGCCAACTTAGGATGGCGAAATTACCATTTGACAGTCCCAGTAAGGACTTCTTAAAATAATTTTACTATAGATTGTGATTAGGTTCTGGGCGTCAAGCTTTTATCAAAACAAACCTGTCTATAGGTTCTGACGTTATTGTTTTTGTATTATTTTTTCTATGTCATTTTTATTAGTAACGTCTAATAATTTTTCGGTACACCTTAAAAATTTGAAAGAGGGCCAACGAAAGTATTTTTGAAGAGTATCTATTTGAAAAAGGTTCATACATATCAGCATTTTCAAAATATATGTGATATTGGGTGTCTGGTAAGACATAGTTTTTGACAAAATTTACGACGTCTTGTTCAAAATTGTTTTGAGATATTTGTACTAGGATACGTTTTTTTTTTTTCAAATAAAATATAGATCCGAGGTTTAGCAGGAGAATGTAAACTAGTGGAAAATATAATTTGGTTTTGACCAAAGTTTACAGGACAATCATTGATAGGGATACTGATAATTGGGTTTTGTTCATTATTAGAGTGAATAGTGTTGTTATCGTCGTTAGGGTTGTCAGGGTTGCCATTTGCATTATTTACGTCATTAATATTCGGAGCATCGTCATCTGTTTGTGGTATCATGGACAGGTTATCTAGAGAGTCAATGTCGTTTACAGGGGTATCAGTTTCATTGTTATCTGGTACATGTGTTTCTGTCCGTAGTCTTAGGAGTTCGTTTATGCAATCTTGTACTTGTTCAGACGTGGGGGATAAAGTTTCTTTAGTGTGAATTTCAACTCGAGATAATGCATCCGCATTGGTGTTTAGCTTACTTTTCTTGTAAATTATGTTGTACTCGTATTCGTCTAATTTTATGCGCCATCTAAGCAATTTTGAAGTCGGGTCTTTTAGTGGGAAAAGCCATTGGAGAGGCTTGTGGTCTGTAATGATATTGAATTTTTTGCCATAGAGATAAGGGCGAAAGTACTTTGTCGCCCACACGATTGCGAGTAGCTCACGTTCGATAACTGAATAATTTTGTTCGGAATCATTAAGAGTGCGTGAAGCGTACGCAACGGGTAAATCGCTTCCTATTGGTCCTTGAGAGAGAACGGCTCCCAAAGCTACGTTACTGGCATCTGTAGTGAGGTTAAATGTTTTCGAAAAGTCGGGGTACTGTAAGATAGGTTCATTAATTAAAAGAGTTTTGCAATTTTCAAAACAAGTTATGAATTCATCTTATGTTCGACTTTAGCGCCCTTTTTCAGACATTTAGTGAGAGGTTTGGTCAATTTAGCAAAATTATTAATGAATCTGCGATAGTAGCCAAGTAAGCCAAGAAAACCTTTTATTTGTTTTGTCGTTTTAGGAATGGGAAAATTTTTGATTGCTCTAATTTTGTCTGGATTTGGTTTGATACCATTTGGGGTTATAATATGTCCTAAATACGCAACCTCCTTACGCAGGAACTCGGATTTGTCTAACTGAATTTTGAAATTTGAATCGCGGAGTCTTTGGAATACTGTCTTGAGTCGTTCTATGTGTTCTTGTAATGAAGTTGAGAATAGGATCACATCATCAAGGTATACAAGACATTTTTCATTCTGTATGCCATTGAGGATGTTATCCATAACCCTCTGAAACGTCGCGGGGGCGTTCTTAAGTCCAAATGGCATACGTAGGTATTCGTAATGTCCGTTTTCGGTATTAAAAGCGGTCTTTTCAATGTCTTTGTCATTCATTTCGATCTGGTGAAACCCACTAGCTAAGTCTAGCGTCGTGAAGTATTGACACCTTCCGAGTTTGTCAAGTAAGTCGGTAATGTTGTGTAACGGGTATCTGTCGTCTATAGTTTTTTCGTTTAGTCGGCGGTAGTCTACCACTACTCTCCATTTTTGTTTACCCGAGACATCTACTTTTTTGGGCACTACCCAAATAGGAGATGACCAGGGAGAATTACTAGGTCTGATAATTTTTTGTTCGAGCATTTTTTGAATTTGGTTTTCAACTTGTTTATGGACAAAAGGGTATCTGTAAGTTTTGGAGTATACTGGTATTTCGTCTGTGGTTTTATGTTGTGTTTAATTTTGTTTGTAAAAGTCAGTGGCGTATCTTCGTTGTAAAATATGTCGGAATATTCACTAATTAAATTTAAAATTTTTTATTCTTCTTCGGAATTTAGGTGGTCTACACGAATTTTTGTAAGATCTAGTTGAGGTATGTCAGTCATATCTTCAAAATTTTGGAGTTCCAAATTTTGTAAACTATTTTTATTGAATTTTTCTACTTCGAAAGGATCTGAAAGGTCTAGCGTTACTTTGTTTGTTGAATTGTTTAGAATTGTGGTTAGAGCTTTTCCGTTTTTTGCAATTGTTAAACATTCTGGAATTTCACATTTACCGAATTTTTGATAAGGGATAATAATTTCGCCTTCCTTAATGGAAGTTTTTACTTTTATAACTTTTTATGTTCTCGGTTCGAGATTTATTAAGTGTAGTTGATTTTTATTTTGAGGAGTTTTGTAGTAATTTAGTTTGATTGTTGTGTAGGGTGTAAGTAAGTAGTCGTTTTCGAAGTCTAGATGTCCTTTAAGAAACTTTATATTATTGAGTCCTATAAGTCCGTCGAAAAACTTATGAAATTTAAAAACGTAAAATTTTAGATTTTCTGCTTGGGGCAGGTTAAATATTTCTGGTGCAGGAATTGTTACACTGTGTTCGTGGGCTGAACTTTGAAAAGCAGTTTGAACTATAAAAGGATCATTTTTTTATAAAGTTCGTAAAATATTTTTTGGCTATTTCGGGATTAATAAAAGATTTTGTTGAGCCACAATCGAGTAACATTTTTATATTGGATTTTGGGAAAATTATGTACGATAATATGTTAGAATCTATAAAATTAAAGTGAATTATTTTGTATTCTACGTCCGGTCGTCGTTTTGAGGCGACTTGAGGAATTTTCGGGATCAGGATTAGGTATAGGGTAATTTTCTGTGTCGTCATAAAAATATGTGTCACATTCGGTTTGGGGGTCAAAATCGGGTGTTTGGTATTGGTCTTCATATAAATTGGGGTTTGTTTGGTATGTTTCTGTATTATGTATTATGTAGTTCCATAGGTTCGGGTTGGAAGTTTCTTTGGGGTTGATATTGAGAAGTGGATGGAGCTTGGGGATAGCGACTAGTGATAGCGCTCATTGGAGTAGGTTTATTTAAAAATCTATTTTGATTTGGCTTGAAAACATTGCTGTTTTGCTGGGGTTGTCGAAAAACTTGTGAATTTGTAAAGTAACGTCGAGGTTGAGGGGGTACTCTAGGTTGCACTGCTATAGGTTGTGAAGGGAATGACGGTCGTTGTCTAAATAAATTGTTTGGTGTATGGGAATTAAAAGGTGTATTACGAGGTGCATTGTATGCATTATTTGGTCGGGGTTGTGACATATTCGGTGCCCTAGGAGAAGGGTTAGAAGGTCTGAAATTGTCATTTCGAGTAAAATTTTGGAAATATTGCACGTTGTCTTCTTGTATGACCATCTGCATTGCTTCACTTAAATAATTTGGTTTCATACATCTAATAGTAGTACCTAAGGGTTCTTTTAAACCTGATACGAATGTCCTTAAAGCTAAATTGTTGTATAAATTTCTTTTCAAAATTTTTGAATTTTCGTCCTGTTCGTGCGCATCAACATAACTGCATAGTAAATTTAAGATATTTAAAATTCTTTCATAAAAGTTGTGTGGTTTTTCTGTCGGCTGTTGCCCCATAATAACTAAGTCACGGTTTAAGCAAGTCTCATCGCGCTGGACTCCAAAATTATTTAAAAGTGTATTTTTTAGCATTTCCACATAATTTTGATACTAGTGAATTAAGCAAATATACATTATGAAAATCACCTGGATTTTCCGCATTGCAAAAAGTATTTATTATTGAATCACATACTGCCAAAAATCTATTTAAGTCATTGGGATTGCCATCAAATTGTGGAACGCAATTTAGATATTCAGATTTAAATTGATTCTGAGCCAATGTTTGCGTTTGAACAAGAGAATTTTCAATGAACGAGTTTTCTTCGACAATATTTTGGAGAATAGGGTTTGAGTCAGCTGAAGGAATTGTTAAATTCAAATTTTCAAAAATATTCGTTAAATCGTTGATTTCACTCATTAAACAAAAAAGAACAAAATTCTACAAATTTGCACTTACAAGATCAAGAGGAACCTCTGCATAGCAGTATCTATAAGGACGACGGCTGGATCAGCGATTTGTGTCTTCACCAAAACCAATCTTCCTCGCGAGATCGGGCAATTGATGTCCCGGCCTCCGATACTCGGATGTATCTCCTTCCAGGGGGTCCTTGGTCCGTCGATCGGATGGGCTGCCTGAAGTTCAAGGGGCCACTCCAAAAACTGTCCTTGGAACTTGAAACAACAGTTCGATTCTACGGTTAATCGGAACAAACGAAAATCGCGCAACGTGCGATACGATCGCGACCCGCAGAATCCTACCGACTGCGCCAAATAACTTATCGGACGAAGATGATTCCTTTTTAATTTTTTTTATTTCTTTTGGGTTACAACAATTGCGAACGAACAATACAGACTGACTACAAGAGGTGTCTACAAAGAATTTATAACATCGGTGAAGCTGCTGAGTCGGCGAGGTGTCTTCTTCGTATTTTATATGGCAGGCTGGATTAAGGGTGATATAATTCACGGAAGGATTTTCATAATTTAAAACGTAGTATTGAAGAAGCAAATTGCAAAAAACAAAAATCAACAGGGAGGCTACTAGACTCCTTTTTTAAAATAAGTGATAAGGTACTTATATAGCACCATCTTTCCCTATCACATGCGATCTTGGCGGATAAGATGACACAAAAGTTGTAATCTATAAATATAGATGGATCTGACACTATTTTTTAAAGCTACCTAACTAATTATAATTTGTTCAACTATGTAGATAGTACACATACATATGCCAAAATAGGTAGTACCTACATTTGGTCTAATTTTGGCCATTTATAGGAAATGAATAAGTACCCATTGTTTTGGGAACCCAAAAAATGCCTCATATTACCAGGATCTCCCCATTAAAGTGTCTTTTATCTAGATAAGTGAAAAAATATGTCCGAAAGACAACAAATAATTCAAATTTGACGATTTCGAGTCCAGCCATTTGATTAAAAAGTAATTTATAAAATATAAAAATGTAGGTATTTCAATTTTGCAAAATCAAAGGATCCTTATCAATAGCGATTTATTTATGTCCCGTCTCTGTATGTAAAGTTCTTTTCAGGTTTAATCAAAATTATTATTTTCTAATACTTTTCTAGATAAGGACTCGTATATTTAATACCGTCGTGTTATCTTTTTTTTCAAAATTAATTGTGTAATTACAATATTGTGTAATTTAAAATATTTTTTTTTATGTTTGATGTTCAGAATACCTAATTATAGCTAGACGCCAAATTGAAAAATTAACACTTCGATTTTCCACATTATTTCTCAAAGTTATCATTGGAAAGTATTTTATTCAGTATGTGACATAGAATTTTTTTACTAAGTTATTTATAAAAGTGGTGAAATTAACGGCCGCATATAAAATTTTATTTCAATCGAACTACTTTTACTTCTGAATTTTGCGGAAAAATCAAAGTAGGTCAAAAACTTACAATTTGAAACACGCACTTTATTTTCAATTGGTGAATAACTTTTATGGGTGCCACGGCGCAGGGTGTTAACCTATAACCATAGACAAAGTTACCTACACGTAGACTGTCAAAACCATTGTTGAAATTTCCGCACTCTACACAAAATATTTTGCATAAAAGTTTATATAAAAACAAATAACTAAATTAAAATACCTATAGCTCAGCCTAGTATCGATTCCTAAGAATTGTTATCTATGCTATAACCAAAGTCTATAGAGAGTATTCTCTAGACTTTGCTATAACTATTGCCTTATATTTCGTTAAACTTTTGGATTGAAAAAATCGAATAGAAGTTGTAGAAAATCAAAGATAGTAAGTATAGTATATTTTAGTGTTAGAGAGGAGACATTATGTGTCAATAATACAGGGTGTTAAGATTGCCTTATGTTTCATGAAACGTTTAAAATTGAAAAAATCGAATAGAAATTTTAGCAAATCAAAGGTAATAAGTAAGTAACCGATAAGAACAGAAAATAGCAAAAGCGTGGCAAACTAAACTTATGTGTCATTATTGCTAAAGTTTCTTTGTGTGTGTGTGTCTTTCTTCATCCTATATAATTTTGCAATTTTCAAATCTACTCGTCACTGCAGGTAAAATAGTAATATTTTATACCTACTAATACAGCTTTTTGTAACTTATTGGAGGTGATGTACCTACCTACTCTTTGACCCCCACCTCTTCTAGGTGCATATCGATAGTTCAAATGAATCATTACTTATTGGATGTAGTGGTACTTTTCCGTAAAATTTTGGACTCTTGTAAAACTTTCATATATAGGATTTGGTCTTTAGCATTAGCCCCTTTAAAAAAATTCCTGTATTTTGAAATATCGAACTCAAATTTGGTATGACTTTTCTATATAGGTACTTACGCAATATTGTAATTTAAATATCTTAAAATGAGAAACAAAAAAAACATTTTTGTGGGTTTGGAAACATTGTCTCTCCAGCTTCATGTCGTGAATTTCCCGAATTGGGTTAGGGAAATTTCAAGATTGTTTAGCAAAAAATCATTCCATATTTGAACATGGCATTAAAAAATATTTTAACTCCAAAATAAAGAAAACAATCCCAATAAATATACAATAATTAAGTTTCAATATATTTTAAACCAAATATTAAATCAAAATTTTATAAGAGCAAAAAATTACAGAAAACAAACTATGCATCTGAAAAAACCCCTTGACAACACCCCCTTTTGTACCGTGTTTGTCCTTTGAATTTTTTTACTAAAATTACAAAAAATATGTTCGTATAAGAAAGACATCTGTGTTAAATTTGAACCAAATATTTTAAAAACACGCAGTAGTTATTTGTTTTTCAAAATTAAGATTTTAAAATTATTTATTTTGAAAAGTAAATTTATAATAAAAATAAAATTATTTTAGCTCAAAGTATGTGTGGTGAATGGATTGACCTTTTTCTTGTAGCACCCTGTATTTTTTGTCATAAGATTGGGTTTTTATGGGATTTTGTGTTTTGTGTCCTGTCATTTTTAGAAATTTTCTAACTTCAACGCTAAAAATGTACTGTTTTTTATGAATAATAAATCTACCTAAAGCAATACAAATTTTAGCATGTTCATTGGTCAAAAAAAGGGCATCTAATCAGCTTAACAAAATCTTTGCTGGGTACTTGATACAATATCCCAGCAAAAAGCCAGCTTATTTTTAAGTCGAAATAGGTTTTTGTTTGTAGCGACAAACACCCAATGCGATTTTCAAGTAGGTTTAAATTTTTACCAAGCCTTGTTCCAAACTACAAATAAATGGCTTCTCATCCGCATTCTAGATCCTGTTTCGAACAGAAGACCGCATCCAGCATGTTCTAAATTTTCCTCCATTGCGGGTTTTCACGAATTATAACAAAAGCTAGTGCAATTAGAGCATTATCTTCGCACCATATTCAGCTAGAAACTAGGAGCACAACTCAGAGTAACAAGTTTCTTCATTTTGGACACCCTATGTTTCCAAACTAGTTTCATAATGTATATGTTACAGCCCGTATGTATACGGTCTAGGCTTTATCTGGCTACGGCCTAAATGACGCAGACCTTATGTAACTGACATGGCATTTCATATACTGACTAGACCATTAACTATTGACATTCAGACTGTATGTGCAATCGTAGTGAATTACCCTTCTTTTTTATGTTAAAGGAGGATATGCCTTCTTTTAGTAAGTATGTACGTATTTTGCAGACAAAAATCTAGGGTACCTATACATTATACTAAATAATTACCTTTTTTCCTTCAAAATACTACGTACCAGCAAGAAGTAATATCCTTCTTTGATGGGCCTATATCAAAAAGAAGGGGTAATTCAGAAATGGCGGACGGTCGAAACCGCCCGGAAAACATTGCGCATACATTCTGTTTTTGTTTAAATCTCTCTGTGACCGACTAGACCGTTTGTTGATGGACAAGCTTCTTATACATATGGACTAATATCTTCAGTCTCTTTACATATGGACTAGTCCTTTTGTATATGGCCTGTGTTACATATACGGTCTGTGGTCTGTAACATATACAAATGCCGTGTAATGGACAAATTTGATGATCTTTCAACAACATTTAGAATATAAACACATTTAGGAAACTACACAGTTTTAAGAAATATTTTTTCCCACCAGCATACCACTTTTGTAACATCGTTCGAGAACCCTAATTTTTCTGAATATTTTTCGTTAAAGCCATTTTTCTTTATTCCAAAGTTATTCATCAAAAACGCATTAAAATATTAATTTTTGTTAATCGCAAATGACGTAGCGTGTTCAATGATTTTATTTTTGAGGATATTCCCTTGACCCTTTATTTGTTGAAAGATCTTCAAACCGCGTCTTTTGACCTTCTTACCGTTGTCGACATGCAAATCCAGAACCGGTTTACACTTTTTTTTACACCCCCAATTTTCACCAAATGCATATTTAGCGATTTTTTGTTTAAAATTGGACACCACAGCATTAATAAGAACACCACAGAACCCCTCCTATTATACCAAATTTGAACAAAAAATATACAGGAAGTTCTGTTCTACAGGGAGCCAAAATATTTAGCAAAATAGAAATTCCGCACTTTGAGATGGCACAGAGAAAAACAACCTGTACTTATATTTTGTTATCGGATCTTTGCACACCAATAGATACCTTGTATAGTCCTGTTGACCATCAAATGTTTTGTGGTAATTCCATGGCATACTTGACTCTTGATTCGCCAGATGCCTTTAAAATTCCTATTTTGCTAAATATTGGTTCTCTGTAGATTAGAACTCCCTGTATTCTGTTTGTTCAAATTTGGTATAATATGCTGGTTCTGTGGTGTCATGATTAACGCTCAGATTTTTAAACAAAAAAATCGCTAAATGCATTTAGTGAAAATGGAAGGTATAAAAAATTGTAGCCGATCCTGGATTTGTATGTTGACACCGGTAAGAAGGTCAAAAGGCGCGGTTTGAAGATCTTTCAAACAATTAATGGGTCGGGGCAATATCCCCAAAAATAAAATCATTGAAAACGCTACGTCATTCGTCATTTGCGATAAAAAAAATTAATATTTTAATGCATTTTTGAAGAATAACTTTTTAATGGAAGAGAATAAAGAAAAATGGCATTGATGAAAAATGTTCTGAAAAATTAGGGCTTTCGAACGATGTAACAAAAATATTTCTTGACGTCGCGACGCCTAGTGTCGTTTTTGAAGAATAAATTTTTAACGGATGAGAATAAAAAAATGTGGCATTCATGAAAAATATTCGGAAATATTAGGCCTAACGCACAATGTAACAAAAGTGGTATGTTGGTGGGAAATAATTTCTTGGCGTCGTGACGCCTGGCGTCGCGACGCCTAGCGTCGTATTTGCACAGTCGCTAAATGGGCCAATTTATTCCTTTTTACACTCTATATCATCTCCCATATATAATATCTCTATATCTTTTACCGTTTTCCACCAACAGAGGCTGGGCGTCTAAAAATGATCACCCTGTACATACCTACCTACCTACCTCGCGGTGGAAAACTAAAACAACTCCAATATTGTCAAATCAAATTTCTTGTGTATCTTATATTTAGGTAAACACTTACACGAATAGAAAACGCACGCATAAAACTACATTGTATTTTATAAAGAACGAATACTAATAATAACATATATCTGACAAATTAAATTAAAGAACAAAAACGTGTTTTGCCTATTTGTGTGTTATGTGGTTGTGTTGATTTATTTGTTGTTTCACTTACTCAAGTTTGGCTGTCTCTGTCTGCCTCTAGACTCCTTCCATCCTACTTATCAATTCGATGGTTTCATGTTGTTGCGACTCCTTAGAGACTTAAGGGTGTTATTAGCGTATAGTCGACGGTCTTTATAAAATAACTGCTACCGGTAAGTGAAAAGTGAAGCATAACAGAACACCGGTTAGCGTCCACGCCTCCAAGCTGTTCCAGCGTTCCTGTTCCAGCACAGTCACAGTTTCAGATCCGGTTCCTGTCAGTTCGGTTTAATGGTTTGACCGTTTCGATCTGGTGATCGGAAATTGGAACCGTACCTGTTATTTCTACGGAACGGTATCTCTTCCATTTCCTCTCGGTCATATACCTCTTCCCTGTTCCAGGTATAGCCTCAGGCTCAGGTGATTTTCCTCATTCAGATTTTCATCCAACTTTATCGCCCACCTGAGACTATCTTATGAATGTCTTGTGTGCCTTAATTGTGTAACTTGTTAACCGCTAACCGTGTATTTTTTGGGTTTTATGTGAATTGCCGGCCTTTTTGGAATTTCCGAGGACGTGGAGAAGACGGCCATTTTGAAGGTAGAGGCCACCGCCTGGAATGGAAAAATTGCGTTTTCAATTTCCGGAGCAAGGCTTGGGACAGGACCGAAGCGTAGGTAGCAGGTGAGTTTTTTTGAGAATTATCTTTGATAGTTTTTGTTGGTTAACTCCATATCTGTTTAAAACTCTCCTGGTAGGTATACTTGCTTCTATAGTAGGTACGTTCAGTTCTTGATTTAGATTGAATTCGATCGTTTTTAAAGCACCTATAACTTGAGGAATTAAACGTAGCTGCATTGTCTTGTCCTATGTAGCTCGGAGTGCCTTTTTCGTAGGTATCGTATTTCGAAAGGTAAATAAACACGGGTTGAGGCGTTGAGACATTGTTAATTTGACATTTTTATTGTTAACTAATTATCAATTTTATTAAATAAATATTTGTAATATTTTAGACATGTGTTTTCTTCCCTTGTAAGTATCAATAAATAATTGTTATACATTTAATCTGTAAATAGAATAACTATAGGCATAATTAACTGTTTGCTTGCTCTCAAACCGGGATGTTTTGAAAACGTTGTTTAGAATCTCCATTTTGGGACTAATGGGCCTACTTTGATTTTTTATAATAATTAGTTCCGATCATCTTTATTTTGGAATAGGTATAGGTAAAAGTTTTATTTACAATCTTTTTAAAATGCTCAACTGCGATCCACGGTGGCGACTGGAAAGTGTTGCTAACTGTTTGGATTGCATGTGATGCCTTCAAAAATGACCTCTGGTTTGATTAGGAGCTACTTCGCGTAAAGATGTCTGAAAAAAAAAACAACGCTGAGTAAAATCTAGATTTGCGGTGTTGTTCCTATCTGTGTGATTTACTTACCCACTAATAATTGTGCTGCACTCACTAGGATACAACGGTTTTCTAGAGTTTTCGGTGGTAGCTGAATCAATGATGTCCTAGTTCACAAATGGCAACGAATCCGAAATAACAGTAATTTACACCCGTTACCAGCACAAACCTTCTGGTTGGTTCTGTGTATTATTCGAGGGTGATTATTATATTAGCTCATCATCTAGGTTATGGAGTTTTCTTCACAAATTACAAATAAATTTCAATAAAAAAATATGAAAAAATGTATGTCGGGGAGCGTAGTAGATACCTACTAGTTGAAACACTTTTCGTATAATCATTTATAAAAAATACACAAGAAACGAAATTTTTTCAAAATTTCCTATAGAATTTTGAAAAAAAAAACTCTGTAAAATGTCCAACTTACTCACTTAATACCGCCGGTGTGTTAACTGACCCCCGAGACAATCGCTGTTCCAAAGTTAGACATACAGTGCTATTCATAAAGTTTGCACCAAATGGGAAAAATTTGTATAGGTGTATTTCTATTATTCTATTTTTTGAAAATGGTGCATGTTTGGTTTACACTATTTCGCCTAAAGAGGGTCGTGACGTCACAGCCCATGCCTGTTAAATTTGACATTTAAAATAAAAAATTGGGAAAAATCAGGTTTGCCTTGAAAATATCGGATAACGTTGTTCAGAAAATGTGTTTGTATTGCATTACTGTGCCCATTTGCAAATTTTCAGAAGGATATCACGATGTTCGTGTTTCTTACTTGATATTCCTAGAATTGAAACTGAATCCAAAAAATTCGATACAAAACTGTACCTTATAATTTTGTCTCACTGAATTTCAAAATATAGATGTATTTTATGTAAAAATATTACAACACTGGCTCAGGGAATAAACTTATCTTAAAATGAAAGAGTCTTTGCACCAAGATAGAGTTCTCACACAATAGCGATTTTAATAAATCTCATGTTTCTCCTTAGCTTTGCATTGAAATTTATTTGTATTGTTGTGATTTAGTAAGAGATCAACCACTAAATAAGTTTCTTTGGTTATTTGCGGGAAAAAAATATTGAGTACCGATTTGAAGAGAAATAATTAAGAAAAAAAACGAACATCGTGATATCGTTCTGCATAGGGGCACAGTAATGCAATACAAACACATTTTCTTAATAACTTTTTCCGATATTTTCAAGGCAAACCTGATTTTTTCAATTTTTTATTTTAAATGTCAAATTTGACAGGCATGGGCTGTGACGTCACGACCCTCTTTAGGTGCAATAGTGTAAACAAAACATGCACCAACATATCCCAAAAACAGATTTTCAAAAAATAGAATAATACAATTTTTTCCCATTTGGTGCAAACTTTATGAATATCACTGTATATCTAGGTAATCCCAATTAGAAACAAATTACACTAGAGATAAGAACCTAAACACATTTTTATTCTATATAAAGAGGGAAAAACTTTTTTAAAAACAAACATTTATCTAACCAATGTACTAACACGAATAAAATAAGTTTAGGTTTTCGTTAAGGTAATTCAATGCCAAATTGACATTGAATCAAAAATGTTCATAATAGTAGGTACCAATTAAGTGGTACAGTGATTTGTTGATAAGCAAAGTACTTGCCGAAGTATCCCACTAAGAATGAAACCTCACAAAAAGTCCCTGCGATATTACATTTTCTTACTCATTGCAAGGTTGTGCCATAAATGTTTTGACAATTTTCCAAGAACATTTTTTGGGGTATTTTCCGATTGAAATATTACCACAACATATTGGTAAAACTTTGCGAAAATATTACGAAAATAATGTTATTGGCAATCTTCCATTTGTTTACCATGTGTAATATCACAATGTTCAATTTTATCAACAACGTGGCAACTTTCCTGAATTAACTTTGAAACAACATCACACAGCAATATTTCTGCAATTCAATCATTATTTGAACTTTGAAAGATTGCTGTTACCTAATATAGGTACTCGTATAAATATTTCAATAACTTCCCGAAATAAAATTTAGAAACATCATCCCAACAAAATATTATTTTTATTTTGAAACAATTAACTAAGAGGATAATCGTTCAAAATCGTTTAAGTTTAAACTAAATTTTATAACGAATAAAAATATAAAAAGGAATAAAATCAACTTCGGAATAAAGGCATCATTTTTTATTTTTTTGGAATGGGGTTTTGTAAAAATTTTGAAAATTACTTAAGATATGTATAGGTATTTATATTTATATTACATACTTATTAGAAATATTTAACAGTATTTTTATCTTTTCAAGAAAAACGTTCTGTTTCTCTGGAAATATAAAATAAAAACATAATTATATAATAATATACCTATAGTTCTATGTTTGAAAAGCTTAGTTTCCGCCGCTATAATTTGGTGACATACTTAGAAGTAACTATTTTGGGTACCTATGCTTGTAGTAGGCTATTTCTTGCAAATAACTCATTCCTGGATTCTGCCTCCATTTTTTAAATAACCTGGCAACAGTGGCACAATGATGGCAACACTGAATCGCGCCAGCCGGAGCGATCGTGACCGCCGTCGCGGAACAGTTCCGTTAAATTTTGCTAAACGCGCTCTCATTGGCAGGCTGCCTGGGACCACTAGCCTTCAGCCAATCAGAGGTCGCGTGACGTCACCTGCGTGCCGTCTAGCAGAGATCATTGTGTGATCCGGCGATCCGGCGGGTCGACACCCAGCGCAGTCAGCGGTCAGCGTCAGCGCACTGCACTTGCTCTTGGAGTCGGCTTCGGTAAGCTCGGGCGACTCGGGCGTCTCGTCTTCTTCTTCTTGGTTTCGCGTGGCCAGGCGTTGTGATTTTGTTTTTATGTGAATTACGAACGGAGCTCGTAGCAGTGGAATTACGCGAACACAGAATTTATCCCAATCTGTGGGTAGTTGTGTCTGTGTCGCCATTTTAGCCGTGGCCAGGGCCTCGCCATCATGGACAGTATGGACTCCAGGAAGCGTACGGCAGGTCTGTTCTGTGACCTGAGCAAGGCGTTTGACTGTGTGAACCACGAGAGGCTGTTGTACAAGCTAGGTAAATTCGGAATTAGAGGGGTCGCCAACGGATGGGTTGCGGACTTCTTGTCTGGCAGAACTCAGTATGTCAGAATCATGGTTCCTGGGTCGTCGATAGTAGACGAGGTTAGATCGTCGAGCTTCCCAGTTGGGGTGGGCGTACCACAGGGTTCCGTTTTGGGCCCTGTGCTATTCCTTCTTTATGTGAATGAGACTTGTTTGCCTGAAGGCGTGACAGCCACATTGTACGCGGACGATACCTCCGTGACTATGTCTCACGACAAGGAGGAATCAATGAAGGGAATCTGTGAGGTCACCGCGGGCAGGCTTTGTGATTGGTTCTCTAGCAATATGCTGTTTTTCAACAGCTCGAAAACAAACATTGTAATGTTCCACACTCCGCAACATAAGGTTGAGACAAACCTAGATGTCCGCCTCTCCGGTGATCTGATAGCTCAGAGGAATAATGTACGTTTCCTCGGGGTCGAAATTGACGCCAAGCTAAGCTGGGCCCAGCACTGCCTCGGACTGCGCAGCCGACTCTCGTCCGTGTGTTACTTGATGAGGGGCCTAAGGGGCACTCTTACACTGGCACAACTGAAAATGGTTTATTACTCCGAAGTATACGCCAGACTCAGATATGGGGTGCGTTTCTGGGGCCTGTCAAGTACAGCTGACGCTGTTTTCACTTGCCAGAAACGGATTGTCAGGTGCATGCTGGGAGCTCATCCGTCGGCATCCTGTAGGGAGCTGTTCCGGGGGATGGGACTCTTGACGCTGACCGGAATATTTATATTCGACATTAGCTGTTTTGTATTTTGCAATCTGAGAGATTTCGAGAGAAACAGTGACGTCCACTCCTACCACACCCGTCAAAACGATAGTCTTAGGGTACCATACAGAAGATTAAACATAGGCAAAAAACTTCCTAATACAATTGGCCTCGAAATTTTTAACAAATTACCCGATAAAATCAAACACTGCAAGAAAAGCGAGTTCGCAAGATCACTCAGGGGGTTTCTGATCGAGAAGTGTCATTACGACATGAATGAATTTTTTAATGGTAGTTACCTAGAACCACATTAATTGTACAGTTTTTGACTAATTTGTAACGCCTTTTTGTCTGTGCATTCTGTCTTAAATGCGAATGTCGGTAATATGTTTCCATATGTATTTGTTATTATGTAAGTGTTTAATGTGACGGATCCTATACAATCCATGTATTGTCAATTTAGGAGTAAAATGATAAATATAAATAAAATAATAAATAAAACGACAACAAGGTGGCTGTGAAGATGTGCTTTCCGGCAGTAAAATATGACACCTTTGAAAAAGCGTGAATGAACTGGTTTCAGCATGCGAAGACCCGACTTCAGAGAGAAAAGACGCTGGTTTAAAGTATATAATATATAATTCAAGTATATATAATTTTTTGTATATTCTATATACTTTAAATAGAAAAACGTGTTGTTTAATGAAAAATTGAATTTTCTTTACCAAGTAAGTTTTCTTCGGACAAAATTATTTGTTTACCTAATTCAACTTATTGGTGAATTTCATCCTTTTTCTTTTTCCTTTCGTCTGCATTTTCCCATGCTTTAATTTGATTTATCATTATTTATTATTTTTAATTCCTGCATACCTACTCTGATTTTTTGCCGTTTTGAAAGAGCAATTTGTTTTAAGTAATCTAGACAGACGTTAAGTTTTATTAATTAATACTTACTAGATTTCCTATGTACCTATTTTTATGTTCTTGAGTTAAGTGAATTATCATCATTCTAGAAAAAAATAATGAATGAAAAACTTGTTGAAATGAATAAACAGTTGCTATATGTACATCTGCGGCCAATTTCAACTTGCAATGTCTTGAGGGTTTCTGGAAGGCCATCCGGCTACATCGCTAGCCGCCAGAAAAAAATTCCGTGGTTCAAAGTTAACACATTTGGGAATTATTTTCTTTAAAAACGATGCTTTTCTCGGAAAAGAAGAAAAAGAGTAGAAATAAATATTGTAAGGTAAAAGTTTCCAATGGTGTATGTCTGCCCCGATTTTTTTGAAATTTTGGCTACCCCCCTATTTTCGAGGTCCCTGAACACGAATCTGAAATCAGTTTGTGGTGCTCGGACGTAGTTTCCGAGAAAATGAATTTTCAAATCTCCTTTGACACCTCACTTTTCACGGCGATATTTGTGGTTATAATCCGGATGAATTTTTACTGTATGCAGCTCAAATTGATCATCACCCTATTTTGCACCCTTTGCCACATCGAAACTTCGCGAAAACTCGCGGAAAAAACGAAATTTTGAACGATTTTTATTTTGTTATAAAAATACGTTAAATTGACGTTATACATCAAATGTGGTTAACGATGCCGAAATAATGACGTTATTTTAACGCTACTCTAGAAACGTAATTTCTTTACGTATTTTTTATGTTATAAAAATACGTTAAATTGACGTTATACGTCAAATGTGGTTAACTGGGTATAGTCTCTGAAAGCTTTCTACAACGTTGCTAGTAAACTGCATGAAGCTCGCTAGTGTTGATGACAGACATTTCTTGGAGTGTCCTCTAAACGTTGTTGCAATGTTGGTAAAACATTGTAAGTATAGTCTCTGAAAGTTTTCTACAATGCTGCTAAAACATTACAAAAAACACACGTGCAATGTTTTAGGGAGATTCTTGCAGTAATGAACATTTCATTGTAACGTTTTGTGGTGGAGATTATAAGCTTGCTGGAAAGTTTATAGGACTTCCCGCTACAAATGCAAGCAACATTTCTGCTCCCTTTGTAATATTTTTGCAACTTTGAGGGGATTATATTTTTCTTAGTGGGATCTATTTCGTGCGGTGTACTTACAGTTCGTATTACGGTAGTAATTGCCCCCTTCTGGATTACTCCTAGTTTGGAGTATTTTGAGGGTGATAATTACTATTATTATCGTCATCCTTATCATTATCATTATTATTACTTTTATGAACTTTGAAATAAACACCCTAACAAAAAATCAATTTCATTCATTGATACAACATCTTGGTTTGAGATTCCTTTTCATTTAGACCGTTGAGCGAAGAAATGCAAGGACAGGCAATGACTGTTAAATCTCTCTAACAATCAGAGCTTGTTCAGGTACAAGGGCGTATCCTGGATTTCGCCTTGGGAGGGGTAATAAAAAATATTTTTTTAGCATTAGGGGTTTGGTGCGTTCCTAAAAGCAATTTCAACTGAATATGGTAGTATTTTATTACCTACATAAAAAAAAACAAAACGTTATAGGTATAAAAATATTTTTAAAAATAAATAAAATTCTTTAAAAGAATATAAAACTCTTATAAATCACATCCATATCACAATGGATTATAGGAATACAGTTATCTATTATAATATATGAAAACTATTTTTATTTTTGTTTTTTTGGAGTATCGCTCAATAACCCGAGAAACATCTACATTGATTTCTCTGTGGGTAAATAGCAGTGCCAATCCTACTAATCGTTCTTCGCCCATGATGGAGCGTAATCAGGTTTTCAGTCTTTTCAATGAAGAAAAGCTTCGATCTGCTGACGCAGCACTAATTGGCAGAGCAATTAATATGTGTAGAATTTTTTTTATAGTATATTTATAATAGTGCAGGTTGTGCAGGCCTAACGTTGTTAGATTGTGTCCTGGTTAGTAGTGTAAATAGGTGCGAAAAATTTTGTGGAATGACGGTGTAAGCTAATTAATAGCTCAGTAAGTGCAGCCTGCTATTCAGTTTTGATTTTGCATTATAAAATAAAGCAGAACATCGCAAAATTTAATTCAACCGTTGAACGGAGCTACCATTTTTTGCCAACCGGTGCTGCGGGACCGGATAAACTACACGGAAGGTTTGTCCTGTTTCATACGTGTTTGTCCATTCTGACCATTCTACGGAAATGACAGATATTCCAGCTCCGCTTTATGCTAAACTTATGGAAGAGATAACAAAATGTGGCACCGAGCTTAAAAACGCGATTGAAGCGTCTGAAGCGAGGCTGGGCTTGAGGATAGAGTCACTGAACCATAAGATAAAAACCTTAGAGAAGGAAAATTGCGAATTAAGGGGCAGACTGGAGAGGCTCGATAGATCTCAGAGGAAAAACAATTTGGTGATTTTTGGATTGGGCAGGCCTTCTGAGTGTTCCATAGAGATAGTGTGCAATAAGCTAAATTCTTATTTGGGAACTGACCTAACTTCGCGAGATATCAACGACGCATACCCTCTTGGAAGGTCTGATCACTGTCCGATCAAATTGGAACTTTTATCGCAATTGAAAAAGAAACTGGTTTTACAAAACTGTAGGAAACTTAAAGGAACAAAAGTGTCGATATCAAACGACCTAACAGAATCCCAAAGACGGTAAAATCCTAAGAACGCACCTACAGAAGATCAGAAGGACGACCACTGAAAAGTCTTATATCAAGGGAAGAGGCGTATATGTTGGATCAACATACTATAAACTAAGTCAACTTGAAGAATTTGAAGACGCAGACAACGTTTTTGGACAGGAGCACCCAAATAGTGCACCATCAACCCCCTCAATCCATAAGCCACCGCCGGAAGATCCCGAATTGAAAACAAGAATTGTGGAAAAGGAATCCATTATAAGTGCCCCTGTGAATGAAACCCCAGAAAACATTGTGGCTATCAAGTTGAGAAATAGGCAACCGTCACTTTCTAAAATTGAAAAAATTAAAATTAAAACTAGATCAAATAAATAGACAATAGAACGGATCAGTTTCAGTAGGAGGGACATTGGTTTGTGTTCAGTTTTTCTTTAACGTTAGTCTTGCCTTTTTTTTGTTGTTCACTTTACCACTTTACGAATTACATTTAATCATTTTGCTATTTTTTCTCTCTCTATTATGTCATGTAAGATATTAATGTTAGGTCACTCATTCCTCATTTTGATGAATTTAAGAATTATTTTTCATCCAGAAATGTTCACATCATAGGTATTACCACAGACCTATATAGTTTCGCTCTATATATGTCTGTGGTATTACTGAAAGCTGGCTAAATTCCGATATTTCTAGTGATACAATTCAGTTAAAAAACTATAATTTGATACGAAATGATCGAAAAGATCGACGAGGTGGGGGAGTTGCGATTTATGTTAAACAGGATCTGAAACATGAAGTAGTACTTGTAGAAAACCATGATTATTTGGAAAGTGTTTGGGTTAATGTAACCACTAAAAAACATCATTTCATTGTAGGTGTACTTTATAGACCACCAAATTCGGATAGTATCGCTTTCCTGAATACGTTTGAGGATACCTTAGCCAACATATTTTCTTCTCATGATAATATTTTATGCCTTGGCGATTTTAATATTGATCTTATGAAAAGCGATGGTGACTTAACAAACAAACTGTTACTAACTGTAGAACCTTTCAATTTAGAGCAAATTATCACTGATGCAACAAGAATTACGAATACAAATCAAACACTAATTGATCTTATTTTTACAAATAATGTGGATCGGATAATAAAAAAGGGCGTGTGTGACTGTAATTTTTCAGACCACCATTATATTTTCTGTGAAGTAAGATGCGATTCTCTTCCAAATAAAACTCCAGATAAAATAGCATACCGATCCTTAAATAACATAGATTTAAACTCATTTCAAAGTGACCTAGAAAAAATTCCTTTTCATTCAATTTACCTAATAGATAATGTGGAAGACAAAATCGCATTCTTAAACAGAAATATTCTAAATCTATTTGATCTCCACGCCCCTGTAAGATACTTTGCCGAGCGTAAAAAACCATTTCAGTCTTGGATTACACAGAATATTAAGAGAATCCAATCGCTTAGAGCTAAAGCCCTCAGAGAATTCAAGCGATATAAGTTACCGAGTAAGTGGGATTATTATAAGCAACTGAGAAATTTAACGAATTCAGCTATTAGAATGGAAAGAAAAGCTTATTATAAACATAAATTTCAGAACTGCAGTGCAAAGGAGAAATGGAAAGAACTTAATAAACTAAGACCGTCAAAGTTAAAGAAAATTCCAGATGGTTTTAATAGTCCAGACAAATTTAACCTATTTTTTGTGAACTCAACACAGTCAAATAATCTACCTAACAATGAACTTATAAATTTTTATGGTAATAACATAAAAAACGACATAGATTCTTTGCTAACATTTCAACCTGTATCAAACCAGGAGGTAGCTCGTATAATTCAAAAAATTAAATCTAAAGCCATTGGCTCGGATCACATCAATATAACATTAATTATTCTATGCTGTCCTTATATCATAGAATTTATTACATATATAATCAATGAATGCATCCTGCAAGAGTACTTTCCGCAGGTTTGGAAAGAAGCCATCGTATCTCCCCTTCCTAAAGTAAGTGAACCTCAAGAGTTAAGCCAATTTCGTTCAATAAGTATACTTCCAACGTTGTCAAAAATCTTGGAGAGGGTTTTGGAAGGTCAACTGCGTGCACACATTAATCTTTATAACATACTGCCTCCAAAACAATCGGGATTTCGGCCAGGTTACAGTTGTTCAACGGCTATGTCTGATATAACTGATGATATTTTTCTTGCTAGAGATAGCGGCAGAGTAACTGCGTTAATTTTATTAGATTTCACGAAAGCGTTTGATTACCTCAATCACACTATATTAGTTTCCATGCTACATTATATAGGACTTTCCACTCATGCTATAAACATTATAAAATCGTTCATAACCAATCGAACGCAACGTGTTAAAATTGGCAATAACATGTCAGATACACTTGAGGTGTTAACTGGTGTACCCCAAGGTAGTATCTTGGGACCTCTTTTATTCAGCATATATACCAGCACATTTCATACCTGTCTTAAATACTGCAATTATCATCTATATGCTGATGACACTCAGGTGTATTATTCATTCTTTCCCGCCGCTTATACTGATGCTAAGAATAAAATTAATTCTGATCTTAAAGCTTTGTTAGAGACATCAACAAACCATATGCTAAAACTAAACCCTACTAAATCCCTTGTTGTTCTCTTTGGTAATAAAAATACTGTTAGTGAACTTATGCCCTTACTTAACATTACAATAAATAATCAACATCTTACTATTGTAGAAAATGCAAAAAACCTCGGGCTTATTCTAGATTCTCAGCTGCGCTTCTCTCATCACATCTCGTATATACTTAAAAAAGCATATTGTTCGTTAAAGTCGATTTATCCCCACAGACATTATCTTGAACAAAGTATTAAAAAAGAACTCTGTAATTCACTAATCCTGTCTAACTTTGATCATTATGTGATAGTGTTTATGGGCCATGCTTAGACAGTTTTGACTCTCGCAGGCTACAAAAAATGCAAAATCACTGCATAAGATTTATTTTCGGCATCAGAAGGAGAAATAGGGTTTCACGCAAACTCAAAGATATTTTATGGCTTAATATGTATAATAGAAGGAAATTGCATGATTATTGCTTTTACTGCAAAATACTTAAATTTAAATCACCGCCTTACCTTTATAATAAAATAACCTTTCGAACGGATGTGCACCATTTACACTTACGAAGAAATACTTTAAATATTCCTAGGCACAAAACAGAAATGTTCAAAAGATGTTACTCCTATAATGTTGTCTCGCATATGAACTCATCATTCTTAGATCTTAGACAATGTACTCTATCGTGTCATGCCTTCAAGGAAAGGATGGCAAAACATTTACTTAATTCTCAGTAGGTAGTAATAGTAGATATAAATATGAATGCATGCATTTTTCTTTTCTTTTTCTTTTTTTTTCTCCTTCGCCTGTAACACGTTGCACAAATGCATTAAATAATAATTGTTATTAGTATTAGGAGGGTCACATTGGAAGAACAGAAGCTGCTTGCTAGCAGCAGTCTGAAATGTTGACCATTGTTTACTAATATTTATATATTATATTATAATATGTATTGTATTTGCATTTATCATAAGTAAACAATAAACGTTATTATTATATATTATTATTATTATAAATATGTCTTCATCACAGTCTTGTAAGGATATCACAAATATTATTGTCGACTCTACATGTTTTTTGCCATAAATCTAACTCTCCTTGCAATTTAATTTTTATTACTTCGTCAGACTCTTGACTAAATTTACTTAAATATAGAGTTGAGAAATTGGACATTTGATGGGCTTGGGGGGGGGGTAATTACACCCTGTACCCCCCTCCCCTTGAATACGCCCTTGTTCAGGTATAATGAAAATAATATTGTTGAGAACTAACAAGAGTAATTATTAAATTTTTTTCACTTAACATTTTTATCTCTTCCGACATTCCAACATTGTAATATGATGAGATCATAAATTTAGGTTTTATACAATAATAAAAATGATATAGTATTGCATCATGACACGGAAGTTCATTTTACTGATTTTCTGATGAAATTGAAATGACACATTGATCATATTAATTTATTGAAAATATAAATATATATACCTAAGGATTAAAGGGGTACCTGGGATATTAATAATATTCTACTGTTATTAAAAATAATTTATCATATACATTATAAATATC
Source organism: Pseudeuparius sepicola (assembly GCA_963920635.1). NCBI lineage: Eukaryota > Metazoa > Arthropoda > Insecta > Coleoptera > Anthribidae > Pseudeuparius > Pseudeuparius sepicola. Next base: position 48,547,864 of record OY987299.1, on the reverse strand, counting down.
ACATTCTAAATACTCAAAGTCTTATTACAATTCAGTTATCGTTATTTTCTTGGAGATACTGTTCATACTGTTTGTCTGATAGGTACCACAAGTCAGTTGGAATTTTGCTAAAAATGTTGTTCATGAGATCCTTAAAAATGATTGCCAAACTCGAGCCAACGCTTTCCTCCAGTTCTCCAGCAATTTCGAGGGCATTTTGATTTATAAATTTGTTGACGGTTTGTCCTAAAATACGGAAATTGAAAACAATAATGATTATGTATCTATGTGGTGATATTGATATTAAAAAAATATATTTTATACCAGAGTCTGACTCAAAACACTATTTTAATTTTTTAACAGTTTAAACACATAAACAGCTGGTAGGTACCTATGATCTTACCTAAGATTTTGTTTCCGTTGAATAAATTATCCAGCTTTACTTTCATGTTTCCTAGTGTGAATCGGACAACCATGTCATCCACTTGCACAATTTCCCTGTTATTTTTCAGAGGGAAGCTAATGTTTGTCAATACATTTGTGTGAATATCAAAGAGCTTCAATTCGGAGTCCCCGTTTCCTACTAGAGGCAAAATCAAAATGTGACCTTTGAGATTGTACAACGACTTTATATCCAGCAACGGGAGGTCCAAGTCAAAGTTCCAGTGCCTCTTCTCTGGATCGAAACTAAAATAAAATTTGTTAAATGTGTTGGGTAGAATGACTTTAGGGGCAATAGTCAAGTGAGGGTGACTAAAAGGAGTAAATTCTGCCTAATCTTGTTCCCCAACAATCTAGCATGGATGAACCCTTTCTTAATAAATGTTTCCCCAACAATCTAGCATGGATGAACCCTTTCTTAATACATGTAATCATCCACTCAGGAAGCGAGGGAATGGTGGTAATTTATAAATAACAATTTTTGGAGAATATATCTTACTTTGTATTACTAGGAGTAGAGTTTGATGATCCAACTACCGTCATGTTGTAAAGACTGCCCACTAGGATGATAGGTCCATGCCCTTTGCTGATTGAAACCCTTTCCAATGTTAAAGGTTCGAAGGGGTCCACTTTAATTTCAGGTATTCCTGAAATGGCGAATTTAGTAAGTTGTACAGGGTGGTTCAGGAATAAGATAATTCCATAGTATAACTTTTTTCAATATTCATCTTTTTTATGCTCCTAGCCGTTAAAAGTATTCAAATGAAATACACAGCCTGCATCGATTAAGTGCCGCAAAACGTGTTAATATCAAGTCATCCAAATAGCCACTGGCGGAGATACGGGTAAATAAATTGGGGTATTCCCGCATCCCCGTCACTATAGCTATTGACACTTGATCACTGCATCCTGTGTCCAAATTTGATTTGAATAACCTTAATGGTTCGAAAGTGAAAAATAAAACCTTAACATTTTTTAGTGAACCTGGGAAATGAGGCTGCTGTTTGAATAGTTACCACAAAATAGTACCTATATTTTATGGTTTTCCATCATTTTAATCACAATGCAGATGTGGGTAGGTATGGGCAAGTTTTTAAAATCAAGGCAAAAATTCCAATAGATTTATATGTGATAAACCAGCGTGACCTCATCGAGTGTTTTGATGGAAGCTGATTAGCGTTGAATTTAAAAACATTCTGTTGAATTTCAACAGAAAAAAGAAGCGGCAGATAACCGAAAAATTAAAAAAAATGCTGCATGTTTTGTGTTTGAAACGGTTTTTTTAACATATCACTAATACATCTAAAAGCTGATTAATAATAAATTAGAATGGTGGAACAACACAAACACGAAAATACATGACCTCAAAATGTCCAAACACCCGCATCCATCGGTTCCAACGGCTTTTATTTTCATTGAGAGCGTTGAGCAATCGGATTAAATTGCGTGGAGTCAAAAAACGGCCCGATGAATTTCACCAGATCAAACATGTTGACAAACGCTTTGAAGTTCGATTTGTTCGATGGAGCGATCCATAACTTTAAAAACTTGCCCTATACTTTAAATTAATTAGTGTTAACTTGTTTTATGCTACTTACCAACTGCTAAATAGGGAAACATTACCGTAAACATTTCGGTAAGGCAAGCATTTACATTTGGCTCGCTTTTCTTGCATGGTTTCAACCAAGTTGCTAAAAAATGGTAATAATTATTTGTAGGTATATACCGAGCATGTCACTTAATTTATCCACCCTCTTTTTTTTGAAGATGTCATTCTGTATCCATGTGTTGCGAAACTTGCTGTGGTGGTGGAGTTACATTTTAGGTGGAATTTGTGTTCAATAGTTTTACACACAAAATGCATGAAAACTTCTGTTTGTAACATATAGGTTTGATTGTAAGCCTATATAGAACAAATTTTAACCAAAAAAAACTGTTTATTATAGTGGAGAAAAACCGTAGATAATATCTAATATAAAACACATGGACATTGCCATTCTTTCATTGCTTGGAATATAACTACAGAAAATTGGAAAATAAACATAAATAACATGCTACTGCAATTTATGTGCTGATAACAATAGCCAAAAAACTCATATACAGATTTTTGGAACCACAAAACAAACCAAAATAAATAAATTTATAGCAAAACCTGAACAGAAAAAAAAACACTTTTTATATATTTAAAAAATATCTAGGCACAAGATAGAGCCTAACAAAAGAGGAAGAAAAAACATACTCAAGGTTAGTTGTAAAGAAATATAAAACAAAAAGATTAGAGATCAATATTATTAGGGAAAATATGCATTCCTCTGGGGATTTCAGCATTTGGTAATAAATATTTTAGCTGATTGGTGATGATAACTGATTGCTTACAACCTCTACCATGGGCATCTCAAGATTTTCGGCGATAGGCTCTGCTAGTAGTCTAAGAGCTGGCTACGTGGAGTATGGGTCACTCGGTAAAGTAGGAATTTGATCATTTATAGGTTCCGTTGTTACTGACATAGCGAGAGGCGGCCGGGCAGAAGGCACCCTGGAAGACTAAAGTGAAGGTAGGGGGTTAAACATGCATTTTTTTTGTAAAAAAATTGATAAGGTAAAGTGTTGAAAAGTTGCAGGATAATGGGAGATAGTGCAAATAAGTAGAGAAAAGCAGAAGGCTAGGTGGAAAATAAAGAGTCGGCAGAAGGAGCTAATGTTGCAAAAAATTTTGCAACAATTATGTGACTGAGTAAACTTCTGCCAATTTTTACATTCATTCTGTAACTCAAAATAACACCAGTTGCAAAACGGCAGAAGGCTAGTTGGAAGAATTAGGGAGATATGGCAAATAGTACCTAAGTGCGTCGGTGGCCCACTCGAATAATTACTTTACCTGATATATTATATTGTATTTCATCAAGTACACTTCTGGCAATTTGTCAGCAAATTTTACGATAATTCAGTGCACTATTTGTCAATTGCCAGAAGTAAATTACGAAGACATACGTAAATCAATAATTTTATTAATAAAAAAATAAAAAATGTAAACGAGCCTTTAAAAAAAAACTAAAAAACTTCGAACTGCTTGCCATCTTGCTATACTGAATTACGCCAACACATGGAAAGAACGCATTATATTGCAAATATATGGACAAATGCGAATTTATTTGATCCGTACGAATTAGAAGCTGAAAATTGCGGGTGGATATTGAATGGGTTCCAATACGAATTCAAATGGTTTGAAGGACCACAATTACCACCATCAGTCAAAGACGTTGTCTGATATTGGCTCCTTCTGCCGACTCTTTATTTTCCACCTAGCCTTCTGCCGATATTTTCTCTACTTATTTGCACTATCTCCGATAATCCTGCAAATTTTTAACACTTTACCTTATCAATTTTTTTACAAAAAAAATTGCCTGTTTAATCCCCTACCCTCACTTTAGTCTTCCAGGGTGTCTTCTGCCCGCCCGCCTCTCGCCATGTCAGTATCAACGGAACCTATAAATGATCAAATTCCCACTTTACCGAGTGACCTCTACTCCACGTAGCCTGCTCTCCGTCTACTTATAGGGACATATTTATGTTTACGGGGCATTGTTCCATATAACCCTAAAAAAAGCACATTTTTCAGCAATACATTCATTTAAAAAAAATTGACTATTTTTTCTAAACAACAATTTTATTTCACATGTTCAGGTTATGTATTGAAAAAACTTCATTGGGGATATATTATATTTTTAGCGTTTCTAAAAACGCCAATAATTACTTTTCTTTTGAAAATAATCAGTGAAGAAGCACCTATAGATTATGCAATACAATTAGACGCATTATCATCACTAACATCTTCTGTCCGGACCAAAGAAAATAAAATTCCCTAAAAAAATTTTTGACACATGGCCCAATAGAGAGGGAAATTTGAATTTTTGAAGGCTTGTTCCATATAACCCCTATTGTTCCATATATCCCCAAACTACATAGTCTGTTATAACTCAAGGAGATAGGTGTACCTAATACCCAATGTTTTGAACTACTTTTTTTATCTATCCAGCAAAAAAAATAGATGTGAGAATCGGTAAAGAGGGGGTTGCCGCCAGCGAAAGTTGACGTTAGATTTAGTATTTTTTAAGTTGTATAGCATAAAATCTAATAACATTTTACCTGGCAAAAATTTAGTACAAACATCTCTGTCTTCATTTTAATCATAAGATATTACAAGCAGTATTTTGTTTTATAGATTATGAAAACCTTGGGAAAAATAATAATTCCAGTGCATATGCTTTTAAGATCTTATGATTAAAATGAAGACAGAGATGTCTTTAACGTCACTTTCCCTGTCGGCAACCCCCTCTTAAAGGGTCACCCCTTTACTCACATATGTATTTCTTATTAATATCTAGATATACATATGTATAATTTGCGAGTGAAGAGCACTACATGAGATATTGAAATCGGGTGTTGTATTATTCGGATAATATCAACAAACGACAGGAAAACAACAACATTTTAAAATTACATTTACCCAATATTAAGAAGATTTTCGTTTGCAAAAAATAAATTCCTGTGTAAATTCCATAAAAAGGCCGTAAATAGCCTCCAAATTAATTATGTAAAATATAAAAAAATCAAACAATATTTCTGTTGTCAATATAATCGAGAAATGCCTGCGTTCGTTTGAATTCGCGGCACGGTTTCATTATAGCTTGACGTCACTACTGCACTACTGCACATTACTGCAGTAGAAACTTAACCATCGCAGCATAGGTAGGCTATATTCTCTGTATTTACGCAATAGGCGCCGTAAAACTGCGGATTATAGCGGCTGTATGCAGCGTGGTATGGACAGCAGTCACGTGTACTCGCCCCAGTGGCGTATCCAGGATTAACGTCTGGGGGGGGGGGGGCAATCAGTTATAAATAACAAAACTCTGTCGATAATTTTAATAAAAACAGAACAAAAACATATTTTCTAAAATAAATATATAGAGGGTGTCCGGAAATAATTTTATTTTCGATTTTTTTAAGCTACCAAATTTTGCAAGAAAATTTTGTCGTCTCAAAAAGTTACTTAAAAAAATGAAATTTCAATTTCCACACCCTGCATCTCGAAACCAAACATCTGCGGACCTATGTTCATATGAACTTTTCGTCATATTTTCCATTTTTCTTTTTAATTTTTTAAGTTATTACCGGACACCCTGTATAACATAAAAATAATTCTTCTTCAAACCAGTAAAATCTATATCACAAAATCAAGTACTTATTCGTTTTTTGGTCTTGAGCTCGTCAAATATCTCCTCTGGAGATATGGGTATTTCAGGGTACACATAAAGGAGTGTTAACCCATTCAGTCGGTTTTCGCTAATATTGTTTCTAATATAAATTTTTAAAATTTTTAGTTTTGAACATGTTCTTTCTGGAACACTGTAATTGTGCAAAATATGTTCAGTAGGTTGTTTTGCCTAATTTACAGCACAGACCTATATAGCTCGAAGCTATATAGGTCTGTGTTTACAGTTACGAGCTGCGACCGACGGAGTGTGTGCATAATATACGGCGACACGTTCTCAAATCTACTGCACAGGTTTTAATTTCGAGAAGACAAGATGAAACAAATACGAAATTGTAGATGTTTGATGTTCACTGCATTTTCAGATTAGGCCAGGAGTATACACTGTGTCCCGGATAAGAATGATATTGCAAACGGTGAGAGATAGGGCAACGGTTAAATGGGGAAAAAGTTGCGCAATTTCGAGGTCAATAAATTGGCACAAACAGATTTCTAATATATTTTTTCGTTTTTGAGTTATTTTGAAAAAAGTAAAATTTTGCGTTTTCGATTTTATTTTTTCTGAAGTTGCTATCACAGATAGAGAAAAAAGAAAAGCACTTTCTTATGGCACTTTTTAACGGGCCTTAAGATGGCGTTTTTAGAATTGTTCTACAACGTTTCGTTTTTGAGAAACCATCTTCAACTTAATTTTTTTAAATACGGACCTGGATTTCTTTTTGCAGATTTTGAAAGCACTTTTCATTGCAAATACCATGATGTATGACAAGAAATATTTTTAAAATGTTTTGAGACAATTATACTGAAAATTCCTTTTTTCCATTAATTTTTTTTTAATGCGGCCCTGTATTTAATAATAAGAAGTCTAAATATTAATCAGTATTGTCAACAATTTAACTTACAACTTATCTTTCAATTGGAGAACTAAAAAAAGGACGGCACATACGATAATAAAAAATAAATAAAAATCTTCCACCTAGAAGGCTTTGAAACAACGAAACCAATCCCTTGTCATTTGTCATAACTCCCACTGTATCATTTAGTTAACAATTTATTTCATTACAAATGGAGGGTGCTTTTTCAAATGACGACAAATTTAACATGTCAGCATGTTATATCTTGTGTCACAGAAATAGTGTAGAGGCCGAACGAATGTATTTTTGCAATTAATAAATGGCAAAAGTTATTGATTACGTTGGCTTAAAGCTTTCTTCTCGCAATTAGGAAAAGCGAAGAATTTACTCTAAAACACAATGCGACACTGTTTGCTGTACAACAACAGAGGAAAACACTTCACCAGACGCAGAGCCGTAAAATTTAAAAATATTAAGTTTTCGAAGTAAAAATAAACTGTAAGTTAAATTGTTGTCAATACTGATTAATATTTAGACTCCTTATTATTAAATACAGGGCCGCATTAGACAAAAATGAATGGAAAAAAAGGAATTTTCAGTATAATTGTCTCAAAACATTTTAAAAATATTTCGTGTCATACATCATGGTATTTGCAATGAAAAGTGCTTTCAAAATCTACAAAAAAAAATCCAGGCCCGTATTTAAAAAAATAAAGTTGAAGATGGTTTCTCAAAAACGAAACGTTGTAGGACAAATATAAAAACGCCATCTTAAGGCCCGTTAAAAAGTGCCATAATAAAATGTTTTTCTTTTTTCTCTATCTGTGATAAGAACTTCAGAAAAAAATAAAATCAAAAAAGCAAAATTTTACTTTTTTCAAAATAACTCAAAAACGAAAAAAGATATTAAAAATCTGTTTGTGCCATTTTATTGTCCTCAAAATTGCACAACTTTTTCCCCATTTAACCGTTGCCCTATCTCTCACCGTTTGCATATCCCCATGCTGTTCATTCTTATCCGGGACACAGTGTATAATTTTTGGTATTATTAATTTTGATATTACAAATCTCGTTTATCTCGACAACTCTGGGGGGGGGGGCAGTTGTCCGCTTTACCCCCCCCCCCCTCCCCGAATACGCCACTGACTCGCCCTACCCGTTTTATAGCCGCACCAAATTCGCTGTTCCCATTTTGCATTTATTTCGGTAAGGATTTTATAAGAGGTTTTATGAGTGACACACCTTTCTACAGGGTTATTATTAAAGATAGAAAATCCCATTTTGGGTTTTTGGACAAATTATCATTTTTTAAACGGAACAACCTGTATTATGTTTATAAAATATATTGGAATTTAAAATACAAATGCGTGGTTATAACAAACTTTTCGCTACTTATTAACATTTACCATTTTTGGCCCTTCTGGATGGAATTTGCTGCCTCTTGGGTTGCCTCAATAATATGGGTCCGATCATTGTTTATAATATTATAAACAAAAGAGGTACAATTGGAAAAGGGGCAAATGGAACAACAATAAAAAAAGGCGTTGCCAGCTCCTAAGAAGTTCCTGCGTATCATAAGACCATTATACAGCGAGCACGTAAAGGTTGCAATAAATTCGGCAAAATGTTGTACTATTCGATTAAAAATTAAGCCTGCTTAAAAATTGAACTGAGCAAAAAATAAGCACTACAATGTGGGTACAGTCGTCTAATAAAGAAATGTCTAAAAAAACTTAATCATTTATGTTCAATTTAAAATTGATGAAATTATTTTTATGTTGCCAGCGAAGCGTCATTCTCGTTTGCAGCAAGTATCAGCGTGTTCTGTCTTTTTCTTGGACGCCACCTCGTCTTACAATTCGCTGCGGCTTATTTGCCCTAGGCAACCTCACCCTATCTTGTAGAGAAAAATTCAAGCTCACATTTGTCATCGAATTCATATAATAATCTTGTGAGACCAGAAAGGCATCGAAACATGACCACTTTACTGGTAGCTGCCAATGCGAAGGAACTGCTTGGGAACTGACAACCCCTTTTTTATTGTTGCTCCATTTGCCTTTTTCCCAATGGCACCTCTTTTGTTCTATTTTCTTACGAGAGTATATGTGGTAAAAAAATTAACCACAACTTATTTAATTAACAATCGGGCTCATATTAATTGAGGCAACCTATTCGTTTCAAGTAATGAAATATAATCTCTACATTTTACATAACATCGCATTCTATAATCTTATGAAAGTTGAAATCACGCGGTCGGCTCTATATATAATGCTTCCATAGGAATTCAAGAAATGCCGGCTCTACAACTAGAGTCATTCTAGAAAAGCTCCAGTCTTCCATTTGAGTATATTATAAGCCCTGATATTGGGCCTGGAAGTAAGTTAAAGGTTAGAACGCGCTTCTGTGCGAATTTTGAAGCTGAAATAATATTCTTGGTCAGTGACAGTATCTGTAACTTGAAATAAAAAAGCGATTAGTGTATATTCACGGTAATGATAAAAAAATAGAATTTAAATAATATGTAAAACTAACACAACATTTACTCTTGTTTGGTTTGGTCAGCTCTTTTGAAACACTGTTATAAAAATTGACTAATTTTAAGCAACTTTAGGTAAGTATAGTTATATACGTGAACACCCGGTAGGTACTTGATAAATATGTAGATATAGAAAACCTTTCAGAAAGTTATCAGCGATAAAACAAACAGATTTAGTTTTCCCGTCCCTCACATTTCTTCTTCTTCATATTATAATAATTTTCCTTAAAGTTTTTTTATTTCTTTTGATTTTAGGTAAAAAATGGGCTAGGTAATTAACATTCTTTAGGTACAAAACCAGCAGATTTAAAAATTGTGATTTCACTTTTCAATCAAATATTTAAATCTCTTCCCGCAAACGAAATGTATGTTAATTTACCTACAAACACAAATAACCTTAAAAAGAAAGTGTGTTAATTACGCAATCAAAATCATGCAACTTATGTAAAGATTATCGTTCCATTAATTATTTTCTTATCCTCATTACCTATATACCTAGGTACTGCACCTAAGAAAATCAAATGATTTTTGTTGATCGTATCATATAGGATTTTAGCCCTTAAATACTTAAGTACTATTTTGGCAGAATCCATATCTGTATCACTATTCCGGCACTTCAAATTTCATAAATAATATTAGACATGAAAAACGTGGTATTATATTTTAAGCAATACCAATAAATGTATATAAGGTATATATGATACCTATCGAAATTGGTACTTACGTCTTTTTTCATAGGGCTTTGCGTCCCTTATCGTGTACGCAAAAATATCACCGAAAGACACTAAACAAACGATTAAAATGTGATACCCAATGTACAACATCCCGTTATTATAGTATTTTGTAGAAGCCAGGTTAACGAAAAATCAAGTTTGTTGTTAACGAAAATATTACACATAGGGATTTGAACTATAGGTAGACAGGTACCACTTGACGCGGTACGATTAATTCTGATTTCTGTCTAAAGGATAGTGGTATCTACAGATGATGAAGTGAAAGTGAAATACCTTATCTCCATCAGTTCTTTCTTAGCCGCACCACTGTTACATCATATCGCCGGTAATAATATAGGACAGGAGGTATAGTTTTTATAGATAAACAACACAATGACAAACAACGCACGAGCAAAAAGCAAATAACTATAGGGGAGGGTTGGATAAGTTGACGTGGTTAAGCTGGAATCGTTATTGGATGACGATTATTGTAATGATTTGAAAGGTATAGGTATGTATATGCTTGCTATCCATTACAGAAAGACAAAGAACTAAATAGTGTTTCATAACATTTAAAAATTGTTTCTTTGTAATTTTATGCATTTTTGTCATCTTATCTTGGAGTAAGATGACGAGCATATTGGGGCAAATGTACAAACGACACACTTAAATTGTCCTTCATACCCTGTGCAGATTCATGCCTCACCACGATTCGCATTTTTTTATTACACTTTCTTCATAGTTACCCATCATAAATCACTGGGGCAAGATGACGAGTACCTACTCTGGCAAGATAACGATTCCATTATCTTGTCCCCGTCATCTTGCCCCACCAGGGGCGGATAGTAAGTTTCGGGGGCCCTGGGCTAACACTATCATGGGGCCCCCCGTTTTTTTCTCTTGTCAAAAACCTGCTTTTTCTTCTTAAAAAAGATATAAATTAAATTATATGCAAAATCATTTTGTATTAAATACGAAAATCGGAAAAAAATAAATATATTATATTTATTTCATAAGAATAAGAATTAAAAAGTAGTAAATACGAAAAAAAATAACAAATTCTCATTTAGATAATTAAGTACCTACCTATAGGTAAACATAAAAAAATAAAAATAAAAAAATAAATAAAGCGAACGACATCATTCTAATTCTTAAATAATATATAGAATACAATGTGAGTATTTTTTGATGATCAGAATGGGGATCTTGGAAACTAGCGGAGATAGCAGGAAGGTTAAGTGGGGAACGAATTGCAGTTTTGTATGCCCAATTTAATGCACCTTGTGGGTTTTTGAAAAAGTCATGGCTTACTAGATATTTTGAAAAAACGAAATTTTGACGATTTATTCTAGTCAACTAACAGGATGATATTTTAGGACTACCAACGTGATTTTCTCGCTTCTTTTGCGCACTACAAAAAACCTAAGGAACAAAAATGTGGCAATTTTGGACAGCTAATTGTCTAAGAGCTGGCTACGTAGGAGTAGGGGTCACTCGGTAAAGTAGGAATTTGATCATTTATAGGTTCCGTTGTTACTAAGATAGCGAAAGGCGGGCGGGCAGAAGGCACCCTGGAAGACTAAACTGACTGAGTAAACTTCTGCAAATTTTTACATTTATTCTGTAACTCAAAATAACACTAGTTGCAAAACGGCAGAAGGCTAGTTCGAAGAATTAGGGAGATATGGCAAATAGTAAGTGCGTCGGTGGCCCACTGGAATAATTACTTTACTTACCTGATATATTATATTTTTATTTCATCAAGTACACTTCTGGCAATTTTTCATTAGCATATTTTATGATAATTCAGTACACTATTTGTCAATTGCCAGAAGTCAATTATGAAGACATACGTATCAATAATTTTATTAATGAAAAAATATGACGACTAATTTCGTTTCTATTAAAATCAAATTTATAAATTTGAATATTTTTCGAAAATCACTATTAAATCATGTTTGAATTTTCAGTATACCGTTAAACCAGAAGCCAATTACGAAAACATTAATGGTTATAGTATAATAACATGGAAATAATTTTATTTTTCCTCGTAAAAATTATAACACTGATTCTAATTTTATATTAATCTTAATATTAATTTCATTTTATTTATTTATTTCACTAATATATTTTAAATATTTACATTACTCCGTTATACAGGGTGTATCTTTGATAGGTACAGAAATTTTAACCACGTAATCGGGGACGTTCATAAAACCGAAAAATGAAAAAAAATTTTTTACTCGATGTTTAGAAAATGGGGCAAATCAATCTTTATCCGTGCTCAATGCACGCCGCTGGATCGTCACTAGAAGCGCTTAGAATAACGTTAGATTAGGAAGGGGAATACCGCGACGTTGCCGCATGTCAGAGTGGAATAAATCTGCTTGCAGAATTAGGTACCTAGGTACCTTTGAAAATTACTGCTGGTAGGTATCCACGTTTTTTTTATGATGATTACTGCTGGTAGGTATCCACGTTTTTTTATGATGGCGGTTGCTGTGACGAACTGTTTATTGCTTTCTTCACAGGCGCACACAATAATTTAACAAACACGTCAGTTTTTATCACTTTACTGTTATTTTAAGTCCCTAGGCAGCAGAAATGTATCCAAGCGCCGCTCGGAGAAGTCATTGCTAAAAAACTCAGTGCTGATTTCACACTCATAATTTTTTGACAAGTCTTTTGTGGAGTAGGTATCTATCTACCTACCTATTTTACAACTGATTTTCAGGCCGCAATTTTTTTATCCTAATAATTAGCCATCTCTTGGGACACCTTGGGATAATAAATTTCTGATCGGCAATCAACTGAATAAAGTATTTGTTTTAAAATACAAATTATCTGTAAAAATTGCAAATTTCCACAACCACCCATGGGGTAGAGCAGCGGCGCGTTACTTTTTTTTAGCGGGTGTTCGCCTGTAGCCCTATCATCCCGAAAAAAGTGGGGGAAGACTGTAATTTGACGTGAATTTAACGCGCGGCTTCGATTTGTTCATAGTTTTTAATATTTTTCAACCCTTGCCCGATAGTGCGCCACCTTTAAACCCCCTCAGGGTTGTGGTCCTATGTATTATCTACTTTTAAAAAATTATTCGGTTCCGAAAAAAGTGGGGAAAGACTGTCATTTGATGTGAATTTAACGCGCGGCCCCGATTTGTTCATCGTTTTTAATATTTTTCTACCCTTGCCCGATGGTGCGCCACTTTTAAACCCCCTCAGGGTTGTTGTCCTGTCTATTGTCTACTTTTAATAGTATATTACACACCGAGGTGTCTCGAGATAAAGTTAACCATTTAATCTCTCGACAGTAATGAAACACTTCCCACCTCGGTGTGTAATATACTATTGTCTCGCTTACTTCCCGCCCTCCTGGGTGGAAAGTTTACTTTTACCCACGCGGGAGGGCGGGAAGTAAAAGTAAAAAAATTGACACTTTCAAACTTCTAAAAAGTCAGAAATGTCGACATTATACATGGTTGTAAATAAAAAATTATTCGGTTCCGAAAATAGTTGGGGAAGACTGTCAAATTGGCGTGCTTATCATTTCCGCATTTTTTAAACCCTTTGCCGTTTCGGAACTCTCTCAAGTTAATTCCTTACCATTCCTCTTACTTTTCGTAAAAATTTGGTGGCGAAATGTCCCGTAATGTCCCCAAAAACCGAAAAACAGCGACTCCTCCTGGTGAATTTAAGCTTCTGAGTGCCCTTGACTACTGCCCGTAATTCCTTCGCCGAGATTCGCCAGGCGCGGGCATATGACGTTGGCGTCGGGCGCTGGCGTCCGACGCCAACTTCACACAAAAACGACGTCGCGCCGAATCGCGCAATAATTACAATTATGAATGAATTCACTGGCACTGATTCACTCGATTTTGCTCCATTTCCACGCCGCGCGGCCCGGCCGACCTACTAAATTACAGCTGGGCGAGGAGCGCAAGCGCGGGGCGCCGGATACCCACTTGACATCGACACTACAGGTGATCCCCACTACTCATAACTTGTGCGCGATATTAGCCAATCGCGGCTCGCGGCCCCTACTTCTCTCGGGGCGGCGCTACTATGTTGCCAAGTGTGCTGAAAATTTACCTGATTTAGTAATTTAATTCCGTATAAATTTAATTGTGTAGTGGATTTTTACATGGATTTACCCGTTTTTGTGCGTAATAATTATACGAGATAGTAGATTAACTTATAACGAATGAAACCCCGTATAAATCCGCGAAAATCAAAAATCGGATTTAAGGGACTTTAAGTCAGTTTGGGGACATGTCGGCATAAACGGCAACACCGAATAGTGGTATTGAATGGTATGGGGGAAAGCTTGTGCGCACGCACGCCGTCTCCGTCACCGTAGCGCCGCGCCGTAGCCGACGCGCTAGTCGAAGATCGTCCGTCCGATTATGGGATTTAACAGCTGATTGATATCGATCCGCGTCCGCCTGTAATTTTTGGGAGCGCCAGCTTCAACAAGCAATTTATTATTATACAGAATGCCTTACGTGTGGCTATTCTGTGGTATAACAATTCTGTTTCCAAAACGTGGACGCGTATGCAAACGTCGTGTCTTGCTAACCGATATTGTTCCGTTACTTTGCTTTGTTTTACGAACTGTCGTCGGAAGTGAACCTGCTTCTGTACATTTTTCCAGATCCGTTCGCCATTTTTTTGGACCAGCAGTGATGTCCAAACCTGTTGCAATTGCCGCTACGAATTTGCAGTGAAATAACAAGTGATTTTTTCATATTTCCGTTAAGAAATGCAGTGTTAAACGTTCGCGGCCTTCGTATGAAAACAGTGCTAGATAGGTTCCTACTAGGTACCCCAATTACGCGCGAGGATAAAAGAAGCAGCTTCAAGGGTTCCCGAAAATTCGGGTTTTATTAGACGCATACGGTATGGATCTAATTGTACAATCCACCTAGTCGAGTCCCCGTTGGAATAAATCAGCTGAGGGAAACCGAGACGTCCCTAATATTTGGCATCGCGCCGCTTTAAGTGTGCAGTGAAAAAAAAAAACAAGTGTTTTGTTCGTATTTCCGTAAAAAGAGACTAGGTACGAAGTGTTATATCTTCGTGACCATCGTATAAAAACAGTGCCACTAGTTAGGTAGGTACTTAGTGCTTTATGTGATTTTGTGAAGATTTTTGGATAGTATCTAAACACAAGAAAATAGTAAAAATAATCGATGCATCTCAAAGGTAGGCTTTTTTATGCTATTCGTCGAGCTATTCGCTAAAAGAACCTTTAAGGAGTTGTCCAAAAATTATTTATTTATTTATTTAATCTCCACATACACCAAATGATGCATGGTTGCGTCAATATTCTTCAAATACTGCGAAAAAGCCTCGGAAAAAGCGATTCGACTGGCAACCAGTTACCTAGTGCTTCTTGTGATTTTCGAGAGGATTTTTGGATAACTAACATAAGAAAGGAGTACGACACCCGCAAGGAAAATCATCCAGGCATCCGAAAGGTAGTTTTTTTGCATGCTATTCGCTAAAAGAACCATTAAAGATTTGTTCAAAAATTTGTTGAAAGACTATTCCTGAAATACTGTGAAAGAGCTATACGTCTGACAACGCTGCACGGCGGAATTGGGGGGGATCCGCCGGAACCGGCCTCAGTTCCAGCTGGTCCCGGCAAGGTCAAGGACCCATGGCCGTAGCGTCGGAAAAAGGGGTTTTAATAGCGTTTAAAAAAAATATATTTCTGACGTTAATATGCACTTTAGAAAAATATTAATTGCATAGGCGTAACAAGTGCATTTTCCCGACCTGCCCTTAAAATTTCTGTACTTATCAAAGTTACACCCTGTACATATAACCTTCATTTTCCATAGTCAATATCCTCATCGCTCATCATCTTTAGCTGAAAGTATAAATTAATAATTTAATAGCCAAAGTTTATAAATTATCGAAATCAAATTCAAAATTACTTACCTTCCGAATCGTCACTATCAACGACAACATCTTTCACTGAAAAATTTTCAAAATTATAAATATCATTTTAGAAATGAAATTAGTCGTCATATTTTTTCATTAATAAAATTATTGATTTACGTATGTCTTCGTAATTGATTTCTGGCAATTGACAAATAGTGTACTGAATTATCGTAAAATATGCTGACAAATTGCTAGTGTACTTGATGAAATAAAATATAATATATCAGGTAAAGTAATTATTCCAGTGGGCCACCGACGCACTTACTATTTGCCATATCTCCCTAATTCTTCCAACTAGCCTTCTGCCGTTTTGCAACTAGTGTTGTTTTGAGTTATAGAATAAATGTAAAAATTGGCAGAAGTTTACACAGTCACATAATTGTTGCAAAAATTTTTGCAACATTAGCGCCTTCTGCCGACTCTTTATTTTCCACCTAGCCTTCTCCCAATTTTTTCTCTACTTATTTGCAGTATTTCCGATTATCCTGCAAATTTTCAACACTTTATTTTTTTATTTTATTTATTTATTTTTATTCCCACTTTACCAAGTGACCCCTACTCCTACGTAGCCAACTCTCCGTGTAGGTATAAGTGGCACTGAAAAAGAAATCGGCATCCATTGCCCACTTGTCGCGAAATATAAAATAAAAACAAATTGAGCAAAACTATTAATAGCCGTGGAATGTTTATTTTAAGCTTTATCCATCCAGGGTGCTCAGATAGTTTCGGCAAATTACAAAGGATCTTCAGCTGTTTTGAGGCTATGCAATTTTTTTTTGTTTATTTCTTATTAAGCGATTTTCCAACTTGTTTTGGGTCGCAGAAGAAAATTAAATATGGCAATTTTGGCCAGTCAGGCACCGTTAAAAAATAAATGAGCCTCCATGCCCAACATTTCGCACGCTGTGCTAGAAAAAACTTAAAATCCACAAAAATTGTCATGCCCTCAAGAAAGCCGAAGACCCTGTGTAATTTTCTGAAACTACCTGAGTAGATTTTAATTATTATATATTATACAGGGTGGTTCACTTTTATGTGGTAGGACTTTAACATTAGATAGAAAAAGATAATCTAAAATGAAAATTTTATATCAACATATATCGGGGAAAGCTTAGTTTCCGAGATACAGGGCGTTGAAGTGTTGGAAAAAATATGAAGTATTTTTTACACTGTCCGAACCAGTGGAGATATTTAAACCAAATTTGATGTGTAGTACCACCTTTTTGACTACGATATTTAGTGATAATATGAAGGTCCTGAAATAACCAGTGGTGGAGTTATGGGTTTTCACTATCACTAAATTTAAAAAGTAATTAGTACGGACCTGTCTCACATCAACGTAATTTTTTTTTTTCGTAAAGTTCTTTCAATTTTGTATCTGCCACGGTTGTGTAGTAAATAAATTATTTCGTCTCCATCTCAGCCTTTTTTGTGTTTGTGTTTTCTAAGATTATTGATAAATATCGCAAATAACAGAAATTAATTATGGAACACTTATCGGATTCAGCTATTTTATTTTTAATTTTATGGAAACAATTTTAAAAATAAACTGGCACTTGGTTTGAGGTGACGCCTAACGGATTGAACAGCATCGATTAAATTGCCATTTCTCAATTCATCGCACGCATTTCTGATACGATCAATAAGTTGTTCCTTTGTTTCTACAGGAGTCGCATAGACTTGTTCTTTTAAAAATCCCCATACGAAGAAGTCCAGAGGTGTTATGTCCGGAGAACGTGGTGGCCAAGCGACCGGTCCCCCTCGTCCGATCCATCTATTTGGAAAGTTATTATTTAACCAGTTCCTCACATTTCGGTGAAAATGTGCAGGACAGCCGTCAAGTTGGAACCAAGCCAACAATCTTAAGTTTAAAGGAATGTCTTCCCACATATTATTATGCTCAGCTACTAAAAACTCCAAAAAATTGTCACCATTCACTCGCTGTGGCAAAAAAAGGGTCCAAACAGATGATGGTTGTACAGTCCAATCCAAAAATTGACACTAAATTCGACCTGAAAATTTCTTGGCCGGATTGCATGTGAGTTTTCTTGTGCCCAAATATGCTGATTATGAAAGTTTACTACTCCACGACGAGTAAAACACGACTCGTCCGTCCATAAAATGTTATTTAAAAATTGTCTATTTCCTTCAATTGACTCCAAAATCCATCGGCAAAACACTAATCTTCTTTCTGCATCGCCGGGCCTTAAACCTTGTACGGGTTGTAGATGATACGCATGCCTGTGATCTCTTTTTAAAGCTCGCAAAATTGCAGACTTTGAAACACGTAGGGCCACTTACACTCTTCTGCTACTTGTTGTAGGATTCCTATCGAATTCACGAAGAATCTCATTGTTGCGTCTGACTTGTTGAATATTGTTTCCATTTCCTCGTTCGACGATTCTAGTTCTCAGACCGCGAGTTCTGAATTGCCGGTGCATGTTAACAAACACCGAGGGACGTGGATGGCGCCTATTTGGAAATCGCCTCCGGTATTCTCTGGCTGCTTCCGCAGAGTTCCCATTTGCAACTCCATAGCAGAAATGGATGTCAGCCTGCTCTTCATTTGTAAATTGGAACGGCATTTTAATTATTAACAAAGACAAACTGCGGCGCTGCTACGTTCATCTACTGGATGACTGATCTTCACCAGTACGGCGATGCAGAAAGGACATTAGTATTTTGCCGATGGATTTTGTAGTCAAAGGAAATAAGACAATTTTTAAATAACATTTTATGGGCGGAAGAATCATGTTTTACTCGTCGTGGTATAATTTAGAATTCTACACATTTAGAATTATAAAAATTATTAAGAAATAATACAGATTTTATAAAAATGTTAAAATGATAATAAAGTAATGTACCTCAAACCAAGTGCCAGTTTATTTTTAAAATTGTTTCCATAAAATTAAAAATAAAATAGCTGAATCCGATAAGTGTTCCATAATTAATTTCTGTTATTTGCGATATTTATCAATAATCTTAGAAAACACATTTTTAGGCAAAAAAGGCTGAGATGGAAACGAAATAATTTATTTACTACACAACCCTGGCAGATACAAAAAAATGTCAAGATACACTTTTTGTAGAGAATTGAAAGAACTTTACGAAAAAAAAATTTACGTTGATGTGAGACAGGTCCGTACTAATTACTTTTTAAATTTAGTGATAGTGAAAACCCATAACTCCACCACTGGTTATTTCAGGACCTTCATATTATCACTAAATATCGTAGTCAAAAAGGTGGTACTACACATCAAATTTGGTTTAAATATCTCCACTGGTTCGGACAGTGTAAAAAATACTTCATATTTTTTCCAACACTTCAACGCCCTGTATCTCGGAAACTAAGCTTTCCCCGATATATATTGATATAAAATTTTCATTTTAGATTATCTTTTTCTATCTAATGTTAAAGTCCTACCACATAAAAGTGAACCAACCTGTATAATTTTCAATATGAAAGTTTTCCTCTCTCTCTTAAAATAAACATGCTTTGGCTATTAATCGTTTTGTTCAATTTGAGTTTTTTTTTAATATTGCCCGACAAGCTGGCCATGGAAGTCGATTTTTTGCAGCACCACACACGTAATAACCCCAGACGGAGTAAAACCCAATCCAGACAAAATTTCCGCTGTAAAGAATTTTCCCATTCCCAATACTCAAAAAGACATTAAATCATTTTTAGGCTTTCTAGGCTATTACAGACGCTTTATTAAAGACTTTGCAAAAATTGTAAAACCGATGACACTTTGTTTAAAGAAAAATTCTAAAGTAGTCCAATCTCCTGAATTTTGTAACGGAATTTATATTTCAAAAAATCCCATAACCACGTCTTAAAGAATAATACATCGTTATTTGTAAGATAAATGCTGATGATAAGTGCTGCTGATAAGTGCTTCCACCTAGCGGTGAATAGATGCACTAGGGTTGTTGTGGCTAAGGTACGTTCCAACAGTTAGCACTAAAGTCATTAGCAAGTAATCCACTACGCATTTGTTGATGTCACTTGTTCAGTTTAGAGCAAATATTTTCTGCGAGGCTGGTTCCGTGCCCTAGGCGGGAAGCCATCGTGAAATTCTGAAAGAAGAAACCTTTTGGTTGCTCTATGATCAGATGGCCAGATGACCTCGACAAATGCAGCGTCCTGATTGGTTTTGTTACGTTTTATTTTTTATAATACAGGATCTTTCAAAACTACCTGCGAGAGCCGTCTCGCTCTCTTTCCGATTGAATCGTTAGCGTGAAGTGTCCGGCAGGTATCTGGTGATTGCAGGAAGGCTGTGTGTCTCGATTTAATTATCTCCTTTTATCGGCTCCTGTTATCTCCATTTGGGAATATTGAGTGCTTATATTGTGTTTAATTGTTTGCTGCAGCGGAATCAAACCGTATTTTTCTGTTTTTCATGTGAAATCTCGACCTGGCGCACCTGAGGTTGTTTTGAAATTTAGGACCAGGTGGCCAATTTGGCGTTCAAGGGCGACGCGTGGGTTTTTTGGAAAACCTGTTGATCTTTGAGCATTTGGAGCAGGGCACGGGAAGGTGGACAAAAGTACCAGGTGAGTTTCATTTAAAATTATTTTTATAATTTTGGTAATTTTCCTTCTTTGTTGAAACTCACCTGCGGCTTGCCCCAGGCAAGTTTATTCTTTTTGGAGATTGCTCCCAGCTTAATTGCAAATATAAAAGGAAGAATAACCGTGGCTGCCCTTCAGTCCTATTTTGCTCAAAGTAAGATTTATTTGTATCGGTAAAGTTGCACGTCGCACTCAATATATACCAATAGTCCGACGGATTTTTTTATCTTTTCTAGTAATTTCATTGTTGTCTTACTTATCGTTTACCTCAATTAGTACCGTCATTTTCTTAATTTGCATCGGAAAGAGCAGCGTTTGAGCTGACAGATAGCTAAACGTTTTGTTGTTTTGTAAACTAAATACCTAAATTTTCGTGACCTCTTATTGTCTGTTTTTGTTTGGGTTCTAAGCTCGGGATATCTTTCTTTAAATTCAGTAATTTTCTTGTCGTCAATTTTAATTCGCAATCCAGTCAATTAAGTATTATTATACAGGGTATATTCTGGAATATACATTTGGGGTTTATTAACTAGTATATTATCTTAACTTAAGCAAATTGTTGTACTTATTATAATTATTAATAATTTTTATCGAACATTTGTTCTTGTGAATAAACATTTGACGTCACTGACTAAGCATATTGGCTGTGTCTAATTGCTTCTGAATTTTCCACACTCTCAAAACTGCACGAGGACCAACGCCTCATCGAACAACAAGTCGACCACCCCGCTGACTGTCTCGCAAACCAACAAGGGAGTCAGGGTTGGCTGAACTAAGGTCAAGACCCTGAGCTAGCAAACATCCAAGGCCCGTAACGCAGCTTTCGGCCTGTCGAACCTGTTTTGGGTCAGCTGCGTAGACTTCAGCGGAGGACAACCTCGGAAGTTCGTAAGGAGCAAACTTTTAAGTAAGGTGTTGTGTCAAAGCGTTCCACGTTTAACCTCAGAACGGTGCAGAACTTTGGTTATATTAGTTTGAGCTTTCGGAACTTTAAATCCTGCTCGGTAGAGTCAGTGCCAGTCAATTCAACTTTAACGTAACCTCACTTTGTCAATTATCTTTAAGTTACATTTCAATTTAAACCATTGTCAAGTTTCATTCAACGACTTTTATAAATTCATATCTCTATTGTAAATCATCATTTCACAATTTTAATGTTAACACATTTCTAAATATTTTTTTAATAAACCACCTTTGTAAATAATTTTAAAACGTGTGTTTTATTCCTGGGTTATCAAAAACGAGTCATATAACCAGTTTTCCTTCACCCAAGGAAAATTGCGTATGCCGACTGGTGAAGTACTATACTGCGTACCTCACGTATACCCTTTGTCTTCAGCACTACTTCGGTTAAACTGGCCAAATTTTCTAGCAAAACTTTCCGTTTTCAGACCTTATATACTTGGATTGCCTAATTTGTTCTTAATATACCTTGATTTTATTGTGATGTCTGATTATTTTCGACTATGCAATCTTTGAACCTATTAGTTTTAATTTCAACCATAAGTTTATATTTTCGTGCCTACTCATTACTCATCTCTTATGTAGCGTTTGGTTTGTTTACAATAAAAAAGGTATTGATTTTCTGACCTCAAGTGTGGCACATGCGGCATATCTTTCTTAAAATTGGTTTCATTAAAATTTTGTTTGACTTGGGACTACCTACTTTCCTACAGTTATTCTCGGAATAAAAGGGTGCACTTCATATAATTTTAGTGTCAAAGTTTTTATTTCTATAAGCGCGATCTTTTTTATTAGCTTTTTCTTGGCGATTGACTTCTAATAAAATTTTGGCTTTAAAATCATAACAGCGTGTCAACTTCTTTCTGTAACTAGAGATTATTTTATTTCTACTATGAAAATGACTCAATAAGATGTACCTATCAGTTTCACAGTACTAAGTATATTTAGAGACTATAGCACTCGCAAAAGTTTCTTTAATTGCTTGACTCATCGGGAATTGTGCGTAAACGGCTTTAAGTAAACTAAGTTACCTACCTCTTTTCCCAATTTATTGTTTGTTTAGATTTTTTCTATAGGCGATTATTATTTATTATTATTATTTATTTACGTGGTCATTGTCTTTCTGTTTTTCTGCATCTAATATCTAACTAGTGAATTAATTTTTACTTTCTTATTTTATATCCCTATCTTACTTTCTTAATTTATAACGCATACCTAAATCTAACTAATTTTTGACACGTATGAATAAATAATTCAGCTCCCTTAATTTTCGCTTTTGAATTCTTGAAATATTGGCATATTAGTTTATTGATTTTCCTTCTTAAATACATGGTTACATTTTCGTATTTCCTTACTAGTTGCTTTTTCATTCGCTAATTTCTTATTTTCTTTTCCTATCTTCCCTAAGGCCTAAAATTTTAGTTATCGTTTTTCCCTGGTTGTATTTTATTTTCTAACTCCCTTCGCATTTGCAAATATGACTTTAGTTTTGTATTTCTTCGGGATTTCGGACGCGGCGTTCTGACCTCGCGTTTCGATTTTATTTCACACGTGCGTAACCTCTGGGTGACTTTTTGATCTTGACCTCCTTTAGTTGGGGAGACCTGCTTCGGGTACCTATTTAGACTAGAACTGCACGTATTTCTTTGCTCTTTGTTGCGCTTCTAAATTTTTTCATTTCTCCTTTAAGTAAAATGACAGTTAGTGGTTTAATTATTATTATTATTATTTAATTACTTTCCGCGTTTTTATACGTATTAATTTATTTACGCCGAAGTGCCGAAGTCTCCTACATCTCACCGCTACTGACTAATATCAACTGGGATAAATACCACCTACCCGATGGAACCCATATCCATGATACTATAATGTAGTTTTATGACCGTAGCTTACCTGTTTAGTGCCCATACGGCCTACGGCCACAGTAAGGAGTCCTTACATATTACATAATAATGGTAAAAAATTATTACGACCCTGATCCCTGATTGCAGCAACTAGGTATTATATCTAGGTTGATATAAAATGGTTGATAATATTTTAAAAATATTTTTCAATTTTATGCAGCGTTTTAAAAATATTTTAACAATCTTATAGTTGGTCCACTCTTATAATTTATAAAACATTTAAAAAACATTAACTGGGTAATATAGGAATATTTTATTAATATTTTCATGTTTCTCTAAAAATATGTATAAAATATTCCAATAATATTATTGTGTTGTCTGGGTAAGCCCTTTTTGGTTCACTTTCATCCCTTTTTGAGTTAGTGTTTCATCTCTTTCCTTAGAAATACAGGTATTGTTCCAGCGTTGGCAGTCTTTCCTTAAGACGGCGTACACGCACTCTTGAGCTTGTACTCGTAACTCTAGGCCTTTTGTAATTTCCTTCCTGTCGCGTTGAGTGTTCCATTTCTTTTCTTACGAAAATTAAAAGGTATGGACCTCAGCCGAATATCCTCAAAAATGGCAAAAACACTCCTGGATTTGTACTTGTACCCTCTGGCTTTCAAACTTTTCTTCTTTTCTAGATTTTCTGAATTTTTTCTTGCTATTTCATTCTTCCTTCCTTTTTGTTTGGCTTTTCTGCTTTCTGGGAATTTCGCGCTTCCCTGAATGTTGCTAACTTCACCTGTCTATATATTCACCTGGTTGAAAACGGTGATCAGTCGTTTGAACACTCGCATTCCTGGCCTCTGGTACCGACCAAGAATGAATGGCGGGTTTTAACAAGGCCTATGGTCCTGCAGGGCCTGTAGGCGCTTGTTAACAAGCTAGTTAACTAATACATTCCCAACTTTTTAGCTCCACTCCGCATCCTTTTACCTTTCTAATAAAATATCACTTGGTACTTAGCACATCACGTAGTCACTTTTATTTCTTTCATTTATTTCTTTAATTTCCGACTTTATTATGTAACTTTTTGCTTATAGCACTTTTCTTTTTATTATCTTAATTATTTTAATCATTTTACCACTAGAATTTGTGCATTATTTTTCATCCTTCTAACGAGATTTTTGCCTTATTACTTCTGTAACTCACTACTGCAGTAACTCATTACTTTAGTAACTTCACTAAGCTTTTCCCTAACACGCAGATAATTCAAAAGATAAAAACAACAGAAACAACTACTCCGAGGGCAAATACCCCTTCCGGCATTGAATGACACTTTTGATTCTCCATTTTCCTTGATCTACCGTGTGGATAATTTATTTTTTCCTATTAACTTTTGTTAATTTACCATTTAGCTAATTCCTTTTTCTTTTCTATCAGCTTTTCGTTTCATTTTTTATATAATTTCTAGTCTTAATCCCAACTAAATTTCTGCATTCGAATTTCTCGTTTTTCAATACTGTAGCCTATGCTTTGTTGTAGCCTTATGCAATATTTTTCTCGCATCTGATGATTCAATAATTTTTTTAAATTAATATCCCCTAAATTCGCTATATTACTTCCCTGTATTTACCTATTTGTAATTTTATTTTTGCTGGTTTCGATAATTAAATTTCGCGTCTATTTTTGAGTCGGCTCTATGTGCATTTCCGTACAAAATGGTCTAAATTCCTACTATTTTAGCAAACTTGATTACTATACTCCGCGGCTTTCCTCGAATTTTTTTAGCGAAATATCCAAATTTTATTAGCTAAACACTTGAAGGCGATTTGCGGTGACGTTCTCTCTTATTTATGATTCATGCAATATTGTGTAATGCGTGCTCTCCGCGGTAAAATCAGGCTGTATATCACCTACTTCGGGGCATTCCCTATTATCATAGACATATATATAGCTTCGCTACTATATATGTCTGTGCTATTATATTGTAGCGGCCTAATAGCTTCTACTATATTTTGCTGTTCTAGAATTAATACTCGTTGTTTAACATGCATTAAAAGACCTAACACAATTGCGTAGTAACGTCCCGTTCTAGTTTTGTTTTCTTGGAGAACGCTATTTTTTACTTGACCGATTTCGAAAGTTACTGTTCTATTTCCTAAAATTTTTAGTCGTGTTAAAATTTGTCTACAATTTTTGCCGTATTTTGCCTGACTTCCATGAATATTTTTTATTTAAATTTCTGTTCTTGCTATAAGTCGCCTTTGAAGTATTTCTGTAAAGTAGCCTTAAAATTAAGCCAATCCGTTGTCTTTTTGTAATTCTGGCTCCGCTTTGATTTATAGCTTCGTGTTGCTTCTTAGTTTTAACCTGACTATATATAGCTATTTTCTGTCCTTCAGACCAAGTTGCCAATCTTGCCGTTTCTTTATATTCAAAAATTTTCTATTTTAGCTTTCCCGTTGAATATTGGTACGGTTTCTATTCCATTATTAATTTTGACGCACGTCCTCACCTCTAAATTTTACCTATATTCGCGTTTTCTGTTGCCCCTATACTACTACATTTTCTTCTCTGTTTTGCATTTTTATTTTATTTTCTATATTTTCTATAAATTACTTTAATTCACCCAAAAAATATTTTTAGTTGCTTCTAGTGTTCTTGATGGAATTTTTCTTCGCCTTAAAACTTTTTATTCCTAACCCTGGATTTTTCCTAGCACCAATTTTCCTTTATTCCGTTCTTCCTAAAGTTTTCTAACCGTTTCTCTAAGCACCGTTTAGTTTCCTTTAAAATTTTTCCTTTAATAATTTTTCTGATAAAAAACATTTTCTGACAATTTTCTGACAATTTTCTTACAATTTTTTAATTTTACAATTTACCACTATCGTTACCCTTTTTGAACCATAATAGCGTTATACCTTTTTCTATGCCTCAGATTCTCTATAAAAATTTTATTTCCTGGAATTTTCTGAAAAATTAATTTTCCTGTCAATTTGACAACTCATTCCTATCCGTTAATCCTTATTACCGCACTCTATTGTGTTACTTTTTATGAACGCTAACAAATTTTCCTAAAAATTTTTCTTCCGATTTTCCGACAATTTTTTTTTCTGAAAAATTTTCAAAGCTGCCCTTATCTGTCAAGCCTTATAGCAGACCCAACAAGTTTGTTCTACAAAATTTATTCGACAAAAGTAATTCTACAAAAATTTTATTCTGATATTTTTCCCGAAATTTTCCTAAAAATTTTCCAAACCACCCCTATCCGTCAATCCTTATGGGACCCCACACCTGACACCATTTGTGGAGATCTCAGCCCTTGTTGGTGGTAGTTGGCGAGCGGTATATATACAGGGTGAGCCACAATATTTTCTTTTTAGTGTGGGCCTAAGGGTGTATGACGGAAACAGGGATAGTTTAATATGTATATTAAAATTAAATACGATACCGTACATTGAGTTAACAAAATGTTTAAAAACATGTGCAAAAATTATTATTGAATAAAATTAAAGATCTATAATTTAGCACAAGGCTGCACTCAAGATATCTGGAATGTGACCCCTTTCTATGTAACAAAATCCAAACCTTTCAAAACGTACACTGATAAACAATAGAATTTAAAATAAGACACAAGACAATATGATAAAATGGCACAAATACAAAACTATGGCATAAAATGACACACCTTCAGATTAAAATACAAAAATTGCAAAAGATTCCCAAATAGCATAAAATTAATTGATTATTTTGTATAACAATGAATAATGACAGTAGTGAGGAAAAGGGGTCCATCTTCCATCTCACTCGCACTCATGTATTTTCCCATATAAGATAACGACTTCCGGTGCGGTCTTATCGCTACTTTTGGTCTGTCTCTCTCGTCCGTAGTCTCGGCGCGGCGTTCGCGGCGTTGCCGGATCCTCGATTTTGTCGTGTAGGTGCGACGTTGCCTTTTCCTGGAATGTAATAAAAAAAGCCCGTGTGTGGAATCGAACCGGTTCCGTTCGTGTCCCGATCCCGTCGCCTTGACCACTCGTCCAT
This sequence comes from Pseudeuparius sepicola, assembly GCA_963920635.1. NCBI lineage: Eukaryota > Metazoa > Arthropoda > Insecta > Coleoptera > Anthribidae > Pseudeuparius > Pseudeuparius sepicola. The sequence continues at coordinate 48,520,704 of OY987299.1, read as the reverse complement.
ATTCTAATCGCACCGTAGAAATGGCAAGGTTCTGTCTCGCCGACGTCATCCGTTCGGGCGCGCGCGCGCTTGCACCTCGAGGGACGCCTGTCAGGTAGCGTGAAAGGATCCGGATCCGGGGGCCTGAGAGGGAGGGGAGTCTTGAGCCTGTCAAAAATATACAGGATGGAACAAGAAGAGAAATATGTGAAAAATATTAAGAGAAAAAATTAAGAGAAAAAATGCAGTTAGAGAAAAAATATGATCAAAAGTTAGGTTTGAGAAAAAATATGCAGGATGGGGAAGGCGAGAGAGTGATCGAATATTAAGAGAAAAAAGGATGGAAGATATACAGTGTGGACAAATATTAAGAGAAAAAATGTCTTTGCGACACCTCGTTGGACTCGTGTCGATGTCGGGAACACGAATTCGATGTTCGTTTATAAATATGAGTGCGCGAGTGGGAATATATTCATTTCGATGTTGCTAGTCACCGGTGAAGGTCTAGTAAACAGTTTAATTAACAAACTACCCGTCGAATTGCATATCCCCGGCTATCAGTTTTGTGGGCCAGGAACAAAATTACGGGAAAGAATCGAAAGGGGCGATTCCGGCGTAAATAAACTTGACTCAGCCTGTAGAATTCACGACTTGGCGTATTTGAAAAATAAATCTGTGAAAGAGCGGCACAAGGCGGACTGGGAATTGGAAAATCGCGCCTGGGATAGGGTCAAATCGAAAGACGCTAAATTTTGAGAGAAGGCCGCCGCTTGGTTCGTCACAACAGCAATGAAGACGAAACGAAAGCTGGGCATGGGAGCAAAACAAAAGAGACCGACATCATTTAGACGAGATATCGTAAAAAAAGTTGCAAAGTCCCTGAAAAGATCATTCGATGAACACCAACTTAACGATATGAAAAATTTGAAAAAATCATCGTTGGCAGCCATCCGAGCCGCTCGCATAGCTATTAAGAAAGCAGGAGGAAAGAAAAATATTCGGATACCGAGGATTATCCCGTTCGAGCGAAAAACTGGTGGGTTTCTACCGCTTTTGCCTCTACTTGGGGCCTTAGGAGCTCTGGGGTCGGTGGCAGGAGGAACTAGTTCTGTTGTAAGAACTATACTAGACGCGAAACAAGCGCAAAAGAAGTTGGAAGAGGAAAAAAGGCACAACACAGCCATGGAAAAGATAGGAAAAGACGGTTCGGGACTATACCTACGAAAAAATAATCGTGGAGGATTTGGTCTTTTTCTCAAAAAACAACAAAAAAACTACCAATAAAGCTACCTAATAGACCGCTGTCAGACAGAGATTTGATAAATTTTGCCAAAAAGTTAAAATTAAGAAATTTTAGAGGGGTCTTTATGCGAGACACTCTTCCACGAAACGGGCCACATAAGAACGAATCGGCAATTGTAAATTTAGACGTGGTGCGGAACAGCGGAACGCATTGGGTAGCTTATAAGAAATGCGGCAATCATGTGGAATATTTTGACAGTTTTGGCGGATTAAAACCGCCCCCCGAACTGATTACCTATTTAGGGAAAGGTGTGAAAATTGCATATAATAATAGTCCATACCAAAAATACAGCGAAATAAATTGTGGCCATCTTTGTTTGGAGTTTCTCTATAAAAGATGTGGTTTCATGTGAAAAACGTTCAGTCATGTCCTCGCTGATATTCACTGTGCACGGTACCTCCTCTACGTTATCTATTGATTTCGACACGCCAATCTATTTAGATCAGGGCGCCGAATACGGATTAGCTCTTTTAGGATTTCACTCCTACAACAGCATACCGAATATTGACAAGAGCGCGGGCATAAACAAATTTTACTTCATCGATAAAAATAATCATAGAAAGACCATAGAAATTCCCACCGGTTCATATGAGATTAGCGTTATAGAATCTCAGATAATTAAATCATTAAATTTTGTCAAAGGAGACAAACATCAAAACGAGTTTTGTGTGAGATTTATAGTCAAAACGATTCGATAGATTTTCAAACAGAAGGTTCGATAGGAAAAATTTTGGGATTCTCGGAACGTATATTAAAGCCGGGCATACTGCATTCGTCGGATTTACCCGTAAACATCGTTAAAGTTAGAACCGTGCATATAGACAGTAATATAACAGTCGGAGCTTATTATAATAATCGTCCCACGCATACGATATACGAGTTTGCGATAGGAGCCGATCCCGGTTACGCCATTAACGAAACGCCAAGAAATCTTCTCTACGTACCGGTGACTAAGAGAGAAATCAATAATATTACCCTATCGATTCTCGATCAAAATTTTGAATTGGTAAATTTTCGGGGAGAAGAAATTATTGTGAGGTTGGAATTAAAGAGATTATCTTGATGGGTCTAGTCTTTGACAACAGATACCAGCCATATAAAAACGATCGAAGTTATTCGCGAGGATCACAACCTGCCGCACCTTTGAAGTGTTTAGATCGTGGTAAAAATCTTACTCTCGAGAACCGTCTATTTTTGGAATCTCTCGGTTACAATGTCTCTAACGCCCCAAGTTTTCGACGTGCATCGAAACCCAAATTTTGACGAATCCATTCAACGGCTGGAGACGCGCACCTACTATCCCTTTGTTAAATCATTCATGAACAATGATATAGTGGAGATTACTATTAATCAAGGTGATTCCTGGCTATTAATGTATGATGCGGCAATTTGTATTAAGGGAAAGTTAACTAAGACCGGCGGAACTGGTTCGTGTAAACTCGCCAATAACGGCGCCGGATTTTTATTTGACTCTGTCTCCTACGAAATAAATAGTAAGGAATTGGAGAGCGTGCGAGACCCGGGAATTGTAAGCGCCATAAGAGCGTATTTGTGCTATCCTCCCAACTCTGACAGATATCTGATAACTTCAGGATGGTCTTATCCCCATGAAGGTTTAGCAGTAAACGATGATGGAACGTTCAATATAAGAATGCCACTTAAACATTTATTTGGAATTTTTAACGATTATCAATACGCTATTTGTGGGAAGCAAACCATAAGACTAATAAGATCCCGCAATAATAACAACTCCTTGATGTTGAAACAAACGCCAGACACGACGGTAGAATTAACGGCAGAATTAACAATTAATAACATAACCAAACGACATGATTAGGTTAGATCTGTTGGAATCAATCAAACTGGATAAACCTATAATAATTCCATTTCGAAAATGGGAAGTGCACGAGCTTCCGGCTCTCACCAAGGACTCACAAAGAGAAATCTGGTCTGTCAAAACTTCGGCGGCCGTGGAAAGTCCCCGATATGTTATCGTAGGGTTTCAAACTGATCGTAAGGAGAACGCTAAAAAGGATTCGTCAAGATTCGATCACGTGGACATATCTGATGTAAGATTAATATTGAACGGTGACTATTATCCGTTCGAGCGGCTCAGATTGAATTTTGCAAAAAACGACTACGTGGACGCCTACCATAACTATGTGGAATTTTATCCCAGTTTTACGAACGTTCGAGACAAACAACCTCTACTAAGCTATAATGATTTTGGAGAAGATGCTCCCCTCTTTGTCATCGATTGTTCCCGAAGAAATGAATCAATGAAATCCAATACGGTCGACGTAAAACTAGACATAGAGAGCACTAAGGGTTTTCCGGAAAAAACTCGAGTCTATTGCGTCATCGTGCACGATTGCGTCATGGAGTATTTGTCGTTAAGTGAAATTGTTAGGAACGTGATCTAGAAAATTGCCAACTAGTTGGTGATGAGACGATGAAAGTAGCGGTAGTAGATGTTCAGGGTTTCACGTTGGAGGGGTGTTTTTACCCCAAAGAATTGTCAATTAAAATCAACAAACAAACGTTGCATGTGCTATTGAAACCACCCAGGGATTTTCTCACACTCGGTGATTCAGATAAAAAAACAGGTGCGATATTTGGAGCAAAATTTATTGGGTTTTTGGTACTCGAGCGGCTATGTGACGTACGAACTTCTACGAGAAATAATAGAAAAGTTTTTGTTCAATGTCGACTGCGTCTATGTCAAGGGAAAAGTCAAGGAAACATTCCTACGATCCGTCGTCGACCAAACAGTCAAAATAATAAATGTGGAGAATCTAGTGAATGGTGATTGGTTGGAAATACCGAAATACGAGAGGGCAGTACCATTGTGTATGTACCACAGCGAAAAAACTAAATGGTTGTGCAGTTTAAACAATTGCGAAAAATTGTACGAGTGGGTCTACACGTTTCTACCGAAGGACCATGTCGCTTAACGACCGCATCGAGAATCATCTAGCGGAAATCAAAGAGGGGAAAAGATTACTGGAAATGCGTGAGTCACGTAATCAAATGACTGCAATGTTTGGAAAACTCGATCTTGAAGAAAAATGGGAGAGGAACGTTTTTACCAATAAAAATAGATTTAAGAATTGGAATGTAGTGTCTAAAAAAATTGTTTTGAAATAAATATATGTAACGCCAATGCCTGATGATTTCATCCTCCCCCACTCCTTTTCATGACTATGTCATACTGTGCACCGTAATTAATAATATTTTATATGTTCATAAACCGAGTGACGTGGCCGAAATCGGTCTATGTGTAGATGAATATAAGTGCCTGTCTTTATATCCGTCAGATCTGGAATCGGTGTTGATGATTACATTGCCCAAAAATATCACCGAATATAAATTGCGAATGATATTCAAAAATCGCACTCATGGAGATACGGCGTGGAAATCTTTGAATAGTGACGTTGAAAGCAAAAACTGCGCGGATACCGTATTAATAGACGCATCGTCAGTGTTGGGGTTCATTTACTACATAACGGTATGTCTGTCATTGCTCGTCTTGAAATCGACGATTCAAAGGGCCGCGATAGTGATTCGTCAAAGGCAGTAGCATGGACTATCGAAAACTACACAATAGAATCCAATCTTTCGAAACGTGGCCGGACACTTCCGTGATTTCACCCAAAAAACTAGCGGAGGCCGGATTCTTCTACACAAATTTCGAAGACGTTGTTCAGTGCCCGTACTGTTTCATCGAAGGTTATCAGTGGCAAGTCGAAGATGACCCTCTACAAGATCACGCAAGATGGAGTCCCAACTGTTCTTTTCTAAACGGGGGAGATGAAGCCATTACCACCGCCGAAATTCGTCCCAATGCCGTGGTAGAAGACGAGAATTTTACCTGTGACAAAATTATGAATAAATGTGATGTTTCATGTAAAATTTGTTATGAAAATAATATAGAAATTTTGCTTGTGCCCTGTGGACATCAAGTATTTTGCGGAAAGTGTTCACCTTCGATAGATACATGTCCGCTGCGTAGAAAAATTATAATTAATAAAATACGAGCTTATCTTCCTTGACAATGCGTCTATTTTTTCATACTTCCTGACAGGCAACCCGAAAACCGTAAAGGGAGTGATATATAATAATGAAATACCCGAGTTTTCCTTAGTACTTAAGATGCGTTTGCAGAAACAACAAACGACACTTCCCATTGAAAATTTGGATATTTTAAAGGAGGAAGGTCATTCAAAATCAAAACATGGTAAACTGCTACCAAATTCGATAAGGGCGATTTTTTGCGGACCTAGCGGCTGCGGAAAAACGAACGCGCTACTAATTTTAATATTTAATCCGAACGGACTCAAATTCGAAAACGTCTATGTGTATAGCAAATCTCTGTACCAACCGAAATATCAATTATTGCAAAACGTTCTAGAAAATATCAAATGTGTGGGCTATTTTCCTTTTAAAGATAATGAGGAGGTTATTGAACCATCGGAAGCTCGTCGCAATTCCATTTTCATTTTTGACGATGTGGCCAGCGATAGACAAAATAAAATAAGGGAATTCTATTCCATGGGAAGACACAGGGGTATAGATGTGGCCTATCTCTGTCAGACTTATTCGAAAATACCTAAACAATTGATCCGCGATAACTGTAATGTCATTGTACTATTTAGGCAGGATGATCTTAATCTCAGGCATGTGTACGACGAACACGTATCGCCCGATTTAACCTATGAAGAATTTAAGAGGCTATGTTCGCAGTGCTGGAACGACAACTATGGCACTTTGGTGATTATTAAGGATTTTAATTTGAACAATGGGCGCTATAGAAAGGGGTTCGATCAATATATAAAACTTTGATTTTGTTGCGCAATTAATCATTTGTCAATATGCCTTTGACGACGCAAGAAGACATCCTAAAGGCACAACGTTCCAAGAAAATCAAAGAACTCGCGCGCTCCATCAGAAAAAAGTATACGGCCCTAAAATTGGGGAAATTCGAACAGGATGAATCTCTCGAGAAAATGTTTAAACCGGTAACACGTAAACTTGAAAAGATTGAAGCCAATAAATCGTTGATCGATAACTTAAAATTTGAACCTAAAGAAGAAGTGCCAGAAATTATAGAAAAAGTAGAGCAAGAAGAACCAATTGAAGACAGAATAAACAGAAAACTCGCCAAGTTGAAAGCCAGCATTGACAGATCTCGTTCGCCTTTCCTTCAAGATGAAACCTACTGGGAAGATCCCATTCGTCCCGCTGACGAGACGACGCTGCATGATGACGATGTTGACACAACACAATATCCACCACAAGTTTTTCAAGAATATATGGACTCATACCCGGAAATTGCTCAACCCTATATCGGAGAATATCACGATAAATCGCAGCTTATAGATAAGGTGTATGGCCCGTTTTATGATGTCTCCAAGTCAAAATGGTTTCTAGGAAACAAACAATATATCGATCGTTGCGTAAAAAACACGCAAATTAATGCAAACAAAACATTAAACTCGGTTATTATAGACGCGAATAAGTTCATAAAAGAATCCCGGATTGAGCACGTCGCTATGCAAAAAGAATTAAAGACAAAAATGGATTCCGAGCTAAATGGCAGAGTGAAAGACATAAGAGACGTTAAGAAACAAATTCAACAAATCGAAACGACCTTCATAAAACGTTTGACAGACCTTGACAGTGATATGAACATTTTACGTGACAAAATTGAAAGTGCAGAAACTGGTCTTAAAACTAAAGTGAATTCCGTCGAAATAGCGGCGGAAAAAGCCATTTTGGAAATCAATAAAAAGCTGGAAGGGGCTCGGAAAATAATAGAAACGTCCGAACAACAGGGTGAAACGTCTGCTCCTGTCGCAAAGAAACATAAAAATTAAAATATGCCCGATCATTCAAAAGAAAAAATTCAAGTTGTCGAAGAGTTGCATAAACCGGCCCGAAAAAATTATCCTCGTCGTAGGACGATAATTAAAGGGTTAGACGATCTCTGGCAGGCAGATCTCGGTCAATTGGATCAATATGCGAAGCAAAATAGAAATTTTAAATTTATTCTAGTCGTGATCGATTGTTTTTCAAAATTCGTGTGGTGTAAACCGCTTAAATCAAAGACGGGCGAAGAGGTCACAAAGGCTTTTGGTGAAATTTTAAAAAATTCTAGACACCCGCAAAATCTTCAAACAGACCACGGAAAGGAATTCTATAATACGCACTTTAATAAACTGATGAAGTCGTACAACATTAACCATTACAGCACGTTTAGCAATACGAAAGCCGCCATTGTGGAAAGAGTGATCCGTACCATAAAAGAAAAATTATTCAAATATTTCAGTTTAAGCGGGAAATATAAATGGCTCGATGTACTACCCGATCTAGTAGGAGAGTACAATAATCAAAGACATAGAACTATTCAAATGAAACCTAAAGATGTGAACAAGGGCAGTGAACCTCGCTTGCAGAAAACCGTTTACAGTCACATGAAGATTTTAGGTAGGCAAAAATTCAAAATGGGTGATATGGTCAGAATCAGCAAAGCCAAGCATATTTTCAATAAAGGCTACACACCAAACTGGACCACGGAACTCTTTAAAATAGTCAAAGTACAAATGACCAATCCCGCTACGTATTTGCTGGAGGATACGACCGGAAACCCTATAAAAGGAGGTTTTTACGGTGAAGAGTTACAGAAAACTGCAAATCCCGACGTTTACCTAGTGAAAAAAATTTTGAGAAAAAAAGGAGGGAAAGTTTTGGTACGTTGGCTTGGCCTTGACAAATCTCACGATTCGTGGATAGATGGCGTTAATGTTTTGTGATGGTGGGGATAAAAGATGTTGCCCAAAACCCTCCGCGTTAGTTTTCAAAAGATGAGCGTCGATAGCGGTTACGGTTCCTCGCGACCATGTTGCGATTGCAATCACGAAGTCGGGCGCATTACGAACCTCTGCGACTAAAAGAAGAGACAACAACTTGTGTTAAACACGTGTTTTGTGTTAATTCCGAACAACGTTTTCACCATACATTGCGGCCTGAAGCCGGACTCTTATTTCAAGCCCACGGTCAATATCACTAACCACTTGGATACGAGAGATTTCGCCACCATATCGTTAGATCACGAGGAATGGAACGAGTTTATTTCGTTATTGAATAAATTTACGCGAGAATTCTTCGGGATGACGTTAACACGGGATATTTCCCTGAAATTTACCACAAACGAAAATCTGGAACTTAGCACGATGGTCGGATTGGACGAGCTCAAGATTGCAGTACTCTCCATGAACGAAGTGTGCCATTATTTTCTGGAATCCGATATTTTTGAATTAGTCAATGTAATCGATAAGTTTATTTCTGCGAAATTTGACGTATTGTTAAAACTGAAAATTAACGAATTTTACGATAACTTTTTAGATAGAGTTAACGAATTACTGATTAGGTGTAATTATGTATTGAATCCCATAGAAATAATGTTAGAAATTTGTAATGCCTCTTTCACCTTGGAAACATTTTTCATATTCGAACTACTCCATTTCGATAGAAATAAGTTGTTATCTGACCTGTACATGAGAAGATATTTTTGAATAAAGATTAAGAAAAAATCAAATCTTTCTATCCCTCTTTAAGGCTACCTGACAGGTGCCCTCTTAGGGTCGGGCGCTTTGCACACTGCGGGAATCCCGTTCTTAATATTTCCTCGCCATAACGCGCGCGCGATAAGCCTTTCCCCGCCTGGGCGCGCGACGAGCGATAAGCCTTCGCCTCGTAGCCGAACCGAGTTTCATTGTTCGTTGTGGCCTCCTCGCGTCAACAGCTTCCTCATGGATTTCAAGAAATTAGAAGAGGCGCTTAATTTCAACCTAAATCCGATAAAAAAATTAGTCGAACTGGAACTGGGCACGGAGTACATAATTCTAGACGTGGACCGAAAACACACGGAAATTGGAGAAGCCGTCCTAGTCAATTTGGGTGAATTTAGTTGCTGGCTGCCGAAGAGATTCCTACACGTTTTTGATCGGGCGGCCGTGGAGGAGTTCAAACAGCGATGGGCCGGTAAAATGGCGCTAGTGGTGAAGGAGGTGAAGACGGTGATGGGGCAAGAGTGTGCGCTAATCGACATCAGAACCCGAACCGAAAAACAGTAAGTTTTTTTTTTTGTTTTTTACCGGTGAAAATCTAAAGAATCGTTTTTACAGATAAACACACAAAATGGATCACAGCACAATTCAGTCCGTTCAAAACTTGTATTATTTGGCGCAAACAGAGGGTGATTTATCGGACCTAATCGGAAAAAATGGAAAATACATCGATCGCTGCAGAAGCCTCCTTCTCGGATCAGCAAAACTCTCCGAAAAAAGAAGATTGGAATTCATCCTGGCGACGTTGGAATCCTTTCAACTTAAGCTTTTTCAAAAACTGGAAAATGCAAAGGTGGGCGGCGCCATTCCTGCACCATTGCCGGAAACGTCTTCAAGCAAGAAAGTAAAGTGGATTGAGGTTGGTTTATTTTTTAAAAAAATTTTCTCTACATCTTCCTGCATTTACAGATTACTTCAGCATTACAAAGACGTCTGGTGACAGGTGCCTTAGTCAACAGCGGCGACTACCTTCTGCCCGATGAATTTCTGTCAGCTTGTTTCCCGATTTTTAAACGTAAGATTATTTATTTTCTGTCTCGTTTAAAATGTATCAAGTGTAACGTTATTTTATACGCTGTTTTTGTTAAGAAAACCGTTAGGGATTCCGAAGAGGTTGAAATAAGCGAAATTAAACATTTTTCAACACCAAACAAGGAAATTATCGAGGAAACGCACATACAAGATGTTTTTACCTTTTTCACTGATCTTATTTTGAATAGTATGTCTGAATTCGAAGAAGGGGATTCGGGATGGACTTTAAAAGAAATTATTAATTTAACTGTTAATATCAATAAGTATGATCCGATAAATGGAGGATCTTTTATCGATTTACCTGTGGGATTAAAAAGAAAACAATGTATCTTAAATATAAAATCTGTAGATAGGCGTTGTTTTGTTTGGTGCATATTGGCGGGCGTTACCAAAATTAGATCCACCGATCCATCTGACTACCCGCAAAATTATTACGAATTTTTAAATTTCAGAAACATTGAACTACCTATGAAAATAACAGACTTGTCTAAATTTGAAAAACAAAATCCTACCATTTCGGTGAATGTTTTTGGGTACGATAGCATAAAGAAAAAAATTAACGGCCCGATTTATCACACAAAAGAACTTAAGGAAATTCACGTAAATTTGCTTTATTTGACCAAGTTCAGATCGAGTTCGGGACATTTTTGCTACATTTTAGATTTAGGTAGTTTGACGGGAAATCAAATTAACAAACATAGGGAGAAAAAATTCATATGTGATCGCTGTTTGTGTAATTTCAATTCCAATGAACAACTAACGACACATTTAGAGGACTGTCAAAGAGTAGATCCAGTCAAAATTATTTTACCTAATAAAAATGAAAACATTTTAAAATTTAAGGACATCAAAAAAACCGTAAAGGTTCCCTTTTCCATTTATGCAGATATAGAATGTTTAACGGTGAACATATAGAAAATTGCGAAAATAATCCCTTGAAATCGTACACCAATCCCTACCAAAAACAGGAACCTTTTAGTATAGCTTATCAGGTAGTCTGCTCGTTCGATGAAACATTATCACACTTTGAGATATACAGGGGAGAAGCCCCAGTAAAATGGTTCGTTAACAAAATTCTTCTTGAAATGAAAACAATTGAGGACATATTAAAAACTAAATTACCAATGTCAAAAATTTCTCTAGAACAGCAAAAAAATCATGATAACGTCATCAGGTGTATGATTTGCGATGAATTATTTTCGGAAAGTAACCCGAAAGTTTTCGATCATAATCATGTGACAGGTGAATATCGAAAAACACTTTGTAATAACTGTAATTTGCAATGTAAAAACGTGAATTTTGTGCCTATATTTTTTCACAATTTAAGCGGCTATGACGCACATTTTATTATCAGGGAGTTGAATTTTGACGATCAGCCAATTTCCCTATTGCCGATTTCGTTTGAAAAATTTATTTCTTTCAGTAAAAGGTCGGGAACTCTTTATATGCGATTTTTGGACAGTTTGAGATTTTTACCCGCTTCCTTGGAAAAGTTAGCTGAATCGCTTAATGCCGATCAGTTCGTTTTAACGCGTAAGACTTTTCCAGACCCCGATCAATTTAATTTAGCTATTAAGAAGGGCGTGTTTCCATACGACTATCTCGATTCCGTTTCAAAATTAAGCGAAAACGAACTGCCCGCCATGCACCATTTTAACAGTAAATTGACGGGGGAAACAATTTCCAATGAAAAATACTTGCATGCTCAAAATGTTTGGAAAACCTTCAAAATACAAAATTTGGGGCAATATAGCGATCTATATCTCCGAATAGATGTAATCTTACTGGCGGACATTTTTGAGAACTATCGCGATTTTTGCATTAATAATTACGGTCTAGACGCTGCACATTTCTTCACCGCGGCCCATTTTTCCTGGGACGCCATGCTAAAGATGACGAAAGTTGAAATGGAATTGTTGACCGATTACAATATGATTTTGTTTATCGAAAAAGGCATTAGAGGAGGGCTCGTTATTTGTTCCAATCGATACGCGAAAGCGAATAATAAATACATGAAAAATTATGACGAATCATCCCCAGACTCATACATTTTTTATGGGGATGTAAATAACCTTTATGGTTTTTCTATGTCCTGTCCACTTCCCGTCTCCAATTTTGAATGGGAACATGATTTAGAAAAAATTGAAACGTTCATAAAATCTTCTAGACACGGATATATCACGGAAACAGGTATTGATATTAACGGTTGGGGCGAAGGAATTGGGTATATTTTAGAAGTAACGCTCGATTATCCCCAAGAACTTTTTGAAAAACACAGAGACTTTCCGTTGCTCCCGCACCACTATGAAACAACGTCGGGAAAACCTAAGAAATTGACCAGCACATTTTTCAAAAGAAAAAAGTACGTTGTACATTACAAACTTCTTATCCAAGCTTTAAATTTGGGCATTAAATTGATACAAATTCATAGGGTTTTAAAATTTAAACAAAGTGCCTGGTTAAAAAAATATATGGATCTAAACACAGGTTTGCGCGCTCAGGCAAAATCAGAATTTGAACAGGATTTATACAAAAGAAAAAATAACATTATTTACGGTAAAACGCTCCAGAATATAAGAAATAACAGGGATATTAGGTTAGTCACTAGCTGGGACGGGAGATACGAAGCCAGAAAACTTATTGCCCAACCCAATTTTGATTCTTTGCAAATTTTCTCGGAAAATCTGATAGCCGTAGAAATGAAAAAACCGAATTGTTGTTTAATAAACCGATTTATGTAGGCATTTCCGTGCTAGACATTTCCAAAAGCCTCGTGTACGATTTTCACTATAATTATTTCACAAAATTACCTGTAAGGGAAATAAAGCTGCTGTATTCCGATACCGATTCCCTTATGTATCATATTTTTTGTCGCGATTTTTACGAAATCATTGACTGCATCAAATTTTTCGATACCAGCGATTATCCGGACGGGAACGTGTTTAAAATTGCAAAATTTAACAAGAAGAAAATCGGGTATATTAAAGACGAGGTAAAAGGTAAAATTATTTCAGAATTTGTCGGCCTGACCGCAAAAATGTACGCGTTCAAATTTTACAATGAAGACGATGATTCGGAAATTTCGATAAAGAAAGCTAAGGGTGTGGGAAAATTCGTTGTTAATAACTTAACATTTCAAAATTATAAAGACATTCTTTTCGGTACTTCTTCGAACCTGTATTCCAAATTTAATACGATAAGGTCCGAAAAACATAATATTTATTCGTTTACGGTTAATAAAAACGCCTTAAGCAGTTTTGACGATAAACGCAAAATCCTTGAAGATAACATTGGAACGTTTCCGTTAGGCTACGATGATTCAGCATAATATATTTTTCAAATTTGCATAAATGGATCGTAAACAGGAAATGTATGCGACGCGCGGATTGATAAGAGCGTTGTGATAAGACCCTCGTCAACAGGAAAAGGCGGTTTAAAACCGTTGTCTCTCAATGTAATTTAGTTACCACACAATTGTTTTTATCGTTCTATTTAAGTGCACCATACAAAAATGTTGTCATTACAAAATCTCGCTAAAAAAGAAATTGTGCGAAATCTCAAAATGTCGTGTTACATTCTAGAGACGGATCTGCCGCAGCTTCTACAATATGAAATTATTAGTGATTTTACGAAGTACAAGCTTCAAATTTACAAAGAAACCATTCACGACTGGGAAGGTGTAGAGCAGGAGGTGATACATTTTGAAAATGAGATGACACCTAGGGAAGTGACTTTCTTAATAAATCAATCCGCGTGGGATGATCTCTGGTTCAATGAAAGAATGATTTTTTTACCGGAAGAACATGACATGCCTTTTTGTGTTATCACGGAATATTTTACGTTTCCACAGTTAGAAAATTGATAAGAGCGTTGTGATAAGACCCTCGTCAACAGGAAAAGGCGGTTTAAAACCGTTGTCTCTCAATGTAATTTAGTTACCACACAATTGTTTTTATCGTTCTATTTAAGTGCACCATACAAAAATGTTGTCATTACAAAATCTCGCTAAAAAAGAAATTGTGCGAAATCTCAAAATGTCGTGTTACATTCTAGAGACGGATCTGCCGCAGCTTCTACAATATGAAATTATTAGTGATTTTACGAAGTACAAGCTTCAAATTTACAAAGAAACCATTCACGACTGGGAAGGTGTAGAGCAGGAGGTGATACATTTTGAAAATGAGATGACACCTAGGGAAGTGACTTTCTTAATAAATCAATCCGCGTGGGATGATCTCTGGTTCAATGAAAGAATGATTTTTTTACCGAAAGAACATGACATGCCTTTTTGTGTTATCACGGAATATTTTACGTTTCCACAGTTAGAAAATTTGAAAGTGTGTTTCTACTGCAAAGGTGCAGTTCAATTTTTATTGGAAGAGTATCAGAATTTTCGTCGCGCACCCAAGAGAAAACGCAAACACTTCTCATCTCACGTTACTCAAGTCATGGACAGGTGGATTAAAAATCCAAAAGAATGGTGCGGAAATTGTTCTAGAACCCCCCTCTTCGATTTGTATGATCCACATTTATGTTTTGAAGTCATGCATAATGAAACCGATGATGATTCGGCTATTGAATTTTAAAAAACTGGTGTTGGAAAATGTAAAAATATTGCAAAATTATAAGATTTTTTTATATAATTTTCTGCGTACGTTGTGATCCTTTTGCGTTTGTTGTATTTTTGCGTTCGTTGTATTTTTGTCTTCGTTAAAGCTAAAAAAAAAAAGTTATACATAAGGACTTTGTGAACCTGTATACCTAACCCATGAAATTATCCCAAATATATTTGTAATTATTGTATTCTTTTTTACCTTCTGACTTTGTGAACCTATATACCCATAAACAATAAAAAAAAATTATATCTATAGACATCTTTTATTTTTCTTATCTTTTTAATCACCATCGAAACTCAAATTTTAACGAATCCATTCTTTTTATTTTTCTCCTTATCTTTTAATCTGGTTAAAAAACATAATTTTTCTTAAGAATTTTTATAACATTTCACTAAGGCACAAGAAATTCACTGTTTTTGTTTATTATAAATCGAGCATTCAAGTGGGAAAAAATTGAGTAATTTTTTTGTCTATTTAAGAAGACATATATCTTAGTAATTCACTTTAGAAAAAAGAAAAGGAGATTTTTTAATGATTGTATGGATGGAGTAATGGGGAAAAAAAATTGTTGAGTTTAATTTTTATTTATTTATTCAGCACCAAATCTGAAACAAATTTAGTGGTTATACAGGAGTTAAATAACTAGAATTATTGTTATACCATTTGGGGTACGCCCAAACAACCCCCAGGGGCCCCTCCACATACAAAAATACGTGGTGGGACGCGTGCTCCCCTATGAAAGGTAGTGCTCCCTCCTTTCCAAAGGGGGCATCCCCCTTTTTCCAATCATGACAACATACTGCCCATCTGGCTACAAAATACGAATAAATTATGGTATAGTTTTAATTTTATAACTTACTGGTAAGGTTTGGACCCTTTGCTTGATAAATTGTATAAATTCTGAAACAAAAAAATTTATTAGACGATTAATTTTTAGGAAACTTTCTCATTACTTTACCCATTTTGTCGCAAAGAAACAACGAGACTAAATGAAGACTTTTCCACAGTGTTTGATTTTATGGAGCTTTATCAAATGTCTCCGGAAACATTACATCGCATTCTATTTTTAACGAACAAAGAAAACATGTACTTTGCATCAATTATTATTCATTCCACCTAAAACCGCTTAAATGTTTTCTGTGAACAATTTGTCCACCCTGCAACTTTTTCTCCGCCTTTAAGGAACTCTTTCCAAGACATTTTTCTTCTAAGACATCGCATATATTTAGCTACCTTTTGGTTACTATTTTTCTCAACATAATCGAACTTTTTGTCACCCTGTATATTTTTTCTCTTAATATTTTCACATATTTCTCTTTTTGTTCCATCCAGTATATTTCTCTCATATTTAAACCTAACTTTTGATCACTCTATATTTTTCTCAAACCTAACTTTTGATCATATTTTTTCTCTAACTGCATTTTTTCTCTTAATATTTTCTCTTAATATTTTTCACATATTTCTCTTCTTGTTCCATCCTGTATATTTTTGACAGGCTCAAGACTCCCCTACCTCTCAGGCCCCCGGATCCGGATCCTTTCACGCTACCTGACAGGCGTCCCTCGAGGTGCAAGCGCGCGCGCGCCCGAACGGATGACGTCGGCGAGACAGAACCTTGCCATTTCTACGGTGCGATTAGAATATGGACGGGTGGACGAGTGGTCAAGGCGACGGGATCGGGACACGAACGGAACCGGTTCGATTCCACACACGGGCTTTTTTTATTGCATTCCAGGAAAAGGCAACGTCGCACCTACACGACAAAATCGAGGATCCGGCAACGCCGCGAACGCCGCGCCGAGACTACGGACGAGAGAGACAGACCAAAAGTAGCGATAAGACCGCACCGGAAGTCGTTATCTTATATGGGAAAATACATGAGTGCGAGTGAGATGGAAGATGGATCGACCCCTTTTCCTCACTTCTAATGACCCACTACAAAATTGGCATAAACTGTCATTCACTTTACTTAAGCTTGTAGCATAATGATTCACTTAAAAGATAAACTCTTGCAAGCAATACCAAAATAATATGGCTCAAAATTCAGAATAATCGTACGACATGAATAGAAGTTCTTAATTAGCATAGAGACTAGATAAAACACTCATTACCCCAATTGGCATAACTGCAAATAAGTTTACCAAATCCTCAGTATAAAATGAAAATAAAAAACTCAATTTCTGATATTAATTCTAAAATACTCGGGTTTAAAATAATTACTAATGGTTTCAATAACAGTTGCAAAATTAATTCAGTTTCAAATCAAATTCACAATAAATTCAGTATCTCTAAAGTTTCAAAATTTCCAAATTCAAAATAAATGGCAATTCAAACATAAAGGAATAAAACAAAAATATCTTACTACTTGGTCAGTCCACTTACTCAGGTGATTAGAAGAGACAAAAAGGGATCGCGTCCCGCGACTGTCTTGCTGCTGGCGTTCGGCTGGACGGGTTTGTAGACTACTGGGTGACAACTGATCCCAACCGCGAATTATTTCCCATATTTATACCCGGTCTCCCCATGCTCGGCGCGTTATTTTTCAGCGCGAATTTACGGGAATGCCTTATATGGTCAGGCATTTGGGCTTTTCCGCGAATTCGGTGGTGTGATTCCAGTGCGAGGTCTCGCTCGCATATTTCCACGAAATTAGGCCACCTGGGCCTGGGAATGTTTACATTAACGTAATAAAACTTTACAAAGAATCTATTCATTCGACTGAAGCCAGGGTCCCAATATCGCGACCTGAATTTAATAATGTTATAAGAATTTTCTGGGGCTCCCATCGGGGCATCACATTAGTGCAAATGGGCTCGTTACTGACCTGAACTTATGGCCCGGTTGCATTTTTTGCTGCATTGATGCCAACTTATAGGATATCGAAATTACTAATTGACAGTCCCTGTAAGGACTAGAGGCCCTGTATGACACGAAAAGTGACAGTTATTCGTTTTAACAGAGGTTGGACAACAGATTTTGGCAGATCTAGTAACATTGTTTTTATTATATTTTTATATTGGCGGGTGTCAGTTTGTCAACAAACTGTCAACAAATTATTGAGCATAGATAAGAAATAAATATACGATTATTGAGCGTGCTAATTTTCTTTTGCAAAAAGGAGTGTTAAAAGGTAAAAATGACATCTTGCGTAATAAGAAACTGCAAGAATTCTGAGCAGGATGGATTTTTCTTAACACCCTTTCAAAAAAGCGCAGAAGAACGAGCACGATGGAAAGTGCAAATGAAATACCCTAACATGAGAGTTGGAAATGATACGAAACTTTGCGAGGTAAGTAAATTTAATTACATAAGTATCTAGTTCCTTTTTATTTTTTGTTTGATCTGTGATTTTAATCTGCAGAATAATTTCCTTAATCTGCATCAGCAACATAACATAAGGTACCTAAATTAATATTAAATATTAGTAAGGTGAACTCGGGTAAGTGCGCTATATATTTTTTCGTTTTCAGGTATTTTAACCTCCGAAAAATAGATTTTTCTTATTAGTCCATTTTCGACTGTACAGTGCATATATAGGTCACTTGTTTGGCGATCTGTAAAGAAAAGTTGTAGAAAAGTAATGGGGTTTTAAAGATCCGGCATTTTATTATTTTTTTTTACAAGTTGTACGCACTTACCTCACAGGTGGGGCAAGTGCGTAGAACAAGGATTCCGCAGAACTGAAATCGGTTACAACTATGGGAGAGGTAAGTGCGTGTAAACTTTTTTTTTCTCTTTCTAATGTTGTTTTCAGAATGCAAATATCTTTAATAGTTTAGAAGTTATTCTCTAATAACGAAAATAAGCAAGGTGTGGATTTACAGAATGAAAAATCGCGTTTTGAAAAAAATGGTATTTATTGAAAATAAACTCAGTTATCATTCAGTTATCAGTAATAAAAACAATTAAAACATATTTCCGACGTAAGTATTCTTAAGTACCTGAGTAAATCTTATAGATATATGGTCACTACTGCACATCATAGCCTGCAAAATTTATACCGAAGATGAATTCCCCTCTTCTCCCTGTAACTGGTTTAGGTAAAACAGATTGAATATCATCTATACATGAAATAGTGGATATGTCTTCGATTTCTGGGTAAATAAACGTGGAATTTGATATTAGCTTGCCTCGAGCTCTTCTGAGGAATTTAACCACAGGTTCGCCATCAACAAAATTTTGAATTTGGCCCACGTAGTATTTCACCGTTTTCTTCGATGGAAATTTAACTAGCAGCCAGTCACCAGTTTTACAGTCACTCGAAGCTTTAAATAGTTCTTTGTCTTCTTCTTCAGATTCTCTTTCTTTTTCTACCAAATCACTTAAGGTTTCTTCATCGCTACTGTCTTTCAAACTGTATGCGTCGTTATCCAGGTCTGAATCTTCCGCAGTCTTATGTTTATTAATTGCTTTACTTTTTGTACGTTTTGCCAACTTCTTCAGTGCACATTCTTCTTGTTTTCTCTTCTTTGCAGCGTCTTTCTCTATTTTTTCCTTTTCTTTTTCTTTTATTCTCTGGAACACTTGTTCGCTGGTTAGTAATTCGGATCCAACACTTATTTTGTTTCGGGAGTGATTATCGGACTTTGGAATTTGTTTGACAGTTCTCAAAAGCAGCTCTTCAAAAGAAGATTTACTGCCTGTTTGAACAAACGTCTCATGTGTTGCAGAAGAGGTTGATGGTTCTGATTCAGAATTATTACTCTCAGCAATAGTGATACTAGTCTGTACCTCTACTTCATTTGACATGTTAAGTTCATTTGCTTTGGTTTGTATATCTCTCCATTTTTTTAACAAAGCTTGGTCATATGCATCATTAGAAATAACCCCATCATTAAAGGGGTATATACCACCCTTCCTAAACCCACTTGCTATAACATCAGGCCTAATTCCCATCCATAATTCTCCTACAATTTGTGCAAAAACGTTCTTTGGGAGCTTTTGGCCAACATGCATCCTTTGCCAAATGGTTAATTTTTGGTCCCATGATGTTTTCAAAGATTTGAATACACTCAAATCAAGGGGCTGTAGGAGGTGGCTTGAATGGGGTGGTAATTTTAGAATGTGGATATTTTGTTGTCTGGCAGTTTCAATCACATTTATTCCAATGTGGGTGGTATGACCATCATATATTAGTAATATTGGCCTTTCATTGCCAATTGATGACAGGAAGGTGTTGTTAATGTAATTCTGAAATATACAAGATTGCATCCAGCCATTATCTGAAACAGCATAAGCTGTGCCAGGAAACTCTGTCCCTTTTTGGGCTACCCATCTGTAGACCACCCTTTGCCTTATATATAATTAGTGGAGGGGCTTTGTCACCTGCTGCATTACATGCCACTAAAACTGTGATATTTTCTCTTCCCGATGAACTTGTGGTTCTCGTTGCTGGAAAATTCTTCCTCCCTATGATTTTAGTTTTGGAAGGATCTGTGCAGAAGGAAGTCTCATCTAAATTCCATATTGCTGAAGGTTTTTCTGTAAGCCCAAGCTCTTGTAAAGTTGTTTTTAATAAGGAAAAGTATTCATTAATTACAAAAGGATTACAGGCTTGCTTGCGCGCATATTCTACGCTTTGAGGTTTTTTCAAAGAGAGCATTTGACGGCTTTTAAATGCTTGAAACCAAGCTTGGCCTGGGATGCCGTTTTTGAATGGGGTCTTTATTTTATTTTCCGTTGTATAGTCACCAACTAACTCTAAAACTTCTTTTTTGGATAGACCGAATCCGTGTTTCTCCATATAAACGATACCATCTTTCAGCTTTTGTTCTTCACATGCCAAAAGAACTGGAGGACGTCCTTGGGTGACTGATTTTTCACCACGGCGATTGTTGACATGATCTGCAACTGTTGTGTAAGGAATATTGGAGTGTTTGCTGGCTCGATATAAAGTACATCTTCCAGCCCGGACTTCTTCTACGGCTTTTGCTAGATCTTCTTTTGTATATTGATTGCCTCGGTTGGTTTTGCGGACATATTTCCTAACCATTTTATCTAAAAAAATACATCTTATTAGCTAGTGGCTAGTGCGTTATATAGGGTAAGTGCGTTATAAATATTGCGCACTTGCCCCCCCGCACTTGCCCCTTATTAAAAAGAAATAGAGGCAAGTGCACCATATCAAGTATTTTTGAAAAAAAAAGTGATCATTAAAAACTAATACGTACCAACTATATCCTAGGGTGTTTCCTTTGCCAAAAATCAAGTACGAAAAATTTAGTACGAATTTTAACAATTTTGAGGTTATCTCCCGAAAACGTTACCAAACCGACTGCTGGAATTTTTATATCAGCTCACACATACCGCCATTTTAGACGTGCGCAATACTGTCGAATCAGCGCCACCCTTGTTTCACTAGTGGAACTAAACAGTTGGAATGTGGTTTCATAGATGTCATCAGTTTAAAAGCTCTCTGGGAATTTCTAGGGAGATTGTTCGCACTTACCCCTTTTACGCACTTACCCGAGTTCACCTTACCTATTTGTTTTCAATAAAAGTCCATAAGGTTATACAAACCACTTATTAGAATTCTTATGAAAATTTCCCAATGTTAAAGAGATAATTCTAAAGTTTTTGCCTTCAAGGAGGTAAAACCTGTTGGGTATAGGTATTTACTGGACCAGCATAGGCATTTTTCGTTTCATGGAATAATAAAAAAATGTATTTATTATATAAGTTGTGCGTGATAACTTTGGATTGGTTTATAATATTTTGTTACTGTAAAGGAAATTTTTCTACGACAAAATTCTCATAACGAAGAGACGTATATTCCAGAAAACTATACAGGATCTTCCACATCAAAACTTCCACCCCCATAATTTTTTGACCTATTTTGTTAATTTTTTAAAATTTTCGTTGCTTCGAAAGGAGAAAACTAAAAAATACGAAAAAAGTTGTTTGCAATTAGAAAATTCTTCCTATCGTGAAATTTGGAAAGAGACTGTAATATAATTTAATTCGTAAATACTTGTTCTAATACATTTTTTCGAAACCTCCTACAGGAAAAAACGCCACGAATAGCAATAAAATACTTACAAAATCTTACTTGTAAGGATATTTTAGAACTTATAATAACTGTTAGAGAGAGACAGTTTTGAAGGAGCTTTATTTTCCACTAAGGCCAACAAAATCGGACAAAAAAGAAGTTAACACGGGTGGGAATTTTATATAAAGAACCATTTTTGTGTAGTCAGTTAAATGTGTGAGCTTATTTTGTATTAATATTCCATTACAAATTTCTTGCTGATAAAAAAATAGCATTTGATGGCAGCGTTTTATTATGTTTAGGTAGCTTAAATTTAGTTCTTTAACTTTCACAGGTTCACTTCTCCGACATGGATTTTGAGTGTCAGGTTGTGCTGAAGAAACGATCCTCTCCTGCAACGTTTGATGAACGTGACTTTAGCAAGAAAGAACCATTAAATATGTATAAATTTCTGAGAACTTGTACTAGTTTGATTTTTCCTATTTACTTACAATATATCTTTGAAAACAAAAATACTGTTGTCTTCTTTTTTGAAATATAGATGATCTCTCTTGCATTGAAAAGTTATTAACTTTTATTTACAAAAAATGAAAGAAAGACTAATATCGAAATTAAATACCTAGGTACTCATTTTTTTATTCAGCCTAATTCTATTAACCATGTTTTTCAATAGTGGTTGATTCATATTACCAAAACAATCTTTCCAACTTTTTATTCCGTATAAATTTCAGTATTAATTGTCTTAAAATTTTGACGGTAGGTATAAGAAGAGAGTTTGAAGAAACGAAACCATACAGTTTAAACCATTTAAAAGACCTTTTTGATTTTTATTTTTAAATGAAAGGAATAATAATTATTATTGCAGCTACGATTCCTATTGAAGAAATATTCGAAAGTTTAGTTAGTTGGTATGCTAGAGCCTTGTTTAATTTTATGTATCTACATAAGTATACCACATTCCTACAAAAATTTAATAAATGTTTTTATCCTGATATCCTAAAATTGCTGTGTGCTTGGAACAAATTATATGTTTCTTCACTTTTCCATTCAAACTTCAATAATTATTATTAGTGAAGCTTTGCAAATAATATACTTACTTACTACCTACCCAATTTATTGGTTTTATCTATATTTTTATACATTTTAAACTGTGCCCTCATCTACCTACGTTTATGGCAGTTAAATGTCGTTAGCTTAACCTTAAAATCCAATTTTGACACATCCTGCTGCTAGGGGAATGATAGAAAGAGCGAAAAAATATATGTCTGTTGCACAAAATGAATTTCATAGGGAAAATAAGACCCTCGCCAGAGAGAGAGATCCGATCGTTGTCCAACCTCTGTTAAAAGGAATAACTGTCACTTTTCGTGTCATACAGGGCCTCTAGTAAGGACTAATAATTTAAATCATTGTACCTCAATGGTATAAAGAAAATGTATATACCTAATGACAGCCGCATAAGGCCACCTTTAGTCTTTAGTTAATACATCAAAATGTTTTGCATATATTTTTATTATTTTCTTTTACTGGGAGTGTACCAGTAAGTATAGGTACAATATAAAACGAAATGTCAAGTCCTATTATAAGCAGGGCATATTGTTTTATATGCTCTGCTATAAGCGTCTTTTATTGAACCTTTTGTGAAACATAATTTTCATGGTGTTTATAAACATAATATAAATTAAAACTAAAATTTAGGATACATTATTTTCAATATTAATTTATAAATAATAACGCAATAGATTATATAGTTTCATACTTACCGTCATTCAAACATCTAATTACCTGCTTTGTATAATAATATAAATATTTTTCGAAATTTTCCTCAGTATCCAGCAATTATTCCGTATATTGGCAATTTTATAAATTAATCCCTTAGCCTCTAAGTAAAAAAAATAAAAGTTGTCTGTTTTCTAGTAGTAGGTATCTAATAAAAAAGATGGAAGTTCCATCGAGAGGATTTTGAGGACAAAGACAGAAGAAATTCTGATGACACATCCTAACATGGCTGGCAACACCACCCGAACTCCCGAACTGTGAGCGCTTATGAAGATACCATGGTTCCGCCGGCTAATTCAGAAAAGGTTATCAAGGCTACCTATGATGGACTGAATGGCGAAACAATTATTGTGGAACCCGAAGAATGCAAAGACACTGGCCACCAAAAGAGGGCGTGTAATATTTGTGCCAACCTGAAGAACTATGGCCAAAATTTGTGCAAAGCCGAAAAGATTGGGTTATGCCATGAAGTTTAGGAAATTATGAGAAATCAGGTTGCACCACATCAGGTTCCACAGCACCTACCAGAGAGTCTGAAGAAGATGGTCGAAACCGCTACTTACTTAACAATGGAGCAGCAGTAACAACTGCGAAAACTGATTTTCAAAGGACAGGTTTAGTACAGCACAGTAATAATAGCTCTCCGATGAAACAGGCTCCTCGAAGGATACCCCTCGCTAAGCAAGAAGTGGTTTCAGCTGTGTGGAAGGAAATATAACAATACAGAGTCATTGAACCATCACAGAGCCCATGGACTTCTCCAGTTGTCCTAGTGAAGAAGAAGGATGGTTCTGTGAGATTTTGCGTAGACTATCAACAGTTAAATTATACCCTCTACCTAGAATAGTTGGACTTTGAAGAGTGTGTACTAGCAAGTTGAAATGCACACTCAAGATAAAGAGAAAACTGCATTTTTTACTGGTACTGGTTTATGGCAATTTAACGTTATGCCACTTGGCCTCTGTAATGCTCCAGCAACCTTTGAGAGGCTCATGGAGTCTGTGCTAAGATATATGAAATGGAAAATCTGTCTAGTATATTTGCATGATGTCATTATTTTGGGAAGAACATTTGAAGACCACTTGAAGAATGTCCGAGAGGTATCCAGAAGTTACGAGAAGCTAACCTAAACATAAGCTCAAAGAAATTCTGTTTCTTCAAGAAGGAAGTTAGATATTTAGAGCATGTAATTTCAGAGGAAGGAGTTAAAACAGACCCAGAAAAGATAGAGTAAATTGAAAAATGGCCGCGACCAAAAGATAAATATGAACTAAGGAGCTTCCTGGGCCTGTGCACTTATTACAGGAGATTGGTCCTAAACTTTGCACACATAGCCAGGCCACTGCATAAGCTCACAGAGAATGGGATAGATTATAATATGTGGACCTCAGATTGCAAAGAAACATTTCAGACCTTAAAATCTTTATGTTCTTCACCAATTTTGACGTTTCTAGTTCCTGGAAAGACATTCATCATGGATACAGATGCCAGCACTTTGGTGTTGGAGCAGTGCTGTCCCAGGAGCAAGAAGGGCAAGAAAAAGTTATTGCCTACTTCAGTAAAACTCTGTAAAAGCCAGAGAGAAACTTCTGCGTGACAAGAAGGGAACTGCTAGCAGTGGTCAAGGCCCTTGAAAATGGATATTCCAGGTCAAGAATCCAGACGGACAAGTGGCAAGATGGCTGCAAAGGCTGCAGGAATACCTATTACTTCAAAGTGGAACACCACAAAGGGAACAACTGTAATGAAGACTGTCATCACTTAAGTCGACAGGAATTAAGAGAAAACCCGGACGTAATTTTATGTAAACGAACTACTGTCCGGGGACCTGAAAATTGGGATTCGGAAGTATCGCCAAAGAGCAAAGCGAAGATCCCATATTTGGTATAATATTTGAACTAAAAGTGAGACTCAAACCTAAATGGAAAGATGTTTAGGACAAATCACCAGAGTTAAAGGCATACTGAGCGTAATGGAACTCGTTAGTAAACACTTTGGCATTAGTAAGACCTCGAATAAAGTTAGAGGTTTTGCTGGGTAAACTCTCGGGAAGATGTCGATGATAGGTGCCGCCGACGTGAAGAATGTGCTTCGGCAAAAGGACCAAAAACTATAGGAACAGGGGTAAAATGATGCAATACCTGGTCGGTCTCCGAAACTCGATAGAAGTTGGGAAGGACCATACATCATCGTGAACAAGATTAATAATGTCGTTTATCATATAAGACATAGCGCAACATCAAATATGAAGATAGTAAATATCGTCAGGTTGTCTCCATACCATGGGAAGATAGATGAAGGCCATATAACTTCGGCACGATCAAATGTTAGAAGGGGGGGGCAGTTAAATTATTTAATTATTTTTTTGTTATAATCTTCATTATTTTTTTTGTTATTTCTCCCGAAATAATTTAAAGTTCGTTCTCTCTCGTCCTCACTAATTCTGAACCCATTTTTTTGTCTTGGAAATCATGTTTTCTGTCGATCTGAATCTTCGATACAGCTTACATATAAATGAAGTACTCGGAACATTTCTATTTGGATATTAACGAGAATACTCCCTCAAAGTTTCACGTATCTTTTATCATTTTTGATAAAGACCTCTAAAATATCACAGCATTCTTTATTTAAAAACAGTTTTTAAACTGTAACTAGTAACAGCTTCAGCAACAAAATTTTAGACTAATCTGACAGGATTGTCAGTTTTATTATCATGGCTGACTTGATTATTCATAAATTTGGTTTCATTGTTTGGCCTACTCGGATCAAACATCAGACACTATGACTATGTCGAGGCCATGTATCTAAAGTCTATCCGAGTTACAGCGGCAGTAGATCATGACCGCCTTGCGATCGATTACCAGGGTCGGACTAATATGAGATTCCAAGTGGCTTGTAATTCTGAACTAATTCTTTTAGAAGTTCTAAAATTTGTGTTTCTACCGAGGTTTCTACCTTTTGCGGATCTTTATAAATTTCCTTAAATTAAGTAGTAAAATAAATTTACAGAATATACTGCTCACGATCCGATCTAAAATATGCAGGAAACTCGACTGAGGGAAGAGCCGGCCCTGCATTCTGCTCGCCGCGTAAACACTTGACATTTTATGACGGCCAGACCAATAATAGGTCACGTGGTGGCCAATGTTTTGATCCACTGCATCTGTAACTTGGATAGACTTTAGTTTGATGGAGCTTCTCTGATAAATATTTTGGAAACAGTTGGAGGTAAATTGGCTAAATTATATATCGTTGGATTCAGAATTAAAAAAGGAATCCTACACATGTTAAATGAAATGAGTAAATTGTAAAATAGAGAAAATTACTTTCATTTCCGCTATAACCGAAAGTTATTTAAAAACGAAATATTCAGGAATACTATTTAAAGGTCCTCTAATGGTTGTGCAGGTAAACATTTTTTTTATCATTTTGCATAAAATGTTTTTCGCGATAACTTTTTTTACTGATCACCATATACAAAATTCAGTGAAATCATCGAATGCCCCTTAATTTTTACTACAAACTCGTTTTTTGAATGACGATTTTGTTAACCTGTCACCTCGTAAAATTTTTTTTCCATTATACCATTTCCGGGATATTTTGCATACAAACACGACTGAAAAATTGTGAGTACCCTCTGACATTTTGACTGTACTTATTATAATTTACTATAACTGCTAACTAAAGGGATCACTTACTCAAAAAAAAATGTCATTTTGCCTGCAAAACCTCTTGCAAAGTTGACGATTTTAAGTGTTAATGCAGTTTTGGAATTATTTTGGCATTATATTGAGGAACTAAAGTGTTTTAGAATGGTTACGTTAAATGCTTCATATGTTCACTACCTACTCAAACTGGTTATGCTCAGTACCTAGCTGTTGTTTAACTTTACCAGGTACAAGAAATACTAGATATTTTCTAAAATTTATTTGTGGCGCAAACAGATCGATTTAATTTTTAATTGGGTTTTTCGCCACCAAACTGATTGAAAGACAACTTTTTCAAGTTGCCTCGAAAATTCATAAATTATTAACACTGAACGAACGAAACTTTAAACGTGTAACTCAAAAAATAACTTCAACAAATTTGTTTTCTGAGCTTTCGGAGGATAAATCTTCCTCCTTTCTCAAAGATCATGTCACGTCAAAGTGTATTGTATATATATTGTCACTTCACTTTGACGTGACATGATCTTTGAGAAAGGAGGAAGATTTATCCTCCGAAAGCTCAGAAAACAAATTTGTTGAAGTTATTTTTTGAGTTACACGTGTAAAGTTTCGTTCGTTCAGTGTTAATAATTTATGAATTTTCGAGGCAACTTGAAAAAGTTGTCTTTCAATCAGTTTGGTGGCGAAAAACCCAATTAAAAATTAAATGGACAAGAAATACTAATTTCTAAATAAAAAAATCATTTCAATTACATTTCATGCTTTATTTGTATTACATAGTAAAGAAAAATAAATAACATTTAAATCACAAACAATGTACAAATTTAAAATAAATTTAAAGAGCTACAAACCTCTCAAATATCTAATGAATATACTTACATGTCCTAATTACTCTCCTAAAGGCATTACATTTCAAAATATAATGGTTGATATACATTTTAAAATTTATACCCAGTCAGTTCAAATAATATCACATTAACGAGATTCAGCCTCCAAATGTCTTGACTACAAAGACATCTTAAGGAAAACTCAAAAGATAACTTCAAATAGCAAGTAATCCACTCATACTCAAATAATATTGTACCAAAATACAACAGGTAATGAAATCCACCCAGTATTGAAAATGGCTTATAAGTAGACCTGTCAAAATTTATAACATTAAGATTGAGGACTATTCGCTACAAAAATCTATAATTAGTGACTTTTACTTCTAAGATTTAATTATAGCAGATCTAAAACCTAATTATTTACAATCCTCTTAATTTTCACTGGTTTCATATACATTTGCTGTAATTTACTACACCAATATGGCACACTTATGGGTTTTTATGGAACTGATGGATTTGGAATTTTTTCAATATATTACAAGCATTAGCGGTGCTAACCCTGCATGCAAGTTGTTAATTATTACAACATAAGGAAAGCTAGTTTATTCTTCAACAAAGTCTATAGAATCTATAATATTTGTGTAGATAAGCTAGAATTGTTGAAAATAGATTAAAGATGAGATAAATTATAAAAATTAAAAATAAGATATTTGAGAAATGTTCAACAGAAGGTAACTTATAAAGTAACTACAGAAGCAGTATAGAGTGTGACAGAAATCATAGTCAATATTGCAACAACATGCTGGGGGCTACAGTTTCCATTATACAGATTATTGAAATTTCTACAAAAAATGCGTTTTTGTATAACTGTGGCAAAGCTCGTGAAAGTACGAAGGTACTGCTCTCGCATGCAGATAGAGGAGGGGGTTGAAGTAGACATTTGATTTGGAAACAATGGTAAAAATGCTCTTGGGTTTTTCTCTAAACTTAATTCGTTTGGTGCTTGGAAATCAAATACAGTCCCATTTGTGATGAAATCGGATAGCGCCTTTAAATGTTACAACTTACAGATCAACTGGACCAAATGGACATTGGTCAAAACACCATTCATTTTCTTAAAATAGGGTATCTAAATTTTGCAGTTTCAATCTGTTCCATTTTGAAAGCGCAAAATTTGTAGTACATTTTTCATAGGGTTTCTTCTGACTTTAAATGGTACAGTTGATCTGTAACATTTGAAAGTGGTCGGTGAAAATTGTATGCTTCGAATATTGGAGTTAGAGCGAGTTCAAATAGAGAAGTACATGTACGTCATCCTGCGCCGTGAACGAATTTCCGTCGGGTTGCCGGGCGAGTCCATTTCGAAGGGGTGGGTCGGCCGCATAGGCGGGTACTTGGTCATGCGACGGGTGCATAAACTATAAAAGAAGAGGTGTGTTCGATGCAGTTTATTGTGATAGTGGCATTGTTTCCTGGTGCATCAAGTGTGATAGTGTATTGCTGGTAGCTCATTGTGTCTGTGGTCAAAATCAGTTCTTTTAAGAGCTCTGTTTTGCGTGAATTAAATCTGACGTAAGTAAACATTAGCCAACACTATTGAATAAATATTAAGATTATAAAATAAGGATATTTTTAAAAGCTTTATTTGGAATGGCAGCTACTCGTTCGACATCGTCTTCAGGGAAGACAATAGGAATAAAAGGGAAGGTTTTACATAGTCAAGCAAGGGAACTTATTGCAAATGTATATTATATTTGTAGTGAACACGGGAGAATCTGACGATGATGAAGATGACTGGCAATCAGATTTTGATGACGACCTCACAGGAATAGAACCATTACCATTATAATACATTATATTATAAGTGTTGCTTGTGTACACAAAATGTTCATAGTTTTTATATACTTTTTTATTGCATAATAAATGTATTGGAATAAAATTAGCATAGCAAAAAATGTTTTTTAGTAACACCTCACTTTATTTTCTTCCAAATAAAACATCCATACCATAAGCATTGAAAACAAATTTTACAGCCAGAATATGACTAAAATTGATACGCCTATGGTAGAAACATTCGCGCAGGCTGGTTGATGACGTACATGTACTTCTCTATTTGAATTTGCTCTAGCAGGTGTTTTGAGGCACGCTAAGCCAATTTCAACACAAACCGTTGATTTCATTGTTATGACACAAGAGTACACTTTTGTTGCAAAATGAAAAAATCCACTAAAATGATGGACCTGCAAGACCAAAAACATAACCTCAAAAAGTTACGAGTAAAAGCACGATCCAAAAACAGGGCAAGTGGTGTCCTCTGTGAGATACGCAAAAATTGCCATCTTCAGATGATTGTCCATCCCAAAAAATACACCAGTGCTAAATTTTAGTTCAGCAGCTTGATTATTAAAAAAAAATCAATGACCTGTACCTTAGTAACCAATGAGATATGACGGGTAGTTGTTAAGCTCAATCGTAATATTTTTCTATGTACCATTATTAACGGACACCAACACTCGGTTATAACATACAACATTTTTCATCCGCGAACTTCTGAACTCAGTTACATCAAACTATTGACAGATGGTTTCTAGCTCAAGGTTGTTTCTGGACCGCCATGATGTGCTAATTTCTAGGGTTATTCTCGGTATCATTTAGGTACAAATATTCTTCTTCGTCTTTTTCACTTCATTTCAAATAACCTGCAAAAATGCAGCTTTCTTATTGGCTTCCAATCAAACAACACAATACATTTCCAGACCTATGTTTATAGGGACTTAAAAAAAAATGACCTGAAAAATCACCCCCCTTAAATACTGCCTTGTCTTTTTTAAACACTGGTGAGTCGTTAATAATGAGACATAGAGCAACTGCATATATTTTGGGCCAAAATATTACGATTGAGGCTAATATGCCTTATAGAAATGTTGTTTCTTTAAAAATACAGGGCGTTGAAGTTTGTATTTTGAAATTGCATTTTGGCTACATCTCCTAAAATAATCAAGCTGCTGAACTAAAATTTGGCGCTGCTATGTTTTTGGGGATGAAGAATAAGCTGAAAATATAAATGTCTACGTATCTCACACAGGGCGCCACTTGCGCGTTTTTTTTTTATCATGCTTTTACGCATATTTTTTTTTGAGGTTATCTTTTTGATCTTGCAGGTCTATCATTTTAGTTCATCTTTTCAATCTGCAACAAAAGGGTACTCTTGTTTTGTAAAGATAAAATCGACCATCCGCTTTCAAATTGTCAAAACGTGCCCCAAGACACCTGTTCAAACAACATTCGAAACATGAAATTTTCTATTACTTTCATCTACCGCTTTCAAATGTTACAGATCAACTGTATATTGAAAATGAAGAAAAAAATGCCAAATGAACATTGGTCGTAACCTCCAATCAAATATCTCTAGATAAAGCATACAATAAATAAACCGTGGCCAAGATTATAAGAAATCAACAGGTATCTGTTTACTACTAAGACCCAAGTGCAGAGGCGTCGGGTTGTCAAAATTCTGAAGGGAGTAAATAATCAAGAAGAAATAATGTTATTTCTTGAATTTGTAAAAAAACTAAATTGTCAATGCAATGCGCGATGTCCCAGTAGGGGTTGTCAAAGGCGGGCATTGCCACACTCGGGTTTTCCAAGGAAGACGTCGCCCCCTTTTGAAATTTCTAAGGAGGGCATGAGCCCCGTTCCCCCCATGAAAGCGGCGTCCCTACGGGCTCAAGGCCGAACCAAGCAATAAATGGCTGACGCTGTCATTACATTTGGCAGCTAAAAGTTTTTCTTGTAAAAACCCGTGTATTTAGTGGTGGTGGAAAGTATTAGTTTTATTTCAACTAAATCCTGCCAGTATATGTTCAAAAGTTGTGTTCTATGCGAAAATCTTGCTGATCCGGAAAGCAGCGGAGTTGGCACAGGTAAGTAAATCATTACATGAACGTTAAACCTTTGGGGTTCGTCATATTTTTCTCGTACTCATATTTTTTCCATGAAAGCCTCAGACAAAGAAATAAACGGACAAAGTATTAAATATATTGGTACCTATTCAGCTGTTATTATTATTTTTATATTTTGATTTTTAGATTTCCAAAAGACGCAAATTTAAGAACCCAGTCATATCATAGGAAAGGAAAAAATTGACCCGAACATAGAATACAGAATATAGATATCATTTTCCTAGTGAAGACCTGATAAAAAAAACAAGTGGATTACATATTTAAGAAAAGGGGCAGTACCACAACTTATTCTGATGTAAGTATTACAAAAACAATATTTAGGTTGTTTTTAATATCGAAAACTTAGTTATTTTTTATTCCCCAATAAAAATAGTATACCAACACCTTTCCGATCAATTTGGTCATCATGTGAGATTTGAACCCCCATGAACCTACAACCTACCCATATTATAGCAACGCATTACTTATTAATTTGCTGTATTGTAGGTAGTAAAATGAATAATAATTATTAAACTTCCAGATCTAGTAGGTACTTGTGATTTACTGTATGAAAAACATACTGGATCAATCATTCAAGAACCCCACTCAGATATCCCCCTGCCCCAAAAAGGTAAGTGTTTATTTTATTGGAATAATTAATTGTTTATAGTAAGAGCTAAATCGTACGTTTGAACTCATCCTAAAAATGCTTCTAATCAAAAATATTATTATCCTCTTAGAGTTAAAAAGATAATACTCCTTCCTTTTGAACCGAGCTTTCAGATGCATAATGAGTTTTTACCACCCAAAATGTAAGTCCACAAAATATTAGAGGGAAGTTATTGTTGACAAGACGACAAACTTTTTCATTTTTGACTTCGCGAAAAATATAGGTATTCTTCCTAAAAACTGTTGCTTGCAAAATAAATAAGGTTGGCATAGAGTGGCTTATTCTTAGATGTAGGTACAGAATTGCCAGAAAATGTAAGTCTGAAAAAGGTCCAACACTAAAGTACCTACCTCGATGTCTTTAATTTTTGAGGAAAATACAAAATAAAAAAGTTGTTTTATTGTTGTAATGCTTGCCATAATAATAATGAATGTTTGAATTGCAAGAAAAAACATAATTTAGAATTCAGCCTATATGTTACTTATAAAGCTTCTATGGCCTCATGTTCATATGAACTTTTTTCTTAGGATGACGTCTTCTACCAATGCTTATAATTTCGCGACTTAAAAAGAAGACACTCAGTATAATTTTAGTTAAATTCCTAAATACCATTATTTCAGTAGTACCTGCACAAATTTATCTTAAAATACGGTATTTTTATATAGTGAAATTACTAGACAATAATCATTTGATTTGGAAAAACTGAAATTAATTTTAATTGTAATGCAGGTTGAAAGAATCTGCTGACTCTGTTATCAGAGATTCGGCAAGTGAAATTCGATAAGGATTTCCTGAAGTACGAAACAGTTCATCCACAGAATTAACTGACACTGCCTTGGTGACAATAAACTCCAAGAATAGACAATCCGCAAAGAAGTAAGTTCCAATATTATCGCAGAAAATATAGCATATACTTTTGTGGAACTATATTTTCTGTTATGCTATATTAAAGTTTTTACAACAATTATTTTGATAATTCAAACTTAAAATTAACAAGTGTATTAGTTGAGACAAGTCACAAGGATGAATAAAATCTATCAATAAAGTTTCACTACTTATCCAAAACATGTTATCCAGACATGCTGATTTGTTAAAAATATACATATAATAAAGTTAAAAAAATCGCTTAGGGCAAAATAAAACCCTGTGTGACGTTGGGAAATATCCAGTATATACCTAGACTATTTTAGGTGTATTAATTAGGGCAAGGGTCAATAAAATACAGTGCCCGCCAAAAAGTCTGCACCATATGGGAAATTTTTTTAATAAATAACTTACGGAAAATTTGTTTGCGGCATCAGGTTTTGCTTGCTCTAGAACCAAAATTTACATAATCAAATGTTGTGACGTAGTCTCTTTTATATGTCAAATTTGACATTAATGAAAAAAATGTCCGAAAAATGGGCTTATTTAACAAAATTTCGAAAAAAGTCATAAGAAAAATATGTTTCTTTCGCAATTTTACACCCCTGTGCAAAATTTCAATAGCCTACTACGATTTTCGGGATTGTTCAGGGAGCAAATAATCTCTCGTGCTTGGCTGTGTATTGTGCACCCTGGACGATGCATGATACTAAGATACTAATAAGAATACTAAGAAGTTTTCCAAACTATAAATTTCGACGCGCACGCCTAGGGATAATCAGTCCTCTGAACCTCGCCTTGGTTCTATTTTTAATTGCGAATACGAAAGCATGGTGCATTTTTTGCACTGTTGCAGTCGGCCAATAGCGACAACTCGTTCTCCGCGCTCCCCGCTTCCCCGCGGACGCAATCTCTCAGTGCGCCTACAATAGTACAATTTAGTAAATCACACAGATAAAGCTATTAAGGAGCAATACCGTGAATCCACATTTTATAAAGTGCTCTTGGCCATCAGCGGTGTTTTTCTATAAAGACATGAGCATGCAGCCTGCCTCGACTTTGATTCAAACCTAAAGTCTATCCAAGTTACAGCGGCAGTAGATATAAACAAAGTCACATGACCGCATTGCGATCGATTACCAGGGTCGGACTAATATGAGATTCCAAGTGGCTTGTAATTCTGAACTAATCCTTTTAGAAGTTCTAAAATTTGTGTTTCTACCTTTCGTGGATCTTTATAAATTAAATAAATAAATAAATAAAAAAATAAATAAAAAAATAAATATAAACACTTGACATTTTATGACGGCCAGACCAATAAGAGAATAGGTCACGTGGTGGCCAATGTTTTGATCCACTGCCTCTGTAACTTGGATAGACTTTAGGTTGATTGAGGGCAGAAAAACATGCAGTCTAAATAGTTAGCAATGCTCCGAACATCGGCAGCCTTGTCAGATAAGTTGGACATATAGATTGTTCCAAACAGGGCCATAGCCAGACAGATAGATACAAGGACATAGCTAGACTTCTTCGATGAGGGGAGCGGGTTAAAAATTAAAAAAATATATATGTTCATTACTAAAAATTGCGCCACTGGAGAAAATTTGTCATATTTTCAAGGTGAAACAGTTCAAATAGAAGAAAAACATTCGGAAGCAGAACTATAGGTAGACTTTGTCGATGAGGGAGGTTCATAAATTAAAAAATAGAAATTTAATTTTTGCAGTTAAAAACTGCGCGGAGTTATATGATCAAAAAATTGTTACTTAAGTCAGCCGATGGTAATTTTGTGGGTAAAACTGTGGGCTCAAAATCATTTGTGCAATAACCATAAGAAGTGTACTCTTTTTCTTTTATACAGGGTGAGTTTTTTCTTGATGATCAGTAAGGGGATCTCGGAAACTAGCGGAGATAGAAGGAAGGTTAAATGGGGAAAGAATTGCAGTTTTGTGGGCCCAATTTGATGCGCCTTGTAGATTTTTGAAAAAACGAAATTTTTTCGATTTATTCGAATCCATCTAGCTTCGTTGTTTCTGATTTTAGATAAAAAGTGTAAATATCAAAGTTGGAGGGAATGGGCCTGTTTCACATTTTTTTAAATTTTTATTTATGGATCTTAAGAGTAAATAAAACATGAAAATATTGTCTGATTTTTTTCGGCAAATTTAAATTAAAGGATTTTACTAAAGAGTTATGAGATTAATTTAATTCTAGTAGTAAGAAATTTCGAAATTCGATCGAGTGAACAAGGCTCGTTGTGTCCCCAATGTGGTTATCAAGTCCTAATTTCCGCGACAGCTGCCATTTTATGATATGACACAAACTGGTGTTTTTTTTTTTTAATTGGAAACCATAGTTATTTCCATTATTTTTCTGAATAATCATATCGAGTATATTAGTTCTAAAAATGCCTGATTTTTTTGAGATCATGACCAACTATGGTTTCCATTTAAAAAACATAAGATTGTGTCATATCTCGAAAATGACTTCTGTCACAGAAAGTAGGACATGATAACTGCATTGGGGACACAAATTCCTCCAACTTTGGTATTTTCACTTTTTATCTAAAATCAGAAACAACAAAGAATAAATCGCCAAAATTTCATTTTTTCAAAATATCTAGTAAGCCATGCCTTTTTTCAAAATACACAAGTTGCATTAAATTGAGCCCACCAAACCGCAATTCTTTCCCCATTAACCCTCCTTCTATTATCACTAGATTCCGAGATTCCCACACTGATCAGTGATCATAAAATAACTCACCCTGTAGAAAAGACAAACGTGTTAATAAAGTTATTGATTTTTAACTGATAAGGAAAAATTTATGTACTTATAAAAAATTTCACACACCCTATAAATTATCGTGTCCTTTTCTGACCAGAGACATAGATATACCTATAGAAATTTGTTATGGGGTGGGCCCATAAAGATTATGGTTTTATAAGCAGTAGTCAAGAAAGTAAGTTGTTTGTTTACTAAAATGCCCCGCAGGCGAAATTTTCTAGAAATTTTAATGGCAAATAGTTTAAAATGAGGATTAGATGAGGGAAAAGAGGGGGATACGTAAATCCGGTTTTAGACGGCTTTCAAACGTGTGACACAAAATCGATCCGGTGACATTTTCGGTCCCAGCCATTTGAGGTGAAATCTTCCTGGATTTTCGTGATTTTTGTTGTTAAAAGTCATCCGAAGACTTCCATTTTCTGGTAGTAATATGCTGCGCATATGGCTGCAAAAGCTACGATGGGCGAAAGGAGCCTGGAATTACCTTCCATAGGTAAATATTTTACAGGGTGACATAGAAAAAAGTACATTACATAGTGCCACACCATAGAGGACACTAAAATAAGAAAAAAAGTTCCTATGAACATGGGTCCGCAAGGCCTTCGGTTAAAAGATACGGGGTGTTGAATTGTAATTTATTTGTTTTGTTTTTTACGAATATCTTTAGCCAGAGACGCAAGAAATGGATAAAATGTGGTATACAGGTTTTTTTTTATCATGCTAAATTCAAATACGCTCTACATTACACGGTTCCATCTCTATTGAATCGGTTCTAACTTTTTTGCTATACAGTGTATGTTATTTTCG
Organism: Pseudeuparius sepicola; assembly: GCA_963920635.1. NCBI lineage: Eukaryota > Metazoa > Arthropoda > Insecta > Coleoptera > Anthribidae > Pseudeuparius > Pseudeuparius sepicola. The sequence continues at coordinate 48,483,818 of OY987299.1, read as the reverse complement.
ACTGAAAAAATGTTAGCCCATCCTTTATACTTACGAAAGGTATACCTTGTCCAAGTCGCTAGAAGCAATGGTTCCAGTACAAATGCATCTAAAGCCGACAATGCATGCAAATTACTTATTCAAAAAGCATCAAAGTAACCTTTGCAAAAACAATAATAAATAACAATGAAATAATGTGTCATAATGACACTTTTGTCAAACTAATTAATAATTGTTATTAGGTAGTAGGTATTTTGTGTTCTTGTTTATGTTTTTTATTGGTTTTCCCTTTGATAATTCAAAATTGATTTCAAAAATGGTTCACTATACTTTTGAAGAATACAGGGACATGATTATGTGTTACGGCGAAGCTAGATCAAATTTTTACGAAGCTCAACGTATCTATCGAGAAAGATATCCTTTAAAACAAGTTCCTAATGTTCGAACATTTATTGATGTGCGTAGGCGTTTGGGAGAAGATGGCTGTTTTAGAAAACCAAAAGTGAATAGTGGGGTTTCCAGAACTTGTCGCACTGTGCAAAACGAAGAAACTGTTTTACGAATGGTAGAAAATAATCCGAGAACAAGCACCAGGAAAATAAGTTCAGCGGTGCGAAACGTTAACCGTGAATCAAGTAGACAAATTTTGAAAGAACAACTTCTTCGCCCATACCATTTCCAAAAAATTCATTCACTATTGCAACATGACTTTTTTCCTCGTGTACAATTTTGCGAATGGTTGCAAAACCAATGACAAAACCTTATTTCATCAATTTTGTTTACTGATGAACCTGGTTTTAGTCGTGATGGTATTCTGAACCTACATAACATGCACTATTGGAGTGATGAAAATCCTCATCAAACTGTAATTCCAAGTCACCAATATAGGTTTTCTATTAATGTGTGGGCAGGTATAATCGACAATTACTTAATTGGCCCATTTCGATTGCCCAATCGATTGACAGGTGCACTGTGTCGACATTTCTTGGAGAATGATTTAAACACATTATTAGAGGATGTCCCATTGGCCATTACTGGAAGAATGTATTACATGCATGATGGGGCGCCAGCTCACTTTTCTCGAGTGGCAAAGGAATATTTGGACAGGAGATTTGGAAATACGTGGATTGGTCGAGTAGGGCCTGTACCCTGGCCAGCTCGTAGTCCCGACCTTAATCCCCTTGATTTTTCATTTTGGGGATTTACGAAAAATGAAGTTTATGCTGTAGAAATACATAAAGAAGCACAGTTATGGATAAGAATTATGGAATCGGCAGATAGATTTCGTAATGACCCAGGAATATTTCAAAGATGCCGTCAATCATTAAGAAGAAGAATGGAAAAATGTATTGAAGTACAAGGGCAACAATTTGAACATCTTCGAAAACCTTAATGTTTTGTTTTAATTAATCATATTTTTCATCATACCATTACAATTTAATTGTTGGAGTATTTATCATTGTTTTTGCAAATAAATAAAAAAAATTACAATTCAACACCCCGTATCTTTTAACTGAAGGCCTTGCGGACCCATGTTCATAGGAACTTTTTTTCTTATTTTAGTGTCCTCTATGGTGTGGCACTATGTAATGTACTTTTTTCTATGTCACCCTGTATATCGGCTTCCTGCATGATTTTTATTTTATGTTATATAACTCCTTTGTGAGTGCAGAGGTATACACTATTTCAAAGTATTATTAAGGCCATAGTTCAAGCCATTTTTTTTGTAATTTGCACTAGGTCACTTGGAACACGACAGTTCCTGGTTTGACGTGTTCCTTCTCTTCCCTTCTCTAAGAAATAAGGCATAGAAAATTACAAAATCAATCATCAGGATGCATTTTTTCCTGTTTCTCCTTAATGGGAACCCCCTAAACACCTGTTATCTAGGGTACTGTATAGAAGTAACCTAATATGAACATAAAATATTTAATTATGTGGGTCTATAATAAGTTTTAGAGAAAGCAAGAGTACTCTTTTTTCTAACAAAAGTTATATTTTATTGTTGATTTTTAAAGTGATAAAATTTAAATAATTACCTATTATCAATAAAAAGACTGAACATTTCTCAGTGATGAGGAAGTAAAAATAAAAAGTAGGTACCACGAATCTTGATCCCTGCGGCACAATGGCCAACAATGCAATTTCCATTGTCGATCATTGCGGAACTCAATAAATTATCATATCCTTCCAAACGGACACGTGATATCTTTACTTCTTGCATAAACACATTTTTCTGACCAGTGTAATAGATATAGGTATATTGAAACTTGTTTGAAAGTGGTCTGATAAAGATTATTGTTATTGGGGTATTAAGAAACTATGTGTTTGTTTACTAAAATTTTAAGGACAAATAGTTTAAATGAGGCATAATAAATTGCAAAATAAAAAGTGTTCTCAGACATTTATATAATGATATTGTATTCAATATTCGCTTATCAAATTATAAAATGCGAACCTGTCGTTCAGGCAGGGCAACATCCTGCCTGCTCCCCCCCTGGCTACGGCCCTGGTTCCAAATCAACACGTAGGTAGATATTTCAAGAGACGGTTGCTGAGGCGATTTTATAAATAAAACTGTATATGCATATAAACATATAGCCTAAAATGTTTATAGTCTATCCAAGATACAGCGGCAGTAGATATAAACAAAGTCACATGACCGCCTTGCGATCGATTACCAGGGTCGGACTAATATGAGATTCTAAGTGGCATGTAATTCTCAACTAATTCTTTTAGAAGTTCTAAAATGTGTGTTTCTGCCTTTTGTGGATCTTTATAAATTCCCTTAAATTAAGTAGCAAAATAAATTTACAGAATATACTGCTCGCGATCCGATCTAAAATATGCAGAAAACTCGACTGAGGGAAGAGCCGGCCCTGCATTCTGCTCGCCGCGTAAACACTTGACATTTTATGACGGCCAGACCAATAAGAGAATAGGTCACGTGGTGGCCAATGTTTTGGTCCACTGCCACTGTATCTTGGATAGACTTTAGTTTCAATGTACCTACAGGGTGTTAAAAGCTGAACTCCAAAAATCGTTTTTCATTTAATATTTTCGAAACGTTTACTTAAAGATACACAAATCTTAAAGATACATAAATGAAGCTTGAATCAAATGAAATTGTATTCAAACAATCATAGATGAAAATACAGGGGGAGTTATGTAAGCACTGTGAATGCTAGATAAAAGGTAAAGGCAAAACTTGTAGACAAACATTAGTGCCACATTCTGAAAATAGTTTCCAATATACAGGGTGGTCCAATAAGTAGTAGTGACCCAAAGTTGTTTTCTAATGAAAAGCCCTCAAAGAGTAGATGCTTTTTGGTATTGGGTATTATTATCTTTACAGGTTATGGGCTATTTTAATTTTAATTTTAAATGAAAAAAGGGATCACATTTAAAACTTGTTACTCAAAAACTAAATAAAATTTTGGCTTATAATTGGGGCTGGAGACTTCTTGTTATGCCTAGTTGATGATTTTGGGCTGATATTAAAATAAAATTCTGAAGAACATACCGGGCAATTCCTTTACGCAAATCCTAAGTTTATGCATAGTTTTTAAATGGAACACCATGTACTCTATTACTATACTTCCCAGTTTGTTCATTTTTGAATTTTAAAATTTGTTAAACATAATCTGCAAGATTTTCTTCATCTAAATCTAAATAATTCTCATGATTACCCTACCAGGCATGGTTATAATTTATACAGTAAATACAGGACATCATTGTTTGAGTCAAACCCTTTTTATGTTGGAGCAGTTATACAGGGTATTTCCTAACATTTCTGACAAAATAAAGGAGGTGAATCCGAAAATGCCGTATAAAAGTTTTCCGAATATTGCATTGTTTTCCAGGATATTCTAGTGATATTTGTTAGACATTTCCATGGTAACCACATTTGTTTTGAAAGTTATTATTAATGCTGTACCAATTAGGCTTTTTAACACCCTGTATTTCGAAAATGAAGCAATATCCGAATAGCTTTTATACTTCACTTTTGTCTTTAAATTAGTTAAGGATTCACCTCCTTTATTTTGTCAGAAAGGTTAGGAAACAGCCTGTATACAACAAATTACCTAAGGATGTAACAAAAATAGCAGTAACCCAAATTTATTTTATTATGTAAAATCACTACATACTTCTAAAAAATGCATTTTACTCAATTCAGGAATACTTGAGGGAAAACTTGAGTCCATCTTTCTAATATACATGTTGCGCTTTTCTGTAATTATGTATTCTATCTGACTTGCCATATGTCCTATATTATGATCATTGTACCAATAAATGTATTGTAATGTATTGACATTTTCAAAAAATCACTTATTGTCTTCGCGGCATTCGATTCCTTGGAAAAACTACACTGGCTTAGTTTTTGAACTACCAATTTATCTTAAAAAATAAGGGTGACCTGTCACTTGTATGTTTGGTTGCCCGTTACAATGTAATTTTATTTACAACTAGCTGGAAAAACTAGCGAATTCCAAAGGTTTATAAAAATACGGGTATTTTTAAAATATTCATACATACTAATGACACTAGTTTAAAAGTTATAGTTGTTACATTTTTTTATTTTTAAACTTTATGCTGGCATAAATTTGTGTATTTTGTTTCTCGAGCCAGAATTTTACCTATAGGTTTCGAAATGTGCTCGTAACGAAAACATCCAGTCTTGTTCTAAATAAAAAGTATATGCAAAATAGGTCTTAAATATATGCTGCCATACTACAAAAGTGTAGCTATTATTTATCAGATGGCGTGGGAAACAGACGATCAATAAACCGTTGACGTTTTATGGATATAATAACTCAACTAAGCTGTCGGATTACTTTTTTTTATGTATTTGTAGTACTTCCATATTATCTTATACTAAGAAGTGAATTTTTAAAATTTAAATAATATTAAAATTCGAAACTGCTTCATTATAGCCTATCCAAGTTAGTTAAATAAATCACATGACTTCATTGCGATCGATTACCAGGGTCGGACTAATAAGTATATCAGATTCTGCAACAAGTCTGCACGCGATCCTATTTATGCAGGAAACTCGACTGAGGGAAGAGCCGGCCCTGCATTCGACTCGCCGCCTAAACACTTGAGATTTTATGATGGCCAGACCAATAAGAGAATAGAAATTAGTAAAAGTTCATATACGTAAATATTCATATTACTTTCATTTTGTGTTTGATAATAATTATCCTTCTGAATCTCAAAATACACCACGATCAGAGTGATGTGCTGTTATTTGTATAAAAAAGAGGGACCGATTTACCCATCTCCCCCATAAACCCCTACTTCCGGCCAACAACATTGGCAGGCAATAAAACAACATGCACTGTGACGAATGGGATAACTTATTTTAGCAAAGCGAGGCATTACTTTTTATTCTCGCTCTATACCAATGGTCACTTTCCAACTCCAGTGCCATCTTACGGACACTTGCGTAATTTTTGCACTCCAGTACCCAATTCTTTTTTAGCAACATTTATCCTAGACAAGAACACGGTCAAATGAATGTTGTCGTGACGTGATGATGTTTTAATTCCGTGCTTAACTGGAACACCCTGTACAACGCAATAGAATTTGAGAAACAAAATAGCAATACTTGGATATTGCCTGTTAAATTTGATTTTAGTATTCAACAATATGAAGAACCTTCTGGTAAGACTATATTTCTTATATCATTATATTAATCACTCAGTTGAAAGATGAAGCATCCTGTACATGTTTGGTTTCAAAGGGTCTAGATAAAATTTCAACTGGTTGAAGTAGCTGACAAATCTTTTAGTTCCGAAACTAAGGATTTTGTAAACTACTTAACTAGATACTTTAACGAATTAAGTTCATATGTTTCTTCTTGGTTATCAGAACCCAATCATGTTAAGACAAATTCAAATGAATAGTGGAATAGTCAGGCCAATCAAAATTGTCCAATTGCGAGTAGGTACTACAGATATGTCTAAAACTTACAACAGATATTTTTCTATTAAGAAGCACATGGAATATTAGGATCCTCTTCATATTTAGCTAGCATAGCTATCAAAAAAGTAAGTCAATAATAATAATAAAAAAATCCTTAAGACATACATACAATTTGACAAATAACAAATATACTCAATTAAAATGTGGATTTATGTTAAAAATTTTACTCCTGAATCGTTGCGGGGAATATATCATGAAAAGATTAAAAATAGAATCCAATCAGTCCTATAAACACCCCAATTAAACAAACCAGTATTCTCACCAATTGACAGGTCTACCCGAGATCGCCTCCGCTCTCCTACTTATGCGTCTGCTGTATGAACAACTTGTTCTTCTGCCTCGTGATCTTCGCCTCTGTCTGGGCCTGCCTCGGCACAATATCGTGCCTCGCTATCCTCGTCGTGATCCTCGTGATCAGGCTGCTGCTCTTGTCCAGGTGCTTACCTGCCCCCGCACCAGCAGCCACGGGCCTCGGTACGGCCTGCTTGCCCAGCATCCGCGATATCATCCGGTTACCCTCGCTGGTGCTGTCATTGGCCAGGTGGCGCAACACCAGGTGGATCTTATCCTCGTGCTGCTGCTGGAGGTGGATGACGCGCGTCTCCCCCTCCAGCCGCACCTGCTGCAGCGTGTGGCTGAGGTTCTGCACGCGGCAGATCAGGTTTTCGTTCTGGTTCTCGTAGTCTATCACCTGCATCTCGAGCTTCTTGCTGCTCGACCTCAAGTCGATCACCTGGAATACAACGTAAAATTTGAGGGCTGATTTGTAGGATGAATAAGACAAATCCAGTACTGTAGAAATACTCTATAAAAAGGGACAGAAGTTTTTTATTTTTGATTATGAATCTTAATAGTATACAGGATGATTTTTTTAGGTCTACCACCGCAATTTTCTCGCTTATTTTGCGCCCTACAAAAAAAGCGTAAGAAACAAAAATGTTGCAATTTTGGACAGCTAGGTGGTGCTGCAAAAGAAATCGGCATCCATGGCCAACTTGTCGCGCAATATTTAAAAAACCCCAAATTGAGCAAAACTATTAATAGCCGTGGAATGTTTATTTTAAGAGACAGAGGAAAACTTTTATATTGAAAATTGATGGCACTGAGAAGCTTTATCCACCCAGGTGCTCAGATAGTTTCAGCAAATTACACAGGGTCTTCGGCTCTCTTGAGACCATGAAAATTTTTGTTGATTTAAAGTTTTTTTAGTACTCAGCGAAAAATTGGGCATGGAGGCCCATTCGTTTTTTAAAGTCGCCTCGCTGACCAAAATTGCCATATTTTGTTTTCTTACGTATTTTCTGTGCGGCCTAAAATAAGCGAGAAAATCGCTTAATAAGAAATAAACAAAAAAAAATTCCATAGCCTCAAGAGAGCCGAAGACCCTGTGTAATTTGCTGAAACTATCTGACTACGTGGATGGATAAAGCTTCTCAGTGCCATCAATTTTCAATATAAAAGTTTTCCTCTGTCTCTAAAAATAAACATTCCACGGCTATTAATAGTTTTGCTCAATTTGAGGTTTTTTTAATATTGCGCGACAAGTTGGCCATGGATGCCGATTTCTTTTGCAGCACCACTTAGCTGTCCAAAATTGCAACATTTTTGTTCTTACGCTTTTTTTGTAGGGCGCAAAATAAGCAAGAAAATCGCGGTGGTAGACCTAAAAAAATTATCCTGTATAAAATACAAACATATTTTTTTCAAATTTTTTTTTCGGCCAGGAAATACCCTAAAAACGTATTTGAAATTCAAATTCCTTGGGTCCGTGATGTTAAGGGGCGAAAAAGCTGATTGCCTACTATTTTGCGACGTTGACATGATTTATTGTGGCAATATCGATATGTTTCTAATTGAGATTTGTGAAGACTAAAGAAGAAGAAAATTTACCTAACTTATATTTTGTGGCAAAAGCCAAATAGACAAAACACATGACCTCAATATAAGGGGGCGGCGTGGCGGTGCACGAGTGGTTCCCCACGCTTTGGCACCGTATGTCGCCCCATAGTGGCTAGATTGCTCGAAAAGAGCAGAGGCCATAAAAAGAAATAAAAAAAATAACCTCAATATCAATTAATTTAATAATATACCACAATCGCAATGTTTTTCCCTATTTTGAGTTAAAAGTTACTTGCAGAATGATCACCAACTTGTAAGTTATCCAAACCTAAACAAATCTGGTTTATAACAACTAGACATAATCTTGACAATCAAAATTTAATTTATTAACTCGAAATATTCTGACATCGTTGGTTTTTGCCGTTGATCTTCTTCATTTTGCAATTATTCTTAAAGCTAACTCTCGAATGTGTTTTCTATCATCCCCTGAAATGGTTATCTAAAGGTTTTCCGGATGATCAAAATATTCCTTTCTCCTTTCTCTCAATTACGGGATCTATAACTTTTTTCAGTTCTTCAGGGAGGTAATAATACTGATAATGCTAAATAAGTGCCTAGCACCATCAACATCCTTATTACAAGACCAATTAAATTTGATTCAAAATCAGCATACGGTATACCCTTTAAATTTTAACTTTTTGCAGAAAAACATTTAGTTTTATTAGCTCGGTTTACATTAAAGAATGACTAAATGATATGACAGATTGATATAGACTATTGACACGAGACACGACACACAAAACAACTTACTGCGTCTGTATGATCGAGTTCGGACAATCATTTATACAACTGTCTTTCTCTAGAGAATCGATTTCGATTCAATGTGCACGTCTGAGATTAGAACGGAGATCGAATTTTTAGGGCTTCGATTACTAGTATAACCGGCAACGTCGCAAACGCAATTTCATTGCTCGAAATTAAGGCGCGCAATTTAAAATTTGTATATATTTTTTTAGTTAATAACAATATTAAGTATTGACGAGAAAGATGCTGAGGGGGATTTTATTAAAGAGTTATGTGATTAATTTCATGCTAGTAGTAAGAAATATCAAAATTCATTGAGTGAACAAGGCCCTTGACAATATGAAGAACCAACACATCTGACTTGAAAAATAAATTGATGTTTGTTGCTTATTTTAACATGGGAATTTAATTTGGTATGCAATTATATTGTTCTTATACTGGCTATGCAGGAGAGAATTAGAACAAAAACTCATCTGTTTTTATAGGGTAACTAGTTCGTCTAATACTTCATTATGACAATACACAGCACCGAAATTTACAAAAGTATATCTCAGTATAATATATCCTTGAATATACCTATCCTTAGGTATATATTATTTTTATAATATCCCCAAACTATGCAATAGTATAGGTTATTCCGGTTATTACTGGAATAGAATACCATAAATCACCATAAGTTATGTTCTTGTTCTACCTAAATATCTTTACAAAACCATCCAAAAAATTTCTTATTCTCAGGACACTGCAGGTGGCAGTCACATTCATTTTCACACTTTGAAAATAATCGCCAACATATCCCTTAAACATTTAATTTTTAATTGTTTTTTTCCTTGCCACAGGAACCTTAAACCAACTGATTAACGGCAAGTGTAAGTTGCCAGGAAAAACACTGCTTAATAACTTCTGGCATTTTGTCAGTGGTGAATTCAGATTATATTTTAAAAATTCATAAGTATGCCCAATGCTCGGCCCAATGTTAAAAGAACGGAACTCAAAAACTATTGATGAAGAGGGCTAGTGTGTCTATTTTAATAATTATGGAAAATAATAATTAAAATAATTATAAGAAGTCACAATATGGCAATCTATCCAGTTATACTGTGTACCAAATTTGGTTAAAATACTTACCTTTATCGGTTTAAAAATTATAAAATAAAATAATTTTTGAAAAAAAAATTAACACCCTGTAATGTGGAAACAAAGGCTATCTGGAGAAAATGTTATATGTACGAAACACTCCACTTGTTTTAAAAAAACTATTAGGCGGCCCACACACAAAGGGGAGACTCAAGACTTAACTGTACCACGTGCGTGGTACAGGTAAAATGTATGGTGTGTGGATGGAGCATTCAAGTTCACTGAATGAAAACTAGTGCTGGCAAAAACCGGAAAAAATCAAAACCGATTAATCGGTTTCTGTTAAAATCGGTTTCGGTTAAAATCGGTTAACCAAAACTAGGCTTCAAAACCGGTTTTCGGTTTAACCGATTAAGCGGTTAACCGGTTTTCTTTCGGCTAACCGGTTAACCGAAAACCGGTTTTCGCCTCAAATAACCAATTATCGATTAACCGCGGTTCTGCCACTATTTTTTCCTTAAATTTAATTCAAAATCCGAAAACGTTATGACAACTGGCAACACTGCTACTGCTATGAAGACGATAGAGACAATAGAGACAGAATTCACAGAATGGAACTATAGCCATAGCCTTTGTCCGCGACGTCACATGTTGGCGGGAAAGTTGTTTATTTAAATTTACAGAAAAACTAAAGGAAAAATCGAAAAACTGAAAGACACAGGTCCGTTTTTTTCCCATTATCTATCAATATATCCAAAAAATATATTTTTTTCGAAATTAGACGAGCCCATCCAGCAAAAACTGAAAAATTGAAAACCAATTAATAGTAGGTACCCTAGTAGAACCGGTTTTGGTTAAAATCGTTTACCAGCATAGGTAATCATTAACTGAAAACCGAGTAACCGGTTAACCGAAAACCGATTATTCGAAACCCGGTTAACCAGTTTTGGGTTAACCAAATAACCGGTTTTCGGTTAACCGAATAACCGGTTTTCGGTTTAGACCAAAACCATGGTTAACCGAAAACCGGTTAATCAGTTAACCGAAAAATCGGTTTTGGTTGCCAGCCAGCACTAATTAAAACAACTTGATTTTTAGTCTGCGCAATTAAAACTGTGCATGGGTGTGTGTGTGTGGGCTCCTTAACACATTGTCGAGTCGGTCAATAGAAACGGCTCACCCTGTATATTCATAACTATCAAGAATGATTGAAAATTGGGTTTTACATATATTTCAGTGGTTTTAAGAAAAATCAACTGGAGTAAATAAACTAAGTATAAGGAAAACCCCATGTTTCCTACCTAACCTGAAATTAAGCCTCAAGAAAACCTAGAACTATTTGGGATATTAGGTAAAAAGTGAAGTAAAATGAGATCTACTCACCTTCTGAAAATACTTGTGTAATAACATTCTCATCTCCCCCTCGCTAAGTTTCATTAGTCTATCAACTAGCATCTTGTCACTTTGTTCTTCCAGTCTTTCCAGTGCTCTCTCAGTTATCGGCTGTCGACCACACAGAATTTCATTTTTGTACTCTATAGCTAAATCTATAGCTTCGATTGCTTCTTCATACTGTAATAACATCCTCTCATCAAATTCATTTAATATCTTCTTATTTTGAGATTTGGTCTCTACTTTGAATCTCTGTTCCAAGAGGAAATCTCTAGTTTTGCGTAAGTTGCGAATTTCATGTCGATAACATTCAAGCTCTTCGTTCGACAAGGATATGGTAGGATTTTCGTTGGTTATTAGTGCCAGGGCTTTTAGGTCATCTTGGCTTCTTTTTTGCCTTTCGACACTATCACAGCTATCCTTACTATTACGTTCTTCTCTGATTTGCTTTTCATAACTTTGCTTGCGCTTTTCTTCTTTTCGCTTGAATTTTTTTAACTTCTCAAGTTGCTTCTTGGAAGTGTGAAGGCTGCTTTCGATTTCCATGAGTTTCCTAGTGCCGTCTTCTGCAATATTCTTCAAGTTTGCGGCATCTTTTAATTTTACTTCCGCCTCTTTGAGTTCTTCTTTATATTCTTCTTCTAAATAATGGTTTTTATTTATTTGTGCTTGTAGTAATTTGCTTTTAATTGCCTCAAATTCTTTGTGGAGTTTCTGACACTTCTGTTCCATTTTAGCTTGTGCATTTGATTTTATGTCCTTGTGTTTCAAAAGTTGCTGCATTAAATTCTCTTTTTCTTTAATCATTTGCTCTAAATCTAAAATTTGCTTTTGACACCCTTGTATTGCCATGTTAATTTGTTTCAAAATTTTCTTTTTGGGTATTTCACTGTTGTTTGTCTGTTCATTTTCTAAAATTACATCTTCTTCACTAAATTTAAGAGAATTTGAGTTCAATGATAGTGCTGGAATATCATCCAATGAGTGTATACTTTTCCTGCGTTTAGACTGATATGTGTTGGCTGAACTGGAGACACTACATTTGCTTTGACAATGAGCAGTTGTATTAGCATTTGCACTGTGAATTATCGAATCAGTATTGGCCTTGAAAACATCCATTAAATTATCGAGTTTTTCCTGCAAACTCTGCGCTTCTTCTTCACTCTCACTATCACTATTAGTACTGCTGCTGTGTCCACTTGATTCAGAGTTGTTATCATCACTACTATTTTCGATCTCCTCATCGATTCTTTCTAAAGATCTCCGAGGTTCTGAATTTTCACTCAAACACTCATCGCATTCGTGCTTAAGAGTTAACCACTTAGAAATCTCGTCAATTTCAGATTTATTCAACATACCATTTGACACAAGTTTTTGAAATAACTCTTCTGCATTCGAAACCAGCTTTAGCAATTGATTTGCTGCAAACTGAAGGCCGAAAACATCCAAATTCTCTTGAAAAGTGGTATAGGAATTAACTGTGACAATGTTTTTAACCATTTGTGCTCTATTAGCAAGTTGTAAGGTATACATGGATTCAGCAAAATCGTGTAATAGAGGAGACACACAACAAAGCAATAATGTTTTTGCACGACCACCAAATGAATCACGCAACAAAGTTGTTAGTACCGATTGTGTATATGGCACCTCGTTCATATTGTAGTGATCGGAGAGTGTCATTATACATCTCTGCAATGCTAAAAGCCCGAGATCTGTTGGAATAGGCTGTAATAAACCATTGTTATCACACACCAGCATCTTTTCACATCCAGCAAGATCTGCAAAACTCGCCGTCGCCACTCTGTGTTGCACTGTTGTATCAACAAGCCACTGTTGTTCTAAGGTAATCGTGAATAATGTGTGAGCACATTTTGGGGCTATATTCGACATCCCTAGCTGCACCAATTGAAATGCCTCCAATATATCAGAACATTCGACACTCCCGTTGCCTAATAAATCTTGTACACTGTCCCCACAGATTTGTGTAAATGTTATGTGAATTGACGAATTTCTATCTCTATATTGCTTAGCTTTGGTAAAAACTTCACGAATGAACCTGGGTATTACTCCATGTTCCGACTCGCTTGAAGCAAAGTGGAAGCCTGGGCCGTACAAACTGTACGTTTTCCCAGTGCCTGCTTGACCTAAGGTAACCACTGACACATCGCAGCCTTCCAGCAAATAGTTCACTAGTGGTAGCATGGAAGTAGTGAACACCGTACTTTGGCAACAGTTTATTGGTAAAGCGTAGTTAACCGGATAAGTTTGTGAATTTGTTAATTGGATTGTGTTGTTAATTGAATTAGTTTGCACACAGACCATATTGTCATTTCCGTAAGTTAATGGGTGAACTCGAATCGCTGTCTCTATGTTTATCTCCATTTCAAAACCAGCGAGATGCCTTTTCGATCGAAAATTTGCTAATTTTCAAAAACGCTGGTATTTAGCTGTTTGAAGAAGTCATGTTTTTATTTTTTATTTTTACGTCAAATGTCAAAAACGTATGCTCAGCGTCAGGAACCACAAATCATTAAAATCGTCTTGTTCGTTCTACAAATACGAAGTTAACAGCAAGCCGCTGGATTAGACAGTGCCGTATTCAGAAAGTTGTTTTTTAAGAGCCAAATTTGGCCCTAGTTCTGCAGAAAGCATTCAACGCTCATTAATAAAGTTCTTAGTAAATAAACATTTAAATTTCGATTAGTAAACAAAGTATTGATCAGTCTGTATTAAGGTGTTATTTAATATAATCTCTGCGATCTAATACTTACTTAAAAGTATACGCGTATACCTATTTGTTATTTTTTAAATTTTCTGCGTTTTTTTCTTGGTTGGATTCTTTCTGCATATCTGGAATAAGAATATGTTCCTATAATGTGCAAAAAATATTCCCCCATATATTTACAAAACATTTTTACAATATTTTACGAAATATGTTCAGTAAGTGCATATCCTAGATATTTGTTAATCGCAGATACAAATATATATATATATATATATATATATATATATATATATATATATATATATAAATTACAAGGAAAGGTGATAATGGGTAAACACTCAAAGTTAACAAAAAGAAAAAACTAGTAACCGCATACACGTGTTTCATGCTATTTGGCAATCATCAGTACGGTGTAACATTAACCTTTCCTTGTAATTGTTACATTTACACTCGCTAATCTTACATCCTTATATATATATATATATATATATATATATATATATATATATATATATATATATATATATATATATATATACAAGAAAAGGTGATAATGGGCAAACACTCAAAGTTAACAAAAAGAAAAAACTAGTAACCGCATACACATGTTTCATGCTATTTGACAATCATCAGTACGGTGTAACATTAACCAAATCAAAAGATAGGCATGATTTGGGAAGCAACAAATGAAGTCCAGGCAAGAGCCAACAGCACATTTGCAGCTTCAGTCAGCACATCCCCTATTTTGGGGCTTGTACTAACATCGCCACGGAGGCTGCTAAAGCGACCTGCGTGGAAATCTTCATAACCCAAGATACAATGACAATAAAGATGTAAGATTAGCGAGTGTAAATGTAATAATTACAAGAAAAGGTGATAATGGGCAAACACTCAAAGTTAATAAAAAGAAAAAACTAGTAACCGCATACACATGTTTCATGCTATTTGGCAATCATCAGTACGGTGTAACATTAACCAAATCAAAAGATAGGCATGATTTGGGAAGCAACAAATGAAGTCCAGGCAAGAGCCAACAGCACATTTGCAGCTTCAGTCAGCACATCCCCTATTTTGGGGCTTGTACTAACATCGCCACGGAGGCTGCTAAAGCGACCTGCGTGTTTGCCCATTATCACCTTTTCTTGTAATTATTACATTTACACTCGCTAATCTTACATCTTTATTGCCATTGTATCTTGGGTTATGAAGATTTCCACGCAGTTCGCTTTAGCAGCCTCCGCTAATCTTACATCTTTATATATATTTAGATTAATGCACGATAAACTTATCCACGGTATGTCATTGCGCATCTTGTGACGCGTCAGTTGCGAATCAGAATTTAAATTGCTCCATATATGTCTTGTCTGTGGCATGCAGTAATCCATTTTTTGGCAAGATTATTGTCCTTGGGAAATCTATAATACTTAATTTCCGTTCCATTACTGTTATTTGGACAAACGCTGACTGCACATCCCGGCATTTCTGGCCTATTTTAAAGCACTGTCGAGGTGGACTGACAGTTGTTTACACTTTTTTCTTGACACATTAAACTGTAA
The DNA here is from genome assembly GCA_963920635.1 of Pseudeuparius sepicola. Lineage (NCBI taxonomy): Eukaryota > Metazoa > Arthropoda > Insecta > Coleoptera > Anthribidae > Pseudeuparius > Pseudeuparius sepicola. The sequence goes on along the minus strand of OY987299.1, from coordinate 48,468,458 downwards.
ACTATAAAAAATTCGTGATTCGCAACTGACGTAGATGAGCTGATTTGCCTTACTTTGGATTCGTTACTGACATACCGTGGGTAAGTGTATCGTGGATTAATGTACAAATTATGTACAGGGTGTCCATATTTGGTTGTAAATGCGGGGTATCGGGTATCTCGGTTATTTTTAGAGCCTAATACAGATAATTACTACATAGGGTGTTACATATTTTTGTAAAGCTTACGACAATCTGAATATAACTAGTAGAAAATATACAGGGTATTCTATTAAAAAAAAACCTAAGTTTGGTCCATATATAATATATATCAAACACTATCAATTTTAGTAAAAAACTGAATACGGCACTGAATTCTACGTGAAAATGTCTATAAGGTACAGTTTTTGCCATTTCAATATCATTAACCGTTCCCAAGATACGAAGTATGCCCCAAATAAAGCGCAAATTTTCAATTTCACCCTGTATCTTAAAAACGAAGGTGGCTATGAAAAATCTGTTTACGGTATCTTTCGTTTCACAAAAAAAGTAGCAACGGTTCGCGAAAACCGTAACTCCCTATCTCTAAAAATAACCGAGATATCCCTCATTTACAACCAAATCTGGACACCCTGTACAGTTTTTATTCGGGAAACTTTGTCAATGGATTAAGTAAGTACGTCGAAATAATATGAAAAAAAGTTTATATAAACATATACAGGGTGGACCCCAGAGTCCCCAGATGGACTATTACGATAGGTGTAAAAGACAAAAAAATTTCGAGCTGAAACTTGAGCTTTGGGGGATCAGCCATGCTTGATTAGAAACAAATTTACACCGTATTTTTATATTTTAAAAATCAAGCAGGCCTTTGACAGGGGCAATTTATTCATTTTCAGTTCAGGTACACTATATATATATATATACCTTTTCCTTAAGATGTAGGAAACTACAAAATCATAACAGTATAATGTATTTTTCGTATTTTCTCAATGTAGGGGGCTTGAACTTACAAACCATGTACAGTATGGGAAAAGCCAGGTCTCGTCTCGTGGAATCGGTAGTAGTTAGCTACTTGACAATAATAAGTAATTTTTCAAGAAATGTGTATCTATGTTACACATTATTACATGACAATTTTCCAATTTATACCTATTCAATCAATGAATCGATGTTGCGAATATTCTGCGTTTAGGATATTTTCACTTAGAAAATTTTATTTTCGTCCAAAAATCCAGGAAGAAAATCTTCACCGTACAGATGAATAAGACGATGAATAGGAGAACGTTTCAGATGTTATGTTTGCAGACGACGATCAAAATGAAGGTGTCGCGTCGTGAGTACGACATAGCAACAAAATGTGATTTATTTTTGGTTATTAGCCGCCGGGTGCTATTAGTGCCCTAGCACCCCTCTAAAACCGGCGCTGCTGACATGGCAGTCAGGTAGGGGAGGGGAGAATCACTATGAATGGAACAAATTCAAAAATAGAAAAGTTTTTGTACCCCAAAAAGTTCAATGTAGAATAGGGAAGTTTCCTCTAATCGAATTTCGAGATAAAATGCTAATCAGCGGATGAAGTATCACCAAATTACACTACTAGCACATATAACTTTCCTCAAAAGTGTTGCATTAATTAATAATTTGAAAATAAAATGAAGATTTTTTAAATCTTCGTTCGGTTTGCCGACGGGCGTTTCTACGTCATAATAGTTCCCGAAGATTGCCGAACGCTGCTCAGAAGAAGTAGAAATAAAAATAATTGGACATTGTGAAATATCCTTCAGCTGACAGTCTGACCCCAGAAAAGCACGAATCAGAAGTGGCACTTGCTTTCGGCGCCTTTGATGTCGCGGTTCCAATTTCCCCTCTCGCGCATAGGAAATGAACTCTCCGCCGTTGACATCTGCGCATTGGCCACGCCCACCGTATTTTGTACAGAGTAGAACTTGCCCATTGCGTTGGCACGATCAGGTCCGGGCTATAGAAAATTTTGTGTTTTATATAGCAAAATTAATTTTTAGAATAGTAAAGTTTTTTTCTGGGATTAGATCGAGTTAAATTTGAATCTCCAGAAGTGATTTTAAGTAGGTATTTCACTGACGAAAAAAATATAAATATTAATATTTTACTAAAGAGAAAAATACATTTTTTTATTGTACATGGAAATTTCACAATATTTCCTCTTTATTATTTTATACTTACCTATATTAATTAGAAACAACTATGATTTAGGTTCAAGTGAACTATTCTACTTGGGTGGTTGAAATATTACAATATTTCAATCGACTTGCGTCCAAACTCATAGCTTGGCAATTTGTTTTTTTATATAGATCCATAACAATTATTATTTGCAAAATTGGTTGACCTTCGTATCACTGGTAGTAAAAAAAGGTTATTTATCAAAAATGTTTATTACTAAAATCTATAAAAAAATTCAAAAACAATAGCACATATAAAATATAATACCTATAAATACAAAAGATATTATAAACTACTTACGTACATATTATCACAGACATATATAGCTTCGCTAGCTATATAGGTCTGTGATATTATGCACATGCACACTATACATTATCAACTTAGCCTAATTTTTAAAAATAATGACCCCTGGCAGCACTTATAAATGTAAATTTCGAAGTTTATAATTTTTATTAGTTTTATTAGAAACAATATCACGATTTAAAAATTTTAAAGAAGAATAGATTCTAAATCTTACATAAAGGGATAATAAATAGGCATGATTAAAACTAGGGCATGGATGTTGATATGAAATGTTTTGCAGCTTATTTTTTAATTTCACACCAACATTTTCTTCTAAAGCAAACTTTGGAAAGAGGGTACAAAAATTAACTTCGAGAGTTTTAATATAATTTAGGAAATTATCAGGAGGTGAAAATAAATGTCCAAAGGTTTCGTTACCACTTGATTTGTATGCTCTAAAATAAGTAAACAAATCAGTATCCCCGTTTACAATATTTAATACAAACTTCACATGAATGTTGTTCCAAGCACTTTCTTAATAAATATCCACAAACATATGATATACTATTTGATTCATGTAGTTCGAAATCAATATAATCTGGTGCCACCGAACTTAAATCAGAAAAAATAGATCTTGCATTTCCCACAACAACTTTGTTGTAAATTTGTGTATGTTCGGTGGTTACGTATGACAATAATGAATCAAAATCCTCAATACAATTAGCCCCATCCGCGTGTTGGAAATAATTTAAACAAAATGATTTTTTGAAAGCCCTTTCGCATTGGATGGGGGTTGGATTCAAGCAATTTCCCCCTTGCTGCCTAATAGTGCCGAAAAAATTTTCGAGACAATCTTGATTTAAGCGTCGAGTGTATAAGGAACTAAACTCTAAACAATGAAATTTTTCCCAAAGACCTAAAAATGAATTTATTGTGATTTGCCACCCTTTCAAAAATTTAACTTTATTGGTAACCTCTATATTTTGTTTTAAAATTTTAATATTCTGAAAATATGTAAACATTTCCTTTAAAAAATCGACTTGGTAATCTGCTCCTTTGAAAGGTCTATTGTACTTGTATTACTGCCTGATATTTTTGAGGAATTTAAGATATCAAATAACTTATCAATTTTTTCTACAAATGACACTGTAGCGTTTGCCGAAGGGGGGAATTGTCCGAATTCAATAAAGGAATTAAGTGCCGCAGCTACCATTGCGCTGAAAACTTGGACGGCTAAACTAACCTTCAGTTTTTTAAAAGGATTCGAATTAATGTGTTCATCTGTAAATTTTGGACACAGCCGAAGAGCCAAAGGCTTATGTTTTTGTTTATTATAAATTTGGTCAATACCTATACGTTTTATTTGTACATCCTTCAGAGGTTTCGAATGTGTAATTGAAAAAATTATTTCGTGTTGATTTTAAGAGATGCGGCGCATCAAAAATATAAAATATTTTTTCGCTATCGACATAAAAGGAGTTTGGAGAGATACCAACTGATTTTGAAAATTGTACAAAATTTGATCCTTGATCAGACACTAACGCACTTACTAGTAATCCTACAGATTTAAGTTTCCTTATTGCTTCAAAAATAATAAATTTTAATTCCTCCCCTGAACAAGTATCAATAAAGAAATAAGCAACTGGTTGCTTCCACTTAGCAAATATTGCTCTAGCCATAATAGCTAAAACATATTTAGCAGGAGCATATCTTTTTTCCTTCAATGTATTATGAAAGCCAACAATGGTATCGGAAGATCTATTGTAAAATAAAAACATTTTTAATGACATTTCGTCAATACAAAGAATGCACTGTTTTGAAGAACCCTCTAAATTTGTAGCTTTTGATTTAATAACCTCAAAAATGAAACTGTTAAGACCTGCAGTTATATGCCATTTGCTAGTTATTCTTTGAAGAGTGCTTTTAGATGGCAAATAAAGTGGTTTCATTAAAAATCTATAAGCATTTGGGCTTAGAAAATAAATTGTTAAGGAAAATTGTTTCATATCTGAAGAGTACCGATATCCCTGTGGATCTTTTTTGGGATTTTCTAAATAATGCCTTACAAATAGTAGCATTGAAGCAGACAGTTTTTTCTCACAAATGGCAAGAAATTGTTCGTCATTTATTTCAGTGTCGGCACTGTCGACAGCTTGCTCCAACTTCGGATGCAACTTTCTTTGGAGTTTTTTTATTTGTAACTTTAATGAATGCTTTCTCGGACTATGTGCACTCAAACTAAGAGAAGTTTGTTGACTAGCATCTAAAAATAGAATTATTCAATAACAAAATAAGTAATACAAAAAATTACAATATATGTACACACACCCAAACTTATAATATGGAATCACTTAATATTTATTACAATTTATATTGTCGGGTTTTTCACATTTAAGAGGGGGTTCCCGACAGCGAAAGTGACGTTAGATTTTGTATTTTTTTAAGTTGTATAGCATAAAATCTAATAACATTTTACCTGGTAAAAATTTAGTACAAACATGTCTGTCTTCATTTTAATCATAAGATATTACAAGCAGTATTTTGTTTTATAGGTTATGAAAACCTTGGGAAAAATAATAATTCCAGTGCATGTGCTTTTAAGATCATATGATTAAAATGAAGACAGAGATGTTTGTACTAAATTTTTGCCAGGTAAAATGTTATTAGATTTTATGCTATACAACTTAAAAAAACACGAAATCTAACGTCACTTTCGCTGTCGGCAACTAAAAACACTTTTGACTTTCCATGACATATAATTTTTTTGACAAAAAAAATTATCGCAAATAATGCGTGATGTCATATTAGTTTGGGTGTGTATACTATAATAACAGTTTGTGAATATATATCATTACCTTTTGATGCAACTGAAAATTCGGTAATGCTGTGGAGATCGCCTATAGGTGACTGTGACAGATGGGGTGTACTTGGTTGATCCAAAGGTTGAGCGATCGAGACTGGTTGATCAAGTTCTCGTTGAGGTTCTAACAAAGTCAAATTGCTGCATACAGACACAGAAGGACTATGTGAAGAAGCCTCATCGATATAACCTAGTAAAAAAAATTAAATGCAGCAAAATTACAAGTATCAGCAAAAAATACATATTATTATCTAATAATGAAGGGGTAATTATGGGGTCAAAATGTCAAGAAAATCGGGCGGTGCATACACTAATTTCCATAATTACCAATGAAGGTACTTACATGATGAGAACACAGTTGGTATTGCTGTTTTCTTTAGCCCAGACTTCGACTGGTTTGCAAACATACTATTTTCAAAGTGCATTGAACAAACTTTATAATTAATAAAAAGCTGTGTGGGTGTTTTTTCTAACAAATCCTGCCTTCCACACTTTCTCGTCCATGCATAACACCTTGAAAAAAAATTAAAAACCATAGTTAGGTAGGTATTATCAGTAGGAAACCATTTGTGGGTTTTCTGGGGTAGGTAATACTCCAGTAAAAGGGGTAGTACCTACGTAGGACATACAATTTATAATACCTAAGGATATAATAATGTGGTAACAAGGTAGGGACAAACTACACATAGGTACCTACCTGTTTTCATCAGCAGGTATTTTGAAAAAACTTATCCCAACATTCCTCGTGTTGTTAGAACATCCACGAACACAGCAATAATTGCGGGGCCATTTCGTCACAAAACCTAAGCACAAAGTGGGTTTTCTGGGGCACAATGCACTAGTGTAAATACAGCAACGAAGTATTCGAAGTAACAACACAAGCAGTCAAGTTGAGCTGAATACATATTGTACACCTTATCTGGTCCCTGTTTTGGATACTTTTATCACAGTCATGATAATAATACTGGGCTTTTTTACTTAGAAATTGGTAATCGTTTTTCGTTTTATTGTTTACGTTTTATAAGGAGTTTAACCTCAATTGAACATACTGACGCTGTCTGGCGTCTGGCGTTAGGTGGCGCGTTAGTCGTAGGCCACGAACGACGTTGCCGGACTTCGTCAGCTTTTAAGCCTGACAATTTCCTTAAATTCATTTAGCTATTTTTATCGCCTTCAATTTAATATCAACCAAAATACTATCAAGGACTAACATTTTTATAAGTAAATTATCATCGATTTCATTTTATACTAAATTAATTTGCATTATATTTTTGTGGGTTGCCTTGGTTACCGGCTCCCGACTGGACGATCTGGCAGTACCGCAAGAACGGAATCTGTGGCGCCGCGCCGCGCTGTTGTCAAGCATTCCGCTTTCATAATCAAGTCCCAGAAAACAGGGGTCAGGTTAAGGGTTTTCTGGGCTCAGATAAATAGAATAAATGGTTCGTAAAACAATATAATTTTACTACCGGCACACATTAGATAATATTAATTGCTTTCATATTAATTTTATTGGTATACCTACCCAAAATGAATAAATGATAGTGAAAAATATGTTGACATGTTTTAACCTTTCTAAGGATCTGGCGGCCTAGCAATACTCTCCGTCCCCACCACCTCATAAAAATACTCCTCTGCCCTCTTAAATTAGCCAAGTGCCACTTCTGATTCGTCCTTTTCTGGGGTCTGACAGGGGACAACATCAACATAACCAGCAAATCCAAACTTCGGACAGTTTTGTTTTTGATGGTAACTTGTGCTTCTCGTTCCGATCACCGTAGTAGTCGGATGTGTCGTGACAATTAAAAGCGATAGAAGATTAGAAAAACTCCACGATCAACTGCAAATAGGTATTATACTAACTCCATCCTTTGTTAAAGGGAGTGGATAAAGGTCCGCGAGTCGCGGATCTTTAGTGTATTTTTTAAAGGTCCGCGACTCGCGGATCTTTAGTGTATTTTTTAAAGGTCCGCGACTGGCTGATCTTTAGTGTATTTTTTAAAGGTCCGCGACTCGCGGACCTTTAGTGTATTTTTTAAAAGTCCGCGAGTCGGGAAATTAACTCTAATCTACAATTACCTCAAAAAGAAATTGCGGAAAGCATATTAAAAAACTTAACGCTCAATAATACAGGGTACATATAGTACAGGGTAGAGAAAACGATGAAGTTGATCCCATCAATATTCATGAATTTTTTAAGGTTATACTGCAGAAAAGAGACACAGCTCCAGGAATGGATAACATTCCTTACCAAATGATCAAAAATCTGCCCATTGAAACAACCACGGCTTTAATAGATATACTGAATAATTGTCTGGAAACTAGCCAAGTTCCGATGCAGTGGAAAAAAATCCTTATCTTACCCTTTTTAAAACCTAATAAAGATCCATCAAACCCTCGTAGTTATAGACCAATAGCATTAGCATCTTGTATTTCCAAAATTTAGAATCCATTTTAAAAAATAGAATAGAGTGGTATTTAGAACATAAAAAACTTCTTCCAAGACAGCAGGTGGGATTTAGAAAGGGAAAAGGATGTTATGGCGCAATTGCAATCCTTAATCAGGTCATTCTATCGGGATATAGCCAAAATTTACTCACACTTGGTGTGTTCTTAGACATTGAAGGAGCATACGATGGAGTCATCACCCAAACATTATATAATTCAATGGAAAGTCTGGAGATTCCCCAGGTATACATAAACTTGATATATAACCTGATTTCAGATAGATAAATTTATGTACAAACAAATGGTGGAGACATAATAGGCCCCCAAATTAGTAGACAGGGTTTAGCACAGGGATCTCCTTTAAGCCCCCTGTTATTCAATGTTTATACCACTTCATTACATAATGTAATTCCAAAAAACATAAAAATGATTCAGTATGCAGACGACATAGTATTACTAGCGTCGGGCAAGAAACCAGAAGTAATAATACAACAAATGAATGTAGCATTAGGAAAAATCAAAACATGGCTGGAAAGCCATAATTTAAATATTGCATCATCAAAATCTGGTGCAATATTATTTAGAAAAGGAACAAGTCACAAAGTACTTCCCAACCTAATATATAATAATGCAAGTATCCCATGGAGACCAAACATTAAATATCTAGGAGTAACACTGAATCAAAGAAATAGTTGGACAGAACACATAAATAATACCATAATTAAATCACAAAAAGGGTTAAACATAATGAGGAGTTTATGCGGGGTATGGTGGGGTGCTGACCCGATGACCTTGTTGATGGTATATAAAGGAATGATAAGAGCACATCTAGATTATGGTAGCTTTTCGTTTAATCCCCTAAGTCAATCAAACTCCAACAAACTTAATAAAACCCAGTATTCAGCTATTAGAATAGCCTTAGGGGCAATGAAATCAACTCCGATATACGCTTTACTTGCGGAGGCAGGAAAAATATCATTAGATTGTCGTAGAAGATGGTTAGCTAACAAATTTGTTGCAAATAAATATTCTGAAAAAAATAACCCAGTCATAGAATCAATTAAAACGTTAAGACGCGAAAGTAGGGCTAGTCGGTACTGGAAAAACCGAAAAACTTCTTATCTAGTTTTAGCACTAATGTCAGTGGAAAAATTTGATACCAATATAGCAAAACATGATATTTTACCAATGCTTGACATAGAACTAATATATCAATGCCAAAATGTACAAGTCATAAGGTGGGACAAACGCAAAAGCGACGCAGTATCTAATAGGGAATTTATCAATTATTTTAAAGAAAAGTACGGCAACTATACGTTTATTTACACAGATGGGTCTTTAGATCCAAATTCTCATAATGTAGGGGCAGGAGTATATGTACCAGAACTTAAACATAAATTCTCTTGTAGGCTCCATGACTATTTACAAATATGTTCAGCTGAAGTTATAGCAATAAATAAAGCGATTTGTATCTGCCTACAAAAAAACATAAAACAGGCAATCATCTTCACAGATTCCAAAAGTGCAATAGATAAAATTACTAGCACAAAAAAATTAACACAACAGGCTGTAGGGTTTACGAAAAGATTACTTCTAGAAGCAAATAGCTCAGACCTTGATATAAAACTAGCTTGGATCCCAAGTCACTGTGGTATAGAGGGAAACGAAATTGCAGATCAGTTGGCTAATGTTGGCCGCTGCCTCAATATCCCTTATGCTTGTAAACCGGAAAGTGAAGACATAATTCCGACCTTAAAAAAACAAACGATTAATGAATTTAAATCTGTCTGGAAGAGAGAAAACCAAACCAAAAAAAGTTTTTATATTCAAGTAAACTCTGAATTCTCGCTTGAACCTTGGTATGCTAAACACGAATTGGTTAATAGAAGACACATTACTACATATATAAGGTTGAGGACAGGCCACTCGCTAACTCCGTTCACCAGTTCAGGATCGGAGTGCGCGATGATCCCTTTTGTAGATGTGGAGAGGTGGGATCCCTATCACATACTTTGTTTGAATGTCCCTTCAATTTTAATCCACTATATGATCTCTGAACTAGCAAAAAATGGTATTCCCACACCAATATCAGTAATATCATTGTTAAAAAACACAAGTGAAAGTGCTATAAAGATTATTGAAAAATTTTTAGTAATGAATAACATTGAACTGTAACTAAGACATAATGACAACAAACTATTTACATTACAATTTAAACATATAAAGTAGACAATAACATCCTGCTATCAGAACCTGGGCTTCTTAACCTATTCCGAGGTACCATTTCGGGTTGTGGAATGCTCCTCCGGTACCCGGGAGCGAGAAAAGTCTATACCTATGTTGTGTTGTCTTTCTAACAGTCACCTAGTAAAGCAGTAAGAAGAAAATAAAAGAATCAAGAATAAGCTAAAATTAAAACCAAAAGGAGTGTTACGTAACCGCGTGACGTCGGCGAGACACTCGGCCCTGGGTCAATAGCCACGCAGCTTAGCCCAAAAACCCAACAAGAAGAAAAAGATGATAGCTTGTGTCGTAGAAACATATTGTTTATTATTATCTTCTAGTCTAAACAATAATAAAGAAGAGGAAGGCAGGAGTATAAAGGATTAATTTTTCTACATACTGTGGGGAAAGGTAGGTAGGAAATCCCAGATTAAATTATCTTAATGTAATTAATTTATTGGGTTTACAGCTTAGGTATATATTTATCGTTTACAGGTACAAGTTTATCAGTATTATACTCAGACTAAAGGTATTTAGTAAGAGATTTCTGGTAAAATAAAAAATAAGCCCTAGTTTCTTTTTATCTGGCGCAGTGGGCACTGTCACAAACATTTTGTTAGTATTATCGGACGTAGGTATTTGTGCAATAGCTAACAAAGCACTTTTTCGTCATTGTGAATAAAAATACACTCAAATATAACTCCTTTCCATGATTCTCAGTATTCTGCTTCGTCGTCGAAATAGTTCACACTGTCCACAGTGGTGTGCACTGTCGAACGTCAAGCGTTTATTTACTCAGTTGTCAGATTTAATCGGGGTATGATCCTAAATTATTTCACTTTCATGTCACAACAGAATAGGTATTCTAAATATAAAATTATATTATGAAAAATCGATTATACATATTATTAAAAAGTAAAATATAACTAATGAAATAGGTATCATAGTTCAATCTGCTCGAAAACGCACAGCCTGACAACAGTGGAATTTCTAATCTAACAGTGGAACTTCTAATCTGGGCATCGTTCTGTGACATGCTTCACAGTGGTTTACGGCATAACCGATACATCCAAGTTGGAAGAGGAAGAGATCGCAGAGTATGTTTACATAGGGAAAAACCTTGATATAACTATTGTGACGTAAATTTTTAAAAATCGCTCAAATTGGCGGGAAAACAGAAAGTGGATTTTCTCTAACAAGGCTGTAAAATAGCAAATTACATATACTACGATATTGTTGAAGGTAAAAAGAATCCATTGGCACTAAATTTGAAAAACCGTAAACTTCCCTATTAGGTAATGCTAATTGGAATTGGGGCTAAATCAGTACCTATATAGGTAGGACACAAGAATTATTTTATAGACACTGCTGAAAGCCAGGGGAATCCGGCCTTTGAGAGCCGGCTTCCTTTCGGGCTTTCGGGCTGCCAAATAATTTACATTGTGTGGGCTGTCCGCGTAGCGTATATTTTCTGTAAGGTAAACCTGGGTAGCAGTGAGACATTCAAAATATCCTTGCTCCTATAAATAGCTAAATAGCTCATAGGTGGGAGTGATGGCACTATGTGTGCGTAATGGCACAGACCTTCTGTGGTAATGGCAAGACCCAAGGTCAGTCTTCTCCACTACTTTCACACGTCCCTTCCCCGCCCATTCCATTCAGTTTAGAAGTTGTGATGTTGCTGTGAAGATTGCAGGCCAATTCTAATTTTTTAACGGTTAGATGTTTAGATTTAGCTTTTGCATGAACTGTCAGAAAACTGCGACGGTTTTTTTTTTAATAAATACGGGTTGTATCCTATATAGATTTGAACGGTGTTTGGTTACCCAGGTTGCCCTACTTATCCCAGCAGGAAAAGAAGTTTATTATTTACGCAAACGTTTCAATTTATTTAAAACCTTCTTCATAGTGCTTTGAAATATGGACCCAAACGACAAATTATTATAGTTTTGTGCAGGCGCGGTCATATCCATTTGCGAAGGGGGGGGGCATACCTGGATATGTAGGACTCCTTTAGGCGGTTTTTAAGTACCTACTAATAACAATAAAACTTATCACAAAAAAATATATTCCTCACAAAAATAACAAAAATAAAAAATATTATATTTTAAATGAAAATTATGTAAATCCACACAGATTGAGTTCACATAAGGTGTAAATAACAACAAATTTTCGAGTTGAAATTCGAGCTTCTGAGGATCAGCCCTGCTTGGTTGTAAACTAATTTGTGACATAATTTTACATTCGAAAAATCACGTATGCCTTGGAAATTGTGAAGACACTAATTTTCCACCTCAGTAAAGTGCCCTTTTTGTAGGTTTTACGGCAAAATGTTATTAAGCAAACTTGTTTAGAATGAAAAGCTGAGTGGGTTTGCAAAATTTCGAAAGTCTAGGCCTATACTTTGAATTTTTGGCATTTTTCACACTTTTTTAGAGAAGTGCATTTTGTGTAGTTTTATATCAAAATGTTATTAAGAAAACATGTTGACAATGAAAAACTGGATAGGTGTGAAAAAATTTAAAAAGCCTAAGTCGACTTTGATTTTTTCTGCTAAAAAATTAAAACTCACAAAAATCAAAGTAGACCTAGGCTGTCGGAATTTTTCACAACTATCCAGTTTTTCAATGATAACAAGTTTTCTTAATAACATTTTGATGTAAAAACTACACAAAATGCACTTTTCTAAAAAAAAGTCGGAAAAATGCTAAAAAATCAAAGTATAGGCCTAGACTTTCGAAATTTCGCAAACCTACTCAGTTTTTGAATCTGAACAAGTTTCCTTAATAACATTTTGCCGTAAAACCTACAAAAAGGGCACTTTACTGATGTGAAAAATTAGTTTTTCATAATTTCCAAGGTAATTTTTCGAAAGTAAAATTATGTCACAAATTAGTTTCAAACCAAGAAGCGCTGATCTCTAGATTTTTTTTGTCATTTACACTTTATGTGAACTCAATCCGTGGACACTGTAGGTTAGATAATATTAATATATTACCTAGTAATATTATTCGTATCTATTTTTCACAATTTTAGTACTAGAATTAAAGAACATCTCAGCTGTCTCAGATTAAGCTCTCGCAAATCAAATTTCGCAGACCACTTGATAGAAACTGGACATTCCTTTAACGTAGATGCTGGTCTTAAGGTATTACATGTTTGTAACAAAGGACCGATATTAAACAATCTAGAGTCTTTGGAAATTTATCGTCACTTTCGAAATAACAATAATATTACACTTAATACACAACTGGATTTTGAAGCCTCTCAAACATTTTCTTACCTTTTTAGAGGATTACATTTATGAATCTAGCCTACTAATTTCCACCGCATTTATGGTCAAACATACGCCTCCTTTTTTGCTGTTTTTGCTTTCTTTGTGTAGTTTAAAAAATTTATATATTTCTAAAAATTCCTTTACTTGCTCTTCAGACACCACCACATAAACTATGTAATTTTAACAACAATTTTAAATATTTTAACATTTTTAAATGTTTGTTGATGTTATTGTACGTATATGTTGTATGACAAGATTGTAATAATCGAGTAATTACCTGTTTTCAACTAAAGTTGGACCTTTAACATCGTTCTTTTCTTGTTTTTAGTCTAGGCCTGATGATGTAATTATATTAAAGGTTACGAAACCGGTCGCCAAATAAAATTAAGAGCTGTGAGAATTAAGACTTTCAAAATACAATTTTTTATATCCTACGACTCACATTAGGGTGAAAAACCAATTCAATCTATAAATTTTAGTAACTGGTTTTAACCTAAGTGGCGAACAAAACTAGCTTATAGCATAAAGTGATAACAAAACCTGCGGAAATAGTACGTGAATTTAGCTCAAATTATTCCAAGAAATAATACCAAAATTTTTGGCACACAAGTTAATTAGTCTTAGGGATGTACCGGAATTCTGGCGGTACCACTAAATCCGGCCGATCCGGTCAATTGGCCGGAACTACCGTTTTTTTTGAAAATTCTGAAATAGGTTAAACATAAGTAAAAAGCAAGAAAAACATTTCTACTTTATCAAATCACATTTTCTAACAAATGCATTTTATAAAAATAAACATTAAACTCTGGTATCATTTTACCTATACCTAGGTAATAAAAAAACAGCACAAAGAATAGGCAATAATATAGGTACATTTTTTCTAAACCAAGGTACATTAAAAAATAAAAATCCCTTGAATCAAAAACTAATATTCATAATCTATTTTTTTTTAAATTGTGATGAATAAATAAGAGCTTTTCTGCATTTTCAGAATTAAGCCTGCACTTATTGTCAGCATATACCTGCAGTGAGCACGTAAAGGTTGGAATAAATTCGGTAAAATGCTGTACTGTGCGATTAAAAAAAAAACGCTTCGACACGTCCAACATAATTTTGAAAGGCGCATATTTTGACATATTTGTCTATCTATATATCTTTCAAGGCCTATACTATAAAGACAGGCCCTGGCGCACAAAAATCACGTGACCATCTTAGTCAGACGTTACATATCATTTGTCACATAACCGAAAGCGGCAGCTTGGGTTTTGAGAAGTTTTTAATGATTAAAGTGTTTTTAAACGTCTTAGTTTATATTTTAGAAACAAGTTTGTGTCTAGTGCGCGTGTGTCCTGGCGGAGGGGAACCGCCCAGGTGTTATTATGGCGTCTGGGTGGGAGTCGTGCCGTCCAAGAGTATTGGTGCCGCTCGCACCGACGCGACGCGACGCGTGAGCGCTGTAAGGGGAATTCTCCCCCGAACCACAGAATAGGGAACCCGGAATGGACTATTATGGACATGGGACAGTATTAGTATTGGACAGTGGAGCCTGAGACACAGAGGGATGAACTGCTTACGGGAGATCCGCGAGTTCAGACGGCCCGGGTGGCTGGAAGCCGTTCCCGTTGACCACGTTCGGGTTTGTGTATTTATTGTATTCACCATTCACCTTGTGCGAAATAAATCAGTGTTGTAACGTACTCGAGGATTTTCGTTGTCGACCCACGCCCTGATACGGTTTCTATTTGGTCTTTCACGCTGCCGATCAACTGAGACGTCGTCAGTATTTACAGTATAACTATGAGGTACGTTTTCATTTTTATTTCGTAAAAAATAACCTAAATACCAAATATTGGGTCTGTTTATATTATATTTATACATATTACAAAAGCCAAGAAGAAAGTGTCGCCATAACAAACATTTGTTTTGCCTCGGGATGAAAATTTCCGCCAAAAATGGATTCGTCAAATCCCAACTGAGATTTAATTTCTAAAAAACCCTTAAGTATGTGTGGCTAACACATTTTCAAGAAAGTGAAACAATTAAAGTGGACAAATGTGTTGTGGGATGAAAATACCTATAGAGAATATCACCTAAGCTATAAAGGAACAATTTTTGAGAATGTGCCAAAATATTGTGAGTGCAGTGCCGTTTAACTCTCAGCCTAAAACAGCTGTTGAAGCAGGTTGAAAATTTTGAAAAAACAATTAGAGAAAGCTTGGATGCACAAACCCAATAATGTAATATATGAAAGAAAAAAATTTTTTTTCTACTTATCTCCAAAAATGCCTTTTATTATATTATAAGACTAAGTTGGTCACGTGACTACGCGATTATGCGTTAGCGCCGTGGGCTGTCTTTATCGTTGGCCTCGTATATTTTTTAAATGGCAACCACTATTTTTGATAGCGTCATTTAAAAAAGGCACTTTCCGTGTATCGGTACGCAAATAATAATAATAATAATATATTACATAAAAAATTTTTTTCATAAATTTTAAATTTAACATACATTATTAAGTTTTTAGACATTTTTTTATAAGACGACTGTATCTACATTGTAGTAGTTATTTTTTGCTCAGTTCCATTTTTAAGCAGGCTTAATTTTTAATCGAACAGTACAACATTTTACCGAATTTATTCCAACCTTTGCGTGCTCTCTGTATGTTACCAATTTCGGAAAATAGTCTCTTATAAATATTTTGGTATAGAACAAAATTTTCGAAGTTTTTTGAAATTTGAAAAAACTTGTTTAAAAATTTTAAAATAACGTTGAGTTGTTGAAATTTGAAATACTTCTATTTAGGTCCTGGTCCGGCCGGAATTCCGGTGGTCCGGTCCGGTTAGCGGCCGGAATTCCGGTTCGGCGTAAAAATGCTGCCGGGCAGAACTTCGCCCGGCAAGTGCTGGTCGGCGACGACGACTTTCCGTTAGGAGTAACCCCTTTTATATCAGCTTGGTTCTTTGTTCTCTCCTCGATTCCAGGATTTGCACGTGTTCTTTAGAACGCTTTTGTGGGCGGATGGAATGTATAAACAACATGATTTTAGCGCAAGTTTTTCCAAGAATACTAATAACCGTAGCGAACTTTTCTGGCGTTTTGATAATTACAAGATGTAAACAACATGGTTTTTCGTTTAACTTAATGATCCTGGTTTCCGGTGGTTTGAATCATAACCCTATGATTCCTCGCAGAAGAATTTCAAGGCTTTAGCTAACATTGCCTCGTGTTATTTGGTAAAATAAAATAAGATTTTTGGTTGGTATCTACGGGGCACCTCATTGGTATCTACGGGGCACCACAAAAATATGGATCCGCGGCATTGATCCTTAATAGCTTTATCTGTGTGATTTACTAATTGTCCTACTTACTGGGAGTACTTACTACGAATTTGTAGAGTTTTATCGGGAAAAGTCGGCCCTAGCCGCAAATTGTAACGAAGACTAAATAATAGTAATTGCTCCCTGCCCCGCACACACATTTACTTGCTTCTGGGGTACTTGTTAGGAGTATTGTGATGGTGAAAATTATTATTATTATTATTATTATTATCCGTTTTTACTACTATCCATAAACTATGAGATTTTTTAAGATATATCTCACTGATTTTAAGAGATTAAACATACAGACCTATATAATGGATATACAATACACAAAATATACAATGGGTGTCCACACCGAATGAAACGCCAACAGGTGAAATCGCTTTGGTTGGTCAACCTACATATTTATTTTTTGATATCGTAATATTATGTACATTGAAAAGTAATAAATTTTAAATTAATATGATATCTTCTTTCTTTTCTTCCCCATCCGGAAGACGCTGCTGCCTGACCTTAATTTGCGACCAAAAATATCCACATGATTCTGTGACCGGAAGGATAATCGCCTGTGTGCAGGGTCTTATGAAATCCCTTGTAGAGTTGCAAGATATTCTCCAAATTCGAAGGCACGGTGTTAGGCACCAAATATGCTAAAACAATAAAGATATTAATGTTACGGGAATATGATAACAATAATAGTAGAATCTTCTTTGCTGTCATATAGTAGTACCTAGTATTTTGTCCGATTGCAGTAATTCCCAGAATAGGAAAAAAACATAGGTAGATATATAACTATAGTAGGGTATAGGTCAGGGCAGGGCCGTATATAAGGGGGGGTTTAGGGGGTTCAACCCCCCCTCCATGATGGTATATATAAAATTAATTAACACGCCCGGCGCCCGCCAAAATGGAAAAATTAATAATCGTGCTGGCCAATGGTACTGCTTGGACGATTGTACTGCTTGGATGATTGTAACATGTAACATGCCATCAAGGTCAGCGTTTGCGTTTTTCAATATACAAGGTGAGTTTTTTTTCTCGATGATCACTATATGAGGATCTCGGAAACTAGCAGAGCTAGAACAAAGGTTAAATGGGAAAAGAATTGCGGTTTTGAATGCTCAATGTAATGCCCCTTTTGTAAAAAAGTTCATGGCTCACTAGATTTCTTTTTGTGGGGAACAGTACAAAACAAGTAGGTATATGAGACAATTGTTGAATTAAGAGCAGCTGTTTTAGAAGCAATTGCCAGTATTGACAGGCGCTCTCTAAGAAAGGCGACAAATTCAGTTTAAAAAAATGCAATATTTGCATAAATAATGGTGGATTGTTTGAACACATTTTTTATTTTAAAAGGTGACCTTTTAAAATAATAATAATTTGATTTGAGTCTTTTAATTTTTGTTTTATTTTGTTACATTTTGTTACCAGCTAAAAATAAAATATTTGAAAGTTTGAAGTATGTCTTATTATAAAATAGAACGTACCTAATTATGAAAATATTCCATGGCTGACTGTGAAAATTTAAAAAAATCAGAAAATTTGCCAGCTCTTTTATTTTTTTTAATAACTATGCCGAGTATTATATCTTTGAAAAGCTCAAAAAATGGCCGATTTGATAAGGCCACAGCCAACTATGATTTACATTTAAAAAACAAAAGTTTATGTCATATCTCAAAAATAACAAACATAAAAAATTAGATCAGATTATCTTATTAAGCCCAAAATTATCTACAATTTTTGTCTCTACAGTTTTTCTGTATAATGAGAAATAACGGAGCTGCGAGATCTGATGAAATAGCAAAAACTCACTTTTTTCAAAATATCTAGTGAGCCGTAAACTTTTTTAAAAATCCAAACGGGGCATTACATTGAGCATTCAAAACAGCAAATCTTTCCCCATTTAACCTTTGTTCTAGCTCTGTTAGTTTCCGAGATCCCCATAGTGGTCATCGAAAAAACTCACCCTGTATATTTGGGGATAATGCTCAAAAAGTTAACCTTAAACCTAACCCCCCCCATGGAAAACTCCTAGCTACGGCCCTGGGTCAGGGTATAGGCGGTCAAGGTTAGTTGCTATAGGCTTAATTTATCGGAAGATGAGTCGAGGCATACGATTCCCGTGTACCTCGGATGAGTTGTTGCAATGGATATCATCATCAGATTTCAATTGGTTTTGCATAAAAGTAATGACTCTGAGATAAAGAAAAAACATGTGGGATATTGCCTCATAGGCTTGCAAGTAAATTTTTGAGATAGTAATCAAAGCAGTATGAAAATTTGACACTAAGAATGACACTGTCAGTTTACCTTTAAAATAACTCATGATGATAATGTTGCTATCAATGCAGGTCGAACTTTTGTAATCGCTAGGTAGCGCTATCTGTCAACCTTGACAGGGGAGTAATCGCTGCCGTGGTTCGTTGAACGACCAATTTATAACTTGGTGTTGTCTGTCATCAGATTTTTTTTGTAAATTAGGTTGGTTTAGGGACTCTTTAAAATAAGGGGACCCAGCATGTCACAGTCATTCACACAGGAAAAGTGAAGCCTTGGGGGGAAGTTTGTTTTCTGTATACTCCAAGGAGACCACATAAGTGGGCTGGTACAAGGTTATGTTATATGTCAGTGTCCAACTGCCATCAGGCCATCAGGTTTTATGTGACATGCCAGTGCCATAGATTCTAAAGGAGGCAAAACATTTCCCATCATAGTTCACAATTTTTAAGTTTTCTAACTTCCAGATATTCAGATGTGTCAATTAAAGGTAATGCAGCCGCCTGTAGTAGTCCCAATAATTGCAACCAGATTTTTCTTGTCTCACCTTTAGTAATCCTACAATTCCCCTTACGTGGGCATTACGTATAAGTAGGTAGTTCGAAACAAATCGTATTTCGAAAATTTAAAATTATTAAGCAGGTAGCTTCAGGCAGGTCTTTTTTTAAACAGTTTTTACCTACAACTAAGTATAAGTTTATTTTACGTTTGTGAGGTACCTTGGGAGAGAAATAAAATTACAAAAATTTTATAATGATTAGAACTAAGTACAAGACCTAATCTTATTAGTCCATCCCGAAATCTGTGAAAGTTCTTTGGGGGAAGAAAGTTCAATTACGTACCTATTATACCTACATATTACAAATAGTTTGAGGAACCTGGTAACAACGTGCAATAGCGAGAAATTCTCAAATAAGCAAAATCGGCACTGACTAACCATACTTATATTACTTAAATTCCTGTAAATAATTGCAGGAAACCAAATTCAAATATAAAATAAATTTGATTCATTTGGCACTTGCCATCTTCTGTGTTTGTTGACAGAACATTGTCAAGTCTAATTTTTAGAAATCATGGAAACCATTATTAATTTTTACTAACAATCAAAGTTCCTACCTGTTATATTCATAGATTCTCCAATAAAATGGCATACTTGGCATCATTGAGACCATTAGAATGAGGAAAGAAACGGCCTCACTTTGGAAAGTATAATGCTGTGTCCCCTTACTTTAAAGGGTCCCTGGGTTGGTTTATGTATTTATTTTCGATATTTTCTATTTTCGTTTTGAAATAACTTGATTTTCTGTGTATATTTTACCATTTTGGCTAATTTTTATAATGACGACCAAGAAATAATAAACAACTGCACACAGTTGGTGATACAAGAAGCAGTTATAACCACTTTTCCACAATTGTCTTACAATTTCCAAACCTCATTTTTTATTTATTTATTTATTGAGTGAATAATTATTCTTTTTTGGAAAAATAAACAAAATTAACGATACCCCAAAAATAATTTCGAGGTTAAGCGTTTCAGAACAACAGAGAGAGCAGGAACGATAAAAAAGGATAGAAACATGATAAGTCCGCTACCAAGAAAATCTAGCAAAATTGCTTAAAAATGATAATATAGACACAAAACCATTACTAATTCGAACAATCAAAATACCCAAATTTGACGTAAAATACTAGTATTGTGCGTACACGGCACAGTTATGTTTCTAGATATAGAAAAATACTCTAAGGCACTTAAACTATTTACTACGTTCCAAAAAATAAAAATAAAAACTTTTAGTTACTTAATAATAGGGCAGCTCAGACGTCAAAAATTAACAAAAACAAGATAGCTTACTTTTGGTCAGCTTAACGGACAGCATCCCAGCAAACAAATCATCCGTGGCCAATGTCTGGGCCAATGTAGGCAATGTCGGCAAAGTGTTGGCCATTGGCACCTAATATTGGCCCAGAAGACATATGACACTCGCCATTAAATTATAGGTTGGCCTATGCCAGTTTTATGCCGGCAAATTGAAGGCAATCGTTACGTATTCAAGACGTAAATATCCAGTATTGGCCCAGACAGTATTTGACATTGGCAGTCGACGGGTGAATCCTACGTTGATTTGATACTGGCAAAATACTGGTTTATGGCATCGGGCGGTATTGGCCAAAATTGTCACGTCACAAAAATGCCGCAACGCGATTGGCAAAAACCGTCAGGTGACTTCACGGATCCTGCGCTCTTCTGCGGGAGAGAATAGGAGACCGGAGAGGACGCGAACCGGTGACGGACGTCGGCCATTGTGGTTGTGTAACTTGTGTTTGTTTGATGCATTGTTGTGGCCCATGGCCCATATGCTGTGTCTTGTATATTCCAACGTCCTCCTGAGGGTTGTTGTCCAGATTTCAGCCATAGAGGAAGATATAAGAGTACTCCTTTGTAATCTTTCGTACATGAACTGAAGGTAAGTACCTATACAATTTAATAATCTTCTGATGTTTTTATAAGGATATGTAGTGTAGATATATAATGCCACACAACAATCGTTATTATGTAGACAAAACCCTCAGCTGGCAAAATGAGAAGAAGAAGAGTCCCACGGTCCGGCAAAGATGAATAAAACAACAAATATAGGAAATAAATGTCAAACCGATAATAACCTCACTTAATTTGCCTGGCGTGTCGGATCATTAACAAAACAAGGGTTCCAGCGATCTCCGGCCGGGTAATTCACATTCAGCACCTTTAAAAAAACCATTATACATCCCAAAAATATTCCACAGGTATCAACTGGTGAAATACTGACAATCAAGCCCGGCAACGGAGCAAATTACTGCCAAGTTTACCAGCACTTCCTAGCACCAAGGCCTCGTATACAAGCCAAGACTGGGTCCGCAATGCATGAAACAGTAAGAATTTCAAAGCTTCGACCTATTTGGGTTTTAATAACGACTCGTTTTAGTATTCGTTGAACTCCCTATGTCTGCGGTTACAATGGAGCCCGGCGACAGTGATTATTGAAGTGGTCGATGAAAACATATGCAACTCGTGTGAAACAGTTTACCCTATGAAGATGTCAATGGTAAATACAATGATTCAAACTTAATACTGTGTTTGTTCTTACTTTGGAAAAGAAGTCTATTCGAAACCAGTATTTGAACACATATATCTTAGGAAGTGGCTATTTATACGTCCGACGGATACAAACGTCAGTATACGTCTTGCGCTCTCATTGGCGGGCTGAGTCACGTGACTTCTTTGGACGTGCATTTAACTCCGTACACGTCTGAAGCCGAAGTAAACTAATATTTAGATACGTCGGAAGTGCATTTTTCTCAAGCATCTTTGCAATAAGGAGCGTATGCACTGCTCCTTTTTGGGTGATAGACGCTGCCGTATGAAAAAAGTAGTGGTAATAATTGCCAATGGTGTAACTCACCCCCGATTTTCTTGAAATTTTGGCTAGGTAGGTACCCCGTATTTTCGCCCGATGCGACGTTCGGCGTTGTAACCCACCCCCGATTTTCTTGAAATTTTGGCTACCCCCCGACATTCGCCACCTGCGATGCCCCCGACATTGTCGGGGGGTAGCCAAAATTTCAACAAAATCGGGGGTGGGTTACATCATTGTAAATAATAAAATAACCACTTCATTTTTCATTCCGCAGCGCCCATCGCGGAAAAAGTAGGGCATACGCAATATAAAATGAGACAAGATAGGTCTGAATAATCTCGGACATCATCCAATCGACTTAGTAAACAAGCCGATTCATAATCCATCGGACGGTAGAAGTAAGGTTATGTGTCACGTGGCTCAATCGACCAATGAGAGCGCAAGACGTATACTGACGTTTGTATCCGTCGGACGTATAAATAGCCACTTCCTATATCTTAACATATTATTAATTTTTTATATACAGAGTGTCTCACTTAAGAGTGAAACAACTCTATAACTTCTTTAATTTTTAACCGACCAGAACGAAATTTTTACCAAAGGTAGATGGCATTGTTGCCTACTTATTTCCAAAAAATTAGTTGCCTACTCCAAAGTCAAAGCCACCTGCGATGACACAAACCAGGCTAAAAATCCGAAAGTCATATTAGGCATTTTTTTTTTTCAAAAAAAATTACTAAAAAAAGTTGTTCAGAATCGATTCAGAACCCTAAATCCAAAATTTTGTCAAAATCAAAAAATATTAATTTAAAAAAATTAAATTCGAAAAACAGCAATTTAATAATTTTCTGTGTTTAGAAAAGTGCGCGATGGAAGTTTTGAAGGCAAATTGTTTTCATAAAGTAATTATTTTAAAATAAAAGCTACAAAACAAATTTTAAAATATTAAATTTTAAATTTTTACTTAAATTTTATTTATTTAATATTTTTTGATTTTGACAAAATTTTGGATTTAGGGTTCTGAATCTATTCTGAAAAACTTTTTTTAGTAAATTTTTTGGAAAAAAAAGTGCCTAATATGACTTTTGGATTTTTAGCCTCGTTTGTGGCATCGCAGGTGGCTTTGACTTTGGAGTAGGCAACTAATTTTTTGAAAATAAGTAGGCAACAGTGCCATCTACCTTTGGTATAAATTTCGTTCTGGTCGGTTAAAAATTAAAGAAGTTATAGGGTTGTTTCACTCTTTAAGTGAGACACTCTGTATGTAAATGTATTTTTAGGTGCTGCGCAATTAAATCTAAAAAGAAAAAAATGCAGCAAAAAAATTGGGTTAGAATAAATAAAAAATCTCAGGTGAGCAAAAGAATGGTTACCTATAGAATATCACAGACCTTGTATATAGGTACTCGCAGGTCTGCGTCTCTATGCTGTAGAAAAATAGAAACTTACCTACCTAAGACTATGATGTGTAATAAATTCAAAGAAAATATATTGGGCCAGTATAATATCAGTATGTTGAACATCCGGCAAAGTAACAGTGGCCGACCTCTGGCCAGTGTGACCTATTTGCATTGGCCCAGTATAGATTGCCACTGATTCGCCGTTACGGCAATTTCTGGCCAGCACCTAATCGGCCACAGATTCGCCGGATGAAAATGTTTGCTGGGTATACTTGTACTAAGGTCGGTTCTTGGTGTGACTCTGTGGCAGGCAAGGCAGCAGACTCTGGATGTTGTTTCGGGCAGTACTTCACCCTACAATTGGTGGTCGGAGACTTCTCTCATGGCTGGCTCGGCATCGGACGCTCGCTGGTTTGTCGGGCAGAGCTTCGCCCGGCAAGTGGTGGCCGGCGACTTCCCTGACTTTTGGGAGTATCCCCCTTTTATAGCAGCTTGGTTCTTTGTTCTCGCCTCGATTCCAGGATTTGCACGTGTTCTTTAGAACGCTTTTGTGGGCGGATGGAATGTATAAACAAGTTTTCCAAGAATACTAATAACCGTAGCGAACTTTTCTGGCGTTTTGATAATTATAAGATATAAACAACATGGTTTTTCGTTTAACTTAATGTTCTTAGTTTCCGGTGGTATGACTCATAACCCGATGATTCCTCTCAGAAGAATTTCAAGGATTTTAGTTAATATTGGCACGAGTTATTTGATAAAATAAAATAAGAATTTTTGGTGGTACATACGGGCACCTCAATTTTCTATCATTTTTAATATTCAAGCTAGCATATTAGAATCTCTGGCTTGGAACCGTGGGAACGAAGTAATTAACAGTAGGTACCTACAAAGCAAAAATTTATTATAATCCCGCCGGTAGTAAATAAAATAAGGAAAAGTTTCAAGTTTGCTGACAAGAAGCATGTGAGGCGGGAGATTCAGCTTCAACTGTTAGTTGGAAGTAAAAACTTTTTTTAATATTTAGTTACTTGCTTTCGCCACCAGACTTTTTCCTGCACAATATTAATAAAGCTTTATATCCCACCATTGCTGCACACACGGTTAGAATTTCATAAAAGAGTAAAAGAGTAAACGATGTTAGCATAATAAACGATGTTAGCATAATAATCCACTACTATACGTTTGTTCTAAAAATGAGGTCAGTTTACAGTTTCACCAAACCTATGCAATTTATTACGGCTTTAAATTTCCCTAGAGCTGAATTACCCTTCAAAAGACTAACGAGGTGAACTAAGACTTGGGCATTTTTACCTTAAACGATAGACAGGCAAACGAAACTCCCAGGATACAAGCAGCGATTGGAGCACATATGATGGAAAGGAGAATGTAGCACCCGTTTCTGGATATTTTGAAGCACTGCTTGCTGACAGCCCATGCACATTCTGGACTTCTCGTGAACTCTGAATGGGGCTCACCAAATATATCTTCCCAGGATACCTAAAACAATAAATAAGAAGTGGGTTTGTAGTTGGTTCGTAGTTGGTTTGTAGTATGTTAATTACACATAAATATGAACCCCAAATATTTAAAATGATACGGAAAGATTAGAATCAGGAATTTAAAATAATCCGAGTCTTTGGACTTTTCTAACGAACTACCTATTGAATCTATCAATAAATTGCGATAATGTTCCTAACAATGATAATGAATGATTCTGTTGTGTTATTACATTGGTAACTAAAAGTTATACAAAATAATGGACAACGGTGATCTAAAAAAGTTGACACAGAAACTTGTTTGGGGCAGTAAAAAACAGCGCATTTGCTGCCACAGTTCAACGTTCGTCAGCCTGGGGTCCCCACGGCTATAACTACTATGAGACTGCTAGAATGAGGTACATGAGGGTCGGTGGTAGGTATCTATCGCTCCAAATCACAATAAAAGCCAAGTCAAGGAATCGGTAATTTCACTAATTGGCGTGTCTTTGTTAAAAATTATTTCTGCAGATATTTGTTTGCTGACGTTCAATACCCAAGGAAATATTAAGGAAAGGGTGTATAGTTCCCAGGGCTTACAAAACTCGACAGTTTTAAAATATTGCAAAGATAATATTTTATTTGCTCATGCGTTTAGTGGTTGCGACACCTCGTCTGCTTTCTTTGACAAAGGAAAATCGCAGACCGTAAGCTTAATAAATACAAGAAAGGATTTACAAGAAGTGGTCGCCGTATTCAATAATCCTTCATCGGCAAAAGATGACATTGCAAGAGCTGGGGAGAAATTTACGCTTGCTCTATATAAGGCACCCCGACAAGATGCCTCAATTCTGCAGCTCATATCTTGCGGCTGTAAAAAGGGCTGTGGAAAGCGTTGTACATGTGTAAAGGTTGTTTTGCACTGCTCTACAATGTGTTCTCATTGTCACGGGCAGAGTTATGTTTAAATTGCATCGAGCAGGACCATTTTGCAGAGGCAATTGATTACATATTTATATTTCATTAGTGGAATAGGCCTAAAGGGAACCCACTTAAAAAACGCACCCAGAGCTTTATCTCATGGGTGGTGTGGAAACACGCTCAAAGTGCAGAAAACAGGTATAAAAATCATCATATGTCCACTAATACTTTCTCAAAAATATTGTACCTATCCAATATGGATCTTGTAGAGAAAGAACTGCTCTAAAATTTTGCTTCTGTAAATTTTTTTTGCTCACGCTACTACTTTTCGAGATAATCGACGCAAAAGACGGCGCAAGGCTTATTTTTTGTTCGCGCTTATGCTTATCTTCCAAGGTCATTTATTAGCGTTGGGTGTGAGATACGCAAAAAAATTATATGACCATTTTTATGGAGAATTTAATGGAGAATCCAAAAAGTCCTATAACTTTTTCTCGTCACAGTTACGGTTTACGTGCAAAACGCAAAAAATACCGTCATGGTCACGTTTGGGGGTGGTTTTTTGGGCAAAAGGGGATGAAGCTCCCCCCGGGGGGGGGGGGGGGGGTGGGAACTCTTCGGATCTCTATTCGGGTTCCTACTGGGAGTTCAGTTCAGTTTCAAAACTTTATAAATTTTTTCTTCTAAAAAGTCTAACTTGCCTACACTAATAAACCAATTTTATCATTCACGTCCGCTCCGTTCGTAGCAATTCGACGTAGTCCAATAAAAATTAAGGTCAGCGGTCACGTGGTGTTTTGTTTAGCTGACATTTCTGGACGCAAACGGAGAGTTTATAAAATGTCTGCTAAGGAAGGCAACGGCCACAACCTTCTCAAGCTTACAAGCCCTGTGCAAACATGTGGCAACGTCGCAGCGGGGCTGTTCAACGGGTCTATGCAGTATAGGGCAGTCTGCGTTTTGGCTTAGTTTATCCTTTCTAATAAATGTTCAATTCTCTTTTTAGTTATAATGAAATACATTTGTGAACTTTGTTTCAATAATAAGTAAGTAGGTACAAGTAACAAAATATACACAGAAGTATATTAAGTATTTATAATAAATACGATTCCTGGTGTGGATAGGTACATTTTCGACAAATAATATGGTAAATTTGGGCAAATAAAGGGGACTACATTTTGTTGTAAGTAGAATTTTTGTGAGAATTTTTCGCAAAGTGCGCTATCAGGCAAATGATGATTACCTATCTTCCCTTACAACAGGCGAACAGAGCACAGCATGGAGAGTAATCTCTTCTGATTGGAATGGCAGTTATGGTCAATTTCATAATACATTCAACTAAATTATCTTTTGACTTTAACATTAGGTAAATAAACATTTGCAACAACAACAATTGCCCCTTAATAATTTTATTCTTAAATTTTCGTCATTTGGAAAGCCCAAAACGAATACAAGTTGACCGCTTGCCGTCAAGCAAAGAAAACCTAGCTACTTCAAGTTATTATTACGATTTGACGTACAGCCAGGTGGGTATATAACTAAGTTCGAGCTTCGCTCGACGGTTCTAGGCATCTTGAGGCTTGAAATTGTAAATGAACTATTCTTCACTTCGAACTTTAGAGAAATGTTTCATTTTTTCACAAACAAAACAAATTTATAAAAAAGCTATCGCCAGCACTTCGGGCAGTCTGTTTCCACCCAGAGACACACTGCCTCCTGCCTCGTCGTAGCAATCTGACGACGATAGCACTACCCGCCCTACACAAACTAATTCTGGTAAATTTCTTGTAAAATCAACTGACAGGGAGTAACAGGCCACGCCGCGCAGACCCGCAAGCCATGTTGCCAGCTTTCTCAACTTCAGGACTTTCCTAGAGTCGGCTGTGCAACGACGAAGGTCACCGTCAACCGTGAGCGCCAACGCAAACGTCGAGTTTATAAATCCACCTTAAATCTTGATAGTTTTGTGAATATATGAATTGTTAGGGCGAGTTATAAAGGTGCTGGTTGTGGGAGAAACTAATTAGGTATTAGCGGGTACCAACCTTTATTGCTTGCAGTTTGGGATAGGAGATTCTTCGCCAAACGCCGCAATGGAGAATATCTATTGAAGATACTGTTATTTAACATAATTATATTTACGCGGGTTTTGACTGACTTTTTTATTATTTCTTTTTCTGACACTTTTTTATTGTTATCGGATAAGTCTATTGTTGTACCCGTAATAGGACTGGGGAAAGGGATAAAGGAAAATCGGATCTACTGCGTCTAATAATATGAAATTTAAAATAAAAATAAAATGTTATTGTGAGGATGTAACATGAATTTTATAGCAAATTAATCAAGAATATAATATGCTAAAGGAAGTAGGAGATATAGATGAGCATTATCGCTGAACACTGACAATAAAATACCCGTTTAAGAGAAAGAAACTACTTACATTCCTAACTGACCGGCAGCCACTTCGTGATTTTATTTAAAATACCTAACATTTGAAAACCTCCAGAACTGAATGACCCAGGTACCTCACGACATGTTCCACCAAATTTTCGCATTCCCTTAGAATAATAAAGTTGGTGGCTGTTGAATTTTTATGATCGCGTGCCAATTGTGTCCTTTACTCTTTCGCATACATGCCCCTTTTGTTTCCTATTTTGATGGTTTAGTTTCCGTCAGTGGCGTCGCCACGGGTGGGCCTGAGTGGGCACTTGTCCACCCAGGACTGTAGAGTGCCCACACTGCCCATCCAGGTGCCCACCCGAAAAATTGAAACTATGGAAACATGGGCCTTAATTTAAGGAAACTACAGATAACTCTGTAAGGTATACACCACAAATAAACTTCTTTATATCCTAAAAGATACAACTACGCAAAATTTGTACCTAGTTAAAAGTAGACAAGGGGGTTGTGAAATACTTCCTGTGGATTATTTAAAAAGCCATAAAAAGCTTCTCATGTGCAATGTACACCCATACGACGACACTGGTAGTAAAGCGTGTTTATGCAAATGCTACATATAATGTATTATGATATAAATGAATCAATTTAATTTTTTAATGGGGTGAATAGACGCTAATTTATATTTTTACTTCCATATCACCAAGGCTATAACTTTGTGAACACTTTTCTTTTCTACATTCTCACCTACTTTTTCGTTACTGTACAAATAATTATGGGCTGGGCAGGTTACTTCGATTTTTGTTTCACTCATTTAAACTGTTTATCCTTGAAATCTTTCCTGCGGCGCAATTTTTAACCACAAAAATGTATTTCTCCAATCGACATAGTCTATAGCTGCGGCTCTGAGTAGTTATCTGACTATCTCCCCCTCCACCTTAACCCTCCTCCCAAACTTCCAACTGGTGCCCACCCCAAAATGAGTCGCAACTCAAGGTTTCCACCCACCAAACACGCTGGCGACGCCACTGGTTCCGGTAATAGAGGAGTTGAATTTTATTGCTTCAAATTATAACAACAGTTTCGGCCCGATTATCAAAATTGGTTATATACAGCGCACGGGCGTAGCCAGGATTTAGTTTTGGGGGGGGGGGGTTAGTTTGAGAAGTAAATAAAACAACAAAAATATACTTACATGAAATTTAATATCTATATATTCATCCGAAAAACTACGACATATTTATAAAGTTCTTAACTTTAAATGAAATGGATAAATTAATTTCGTTCCTCTGCGCTAAATCTAAAACCATTAAAGAAGAAATCTTCGGCTTTTTCTTTTAAGTATATCCACTACTTCATCTGCATGAATTTCTGTTCCATAGTGAATGTTCATTAACCATTAAGTCTGTTTTCACTTGTAGTGTTTCGTAAATAGTTTTTCAGTCTCCTTAGGCTCGAGAAAGACCTTTCTGGGGTAGCAGTGGATAAAGGAATGGTAGCCAAGATTTGTAGTAATGTGTAAATATTAGGATAAAGGTTTTTATCGCACATATCTAGGCATTCCAAACTAGATTTCTGGGTAGGCAGTCTTCTTATCAGCATGCAAGGTAGCTGAAGCTTTGATAGCTAAATCCAAATTTGTTTCTTTATTAGAAACCCCTTGACCTTGACTACACCACTTTTTCCAGTAGTCCATACCTTTAGGTTTATCACCCTTCCTTTTATTCCCCTCCATTTTTCGACAGTAATAATGATTCACGTATCTATCCTTAACAAGGTCATCGAATAACAGTGCACTAAAATTACTCACTTACACGGTACACTTAATTCTCTTCACTATTCGTTCACCACTTTTCACTTTTATTCGCTTCGAGTTCGCATGGAACAATACTGCCGTAAGCGCGGTCACGCGCCGCGGCGCCGCTTATATAGCAGCCCAGTAGCCGTCCAGAAACTTCCACGAACTTTCACAAAGTTCCGCTCATTTCGACCTAGGGGCGTGGCGAATACTCGAGAAACAACGCAAAGTGTCCCTACAATACAAAATAGTTCGGCTGCAACTGCGTCTGCCTCTCGTCAAAAGATGGCGGTAGGCGCTACTATTACTACATATATTCAAACGTAATAATAATTTAACTCTTCACTCCTCGTATTTTTTCGGTATAATATTAGGTAATATTTTGCTTATTTCGGGGGGGGGGGGGGGGGGGTTTGAACCCCCGAACCCCCCCCCCTTAGCTACGCCCGTGATACAGTGTGTCCACGGTTGGACTTAACTACACTTGTAAAATTTTTTATTTTCAATTCTTCGAAAAAGTCATTCATCACAAAAAGTCTGCTTGTTCTTAAAATAAAATTGGCATGGAAAAAGTTGACATTACTTGTACTGGGTGACCAGAAAATTAAAGAAACGTTAATTAGCATAAGAGTAAACTACCTCTATTTGTAGAGATAATGAAAAAAGTTATAAAGAAAATTTGCTCAGCGTGGTAAGCTACTTAAGTATACAAAATTTCAAAGCGTTAGGCCTACTTCGATTTTTTGATTTTTTTTCTTGTTTTTCTTCGATTAAATAATTTTCTGTAGGTAGTAAGACAAAACTTATAAATAAAAGTTACTCAGAATAGGAAACTGTGTATGATGGAAAATTTTTTGACAATCCTAGGCCCACTTTGCGTTTCCTCCCATATGTTCCAAAATACAAAGTAGGCCTAGAATCGTAAAATTTTGTCATCATGCGCAGTTTTCCATTCTGGGGAAGTTTTCTTAATACAGTTTTGTCGTACTATTTACAGAAAACCATTTATTTGACAAAAAAAGAGAATACAATCAAAAAATCAAAGTAGGCCTAACGCTTTGAAATTTTGTACACTTAAGTAGCTTACCACGCTGAGCAAATTTTCTTTATAACTTTTTTCATTATCTCTACAAATAGTTTACTCTTATGATAATTAACGTTTCTTTAATTTTCTGGTCACCCAGTATAAGTAATTAATGTCAACTTTTTCCATGCCAATTTTATTTTAAGAACAAGCAGACTTTTTTATGATGAATGACTATTTTCGAAGAATTGAAAATAAAAAAAAAATACAAGTATAGTTAAGTTCATCCGTGGACACACTGTATGTCTCGATATATTGATACGAAGGAAAAAAACACAGGTTTAAACTATTTATAAGGGTTGTTTATTCACCAAATACTAAATTGGTTAACAAATAAGAATTAGTTAAATAGTTAGTTTACAATGAAAAGTTGAGTTTAAATTTACAAATTGCTAAGTGAGATTGTTACTAAATTAAAATAGGAATTAATTGAATTGCTATGAGAGGATAAAGAAAGTCCAAATAAACTCGACACTGACGCGCTAACGTCCAAAAAGTTCAAAAATTCTAATGTTCTGCACGTATAATGATCTTAAAATTGGAACACTTTGACAAGAGAACACTTTACATGACTGATCGAAGTATCCAGGGGTGACTCACAGTCACAATCCTCTACTGAGTTCCCCTGAAGTTCTGATCAAGACTACGACCAAGCCTGACAGTCTGACAGCTGCAGTAGTGGCATTGATGTTGCTAACTCAGGTTCTAGCCATGTTCAACTGCTACTGTACCAGCTGATGGTCGGCAGATAATCCAAAATCACTGCTATGTACTTAAGTGTCTATTCTACTTCTACAGGTATAGTCAAATTCATCTAGCTGGCTGTGCACCGTCAGCTTGCGTTGACTAAGGACATGCTCCTGAAATCACAAAAAACGCGTTTGTCAGCGCACGGTCAGGTAGAATAAAATAAGTTCCATAAATACTGCCCACAAAGTAATAATAAGATAGCATAGGGAGGCGATAAAGTTGGATGAAAACCTGAACGAGAACAACCACCTCAGGCTACCTAAAAACCTGACAGAAATTGCAACCGAATGTTCGCTAGTAAAAGTAAAGATCAAGATGGGAGTGATGGGACAGAACTTTTTTTTGTAGAGGGGGAAGAGGGTAACACAGAGCAGATCACCTGAATCTGAGCGCCGATTTCCATAGATCCATGAGTGAAGCAACCAGAGGTACTCTATCCAGCGTGAAACAGTGTGTGCCTTGTCGACTAGATACCTACCTACCTACCTTGGATCAGAGACAGCGATCGTTCCTGTTTCACTACGTCACAACAAAAATCGATATTTATAGGCGTGCTACCTCTACACGCCGCTAAATGGAGTTACTTCACCGAATTTTGATTATTTTGAAATTTTTGCATTTTCTCAACAAATAAACGTTCTTAAAGCATTCGGAGGATGATAATAATTAATATAAATGAGGTAACGCGGTTTTAACAAAAAAAAACCGTTACACCCCTTAATTTTTTTTTAATTTTTTGATCTATAAAAAGAAATGGTATAATAGAAAAGGTGCAGGGTTCCAACAGAGCTATTGAGTGCATTTTCAGAAAAACATTTGATCCGGAACACCCCTGTAAAACTGTGACCCTCTGCACGATTTTGACAATTGTGTATGTGTATGTGTGATGTGTGTTAGAGGCCCTGTATGACACGGAAAGTGACAGTTATTCGTTTTAACAGAGGTTGGACAACGATCGGATCTCTCTCTCTGGCGAGGGTCTTATTTTCCCTATGAAATTCATTTTGTGCAACAGACATATATTTTTTCGCTCTTTCTATCATTCCCCTAGCAGCAGGATGTGTCAAAGTTAGATTTAAAGGTTAAGCTAACGACATTTAACTGCCATAAACGTAGGTAGATGAGGGCACAGTTTAAAATGTATAAAAATATAGATAAAACCAATAAATTGGGTAGGTAGTAAGTATGTTATTTGCAAAGCTTCACTAATAAAAATTATTGAAGTTTGAATGGAAAAGTGAAGAAACATATAATTTGTTCCAAGCAAACAGCAATTTTAGGATATCAGGATAAAAACATTTATTAAATTTTTGTAGGAATGTGGTATACTTATGTAGATACATAAAATTAAACAAGGCTCTAGCATACCAACTAACTAAACTTTCGAATATTTCTTCAATAGGAATCGTAGCTGCAATAATAATTATTATTCCTTTCATTTAAAAATAAAAATCAAAAAGGTCTTTTAAATGGTTTAAACTGTATGGTTTCGTTTCTTCAAACTCTCTTCTTATACCTACCGTCAAAATTTTAAGACAATTAATACTGAAATTTGTACGGAATAAAAAGTTGGAAAGTTTGTTTTGGTAATATGAATCAACCACTATTGAAAAACATGGTTAATAGAATTAGGATGAATAAAAAAATGAGTACCTAGGTATTTAATATCGATATTAGTCTTTCTTTCATTTTTTGTAAATAAAAGTTAATAACTTTTCAATGCAAGAGATATCATCTATATTTCAAAAAAGAAGACAACAGTGTTTTTGTTTTCAAGGATATATTGTAAGTAAATAGGAAAAATCAAACTAGTACAAGTTCTCAGAAATTTATACATATTTAATGGTTCTTTCTTGCTAAAGTCACGTTCATCAAACGTTGCAGGAGAGGATCGTTTCTTCAGCACAACCTGACACTCAAAATCCATGTCGAAGAAGTGAACCTGTGAAAGTTAAAGAACTAAATTTAAGCTACCTAAACATAATAAAACGCTGCCATCAAATGCTATTTTTTTATCAGCAAGAAATTTGTAATGGAATATTAATACAAAATAAGCTCTGACTACACAAAAAGGGTTCTTTATATAAAATTCCCACCCGTGTTAACTTTTTTTTGTCCGATTTTGTTGGTCTTAGTGGAAAATAAAGCTCCTTCAAAACTGTCTCTCTCTAACAGTTATTATAAATTCTAAAATATCCTTACAAGTAAGATTTTGTAAGTATTTTATTGCTATTCGTGGCGTTTTTTCCTGTAGGAAAAAACGTATTAGAGCAAGTATTTACGAATTAAATTATATTACAGTCTCATTCCAAATTTCACGATAGGAAGAATTTTCTAATTGCAAACAACTTTTTTCGTATTTTTTAGTTTTCTCCTTTCGAGAAGCAAAGAAAATTTTAAAAAATTAACAAAATAGGTCAAAAAATTATGGAGGTGGAAGTTTTGATGTGGAAGATCCTGTATAGTTTTCTGGAATATACATCTCTTCGTTATGAGAATTTTGTCGTAGAAAAATTTCCTTTACAGTAACAAAATATTATAAACCAATCCAAAGTTATCACGCACAACTTATATAATAAATACATTTTTTATTATTCCATGAAACGAAAAAGGCTTATGCTGGTCCAGTAAATACCTATACCCAACAGGTTTTACCTCCTTGAAGGCAAAAACTTTAGAATTATCTGTTTAACATTGGGAAATTTTCATAAGAATTCTAATAAGTGGTTTGTATAACCTTATGGACTTTTATTGAAAACAAATAGGTACTAATATTTAATATTAATTTAGGTACCTTATGTTATGTTGCTGATGCAGATTAAGGAAATTATTCTGCAGATTAAAATCACAGATCAAACAAAAAATAAAAAGGAACTAGATACTTATGTAATTAAATTTACTTACCTCGCAAAGTTTCGTATCATTTCCAACTCTCATGTTAGGGTATTTCATTTGCACTTTCCATCATGCTCGTTCTTCTGCGCTTTTTTGAAAGGGTGTTAAGAAAAATCCATCCTGCTCAGAATTCTTGCAGTTTCTTATTACGCAAGATGTCATTTTTACCTTTTAACACTCCTTTTTGCAAAAGAAAATTAGCACGCTCAATAATCGTATATTTATTTCTTATCTATGCTCAATAATTTGTTGACAGTTTGTTGACAAACTGATACCCGCCAATATAAAAATATAATAAAAACAATGTTACTAGATCTGCCAAAATCTGTTGTCCAACCTCTGTTAAAACGAATAACTGCCACTTTTCGTGTCATACAGGGCCTCTAATGTGTGTATGAAGTGTCCTTATACACTTGGGGAACATATCGCCATTGTGGCAGCACTATTCAATGTCCTGCTATGCTTTTTTTTCGATGCAATTTTTTTGAAAAAAGGGGACTTTTTTATCGCAAATCTGGCAACGTAGCTTTATTCAGCACCGCCTGAAAGCCCAATGTCCCAAATTTTATTAATTTACTGGCTAATGTAATGAGTCATTGTCAAAAAGATTAGAAAAATGTATTCAAGTTGAAGGAGCCACAATAGAAAATACGAAAATTTAGATATATTTGATTATTTTGTTGTTAGTTGTTCCTATGTTTAGTTTAATTTCTTTTGTTAAAAATAAACGAAAAAAATCGATATTTCCTTAAATTTGCCTTTTTATTACTAGCGCCCTGTATTAACTAGGCCAATAAAAATAATGCAATTTCAAAGCCGTAGTACGCCTCTACCGAAAGAAGAAAAATATCACTAAAATGTTTTATCCTGTTAATACAGGGTGCCCACAAACAATGGTATTTTTCGAAATTTGCATTTATAAACACTCTGTAAAGATGCAACTTTGAAACGGGATTTTATACATGGCTAAATCGATTAGACAATTATTAATTTTCTTCTTTAAAATATGCCTAATAGGATTTCGCCATTTTTGGGGTTACGTTTTATATCATAGCAGGCCATGCAAAGGGAGTGAATAAAAAAACACTTAATACTTAAATCGGTTGTTCCATTAAAAGAATAGGTATAGGTAAGTACCCATTTCTCAAGTATCAAACTGATACACGCTGTATATAAAATGTGTCCACGGCAAAGCGGTATTATAGGTGTATATGACTTTTTTTTGCATTACAAACACATTTTTTTGTATTCTGCTCTTGCTTCACCCAAAAATTATTTTTAGTAGGTATCTTAGACTTTAAAAAATTTATAGAGGGCGCTGGTAGCAGCTTAAAAATAAAAATCGCATAAGGTAAAGTGCCTTTTCTGTGCTAAATATTGAAAAATTTTGTTATAAAAACTTGCTCAGAATTAAAAAATATGACGTTGTATCAAATTACAGAAGTAAATATTTTTTATTTATAATTTTTTTAAATATTATAAACGTAATCATAATTTAAATTTATTTATTCCACCCATGTACATACCTCCAACAATAAATTATTCTGTCACAAATACATATCACTTTTATTTTTGTTTCCAAGGCATACTCTTATTAAAACATTAAAATTAGAATGCCTTGTAAATTTGGAAAAAATAGTTATTTATGTACCAAGGCACTGAAGTTCAACTTTTTATGACTCATGTGGAACTTAGTTGCCGAGGCCTCTGGCTGAGGCAAATAAACCACATGAGTCATAAAAAGAACTTCAGTGCCGGGGTACATATTATATATTTTTTTGAAATCGGAAAAAATGTTTTATTATGCAAGAAAATAAACATAACGGATCACCCATTCATGAACCAACTGCGCGCGGCGTTGCTTGACTTTGACGATCGCTCTACCTAGGTTAAGTAAGATAAGACACGGCGTCTTCGAACAGACAAACCAAATTGCTGCCTGTTGTGCAGCCTCCACAGCAAATCTTTTGATATTCAAACCTACTAAAATATTTATTATTATTTAAAATATTTACACTGAAAGATTGCGCTGGTACAGGTAACAATTTCGCAATGTGTACGAAAAGTTAAATGGGCCTTTTGTGGCCGGGTTTTGAATATTTGGTCACTTTTGACGCGCGATGGATCCACGTCTGACGTTTGATGTTTACATCTCGCCAAAGCCTACTTATTGAAAAAATCGTACAATAATGGGCTACTTTAATGCCGATTTATGAGCTTTTAATGACGATTTTGGGACACTTTACTGCCGATTTAAAAAAAAAAATATTTTTCATCAGTAACGTGCTCTTTTTGTAGGTTTTATGACAAAAAAAAACTATAAACGTATAAAAATCGAAGAAGGTTTACCTTTCGAAATTATTCACACCTACGCAGTTTTTCATCATGAACAAGTTCTCTTAATATTATTTTGACGTGAAAGCTACAGAAAGGCCACTTTTAAAAAGGTCCAAAAATCAAAGTAGGCGTGGACTTTTGAAATTTTTACAAACCTACTCAGTTTTCCATTCTTAACAAGTTTCCTTAATAACATTTTGTCGTAAAACTTACAAAATTTCCAAGGCATACTTGATTTTTCGAAAGTAAAATACCTAATTATGTTACAAATTGGTTTCAATCCAAGCAGGCCTGAACCCCAAAAGTTCAAATTTGAACTAGATTTTTTTTTGTTATTTACAAGAGTGCGGTACCCCATTTGGGATATATATACAGGGTGGACCCAGATTGATTATACGATAGACGTAAAAGACAAAAAAAAAGTGAGTTGAAACTTGACCTTTGGGGCCTTGCTTAATTAGAAACTAATTTTACCATATTTTTATATTTTAAAAATCAAGCAGGCCTTGACAGGGTCAATTTATTCATTTTCAGTACAGGTAAACTACCTTTTCCTTAAGAGATATCGAGAAATATTATTGGAAAAAGTTGTCGAGAATGCAAATCTAAGTCACCGTACCAAATTCTAAAACGATGGGCAGACTTTGATTATTTTCCGATTTAAATTTGACTTTTTGGGAAAAATCAAAGTATGCCGATTGTTTTAAAATTTAATTTAAATTTGCATTCTGAAATTTTTTTTTGATAAAATTTTTTGAGAAATAATGTAGGTACCTACTTGATTTGCGATAAAATCGCAAAAACGAAAAAAAAAAGAAAAATCAAAGTGTGCCGATGGTTTCAGAATTTGGTACGGGGACTTGGATTTGAATTCTGAACAACTTTTTCTAATACAATTTTTCGATATATCTTAAGGAAAAGGTAGTAGATACACCTGAACTGAAAATGAATAAATTGACCCTGTCAAGGCCTGTTTGATTTTTAAAATATAAAAATACAGTGCAAATTAGTTCCCAAAGGTCAAGCTGCAACTCATTTTTTTTTGTCTTTTACTTTTACTAAGTACCACCAAGTTGGAAGACAATTTATGATAGAAACCAGCAACCCCTTTGCTTCTTTATTAATAATTTCCAGGAATAAAATAAAATAAACCAATTAAAATTACTCCTTGTTCACAGAAACACAATTTGCTACTCCGGTGGACACTTGGAATTTCCATGCAAGAAAATTCATCAGCTCTTCATACTGTTGCCAGTGGTGATATTCTTGCAGATATTTAACAGCAAGAGAGTTATAGAGATAGATACCCACCTGAAGACGCTCGTTAAGAACGTTGGGATCCCTGTCCTCCAGCTCCAGGATCTCGCTCTCAACCTTCGACATGTTACCCCGTGCGTCTTCTTCTGCAACCACCGCACCTCGCCAGCACACTTACGGTATATTCACCCTCGGAAAGACGAAAGACCCTCCAACTAAGGACACGCAACCCCTTCGTTCAACAAGTGCCCCACGACGTACGCCGGCGTGGGAACAAGGTGTTTGTGTATGTGCCCACGGGGTGTATCGATTTTTCACTCTAAATTATTGGGATTTACGTGACCGAAAGAAATATTTATAGGGCTAATCGGCAGAATCTGGAAAATGTAAATGTTAAACATAATGGGTTCCCGGGGTCAAGCCAGGGGTTGATTGGCCCGGGAACTTTGTTGCCAAGTGGACTGATCGTACATCGTGTCGTAGATTCGTTTTTTTGTTGTACATACCGGTAGATGCGGAAATGGATTATTACATTTGCAATGATTACCTATGTACGTAATTGAATTACTTTTTATAAAAATTTGGGATTGCGTTTCATTTTGTAAAAATATAGTGGTAATGAGTACTTAATTTGAGAATTCAGCCGAAAGTAATTGGGCATTATTTTTTCATGACAATCATTACTGCTGTCAAATTTCATCATACCATATTACAGTTAACCATTGCAAAAAGGACTAGATATTATTTTCAAAGTAATAATTTCTTAAAGCTAAGAAATTTGAAGCTAGATTAAACATAATTATATAAAGAAGTAAGCAATATGTGAAATTGCCCCTTTTCCTGTTTATTCCTCAACTACTTTAATGTAGGTATTAGATATGGACTTCGTTTTTGTTAGGTACACCAGAATGCCCAAACGTTTTCTTGGACAAGATCATCGCGCGTGTGAGCTCTAGACATCGCTCGTGAGTATCTAGCTATGGGGGGCTGGGGGAATGTGGGCACCTTAAGAATAAAACTTTGTAAAATTGGAACGTATTGAGATATTTGGCTAGAAAAAACTTGGAGGTGTAATTTGAGCAATTCGTTACAATAATTTTGGATTAAATTTATTTAAAATAAATAAATAAAAATTCTGCAGCTTTTTTAAAAAACAAGAAGTGTCCATATTAAATGTTGGAAGAGGGCCCGAACTATTGCAGAAATTAAAAATGTTACTAATAGTAAATTAACCTTATTAGACCATGTTGGGCACCTTAAGAATAAAAACTCATAAAATTGGAATCTATTGAGATATTTGGCTAGAAAAAAAATGGAGGTGTACTTCGAGCAATACGATACAATAATTTTGCATTAAGTTTATTTAAAATAAATAAATAAAAAATACTGCAGTGTTTTTAAAAAATCAAGGAGTGACCACATTACCCCATGAGTGTGGAGTAATGTTGCAATAGGGCCAGAATATACATATAGCCGCTATAAGTAACTACGTACTTTTCTAGCATCTTACTTAATAAGGTAATATTATTTTCTAGACTAAAAAAATAACTCAAATTCCTAGTGCACAGCTAGCTACCAACAACTATTCTGGACGATATAGAAAAAGCAAAAATCCCGTTGCAGCAATGGTGAAAAAATAATTAGAATTGCACAGATGTAAATTAAAACTAGAGCGGAGGTTACATAACATAGAGGTTTTGGCTTGGCCATTGTTCGGATATATTCTCTAAATTAAAGAAGAGCTCTTATAAATAACTGAAATAGTGCGGTGCTGCTAAATACCAAAGATACTTATCAAATTTGAAATAAAACTTGTGATTGCCTATAGTTCATTTCAGCATTTTTTTTTATTTTTAGCATTTATTTTTTCTGTAAAGGGTACACGCAAATAAAACATGGTTTAAAATAATAGATAGTTGGTTAATTTGAAATGCTTTAACCGATATTTTAGATTTTTGATAAAAACACCGGTATTAACTTTTACATACATAAAAATTGCATTTAGTAGCTTTCCATTAATTTAGAAAATATAACTGAACAATGGCCAAGCTAAAATGTTCTATGTATCCTCCGCTCTGGCTTTAATTTACATCTGCCCAATTCCAATAATTTCTTTACCATTGAAGACTGGTCTGAGCAAATTGCTGCAACGGGATTTTTTATTTGTCCCATAATTTAGCCGCTCACTGTATATCATACAAAATAGTGGCTATATATTTATATTATGTAAATCATTCCCGAAGATGTTACTTTATGGATTTAGTCTCCATTATTCTATGAGGCCTCGACCTCTTCATTACAGTTTTTTACAATATATATTAGCAGATCCTTTATTCCCTTAATTTTCGGCAGACTTAGAGCCATAGGCGCCGACTTCTCAAAATTTGGCTGGGTGCCCAAGGTATACAACCCCCCCCCCCCAAAATGATATAATTTTTTTTATTATAAATATAAAAGTACATAACAAAAAACGAACAGTTATCACTCTGATGATTAAAAAAACAAAACGTAAATAGAATGAAATAAAATAAAGGTGGTTCTATAAGAAAGGCCTCGTTTTAAAATTCAGCGAACTCCCGTCCCGATGAATCAGCTGGATATCTGTGTCTTACTTTCTCCAAAGGGAAGTAAATGAGAGGGAGATATCAGCTGATTTATCTGGATGAGAGTCCGCTGAATTTTAAGACGCGGTCTCTAAACAAAAACAGAAAATACAAAAAACGGCTACACTCTATTCAAACTAAATGCACGTGGCGCGTAAACATTTACACGAGGGAAGCACGCGAACAATTCTGAGGGCTAATACGAGGCAGGGCCGCATTAAGGACGATCTCTATGAATTTTATAATATAAAATATTAAAATAATATGCCCCAGTATAAAGAACTTTAAAAACAAACTTTTATGGCACACCTTATATAGTCATTCACTTACCTGCAAATTTCTACTATTAACACAAATCGTAGCTCCAACAATTAATAAACAGCGAAAGAATTATATCGGAAAAAATAAAGGTCCACTTGCAACTCAATACACCTCTGTAAGAAACACCGACTCGCTGCACTCGCCCGCCGGGTCAGATTTTATTGCCGGCTAGCCAATAGCAAGCCGATCACGTGCGTATCACGCTCTAGCCATGCAACAACTTGTGTTTATCTTTCACTTGCATTCAGTTTGAATAGAGTTTAGTTTCCTAACTTTGCGTAAATAACGCAAAAGTGCTTAGTCTTATGGACGATTTTTTATAAACTCATCACATAACTCATCCAGGCTTATGATGTCTGCTAATAATTCTTTATAAATATTTAAAGCATAATATCATTCAGCCTTTCCTGACTCATTGTTGATCTTATATATATATATATATATATATATATATATATATATATATATATGATTGTCACCTTGTCACCTTTGCTTGAGTTTCCAACAACTGGCCAAACTTTTGGCCGGGTGCTCCGCACCCAGCCAAATTTTTGGCCAGGTGCTCGAGCCCAGGAGCACCCGCGGAGTCGGCGCCTATGCCTATAGAGCCACCTATTATAAAAATATTCGAAAACCCTACTTATGGTCTTGAAAGTGTAATAAATCAATCAACCTTCTCTCTGCCCACAGACACGCCCCTTCAAAATGAAAGAAACTAAGTATGCGATTAAACGAGGGGCACTCATACAGTACCTACCTATTGGGTGAAAATAATAACGGACGGGACGGGGCGATATTCAGTGACTATATTCTTTCTATAGTTACTGCTACAATGGTTTCAAATATTTGTTGGAGCGAGGTATTCGACCTAAAAATGTGTCGCTTCTTTCCGGCGTAGAACCAACTAAGACCGACATTTTTACACGGTATAGGACTTTCTTATTTCAATAAGATACCAGAAATTGAAAATTTTTAAATATCCCGTTTTTTACATACAATATACCCCACAGGGTGGCAAATTATAGGGATGGCACTATCTTCTCCGAAACGGTCATCTAGTCACGAGTGCGGAATATGAGCGCCAGCGACCAAAAAACATCTTGTAAAAAATAGAATGGATAATCAAAATAAAATGGCAATTAAAAAATGGAAAGTGGTTGGGCTGAACCGTTTGAGTTGCT
Organism: Pseudeuparius sepicola; assembly: GCA_963920635.1. NCBI lineage: Eukaryota > Metazoa > Arthropoda > Insecta > Coleoptera > Anthribidae > Pseudeuparius > Pseudeuparius sepicola. The sequence continues at coordinate 48,425,772 of OY987299.1, read as the reverse complement.
ATCGATTTTTTGTGGAAATCCCTTCTACGGTGATCCCTTTATATTTGTCCCCCTAAAAGCCCTATAATTTGTTGCTCTCAAATAACCCCGAAAAAGCCCCTAAATAGAAAAAAGACAGAAGTGGTACCTAGCTGGCCTGAACCGTATGAGTTGCGATCGATTTTTTTGTTAAATATCATCCACTCTCTACTTTCCCTCTAAAAGCCCCAGAATGTGTTGCTCTCAATTAACCCCAAAACACTCCTTATAAAAAAGGGGAAAACAATGGCGGCAGGGGGGCATTAGGAATTCGAGTATATCTATGGGATTTTACCAAAAACTCAATCGGAACACTTACGGTTCCGCAAGCCACCACTTCTGCCGTTTTCCTATTAGGGTCTGTGTCGGGGTTAATTGAGAGCAACACGTTCTGGGTCTTTTAGGGGGACATTAAGGATCATAGTAGATGTGATTTTAAAAAAACTCCCATAAGGTGCAGCCCATCCACCACTTTCCTTTTTTTAATTGACATTTTATTTTGTTTATTTGCCTCGGCCAGAGGCCTCGGCAACTAAATTCCACATGAGTCATAAAAAGAACTTCAGTGCCGAGGTACATATTATATTTTTTTTGAAATCGGAAAAAAAGTTTTATTAGGCAAGAAAATAATAATAAGGGATCACCCGTCCATGAACCGACTACGCGCGGCGTTGCTTGACTTTGACGATAGCTCTACCTAGGTCAAGTATGACAAAGACACGGCGGCTTCGAACAGAAAAACCAAACTGCTGCTTGTTGTTCAGCCGCCATAATAAATCTATCGATATTTAAACCTACTAAAATATTTATACTGATAGATTGCGCTGCTATAGGTAACAATTTCGCAATGTGTACGAATAGTTAAATGGGTTTTGAATATTTGGTCACTTTTGACGGACGATGGCTCCGCGTCTGACGTTTGATGTTTACATCTCTCCAAGGCCTACTTATTGAAAAAATCGTACAATAATGGGTTACTTCAGTGCCGATTTCTGAGCTTTTAATGACGATTTTGGGACACTTCTTTGTCGATTTCAAGAAAACTTATTTACCCTACAATTAACGTAGCTCTGTCTTTGTTGGTGGTATTGCCAGTAAGCGTTGCTAGTGCACAGCGTAGTTTTTCTTATTTAAATAGACTATATAAAGATCAGGCTTAGGTCAACTACTCACCAAGAAAGATTAATTGGATTGGCGCTTATGTATATAAATAGAGATATTAAAATCGACCCCGAAAAAGTTATCGATAGATTTTCAAAAATTATCTTATTTTGTCTTGTAAATATTTAATAAGTTTTGTTTTTTTTTCTTCAAAAATGTTTGATATTAACAATAACAAATAGTTGCAGATTGTCTTGTGTGTAGACTAGACTGTAGTCTTAAGTGTTTGAAAATGTTCAGAGTTTTGATTAAAAATGATTTTTTTCTTTTAATCTTTTTTATTTTTTCATATAGCTATAACTTAGCCCAACCCTTTATTACCCCTCCCAGAGTGATTGTCACGCGTCGCCACTGCACTTATTTCCTACGATTATGACAGTAAGGTAAGTCATCCCATCCCGGGTTCTTATATAGAAAAGTGAGTTTTCATTGATTCGAAAAATATGTGTTTTGATATGATTTTAGTCAGGCTGCCATGTGTTTTATATGAAGTTCAAAATATAAAATTTCTCGGAAAACCATAGGCATAGATACCGTTAACGTGGTTCCAAAGGGCTGCTATTGTCACGTGAACTTGTATTTTAATACTTAATTTTTCCACATTTCAGAACAGGTTGCCAATGATAAACAAGTATGTAAGTTCTTGTCATTAAAACTTTGCAAGTGGAATATTTATATAAAAAGATTTGAATAATTATCCTGGCCCGAGTTGGTTGCACGTTCCTGATTTGAAACGGTTTTAATATAGATTATAAACTGCTGGGTCCTTCAACAAAATTGTTAGGGATTAGGGAAGTACTTTACTTTTATAGTCATAGACAATGACTTTGGGTACCTACATTTTCCGCCTCGCAAACTAAATGAGCAGAATCAAAGGCAAGTACAAGTAAGGCGAATGTGAGATAAATTAAAGAGGTTATGAAGCAACCGCTCCAACCAATAGTAAATAAACTGACGGAAAACTTTATTTCATTCATTGTATCAGGCAGGGTTTTTCAATTTTATGATGACAAACTTTGAGAAGTAAGTATTTTAAACATAAATTTGGTTGTAATATAATCTCTGCGTTATGTGGATTAACGTAAGATTAATTAAAATGCATATAATATTTATCTCTTTAGCCTAAAGGCGAGTCTCCTTTTGACACATGTCGCTAATGATTTGTCTGCATTACTGGTTTGTCTGTGCTTTGGGGCTCCGTGAGGAAATTACAGAATGTTAAAGTTCGCAAAAATTGTATAACAAGAGTGGATATGATGTCCATAATATATCAAACGAGGACAAGGGTTCGAAGGTGATATGGGTATTCCACTATCCCACTCGAGTTGTAGGTATTGTAGGTATACAGTGTATTTTTTCTACGCGTAATAGCTGCTAAACGAATTTCTGGACAAACAGTGAAATTAATTTTACAGATCACACTGTCGTTTCAGAATAAAATAAATTCAAGGGTAGCTGATTGTCAACAAGTACTTAACTATGGTTGATTTCCATCATATATCAGGATCGATATGAAATTATATCCGTTCAGTGGCATCAGTAATTACTCCATTCTGTAGTGTAGACTGTGAAGGAAAGCCTAATATCCATATAGCAATTTAGGAATAGAAAATAGTTATTTTTAAAATGAAGTTTTTCAGGACGAATCATTGCTGTTTCAGGACGAGGCGTTAGCCGAGTCCGCAATAGCAGATGAGTTTTGTCTTATAGCAACATTAATGTTACTTATTTTATGGAATAAGGTCTCTTTTTATACATGTACAATAGGAAACTCGTTCGGGCTGTTAGCTGTGACCAAAAAATGACGTGAATGTAACGTGAAATATGACGTCAGCATGCCACTAGAGACGTCATTTGGCGGTGTGATTTTCACGCCACAAAGGTGACGTGTTAATAATGTCCCATGGAATCGTACTAATTACGTCACAAAGATGAAGTAACTACAGTGTGACCAATTTTTTATTTTCGGGTCAACCTTATATGCGACGTAGGCTTTTTTATAACGAATTCGGCTTTCTTCAGGTAATAAATTTGTTTGTCTTAATTATTCTGGAGGAGTGCACTCGAAATTAAATTCAACATCTGTATCACTTTCCACTTCGATTTCCATTATTTTATTTTATTCGAACAAAATTTTAAAATAATTACTAATAATTCTGACAACTGAATGCCCTCATATGTCAATTGTTTCTTTCAAAGCCATCTTATCGTAAGTAAATAAATAGGCAAATCCTTACCCCAGTGCATTCGCCAAATTTCAAAAAATATAACTGATGGTTGCGAATAAAATAGTAGGTGTACCTACATGGCTCGGTGGAAATTTCATTCCAGCTTCGGGCTGTTAGCTGACCTCGGCTTCGTCTCGGTCGCCAACTGCGCCTCGCTGCAAAAACGACGCTAGGCGTAACGACGCCAAAAATATTATACTTTTCCCACCAACATATACCACCAACATTTTTGATTAAAGACATTTTGTTTATTTTCTTCCATATTCATCAACATAGTAGCTTATGGTACAAAGGACGAAAAGTTGAGATTTTCGGACGACTGTAGAATTCGCCGGCCGAGACGCAGTCGAGTTAGGCAATATTTTTTGTTCGAATGTGCTTAGATATAAAAGTAGAAAATTAATAGTTATTTTTGTTACAAGTACCTAAAATGAAGTTTTTCAGGACGAATCATTGCTGTTTCCGGACAAGGCGTTAGCCGAGTCTAGAATAGCAGATGAGTCCTGAAAAACATTTTAGGTAGGTACGTGTGACAAACACTATTTTTTGTCATACGCTCCCAAAATTTTGTTATACGCTTTTTACAATTCTTCAGAACGCTTAAATTTGCAAATCTTCCAAAAGAAATTGGATTTACTTCCTGTGAAGTCTTGTGCCATTTACCATAAAGAGTATTCTAAGAAATTTGGGAATGGTCCGTAAAGGTTGCCATGACAACTATTAAGGACTAGGCCGAAAAAGAAGCATTTTACGGACTTAAATGAGTCCGTAAAATAGCTATTTTTGGGAGCGTATGACAAATATAATATTTTCATTAGTTTTTGAAATATAACTTATTAATGGGAGACAATAATTGAAAATGGCTCTAATAAAAATTGCTCAGAGAAATTAGGGCTTTCGGAAACTGACATTTTTATTTATTGTTATTGAAGGTTATTCTTCAAAATAAAACATATTAAAATATCAGCATCTTAGAAAACTCACTTTAAGTCAATGAATAACTTTAGAAACAAGTACCGACCTCGGAGCGAAACCAACTTGAGAGGTGCCAAGTTGTCGCCGCGCTGAAACCGCGGCAAGCTTATAAACGCCTACGAGGATTTTTTTTGCGATGCCACTGTCGCTTGTCACAGCACCCCTACAAGTTTTTTCTATACTCCTATATATCCCCTACCTGTTCCCCACAAATCTTTGGGATTTTTTTGCGAAACTATCGTTGTTTGTTACGGCACCCATACAGGTTTTTTAGATATTCCTACATCCCCTACGAGTTTCCCCACAAATATTTTTGAGGTTCAGATTAATTTACAAACAAAATAGAATTTATTTACATTTTTTTGTGACGCCACTGTCGTTTACCACGGCATCCCTACAGATTTTTTCAATACTCCTACGCGTCGCCACAAAATATATTATTTCAAAGTTAGATTGATTTACAAAACAAGTTTTCTTTAGGATTTCTTTGCGACGCCACTGTTGTTTGTCGCCGCACCCCTACAGGTTCTTTTCTATATTACTACATCACCTTAGCGTCTTCCAAAAACATCTTTGAGATTAAGATTGATTTACACAAGAAATAAGATTTTTGGGATTTTTTTGTGAGGCCAATGTCGTTTGTCACGTCACCTCCTACAAGTTTTTTCTATATTAGTAAATTCCCTATGCGTCTCCCAAAAATATCATTGAGATTGAGATTGATTTACACAAAAATAAATTTTTAGGATTTCTTTGCGACGCCGCGGTTGTTTGTCACAGCACCCCTACAGGTTTTGATTCTATATTACTACATCCCCAGTGTGTCTTCCAACACTATTTTTCAGATTAAGATTGGTTTACACAAAAATAAGATTTTTGGGATTTTTTGCGATGCCAATGTCATTTGTCACTGCACATCCTACTGGTTTTTTCTATATTACTACATCCCCTATGCCAAGGTGACCAACTCCTGGCTGACGAAAACCGGGACAGTAGTTAGGTAGCTAGCTATTTTTTTACCTATAATATGCAACTGTCAAGTTTTGTAGTTTAATCAACTTATAATTTTTATTAGAATTGATCTGGTTCATGATTTTAACCAATAAATACCACCCAAGGGAAACAAGAAAGAATTTGTGATCAAGTAATATAACAAAACAAAATTAACACAAAGGCACCGGTACATAAATTAAAAAAAACAAACACTGGCTGTTTACAATATACAGGGTGTCCCAGGATAAGTGAGCCAATAGGTGTAAAAGACAAAAAAATTTCGCGTTCAAATTTGATTGTTTGTGGTTCTGATTTGCTTGACTGGAAACTAATTTTTAGCATATTTTCGTTTTTGGAAAATCAAGATGCGGCGTCGACAGCGACCATTTATTTATTTTCATTGTAGCTGAAGTGCTTTTTAGATAAATTTCATTAAGATAAGTTGTTCCCAATTAAAATTACCCGAGGGTACAAAATTTTGGAAAGATCGGCCTACTTTGTTTTTCCCACTTTTTTCTTTTTCTAATCTGACGCGCTAAAGAAAAAAATGAAAAAATTAAGTAGGCTGATTGTTTCAAAATTTTGTACACGGCGATAAGTTTTAATTCTAAACAACTTTTTCTCATAACATTTTTCGATGCCTTGTATTTAGAAGGCACTTTAGCACGTTAGAAAAAGAAAAGAGTGGGAAAAACAAAGTAGGCCCATCTTTCCAAAATTTGGTACCAGGTGGTAACTTTTAATTGGGAACAATTTTTCCTACTGAAATTTTTGAACTCTAAATTGTTTTGCCTTTTACACCTATTGGCTCACTTATCCTATTCTAATAAAATAAGTAAATTATTAACATTAACATAATATTAATTTGCTTGAAAAGAAAAAAAACCTTTGCAACAGATGAACTTGAAAGAATATTAGGTACCTGTTCTTATAGCATAGCCGTTTGACACAATGCATTATTTTGTAAAGTAATTTTTACAAAATCCCATTATTTCGATAATGCCTGATTTGTTTTTGAATGATGGATAAATGATTTATCTATTTCTGTCATTTAACAATCAAAACTACTTTGTAACTAATTTTTAACAACAAATTTCTAAATCCGGGACAAAACGGGATTGGATTGAGAATTCGGTACAATCCGGGACGTATTTATTTTCCGGGAATGCATTCCAAAAACGGGAACCTGTCCCGGCCAATCCGGTACGGTTGGTCACCTTGCCTATGCGTCTCCCAAAACTATCTTTGAGATTAAGATTGATTTACACAAAAATAAGATTTTTGAAATTTTTTTGCGACGCCAATGTCGTTTGTCACGGCACCTCCTACAGCTTTTTTTCTATATTACTACATCCCCTATGCGTCTCCCAAAAATATCTTTGAGATTGAGATTGATTTACACAAAAAAAAAAAAGATTTTTTCTTGAATTCTTGCGACGCCCCTGTCGTTACCCACGGCACCCCTACATGTTTTTTTCTATACCTACTTACTCCTACATCCCCTACGTGTCCTCCAAAAATATATTTGAGACTGACATTGATTTACACAAAAAAAAATCAGTACCTACTTATACTCAGGGCCGTATCTAGCGAAAATTTGGGGGAAGGTTCAGGATCGGCTCAAGCTCAAGGCAAGGAATTATTTTTTAATCCATTAAGAACAAATTTTTGAAAATTGATACCCTACTAGAATATTATATTTTTTGTATGTCACTATTTTAAAAAAGTAGGCCCGGGCGATGAGTTTAGATCACTTCAGTGACGTATATAGAAATTAATTTCGTGTGGGGAGGGACAATTTTTTGGAATTTCTTTCAAACAAGTGCATTTAAAATAATTCGCCGCAGGCGAAATTTTTTAGAAATGTTAAGGAAAATTACTTAAAATTAGTCTTAGGAAATCCCAATAGCTTCAGATTTTCAAGCCCTTTTAAATAGGCTACTGACTGTACACGGGACTCGGAGGCGCGGGGCCAGTCAAAACGCAGGGCTGTGTACGCCGCACCGTTCGCACCCGCCTAGAGCCGGCCCTGGAGGGGTTAGACCAGTGGCTGTTGAAATTGAAATTGAAAAAAACCTACTATTTTTACATGGTGTTTAATAAAAAACTGAAATAGGTTTAAGTTGAACAAGTTTAACATTAAAACTTTATATATATTAAATATTAATTAATAATAGCTGAATATTCCTTCTCGAATTTATACCTATCCCTTTACTGCTTATTTTATTTCTGATTATTAGGGATATATTCCTACACATTCTTCGCCTGGCCTGACGACACCTTTAGAATTGCCAGTAGGTATGTTAAAAGATTTCCTCGCGCCACTTGCCTAACTGAACCTTTCATAAAAATAATAAATAAATCTTCAAATACAAATTAGTACTAATCTATTCATAAAAGAGACTCTGGGAATACCTTATTCTCCTAATCCATGGCGCACGCAGCCATGCACCACCGTTTACCCTTTACTGTTTTGCCAGTTATGTTTTACTTTATTTGAAAGCATATTCTGATGATAAAACTCGGTACTGCACTGATGCAAAAATTATGTTGTGTTGGCAGTTTTCGGGCGGGTTTCCATGCTCTACTCGAAATCTAGTTTAATAAATTATTATACTCGCTGATGCTCGTGGAGCTCGTTCTAGTCTAGTGGTGGTGCAAAAGCATATAAAATGGTGGTATTTCAGGGGGGGGGGGTGTTTGAACCCCCAAAACCCCCCTTCAGATACAGCCCTGGCTTATACTCTATACTCATACATCTCTTACGCGTCCCTCTCCCTCAAAAATATCTGATTGAGATTGATCCACACGAATAAGATTTTTCCTTTTGGATTTTTTGCGACGAAATAAAAATCGAAAACTGTTCAAGAAATTTTTTGCAAAATTTTTGAAATGTCCAAATTAAAAAAAAACATAATTGTCATAGTAATACTCACTTCCAGTCAAACTGGAAGATGGAAATAAGAACTGACCATTTTTTGCTTCTCCCTGTATGTCATTACTAACATTCCGTGATAAAAAAGTCTTGTTTTTTTAATAACTTTTTAACAATCCCCATATACATAAACCCAAAACTTGTGGGACTACAAATCTCTGTGCTAAATATAAGTGAGGCGTATTTAATCGTAGCTTCATTAGGTAATGTTAATAACAGCTGATTAATTTTCTGTATTTTTTCTACCTTCCATCCTAAATAATAATTAATCTCTACATCCTTATTCAAATTAAATAGGGCCTCAAAAATTATTGCACTATTTTGAAGATGAAACGTTTTTCAAATGCATGCCAATCTCATGCCAATCATATACATATAAGAATAATATAAATGCCATAAATGTGCCAGTGTGCAATTCAATTTTCCGTTTGCATAAAAAAGGGATGATTATTATTATTATCAACAAAAATGCAGATTGTATTGTTTACTGTTATGACCTTAGTATAGGGTATGGCAAAAGTCTTTTAACGTGGGGCAAAAGTCAGTTAACGCTATCAAAAATAGTCACGCGCAAGTTTGCCGCGTCTCCAAGAAAATATGTCCTGCTTAGTGAGGGGCAAATGTAATGCATGCACTTTTCTGTATCTATACTTATTAAAAATAAACGATTTTTTTAAATCCAGTTGTTTTTGCTTTTATTAATATGCAAAACGGTTAAGTGACTTTTGCTCCACCTACAATAAAAATAAAATCTGAATTTTCGTTGATAATTAAAAAAAGAAAAATAATGGTGTGGGATTTGAACCTACGATGAAATAAATGAATTTTTCCTTAGGTACGCGCCTTTACCCACTCGGCTATACCCACTTCTGTAAATTATTTCCATGAGTTTGCTCATATCTAAAATAACCTGAAATATTTGTTGTATGTAAACAATTATTGTAAAACTAAAATTAAATACAGAGTTGCTCGATTTTAGTATAGGGACTTTACTTTTACATGATCGGCGCGGCGCGCCAAATTCGAGTCACTCCCCGACGCCTACCAAATCAGAAAATGGATCAAACGGCGGAACGGCTTTTCCGCTTCTGGCGCGCTTCAATAGCGATGTGGCACTTATTTTTTGACCGAACAAAAGCGTTACATACATATCTATACTACATTTTTTGAGAGACTAGGCGTTTATAACAAGAGACATTTTAATATGTGTGTTCTTGGCAGCTGCCTATTAGATAAATTGAGCGATAGTCATTGAAAACACTACGTCATCCATGACAATAGCGATCAACAAATATTAGGTAATTTAATGTGTTTTTAAGAAAACTTTTTAATGGAAGAAAAATGGCTTTAATAAAAAAGTTTCAAAAAATAAGGCTTTCGAGCTGTGTGACAAAAGTGGCATGTCGCGATGCCTGGCGTCCGTTTTGCAATGAGGCGCTAAATGGGTCAAATTATTCCTCTAATTAGGTAGGTACCTTCTTTCATCTTCCATAAAATATTATCCCATATCTTCGTCCGTTTTCCATGAACAGAGGATCACACTGTACGGTTGAAATCAGGTGAAACCGAATGCTGTAGAGCCAATGACGTCAAAACCTATAGACGTGGTGCCCCATTGTTAAAATGCCCTTTATTTTGACTCCAATATTAAATATATCCATACTACTCTAAAAACATGCTGCAAAAAAGACAGAAAGTCAACCATCAACCAACTATATACACCCGGTGATTTCCGGTTATAGTTCCTCCAGAATCACACTTAGATATCGCATGTTTTTTCTTGTTTGGGGGCGCCGGAAGCATCGGAACCTCACCTGAAGACTCGGGGGATAGTCTACGACGCCAGCCTCCAAGCCCAGAGTCGAAATAAGTTCGCTACGACTCGACAAAAAGGGGCAATTTCTGACAATCTCGCGACATTTTTGTGGAGCGCTTAGATTGTGATTAGTTGAAACAAACCTGTCTATAGGTTCTGACGTCATTGTGTAGAGCCATTATCCTGAGGTTTTGAATTATGTTCTGACGTTCTGACATTTTGCAACGTCGCGCGCCTAGTTGTTTGTCGAATGGATTTTGGGTAGGGTAAGGTGGGGCAAGTTGGCGAACGGGGCAAGATGACTAATTAACATTTTCTAAAAAAGGAAAAAAGAGAGCTGGGCACTGAAATAGCTATAACATTCTAACTGGCACATTACTACTCCCTACTCAAAGAGATGGCGCTAGAGTCAGTACCTACTGTACGAGTTAGCTTACTGATTGATTGTGTTTACAGGAATAATGTTCTAAGATTATTTAGGTTTAAAATAAGGATTCTCAGAAAATTTAATGGTAGGTTTGCATGTTTCTATCAATAATCACATCCAGTAGGTTTATACAAATTATAAACTTGTTATGGCATGTGTTGATTTTTTTAGTTTGTTTAGTATGACAGATTTTTTTTTGAGGGCACCTGTGGGGCAAGATGGAGGGGGCAAGATAACGAAATCGTCATCTAGCCACAGTACTCGTCATCTTGCCCCGTGATTTTGTAATAGGTAACTCTGAAGACTGGATAGAGTGTAACTGGTGCGAATCGTAATGCGGCATGAATCGTGCACAGGATATGAAGGACAATGTCTATTTAAGTGTGACATTTGTACATAATCGTCAACTTGCCCCAGTATGCTCGTCATCTTGCCCCACCTATGGGGCAAGATGATAAAAATGCCACAAAATGATAAAAAATATTTTTTAAATGTTATAAAGCAATAGTTACTTCTTTTTCTTTCTGTAATAGATAGCAAACATGTGTACCTTTAAAATCATTATAAATTAGTTTTAAAAAAAATTGCATAATTCCTTGTTAGAATCCATTTTGTCTTAACCACGTCAACTTGCCCCACCTTCCCCTCGCAAGAATATTACATCGTTCGGTTTCGTTTGATTTCAACTGAACTATTCAGTGACTAAATTTTTGGTCATGCCTTCATTTTTGGAACATCGGCCTTAACACCAAAAAGCGTTGAGTCAATGGAATTTCTGTATACTTTACGCTATACCTACACTTGTAATAATGGCGCCTTTTGCGGATGTATTATACAGATTTCCACTGAAGTGCGGTTCGTTAAATTCGGATGAGTAATTCGAGATTTGCCAGGCGCTCTTTTGGTAGGTATACATACAACGTATACCGTCGGTATCCATAATTCATTAAACGCGTGTGTAGCCTGGTAGTGGTTTGGCAGCATTTACCAGATCTGTTGTTGCTCGAGGCGCCGAACATATCTTTATAAAACAACTCACGCGACGTCCTGTTAATTTAGTGTGTGCACCTAATTCTGAGCACCTTGTTTTATGTTTGATGTCATCTCTTGCTAGCTGTTAAAAAGGTACGGGATACTGAGGTAAAATGTTACGATTATATTAATATTATTTTGTAAATTAGGTGGGACCTATTAATTAATCACGCTTCTATTTTAAACGGACATGTGTAATGTAGGCACAACCTAGAACATAATAATTAATTATCGCTAAAATGTTTCAAATGTTTTCTTGCCGAACGTCATAACCACAAACGGAGATAGGTAGAAGAATCTTTTTCAAAATATTAACTTTGAAGTCCTTCTTAAATTTCTAAACTTACACTTTTCAATTAAAGTTTTATTAAATAAAAAAACATTTGCTCCATAAGTAGGATTAAAAATAGAGAAGTGCGTTATTTGACCAAATACACCTATTTTTTTTTTTAAATTAAATTATGCCTTTAATACAAAGCGAGCCAACGGTTAAGTTTATAGAAAAAACAAATATTTTTTTTTCTTTCTATCCATATTGGGAGGCAAATTTGATTGGAATATTTGTTGTCATTCAGAAATCAAAATTAACACCCTCTCATACTTTGTTGATCGCATTTTAAAACACTCACTCTGTATATAATTGTAATTGGTTTTATTGCTATTAGGTTCTACTATAGTTATTTAAAATAAACATTATACTGACTACACTGTATATCAGTGGCGTAACCAGAATGTAAAGTTGGGGGGGGGGGGGGCTAATTATTTCAAAAATATTCTTGGGTATTTATTAAAGGTTTGGTTTTGAGAAGTAGGTAACAAACTATATTAAGCTGTATTAGGTTCTACTGGGTGTCCCAGAATATGTGGGCTTTATACAGGGGGCCTTAAAATAACATGACAAGTTCCTATAAAAAAATTCCCCAGAGGGCCCCCCTACGGAAATACAGGGTGTTGAAGTTCTTTTTTTGAAATTAAATTATGGCAATATCGCCCAAAATAATCAAGCTGCTGAACTGAAATTTGGCACTGCTGTGTTTTAGGCGATGGAGAAGAAGCTGAAGGCATCAATTTTTACGTATCTCACAGAAGGCACCGCTCGCACTATTTTTGGATCGTGTTATAGCTCGTAACTTTTTTGAGGTTATCTTTTTGGTCTTGCAGGTCCATCATTTTAGTGGATCTTTTCATTTTGCAACAAAAGTGTACTCTTGTTTCATAACGATAAAATCAACCGTTTGCGTTGAAATTGCCGAAATGTGCCCTAAAACACCTGTTTACTTCAAGATTCGAAAAATAAAAATCTTTACCTACCGCTTTCAAACGTTACAGACCGACTGTACCATTTAAACTGAGAAAAAAATCGCTATGAACAATGTATCAAAAATTATTCGCCTTGGAAAGGATTGAATTTGAAAAAATTTGGACACCCTATTTCAAGAAAACCAATGGTGTTTTGTCCAATGTCCATTTGGCATTTTTTTCTTCATTTTGAATGTACAGTTCATCTGTAACATTTGAAAGCGGTAGGAGAATGCTTTATGTTTTGAATGTTGAAGGTAAGAGGTGTTTTAGGGCACTTTTCGCCAATTTAAACGCAAACGGTTGATTTTATCGTTATGAAACAAGAGTACCTCTTTGTTGCAGAATAAAAAGATGTACTAAAATGATGGACCTGTAAGACCAAAAAGATAACCTCAAAAAAGTTACGAGCTATAACACGATCCAAAAATAGTGCAAGTGGCGCCCTCTGTGAGATACGTAAAAATTGATACCTTCAGCTTATTCTACATCGCGTAAAACACGGCAGTGCCAAATTTTAGTTCAGCAGCTTGATTATTTTGGGATACCTATATTGCCATAATTTAATTTCAAAAAAAGAACTTCCACACCCTGTATCTCCGTAGGGGGCCCTCTGGGAAATTTTTTTATGGGAACTTGTCATGTGACGTGACAAGTTCCCATGTCATTTTGACGTCCCCTGTATAAATCCGGGAGATTGCCCACATATTCTGGGACACCCTGTATAATATTATGTAATTTTAATAAGCCTTCTCCATTAAGAAAAACAGCAGACATAATAAACGAATTATCGTGCTCAAACCCCAACCATACATATTTTTTTTATTTTTTTTTAGAGAATATTGGTAGATAATTTCTAACCTTAGAATAATAGTAAATAAATACCTAACAAACACCAAGCAAACTCATTTTAATTAAAAAAAAAACACTTTTGAAGAAACATTAGTTACAAGAAAATGACCCCCACCCACCACCTTGTTCCAAACATTTCTGGCACCTTTTTCGAACAGAATTAAATATATTTTTAGGAACGTTACGTTAGGCTTAGTATTTATTTCATTGATTTTTTCAGAACACGGACTACGACAAAACTCGTACAGGCGTTCTGGGAGACTCCTCCTTGAGCTTTTTCCTTCGCACTATAGCGGTCGGCGACTTCCCTTCTTTCCTTCCACACTCCCCGTTTCTCGAAAACACTGCACATGTGCAGTGTCGTATTGCAATGCGACGAAGAGAATTTAAACGTGTTGTATCCAATGTTGTTGTATTAGTCCCTACGAAACTGTCCTTGCAATTCCTGATTAGTGTTCCACAGAATACCCATGTCTAAGTACTGTCCGACAATTTTCCGTCCGTTTCGAAAATATGATTCGACCATTCTAAATGCTATGTTTTTGTGTAAACACCATTTTAACGCAGGATATTTCAAACAACGAAATACGCACCAGAATTTCATTAACACTTTTTAGGTGGATTTATAAACTCGGCGTTTGCGTTGGCGCTCGCCGTTGCCGTTTGCGTCGAAAATTCAATCCCAATATTTTACGTGTAACCATTTATAAACGCCGTCGAACGTTGCCGTCTGCGTCCGATGCCGTCCGAGAGATAAACTAATTTCATCTTTCACGTTCCGTCGTTCACATTTCTGGACGCAAACGGTGAAGGTCACCGTCAACTTCGAGCGCCAACGCAAACGTCGAGTTTATAAATCCACAGTTGTCACAAGGTTAGATCTACATCGCAAATCATCGAAACCTATCAAAAACATACTTTCAGTTTCCAACGCCAACTTCAAGTCGAATTTAAATTAATGCTGGTCAGAACTTCTAGTCTTGACTAGTATTAGATTTGGAAGGAATTTAAAATTGATTTTTCAGTTTTCTGGTCATTAAGCAAAAAGTTCCTCTGAATATTATTGTGTAAGAGTTTTCGAACCTAAGGTTCAAATATGAAAAGTACGGGGCTTTGCAAATGACAGTCAAAGCACACATTATGTTTTTAAATGTCATAACTTCAGTCACAACTAGGTAAACCTAACGTTGAAAACACTTATTTTAAGGAAATTCATATGAGCATGAATCGAAAAGCGCTAAGGCTGTTGTATACCTACCTATTGAAAATGCACTTTCACGATCACCCTTTTTCGAAAAACACTATAGGTATACGTTAATGCGGTTTTGACTAAAAACTTTCACAGCCTGTATTTTTTTACGAAACGTTTTTTAACTTGTATTCATATGAACTTTTTTACTTAAAATGCGATTTCCTACCGCCAGTTTTATTTATGACATTTACAACTGGGACACCCTGTATAATTTTAATTTTACAGTGAGTTCTGTTTTGATTAGGTATATAAATACCTATATATAATATAAGTAGAGAAAAGATGCAGAATTTTTTTTATTGGATTGAATATTGTCAAATTATTTACGAATAGTTTGGATTTATGGTGAATATCCAGCATTTCTCTATTGTAGGTAGGTATTTTCTATTTAATGATACGTTGTTAGGTTTTGCGGTAATAGTTCTCTATTATCATGTAGAATCAATTAGCACCCGCTGATCCATTAGTTTGCAGATTACAATAATTCATTCAATTCCAGTATTTTAATTAGCCGATCAACTAACACACTGATACTTAATTGCTTAAGAATAACTATTATTATTTCACTATTTGAGATTATTTTTCCCCAAATGAACTATAGTCACGAAGTTCCTATCATGTTCTTGTAACGAAAAATGACTCTAAAGTTGTTATATCAGCTTTTAATGAACACATTTGGCTGATAAATTTTAGGTTTTGGTATTCTACTTACAGCTTTATCATTGTTATGATTCGTTTGGAGGTGTTTTCCGTTACAGCTTAGTTGGCCTGAGGCCCCCAGGCCAACTAAGCCAAGTCAGTTTTCATTGTTTTCCCTGCGCTTCCATAGGTTTTCTAGAAATTTGCTAGAACTTTATGATTTGTGCATCTTCCATTGGCCAGGAATATTCTAGAGTAGTCTCCTGTCTTCTATTTGAGTATATAAGCCCTGGGAATTGGGCCTGAAGTCAAGTTGAAGGTTAGAACGCAATTTTAGTGCGAGTTTTAGAGCTGAAAGGAAAGAATATTCTTGGTCAGTGAGTAAGCTGTGGTGACAGTATCTGACAAGTTTATTTGTGAAGGCTAAACAATAATTTTGGTAATCAAGGCAACGAGCTTGGACTGTTATTGTTGAGATCCGGTACATTATACTATAATTATATATAGTCTTAGTACCTACTTATAGTGTTTAAGATTTGCTAGTAGTAGTAGTAGTAGGTTAACGGTTAACACAAAAGACATTAAAGGTATTTAATATGAACAGACATATTTTAATAAATTTACTGATTGACACTTAAATTTGTAACGTGTAAAATGTTGATACCGGATAATTAGGTACTCGGTACCTACCTAAAGATCAATATCGGTGCAATATCACCTTACCGTTCGGGAAGGCAGTAATTAACAACAACAACAACAACAACAACCCTGTTTACTACGGCACATATGGATATATTAGAAAATTTATTTTAATTTATAAGTAGGAATAGGTATCTTCATTGGCCTGGAGGATATAAATAATAATAATAATTCTCAACCTCACAATACTCCAAACTAAGAGTATGGCAAAAGCAACCAAATGCTTGTGCGAGGGAGGGGAGGCAATCACTATTATTTCATCTTCATTGCCATTTGAGCTAGGGCCGACTTTTCCCGATAGAACTAGGATAGCGTTCGCTCAAATACGTACTAGGGAAAACCGTAGTGATCCAAGTGAGTGTTAAAAAATCACAAAGATAATAAAGATATTAAGGAAGCAATTCCATGAATCTATATTTTATAGAGCTCTTGACCATCAGCGGTGTTTTTCTATAAAGACATGCGATCTGTCCCGACTTAACATCGAACAAAGGTTGATGGAAGGCCGAAAAACATGAAGTCCAATTAGTTCGCGACGCTAGAGGAACGTGCCTCCGCGGCGCCAATGGTCAAAGAATCTCGAAAACGAAAGGTGATAATAGAATACCGTAAAACGGGGTGAATAGGAACGGTTTTGACCATTCAAGGACCTGCAGGGAAAAAGTGAGTCATTTTATCAATCATGTTTTAATACTAAAAGTACCATCATAATGTCTACTTTGACTGGCCAAATGTTCAATTTTCTTAAAAAATTGAAAAGCGCCTTTTTTTAAAAAAATATACACTGTTCCTATTCCCCTCCCATGCAGGACAATAGGAACACACGTGTTTTTTTGCCTGTATTCCTTTACAAATCACGGGTAGGTCAATGGGAATGATTTTAAAGAAAAAAAATATATATTTAAGAAAGTGATATACAACCTACAAAATTATTCAAAAAATATATATTTTCTCAGTAATATCACATATAACTTAATAGCCATTCTTTGGTATAAGAATAAAATTGAAAACAAAACATAAAATATTAAAATTTCAAATTAAAATAAAAACAAAATTATTCAAAATCTCCTGTGTCAAGACTTTCGAAGCTATAAAGCCCTCTTCGAACACTGAACTTCTTTAGTTTTTTTATCACTTGTTCTTTGGTAACTTCACTCAAATCTGGAATATTGGGAAATATGTATATATTTCCCATTTTCCCCTTGTTGGTTACTTTTTTTCGTAGAAATGAAGCTTCATATTTATCTTCACTGGCTTTGGTTACTTTGCCAATAAACACTCGATTCTTTATATGAGCCGTTTTTTTTTCTACGGCAAACTTAACCAATACCCAGTCATCTACTTTAATGTCATTTTGTACGTTATCAGGGTTAGTTATTGCAGTCAAGGGGGAGTTTCTTTTTCTGTCAGGGTCAGAAGAACTGCTGGATGGAGTATAATTTTTTTTATCTTTTTTTTTAATCCAAAAAATATATTTTCGTCACAATCACTATCACTTTCTTGACTTAAGTCCATCATGGCATTATTCTCATTTTCTTCATTAGAAGATGAGTTGGAACTTTCATCAGCCGTCACACTTTTGCCTGGTTCTACATCAATTCTTTTATTTTTATTCTTTCTTGGTGTACTTTTAATATATCTCATATCTTTTAGTAGATCTAGGTACCTTTCGAATGCCGAAACAACACCGTTTTTGGAATATTTAACCGCTCCGAAGCCTCCCGGTAGGACCAATTATGGTCATTCATTTGTTGTAGTGCTTCTTGGATACGGTTGGGGCTATATTTCTGGTATCTTCGTCGTGCCCTGGACTTATAAATTCGCCCCATTTTTTAAATTGATGGTGTTCCTATTCACCCCAAAATTCCTAAAAAACAGCATGTTTTAACAAAAAAATTTGCCATATTTTTTAATGACACAAATTCACATTTTTTATTTAATGGGCACATAGACAATACTTTTACTAAGTACTGGGACAAAAATTAAAAAAATATACCTACTTTTTCTAGGGCATCCAACAAAGACTTTCTAACCTACAAAAAATCATGTGTTTGACATTGACTTTGGACAGTCACTGATCGACAGTTGTGCCAACCCTGAACATGACAACCTTGATATTAGAACTACCACAACACTTCGCAACAAAGCTGAACTTGTTTCAGAGCGATGTAATGTTTATCAAAAAAGTTATTTCTACATAAATAACTTTTAATCTTTTCGTTCCTATTCACCTGCGTGTTCCTATTCACCCCGTTTTACGGTATTGTGTTCATATGAACATTTCTTCACGCAGTAGGTATGTTAAGATTTTTTTTCATAGAAAATTGGATAGTTCAAATTTCGGTTTAGATACATAGCTGAAAATTATAAGCGGGGTCATATTTTTTCAGCATTCATATATTGGCAACGATTCTTAGCTTCAAAACTTGGTGAAATTCTAGGGTGGTATCTTTTAGATAGCAAATAATCATTAGGCATTATTTTGTGGCAATGCGCAACAGTGTAAATAATGAGAACACCGCAATTCCAATAATAAATTTTAACTCCTAGAACAATGACTCTGAACCCGATATAACCATGATTTGCATACGCCAGACCACACATGATATACAAACTTTATAATAAGCTCCTATTTCTAGAACTGCATTTTTTAAATTAGAAACAGTATATAGGTGCCTAGAAATGGTTGCAGTACTAAAGTACTTCTTAGAACCTACAGTGTGTTGCAATTTGCTTGTGGACACCGCGGAAATATACAGGGTGATTGATTCATTGGGAATGGGAAATCCCGAAATCGGAAATAGAGGGAATGATGGTATTGGCGATTGAGGCCAATATGCCTTACCGAAATGTTAAGAGATACAAGGCGTTAAAGTTCTTTTTTTGAAATTGAATTATTGCTACATCTACCAAAATAATCAAGCTATTGAACTGAAATGTAGCACTGCTATTATTTTTTGGGGATAACAAGCTGAATAATAATATGTCTATTTCTACATATCTCACAAAGGGCGAAACTTGCGCTGTTTTTGGATCGTGCTTTTACTAGTTAATTTTTTGGGATAATTTTTTTGGTCTTTCTGGATTATAATGTGCATCTTTTCATTTTGCAAGAAATTGGCACTCTTGTTTCACAACGATAAAATCAACTGTTTGCATTGAGGCCAGTAAAATGTACCCCAAAACACCTGATAACTTCAAAATCAAAAAATTAAATTAACGCCTACCTCTTTGAAATTCCGCAGATTACAGGGTGATCATCTTCAGACGCCCGGCCTCTGTTCGTGGAAAACGGTCGAAGATATCGAGATGTTATTTTCCTATAGGAGATGATATACTTCGGGTGTATACAGGGTGAGTCGAAGTTAAACCGCCATACTCAAAATTTGAGTAGTATTTTTAAAAATAAATGGGGTTCTCCATATAACATTTTGTCCAAAAACGCTTCGTTTTCGACATACAGGGCGTCAAAGTTTTCTTTTAAAAACAGAAAAAAAATTAGTATTTTCGGTTCCATTTAAGCTATCGAGTTGAAAATTGGTACTTTTATGTTTTCTGGGACGGCGATTATGAATTTTCTATCAACTTTCTTCTAGCCGCTAGAGGACGTTGGCTACTTTCGAACAAAAGTGTTTTAAACTTTTTTGTCGTTGAAAAATCTGCATTTTAGACAGCGGAATATTAAATTACATTCGATTCTGAACAAAAAATGTCTCTTGTGAAAATACGAAAACCTTAACCGTTTTCATGAAAAACGCAATTTTGTGTCGCGGTGCGCGTGAATTCGAAAAAATTAAAATTTCGTAGCAGGCTGAGAAATGGGATTTATTCATTTGGAATTCTTTATTTACAGTAGGTATTGTGTTAAATTAACAATTTTTGAGAAATTAGTAATAAAAAGAACTTTAACCAAGACAACGTTATTATAATTTTTCCGTTCTGTTTTTGCTAGCGGCTAGAAGAAAGTTGATAGAAAATTCATAATCGCCGTCCGAAAACATAGAAGTATCAATTTTCAACTCGATAGCATAAATGGAATCGAAAATACTAATTTTTTCTGTTTTTAAAAGAAAACTTTGACGCCCTGTATGTCGAAAACGAAGCGTTTTTGGACAAAATGTTATATGAAGAACCCCATTTATTTTTAAAAATACTACTCAAATTTTGAGTATGGCGGTTTAACTTCGACTCACCCTGTATAAAGGAATAAATCGGCCCATTTTTTAGCGTCCCTTTCCAAAAACGGCGCTAGGCGTCGCGAAAGAACATTATTTTTGTTTCTTCTGAACATTTTTTGTTAAAAGTAATTTTCTTTATTTTCCTCCGTTGAAAAGGTATTCTTCAAAACATATTAAAATATTAATTTTTGTTAATCGCTATTACCAGGGACGAAATAACGTATTCAATGATTTTATTTTTAAATATATTCGCCTGAACTTTCTTTGTTTGAAAGATTTTCAAAAATCGCGTGTTTTGACATTCCTACCTTCCTACCAACAGCAAATCCAGGGCCGACCACGATTTTTTTATACGTCCTTTTCCTTTTTAAACAAAAAATATACAGGGAGTTTACAGAGTGCCAAAGTTTAGAAAAATAGGAATTTTAAAGGAATTTGTCAAATGTGCTATTGAATTAGGTACCTCAAAACAGTTGAACAGTCAACAGAACCACACAAAGTAAGTTGGTATGTAAAAATAGAATAAAAAAATAGAAAAATAGAAATTACCTACTTTGGTAACTGTACCTACATACTTTGCATCTGAAAACTGTTGCAGAATGGGCACATTCTGTCTCACTGTTACAGAAAATTATTCTAAATGTCTGGGACTTTAGAATCACTATTATTAAAACTCGATAACTACCGCAAATCATTATTCTGGCGATCTAATGTGTGTAGATAAACTTGAAATCCCAGTGAAGTCGGTGCCAAAAAATATAGCCTTACTCAACTTTTACTTTTATTTTGGCTGTCAAGCGAATTGTATCATAATATAAAATCAGTTCTAAAGATAAAACACTACAACCTATTTTGTTTGTTGCGTATTCGCAGGAATAAAGTGTAAAAACAACATGGAGCCAATTACGCTTACTGGCACTGAATTCTACTGTACAGACAACGCCAAGGAACATCACACCGACGAGTACGACTTGGTTTCTAATGGGACTCCAGTGTTAAGACGGGGAAGTAATTTTTGTTTTGCTCTTCGTTTTGCTAGACAATATGATCCGGAAATCGATGTGATCAGAGTTCAGTTCAATTTTGGTAAGTAGATTGTGTAGTTTGTTTGTTTACCAATCGTTTGTTAGCCAACATCTCAGTCAACATAAATGTGATCGAAAAAAATATAGCCGTACGCCGTAGTTCAATAATTAGTATTATTTCATGATGAACTGAAAGGCTTTTTACAAAGGGGATTGTCTTTGCTTTTTAACATTTTAAAAAGTATCTGCATCTTTGCTGCAATATTATATTAGAAATGGTAACGCAGGAAACTAAGTATTCACACCGCATATTATTATCATCTTCGGCATACTTGATATAGTCCTGTACATTCAAATAATGCTATACAATTTGTATTTGAATTGGTAAAATGAAAAGATTGCCGCATTCTGCGGTTTAGAAGTCGGTGTAATAATTTTCGCAGATTCTCCACCGATAACTTTAACCTTGAAGATTTTTTGCTTCAGATTGGGTATATGCCTATATATATTTAAATAACAAACTTCCCAAAACTAGTTAATTGGCAAAAAATAGACATTAATCATAGGTCCGCGAGAAACTCGTAATAATTTAAATGCACAAAGAACCTAAGGGGATTATAATGGTATTAACATTCTTTATTAATTTAGTTTTGTTCTTTAGAAGTAAAACGTAACAAAAATGTACTGCCTACTACTTCAATTTAAAAAAAAATCATTATAACAAGGGCTCTAATAGCACTCTTTTCTTAAAAGTTATACGTAAAATTCGACAAAATTACCCAAAAATTGTTTCAATTGTGGAAGTAATAAGAAAAAAATGTTATTTCATCCACTCTCCTTTATAGATGGACAGGAAGGGTCCCTCTAGGAAAAAATCTATATTATAAAGTTATATAGCATATTTTCGAGATCTAAAAAGGGTATGGTATCTTTGTTGAGCCACTTGTTATATAAAGAAAATGTGAAAAAAATACCTGTTTATGTAAAGGAGAGCTGGTCAGTTTTAATTTAAAAAATAAGTTTAGGTAATTTTTTCGAATCAGCTAATCTCGTCATTTTTTTAGTTTTACATTTTCAAGGATTATAAAGTATGGCATTTTTCAATACATACCTATATATAAGTAACATAAAATGCAGTGTCGCCCTATATGGAATTATTTTTTATAACGTAGTAAAGTGGCAAAACTGGACTGCACTTGTTGCATAATTAACCAATAGACTTGAATTCTTGTCCGATGGCATTTCACTTAACAAAAATCCCCAACCCAAATTCCATACATGATTATGATTATGTTATAATTTAATTAATAATTAATTTAAAAAGTTTCTGAACTAAAGTTATTGGGATATTGGGTCTTTAGCGCACCATATAATATGGACTAAGTAGGTATCACATAACACATCTATACTATACATTATACAGAAAATATCATTGTTGTATTGTTGTAAAATATGTGTTTACGGGAGAACGGGCCACCCCATAATCTTTATTGTATAGGGACAAAATTTTTAGTATTTTTGATGGTCATATTGTAATTAATACAGGGTATTCCGTAAAAGTCGTACCGACCAAACTGTATATTACTGAATTTTGGAATCTACTCTTCATCCCGATTCCAACAATATAAAGTGTGTTTCACTTTGAGTCAAGACAATTCCGTATTTTTTTAAAGATTTACCGATTTTCAAAAAAAAAACTTTTTTCAACCTATAATACTCTAAGGGTTCTACATTTTGGTTTACATTTTTTTGAAATAGTCCTATTCTATTACCTAATGTCATTAAAAGAAAATCCCCCAAAAATCAAAAAACAATGTCAGAATTTTTTTTTAAGAATGAAATGGATAGTGCTGTCGAAATGGCTATAGTTCAAAACCCGTGGTACAAATTTCAATTCTCTAAGTTTTGGGTTTTTGCGGAATTCCCTGAATAAATCGAGCATATTTTGGTGATATTTTAAGCTTTGCCTATGGTATTATTTTACATAGAATAACCAATGTAGCTCAGGGTTCGTAAAAAATAAAATGCTAGGAAAAAATATTTATTTTAAAAAATTATTTAAAGAAACAAATCGGCTTTCCTGGCATTCATGACACGCATGATTTGACTGAGATACTTAAACTTGTCGAATAAAGCAGAATTAATAATTAAGAATGGAGGATGATGCCTACAATGTAAGGAAATATTAAAACGTAATATGTTGTAATATAAAAACGTAATATGTATAATATAAAATATACATTCTTTTACTCAATGATCAAGCACTAGAAGAACCTGAGTAGGTTCTTCTATGGTAGGTTCTTCTATGGTCAAGCTTAGAATTCGTAATGCGTATAACGTTGTAAAATTACTTAAAATGTGTAGCAAGGTTATAGTATCCACATAATTGTTTTCTTTGTGAAGAAGCTGCCCATTACACAGCATTCCAGTCAATTGGCTAATATCTCGATTGTATCTATTAAACACACATTTTATGACGAACGTTCAAATGGTTAAACTCATCTTTTATCTGCATTTGCGTAAAACGAAACGGGATATTTTTATTTGAAAGCCCTTTATTTATACATACAGGTTTGTCTATGTAAGTGCCTACGGCTATGGTACCTGTATTCCTGTATTAGGAGAGTTAATGGAACCAATGTCAAAAACGGCCAATTTCGTCTGGTAATGATAAAATGGGTGAAATAATGTAATAAGACGCAACCTTCATTGGACAACCCTTGAACCTTTTGAACCCTTCTGTAATAGCCCTCGCAGTACAACTCGGGTTATTATTTTCACGCCGCGATCTATAAACCTATACCTTCTACGCCTTTGATAAAAACTATGAACCTTTAAAATAAAGAATATTCTAGGTCAAAAACCCAACGTTCTTAGAGGAACGAGGGCCATACTCAGTGTGCTCCCAAACTTGAAAAATCTTCCAAGAGATATCAACAGATGGGGTGTAAACCTAATAAGGAACGATGGAGACATTATTACATTAAAAGTCCACATCCCGCCGGTAGTTTCAGTTGGAATATGGAAGTGTACTATCCAGACGAACATATCAGGCCAGAGGGAGGCACGCAGCGATTACCAAGTAGGTTATAGTTTTAATTGTTTTTTTTGCAATCGTGTAAATAGTGCAAACTTCGTTATGAAATTAGGTACGTGGATATTTATAAGAAAATATGGCATATAGTTTTCATATGCTCAAGCACAGTTTACGTTGAATAAATCGTGTAAATTATTAATTAACATTCAATGTAAACTATTCTTGGCCATGCTTAATAGGTACTTAATATTAGCAGCCTGTTCAGAAACGGCGAGAAATATTTAATAAAATACGTGTCCACATGACCATAATAGCCCTTTTGGCTTACGAGGCTTACAGGTATGCCTCGGTTTTTATAAGAATTTTATATTTTGAACTTGATTTTAAAACAGATGGAAGGTCATATCAGTAGGAGTGGTATTTTCTGGAGGTAATAAATTAAGAAAGTTATTATCTTATTAGTTATTACTATAGGCATACCACGGTCCACGAGTTGTATTTAGGAAGATAATTTAACAACTACAATACTTTAATTATGCAGTGTTTAGGCGTAACTTGACAACAAACCAAAAATAAATTAACTACAAAAATTAAAATTGTTTGCCTTTTCGAAAATGTGATTTAAAAATAAGATAGTAGCCACAACCGGGATTTGAAGCTGGGACCTCTCGTTCCCAAAGCCACTAGACCAAATAGTATTGCCAAATATAAAATTATTTGTTTTTTTAAAGATGATGTAGCAACAGGGCCGTGTTAACGTAAAAGTTTGCCCGGGGCAAAGTTCTTCTCTGGCGCCCCACCCCAAATTAAAATTATGTTAACTAAATTAGTATTAGGTAGGTACATAATATAAAAAAGGCAAAAAAGGTCTGGGTATATCTACCTTGAAACTTGAAATTACTAGAATTTGAATCGTATATTATTAAAAACACACTTTCCTTGCTTTAAGAAATGCAAATTTATTTATAAGTTTGTCAATGTCAATACACTGCGCGCAAGATCGTTTTCAAGGGATAGCAAGCTTAAACCCGAAAGTCTTTCCTGTCCCATATTATGAGGCGTTTAGTGCAATAGTGGCCCATGTCATAAAACGTAGTTTTGAGAAAAACACCGTTTAATATTTCATGATTTTGACCACCCCGTATTTTTATGTTGCAGTTTATATAATTCAATTAGATTTGTGATTATTTAATTATTTTAATATATTTAATTTGATATAACTTCAATTAAAATGAAAAACTTTATAAATTTTTGGAAAAAAAAATAGTGGGCAGCTTTTGCACTAACATTTTTGGGCAAATAAAAATAAAGTGTATTTGTGCACTAGATTTATTTTCACACTAAGTTGATAAAACACATAAACCTAACCCTAAAAGTAAAATACTTTCTCAAACATGGGAAGCAAGAAACACGGCAACAATAAACAAGTACATAAACAATTTGTTAGTGTCTCGTTATTTACATTTTTTAGTCAACTCTTTGTTAAGAATCATAGACAGAGTGAAGTACATCGTCATCGTTATTTTCTACTTCTTGAACTGAATTTTTCGCAGTTAGGTTTTTATAAAAATAATGTAAATATGGTGGGACATACATTAATAAATCCTGTTAAGTTGCTGTAGGTTGCTGCTTCAATTTTCCTGCTTGTTGAATACAACGAAATACAAAAGAGTTTGTATTTCGTTTGGAAATGTCGATGTATGTTTAAAATAAACCCATTGGTTATTCAATTATGTATTTGAAAAAATATATATATCCACCACTGCCTCTTCCTTCAACCAGTTGACAGACTCGCCTTCGACTTCGACTATCTTTTTTCGCCGTTTCAGTACGTGCACTATCTGAGTTTCTGAAATGCATTCCTTTTCTACGTGTTTTTAATTTTAAAGTCGCTAAGGCTATAGTCCAGAGAGAACTTTTATTTTTTTTTCAAATTTGTCCCACCTCCTGCAATTGTCAGACACAGGTGCCCGAAAGTTAAT
The DNA here is from genome assembly GCA_963920635.1 of Pseudeuparius sepicola. Classification (NCBI taxonomy): domain Eukaryota; kingdom Metazoa; phylum Arthropoda; class Insecta; order Coleoptera; family Anthribidae; genus Pseudeuparius; species Pseudeuparius sepicola. The sequence continues at coordinate 48,399,224 of OY987299.1, read as the reverse complement.
AATTTTTTCCTGGAAACATCTCTGAAAACTACGAATGGCTGGGACACTCGCCTTTTCTTTCTAGATCCGCTCCTAAAATTTCGACTTAGAAGTTGAAACTTTAAAATTTCGACTTGTAACTCGAAGCTTTAAAGTTTCGAGTAATAAGTCGAAATATTGAACTAATATTTCGTCTCATAACTCAAAACCTTCAAGCTCTGACTTATAAGTCGAAATATTGACGGTCAATATTTCGACTTATAAGTCGAAACATTAAAGCTTCGAGTTATAAGTAAAAATTTTGGGTCAATATTTTGACCTATAAGTCGAAGTTTTAAAGTTTCGACTTATAAGTCGAAATTTTAGGAGCCGAACTAGAAAAAAAATGCGACTGTCCCTTCTAGGCCTTCGTAGAAAACAGATAGTGACCCAGGATCGTGCGTTTAATTTTTTTGCATTATTTAAGGTGGGGGTAAGTTGCAAAGGTTAGGATTTTTCTTTTTTGAATAATAGGACTGATACCTTGGGAAACTCGAAATAAAAAAATAGTGACAGATTCAATTTTTTTCGATTGTTTTACTGTGTTGAGCTTTTTTCCCCCTCTTATCCCTAGAAAGGGTGGCCGCCTTGTCCTTTTTGAAGTAAAGCACGTGTAAGTCGACCATCAGAAACGTTTAAATTCTTTTTAAAAAACTCCTGATTAAAAGATAGTCCGCTATTGCGCAAAACATACGAACTAAATCATTGATTCGCGAATGTTGGGCCATTTTTGTACTAACTCATATGATCAGATTGCAATATGCTAATGTAACATTATAATATGCGCCATCTAGAGGGCATATAAAGAAATCGACATAGGCCGATATTGCACATGATAGATTAATAAAAATCCATGCAGCCTGTACTATTAACACAATAAGCGTTTTTTTCGAGTTGGGCCACTCTTGCACTAAACGCCTCTTATAATATTATATAATATTATATTTTATTAATTTCATATTGCTAAATGATCGTTCGGCAGATGCACATGTGACAGGGTTAGAAAAATTCTGTTAAGCCGTTTCTATATTTTTATAATTTGAAATAATGTCAAAACTGTAAAGGAGCTGTAGAATATCAAGTTGTAATTTAACGGAGGGAATAGTTTTTTGGCATTTTAGCTACTAATTCGTCGCCACACATATCGTCGGTCTCCGCACGTAGTGGCGTAACTGCCAAAAATTCAAAATATGAGTTATGCCCGTTATATGCATAATTTAACGTCCTCTTTCATCTCACGAAGTGGTGTAAATGTATCTCCAGTACCTACGTCAGGATAATTAATTCTTAAATTGGCCTATAACTATTAAAAGTTACAGAGTGTGTCTCAAGCAGAGGCATATACTTTACGCCACTTTGTGAGAAACGTACCTACATGGAGATTTTTATTTTCCAAAATGTGGCGTCACTTAATTTACGCCACTTCGTGATGAGCAAATTTTTAAATACCCGCACACATCTTTTGGCGTCTCTGATTAACACATGAGTAAATAGGCCTCAAATCCTAACCTAGAAATATCAGCTGTGTTATACTGCGACTCCAATTCGATACTTTCGCTTAAAAAGTCGTTTTTTTAACAATAAGTTAAGTTTACGCATTATAGAATACTATTCTGACACCACAAATAGAAAAATTTGTGCTATATGCATAAACTGTTTTACTTTTGCATGAAATGGGTGTACCTATCACTCCTATCAGTGCAATGGAACGACGGCACATCAAATGTGGTATTGTGGAAAGAATTTGAAACAGAAAAATACAGACAATTTAAAATAGGAAATAAGATATCGATGTTGTATAAACGAAGATGGTAGGTATAAAGGAATTTTCTTTGTTTCGTTAATTTACGATTTAGGTAGAGCGACATAGAGGCAAAGCAACGGTGCGCACGGTTGTCTCATGGATAGGTGACCCTTTTTAAATTATCCTGCCTAATAAAACTTCTTTTTGCTGATTTTCAAAAAAATATAATGTGTCCCTTGGCAGTGAAGTTTCTTTTTATAACAATTGCCTCGGTATCTAAATTCCACATTTGTTCAACTTCAGTGCCTTGGTACATAAAAAACTATTATTTTGTCGAAATTTGCATTAATAAATATTCTTTAAATAGCCTTTAATTTGGCGTAACTTAACTACAAAAAATTTAGAGATTTCACAAAGTGGCGACACTGCTCAAAATATTTTTTTCTCAAAAATGAAAAAATCCGCAAGTCGTCATGTTTAAGCTTCATATCACCGGCATCTTTGAAAAAGGTATCGTTAGATTTAGTAAAATTTTTACCAGATATATGACTGATTATTTCCTGCTATTTTTAGTTTCTTAGCTCTACTGTAAAATTATCAAAAAGCTAGTTACGCCACTACGTGCGGACTCCGACGATATATAGAACGAGCAAAGATAAACTTCTGAAACTTGGTATGTGACATACTTGGGAGAAGAAATCATGAAAAAAGCGCACAAAAAAATTGGGGTATTTTTAACTCTTCGACCTCCCATTTGGGACGCCTATGATGAAGGTATATCACATACCAAATTTTAGAACTTTGTCAATGCGCGTCCTGGAAATATTTAGAAAAAATTGTGTGTCAAAGAGTCCATTTCGGGGGCTATAGTCCCCTTAGAGCCCTTAGAGGGCATTTTTGAGGTCATGTTTATAGGAAATTTTTTATCGAAGAACGCGCCGCTAAATTATGGCAGGCTAATTTCTAATAGGTACGCATTTTCATGACCCTCTGCAAAAAATTTTTAAAACGATTTTACTCGAAAACGGTGCACGCTATCGAAATTCAACAAGCACCATTTTTTAGTATAATACCCTGAAATTTTATAATTTCGCAAGAAATCTGGGAAAAAATACACGCAAAAATTTGGGGTATTTTTAACCACTTAACTTCACTTCACTTCATTTGGGACGCCTATGATTAAGAATGCCAAACTGTCTCTACCTAGGTACCTAAGTGTCAAATCTCACAAGTATACCTATCACATACCAAATTTCAGAATTTTATTTTTGTTCGTTCTGGAAATATTTAGAAATAATCGGTTGCCAAAGTGTCCATTTTGGGAGATATAGCCCCCTTAGGGGGCATTTTTGAGCGTCAAGACGTCAAGCGCCGGCCGCCGCCGCGTCATCTCGGGGAGAATAGTGAAATCAATTAAAATATTTCACAACGACATAAACATCGGTAGACGTAGACAAGTTCCGAATTCATAACTTACAAAGATTGCAGTAGTTAAAATAAAAATTGTTAATTGAAAAATTAAAAAAATGTTAAAATGTTTTTTGAAGCAGTATAAATTATTAGTACTAGCGCCTTTGTTGATTTTGGCGCCCCCCTGAATAGGGCGCCCGGGGCGAACACTCCCTTCGCCCCCCCCCCCCTTAACACGGCCCTGTGTAGGAATATTTGAAACCTATTGAAAGCGGCATGGATTGAAACGCGATTCTGAGTTAAAAATGATGTGACTAAACACTTCAAAGAAAAAATATTTTGTGTCTTCTCGTTTTTAAAAAATCATGAAAAATACAACAAAAAATTGAGCTACCCATTTCGAATTATACATTTTTGTACATAAAAATTTATTTCAAACAACTTTTCCTTATAACTCTTTTTCGTATTTTTAAAAATTAAGGTAGTTTAATCTTGAGGAAATTAAAAAAAATGACATTGACTGCTAAAACATCCATCCTAAACTCCGATCATCATATTTGATCGTAGGTCCTATATACAAGTTTTGTTGGGGACATGTTTCATTCAAGGACATAGGTAAGCACTAACTTTTATTAAGAATAAAATTTTCTGACAAATAAAAAATAAAAAAGTATATAGGTACACGATTTTTAACGAAAATATATAGAAAATCAATTAATTCGATGTATATTATAAGCAAAATTGTAAAAAATCACCGTCAATAAAGTACCTGTACCTATATTTTTCAAGACAAGAAACAGGCCACCACAGAGACCTCTAAAATAAGTTGTTCAGAATGCAATTTTATACCTCCACACCTTTCAGGAACATAAAATTATATTTTTTGAAACTTTCCATTTTCCGTTAAACAATTAGTTATTGTAAATCATATACTTAAACGAATACCGCATAAACATTTTAATAAACATCAAACATTAGATAATAATTCAAAGCACCTCTGCAAAAATAATTTTTATACAACTGATTTTCATTTTCACTCGCTAAACCGATCGTTTACTCAATAATCGTTGGACAGAAATTGAGACACTAGTGAGTGCAATTTGAAATTCCAAATTGTTTACTGTGTATAACTAAGTAGATATAGGTAGATGAGTAGATATAGATAGGTATAACTAAGTAGATATACCGTAGACCGATATATTATTATAAGTAGATATACCGGGTGGGCCGAAAAATCTTGGACTTTTTCGTTTTAATCATAATTTTTTTGTTTATCAACTGATTTTACAAAACCAGGCATCGTTATTTGCAGAAAAGAATAAGCTATCGACAGAAAGCTTCAAAATTGCATTTTTTTTAAAATCCAACATGGCGGTGATGCCTAAACTTAGTCCTTTGTTTGGGTCAATTCATTTTGAAGAAAAAATGTCGGCATCATGCAACCAATGCAAAGTGAGTAGAGCGGACCTTCCTCTACATTTTGAGATCACTGCGAGGAAAATATATATATATATATTTATTTATTTATTTATTAACCGATTTTAAAAAACGATACAACGTTGCTTGTGAAAAGGAATAAGCTATTGACATAAAACTTCACAATGGCCGATCTTTTGAAATGCAACATGGCGGCGTGGTTTAAAACTTAGCCCTTTGTTTGGACTAATTCTTTTTGAAGAAAAAATGTCGGCATGATGCAACCAATGCAAAAAGTTAGTAAAGTGGTCCATTCTCTACATTTTGAGACCACTGCGAGAAAACCGGTTCATCGGGAGCGAAGCTATATGCAATAACAGGAAGAGCGATTTTCATCAAAGTTATTCTGTAGTACTGAAAATGCATCCGTTGTTTTTCCTATATATTTTTTTATTTACTAACCGATTTAAAAAAAGAGGCATCGTTTCTTTGCAGGGGTTCAAATTTACCCTTGGTTGAAATTTTTGTGAGGGTCAAAGACTCACCCTGTTAGGTAGATACCTAATTTAAACTTAGTACTTACTAAATGATACTTTGTAGTATTATTATATTATTAGGTATGCCAATTTTAGTATGTTAAGTAGATATGTTTCGTAGTATGAGTTTTGTTTTGAATAAATAATTCTGCAGTCTACATTTTGTGTTTTAGCTAATAGTTTAGCCACAAATAAACCTTTTACGATGAGTTTCGCAGTCGTATTAGGTATGCCCACTAATCAGACGTGTCTAGTAAGTAGATACATATAGGCACATAAAGAAGAAAAAAATGAAAATTATTTTCACTTACTCTCCCACCCTCGATGTGCTTGAATTAACGAATAAAAGCGTAATCTTGCAGAGGTAGGACAAGTATGGCCGCCATCTTGGATTTCGAAAAATCAGCCATTTTGAAGTTTTCTGTCAATATTCCGTCCTATCTGCAAACGACGGTGAAATGGACAAAAGAACGAAGACAGTTCCAGTCCTGCAGCATATGAAAGATGAAAATGACGCTTTCTATTATTGCGTATAGCTTCGTCCCCGATGGACCGATTTTTCCTGCAGTGATTTCAAAATGTATAGGAAGAACCACTTTATTAACTTTTTGCCTTGGTTGCATCATGCCGACATTTTTTCTTCAAAAAGAATTAGCCCAAACAAAGGGTCAAGTTTAAACATCGCCGCCATGTTGGATTTAAAAAAATCGGCAATTGTGAGTTTTCTGTCAATGGCTTATTCTTTTCCACAAGCAACGATGTTTCCTTTTTTAAAATCGGATAGTAAATAAAAAAAAGGGAAATAGAATGAAGGAAATTTTATTACTGCAGCATAAAATTTTTTATTGCGTATAGCTCCGCCCCCGATGAACCGATTTTCCGCACAGTGGACTCAAAATGTAAAGGACCCCTTTACTCGATTTTAAAAAATCGGCCATTTTGAAGTTTTCTGTCAATAGTTTATTCTCTTCTGCAAACAACGATTCCTGGTTTTTTAAAATCGGTTGATAAACAAAAAAAAATTATGATTAAAACAAAAAGGCCCAAAAATTTTTGTCACACCCGGTAGATCAAATATGAAACTCCATGCATTTTAACATTCTCAGATGAATGTTAATATTGTGATAAGTCTTTTGCATAATTCAATTACATAGTGTTTTTATCTTTAAGCGCTAGATGCGGCGACGAATGCAAATTAATCGATTACAATTTTGAGGGATCGCTTTTTGCTATATTTCAAACAAATAATAATTAAGACTGATAACTACGACAATCAAACCGGATTCAAGAACAAGTATCAAGACATTTTATTTATACCCTCTGTGGAAAATACTATAATCGTCGGAAAAATATATCTAATATGTAAATTATTTCAAAACACTGCAAATCCTCATTTGTTATTACTAGAAATTATAAAAATGCTCTTTAACATGCAGGCATTTTTATAAAATTCTTATTACGTTATTATGATATTCTTATAGTCATTATTATATGATTTACAGATAGAGATATTTGCACGGGATCCTTCACCTAACTGAGGATGGTACTGCCCACATAATTATCATATAAAAACGATTTTCGTTTCAAACTATACAGCATGTAAGGTGTAACTTAAGTACGTTAAAGCATTTCAGGGTGATCCTCTCACATATTCTAAGAAAAAAATCATATAAACATGTGGCCAAATATCTTCGTTTTCGATATTCTTGGTGCTAAAGTTTTCCAAAAAAGTTGTCTTTTCCCCATAACTCTTTATCTGTAGAGCTTTTTTAACCAAATTTGGTACACAATAGCACAGACCTATACAGGGTGAATAGGTAATTAATAATGGCACATAGTGCAACCGCATATATTTTGGGCCAAAATATTACGATTTTGGCTAATATGCCATATTGAATTTGGTGTGATGTCACTAACATTATCGTTTTCTACTCTCCAATCCTTTCATTTGATACCCATATTAAGGAGGTTGAAAAGAAAAATGTAATCCGCCATCTTGGAGCGGCGGCCATATTGAATTTAGTGTGATGTCACTCTAACTTTATCGTTTTCTACTCTTCACGCCATTTCATTTGATACACATATTAAGGAGGTTGAAAAGAAAAATGTAACTCGCCATCTTGGAGCGGCGGCCATATTGAATTTAGTGTGATGTCACTCTAACTTTATCGTTTTCTACTCTTCACGCCATTTCATTTGATACACATATTAAGGAGGTTGAGAAGAAAATGTAATCCGCCATCTTGGAGCAGCGGTCATATTGAATTTAATGTGATGTCACTAACTGTATCGTTTCCTACTCTTCGAGCCCTTTCATTTGACACCCATATTCAGGGGGTGGAAAAGAGAATGTAATCCGCCATCTTGGTGCAGCGGCCATATTGAATTTAGTGTGATGTCACTAACTTTATCGTTTCCCACTCTTCGACCCCTTTTATTTGACACCCATATTCAGGGGGTTGAAAAGAGAATGTAATCCGCCATCCTGGAGCGGCGGCCATATTGAATTAAGTGTGATGTCACTAACTTTATCGTTTTCTGCTCTTCAAGCCCTTTCATTTGATACCCTTAATTAGGGGGTTGACAAAAATATATCATTCGCCATCTTGTGGCGACAGCCATTTTGAAAGTAATACAGTACCTATTGACTACCTATTGCATATTGTATTGTCAGCAGAACTTAAGGTGTATGCAAAATTTCAGCTCAATCGGATGTCAAACAGTGGTTCTAATTCAGCTTGCACGATTCGACCCACACAAGCATACACACCCATACAACATACCTACTAATAGCAGGGCAAGTTAAATAAAAACTTGTAGAAAAACGGCCCCCTGTGAAATTTAAGTGGGTATCAGCTTTGAATGGAGCATTTCATTATGAACAAAAAATTTATTTCAATGTAAGTACTTGCAAAAAATATTAGGTAGTAGAGAAAAGGCACGATCTTGTTCTCAGTAATTGAAGACACAATTTTGGAAGTTTCAAGATAACATCATCAATTTTAGGATCACCACCCTGAAGTATTTTAATTGTACTTAAGTTACACCCTGTATAAATCTAAAAATAATGAATATTCTGTATTTTACCTATCCAAAATAGCATCCATTCCAGCCCAGTACTTGAAGTATTCCTAGTGACAATAAAACCGCAGAAAACTTAAGTAAGGCAAAGGGCAAAGGCACTTAGATTATTTACTATTTACTCCTTAGAAACGAATAAGTATCTCTCCAGACGAGATCAGATCTAAGTTTCACGGTCGAAATTTTATTTTTGAGCCAAATAGTTCGATAATGACTTACCTTACAGCCAATTTCTGAGCGTTTAAGGACGATTTTGTGGCTCTTTAGTTCCAATTTAAAAGCTATTCTTATAGCACCTTAGTGACTAAAAGTTGCAGTCCGCTTCCTCATTTTAGGGACTACTAATGTACCACTGTTACTCCCTTGGGACTAAAGTTGTATATTATGTAACGTCCTAGAGGGCACAATGAAGCACTAGGGCGTTAAAGTTACATTAAAACCCGCTAAATCGACACTCGATACCTTTACTTCGTTTTCAATAAGAAAAATAAAAATTATTGACAAAAGGTAAACAACAACACAAATTGATATATCTACCTTCACTTTTAAATTAATTATAATCTTTTTATAACCTCATTCTTATTTGATTTAAATTTTGACGGGCAAATCGTCTGACTTTAATTAGTTCTTTATTTTTATGCAAATAGATGCATGCTTGCCTTATATGTCGGCAAAGAATACAATTTTGTATGAATTTCATTAGTTATAATGCGTTTAAAGCCCTATAGGTACGAGTGTAATATATAAATAACTATTTTTCCCTTTAGCGAGCTCCCCATAAAGATAATATATTTGGACGTAAATCAGTCCTCCTACTAATAAGGTCAATTTTAGGTACCAGATGATATTTATATCATATTCAATCCTTGGTGCCCTGACGACGCTGTCTTCATGGAAAGTGAAGAAGAAAGAAACGAATACATCCTCAATGAAACTGGAAAAATCTGGTGTGGGACTTTCAAAAATCCAACCGGGAAACATTGGGTCTTCGGCCAATTTGATGACATAGTCCTTCCCGCAGCTGTATTTCTAATGGAGAAATCTGGTCTGCCACATTCTGATAGAGGATCTGCAATCTTGACCTGTAGAGCTATATCTGCTATTGTAAGTTGTTGGTGCAAAGACATAATAATAATAATACCTAATAAATTACCTTTAAAAATCGACTATCTACTTTAAGATAAACTCAGTTGATGATGGTGGTCTTTTGGAAGGAAAATGGGATGGAGAATACAGCGATGGAACCTCTCCACATGCTTGGACTGGCTCCCCTGGAATCTTAGATCAATTTTTGAGATCTGGAGGAGCACCTGTCAAATATGGACAGTGCTGGGTATACTCTGGAGCAGTAGTAACAGTTTGTAGAGCACTTGGCATCCCTTGCCGATCAACCACCAATTATGTATCTGCTCATGATACCAACATGTCGATGACTGTAGACAAGTAATTAGGTCGGTTATTGCATACTAAAAAATGCTAAATCCAGAATTCGTAGATACTTCGATATTTTTGGAGCAAAAATTGAAAATGGACCGGATGGAGAATGTCACGATTCCTGTTGGAATTTCCATGTTTGGAACGACGTTTGGATGTCTCGACCTGATATGCCTGCAGGATATGGAGGCTGGCAAATTATTGATGGCACTCCGCAAGAATTGAGTGCTCAAGTATTTAGATGTGGTCCAGCTTCGGTAGCAGCAGTTCGCAAAGGTATGATTATTTGTTTATCCGAAATTTCAAAATCTTCTTCCTAATCGCTTTTTAATGACAGGTGAAGTTGGATATCTATACGACACACCATTTATATTTTCTGAAGTAAATGCTGATGTTGTCCATTTTAAAGAAGACGAGGAATCAGACTGGGGTTTTAGTAGGATGTCCATAAATAAGTACCAGTAAGTTTCGATTTATGAAAATATTCCCTGAACGTAAAAAATGCTTATTTGTAGTGTTGGAAGAAAGATCTTGACTAAAAACCCAGGTCCAACAGACGACACTGGGGACAGTGATCTTCTGGATGTCACAAAGCTCTATAAAAATCCAGAGGGCACGGAAGCAGAACGTTTGGCCGTGTACAATGCCGTCAAGGGAATACCCAAGGCTCAAGAATTTTACGAGATACCAAATAAAGATAAAGAAGATGTTTTCTTTGATTTGATAGATATAGATACAGTACCATTTGGCCTACCCTTCAACGTGATTGTTAAAATCGAAAACAAATCGAACGAGGACAGAACAATTAGTGCTGTTTTGTTTTCTAGTTCTGTTTATTATACTGGTGCAGCTGCTAAGGACATTAAGAAATCTCAAGGAAGCTTTAAGGTAGAGGAAGATAAATTCGTTTCTGCGTAGGTGTGTTAAATTTTAAATACACCTATATTTTAGATTGGTCCAGGGCAAAACGAAACACTAAGTATCCATGTTACACCAGAAGATTATTTAGACAAGCTGGTGGATCATAATTTGATCAAAATATATTCGATTGCTACCGTACAGGAAACTAAACAGACTTGGAGCGAGGAGGATGATTTTACACTAACAATGCCCGAAATGACAATCACAGTGGGTGGCATTTGCAAAGTTGGGGAAGTCTGTAATGTAGATTTTAGGTAGGTAATATTTTCAGTTGGGAAAATGATTTTCTATGTGGTTTGTTCGAATTTTAGTTTTACAAATCCACTGGTCATTCCTCTCACAGAATGCAGTTACGCTATCGAGGGGCCAGGACTGCAAAGACCAAAGACTGTTCCGTACAGAGATGTTGAACCAAGAGAATTAATTACCATGCAGGAAACTTTCCAAGCTAAAAAGTCCGGTCATAGAAAGATTGTTGTGAACTTTACATGCAAGCAGATTCACCATTTAAATGCTAGTATAGCTGTTACTATTGAAGAGTAGTGTGCATTTATTATACTATTATTGATATAGTTATATAAACCTACGTTGTTTTTTTGCTTAAGTTTTGTTATTGATTCTCAATAGGGTTATTCCTACGTTCATATGAAATGAAGTAACTACAGATAATTATATGCTATTATGTAGGCACCCTCAGATTTTTTTTATGGGACACCCAATTGAATTGCCCTGTCTGAAATTTATATAAAAGATCAGAGGCCAACATAATTTTTTTAAAATTTACCTACCTGATTAAAGGTTGGCCATAAAAGGAGATGTTTTTGTCTACATTGATCCACGTAAAATTCACGAATTAGTGAAAACAATTTTTAGGAATAACAGTACGATTCTAATCATAGCTCTAGGCTTATTACAGAAATTATAGATATCAACAAAAATTTAGCTTTTTTTTGCTTTTTTCCTTTTCGCTGTTTCGCTGTAAGTCAAACTGTTTACGAGTTCAAATTTTGTCAGGCGCAGGTGGAGAGCAGCAGCCATTTGGAATCGGCCAAAATAGTTTTGCTTGACAAGGTCTATTCGACGATATATTATTATCTATGTCGTGAATCTCTATCATCTATTTCCTACGAATCCCACTAAATCGAAAAATTGCCCTCTTGCTAATAGCAAAGTCTACGGAATACTATTTCCGTAGACTTTGCTAATAGTAGAGAGTATATTTGACTTTATATTAAGGGTGCAATAGGGTAAACTTCAAAATAGATAATGATAATATGTCATTTTGCAAGGAATCCATTTTTGATTTTGATGAAGAAGGAAATAGATGAAATAGAATGGTTGAAGACGATGTAATAAACGTGTCAGTATGTGGGTTTCCAAATATTGTTTGAGAATTTACCTACTAAGTTTATCCAAAAGTTATCGATATATTTTTATTCGATTCTGTAACAAAAGGTAACAATTACGTTTTAGAAATCTCTAAGTGGCGTTGCATCGGAGGGGCTAAGCCTTCCTCCTCATATATTTCTGGAGAGAACTTTTCTGTATAAAAATTTAAATTATCCATTTCGATTCCAGATTCCATCAGAAATTTGTTTCAATAGGATTTATAACTTGTTAATTTTTGTTTTGTTAACACGACAGACAGAATTGTGTTTATAAATTTGAATAACGTCTGCAAAAGAATGTGTTTCTATTTTTATTAAAATAAAGTAGCAAAAATAACGAGAACATATTATCAAGAAAAAATTACCACCAGTTGATTTACGTAATGTTGTTTGCTCATAATAGGTTACTACGACGGGTGCAATTATATTATAAGTAAATGAAATGAAATTAATTTTCAAAGTAAAATTTTGGTAACAGGTATTTTTCACCCCCCTCCTTTATAGAAAAGCCCCTGCTACAAACCACTATTATTACTAATTTTACTACTACTAAATCTGTCTCGAAAGTCAGCACCGCCCCAGTTTTTAAATGTCTACTAATTTAGAATTTTAATAGCACTTTCGGTTTAACCGGAAATGAATTTATATTTTTAGAAACTATTATTTTTCTATAGATTATGATTTAGAGGTGAGAATTTGATAGCACTAACAATTAACTTTTTAGGGGTAGTATAACAAGTACCGAACTCGAAGCATCACCAACTTGAGGGGGCCAAGTTGTCGCCGCGATGAAACCGCGGCAGGCTTATAAACGCCTACGCGGATTTTTTTTTGCGATGACACTGTCACTTGTCACAGCACCCCTACAAGTTTTTTTCTATACTCCTATATCCCCTACCTGTCCTCCACAAATTTTTGATATAGATTTGCACAAGGATTTTTTGTGAAGCCACCGTCGTTTGTCACGGCACCCATACAGTTTTTTTATATTACTACATCCCCTATGCGCCTCCCAAAAATATCTTTGAGATTGAGATTGATTTACACAAAAAATAAAAAATTTTCTTGATTTTTTTGCGACGCCACTGTCGTTACCCACGGCACCCCTACAGGTTTTTTCTATACCTACTCCTATACATCCCCCTACTCATACATCCCTTACGCGTCCCTCGTTTGGGGTTTCCGTAAAAGTTTTGAAATGTCCAGATTTAAAAAAAAAACATAATTGTCAAAGTAATACTCACTTCCAGTCGAACCGGAAGATGGAAATAAGAATTGACCATTTTTTGCTACTCCCTGTATAGTCATTACTAACATTCCTTGATAAAAGTCTTGTTTTTTTTTAATAATTTTTGACAATCCCCGGTATAAAAAACCTGAAATTTGTGAGACTGCAAATCTCTGTGCTAAATATAGGTGAGGCGTATTTAATCGGAGCTTTATTAATGTCAATAACCTCTGATAAATTTTCTGTATTTTTTCTACCTACGCGCCTTTACCCACTCGGCTATATCCACTTCTGTAAATTCTTTCCATGAGTTTGCTCATATCTAAAATAACCTGAAATTTTTTGCACTTTTCGCATTAACTTTTGACAATGTTCTCGTTCGGAGATATTGCTTTTTCATGCAAACGGCAGAAGCAAATCACAAAAGAGGGCCTGTGCTTCACCTGAACATGTTGAAACCTCCTTTCAGGGTCTGTAAACCCACCTTTTCGCAGGTAACTAGGACTCGTATGGATGTGCTTTAAACGGCAAAGGATAATATAGGTAATGCTTTACTGCACGCTTTCATTTAAACGGGGCTTCACTAAAGGCACCCCTGGGTATTAGGGCTATAAATAGCAAATAATCTACAGAACACCTGGAAATTTAAATGCAAAAACACAAAATATCTAAAGAATATATAGGGTAAACAAACATTTCCTATGACAAAGTGCAGGGGTAGGGACTGCATTATCAAGGGCAAAAGCCTATACTTAAGTTTCTCATGGACTGGTTCTAAAGATTTTCTGGCCTAGCTTTCCCGAATAAAAGAAAATAGAAGACTTCGAGTAAAAGTAAAAGCCTAAACTGCCAGAAAATTAAAGAAATTCTTGGAAAAAGAAACAAAAAAATGGAAAATGCCTCAAACGGTGGAACGGCTCTTCCGCTTGTGGCACGCTTCAATAGCGACGTGCCACTTATTTTTTTGCGGCCCCAGGCGGAATTTGGACTTTAAATATCGAAAACTGCGCCCGCTAGCCGTGACCAAACAAAAGCGTTACACACATACTACATTTTTGAGAAGAGAGCGCGACTATAAACACCTGGAATGTTCGGCAGGACCGGACTAGGCGTTTATAACAAGTGGGGTGCCTGATAATACCTTTGGTTAATTTTAGAAATTATTTGCAGGTCTGATATTCAATGTACCTAAAACTATAGTATTATCACAGTTCCACAGTTCAGGGAATACCCAGTTGTAAGTCTTCCTGTCGGCGCCTTTGATCTGGGCGGTAGTGACTTTCGTTTTTTATACAAACTCATTCTCCAATAGAATCTCACTTCGAAGTCAGGTTACTTCTTTATTTTAGGCCACGCCCTATAAAAATCGATGGGACACAGGACCGGGATTAAATTATTTTCTTACATTAATGGTTTGGATATTGTTATAACGTCTGTGCACAGATAATAAACAGTATAAACAGTAGAAAGGGGTACACACTAATGGCAAAGTCCGGTAAAGAATTCTGGGAAATCCCAAATCTGGTGGAATTCCCAATATATTGAAGTACATCCCTGATGCATTCCTCGCATTCCATTCTTTAGTGATTCTGGTCTGCTCGATAAAAGCATTCTACCAGCAATGGCGTCGACTTTTCATACTGGATATTGTTATCCTGTGGTATTATTTTTAATACGTAGGGAGACAGTTGGAGGGCGTAACGCGGCGCGCGCAATGGGTGGAGTCTACAGTCTACCGCTTGATGATTCCGATACTCCTACGCGGCAGCCAAAATCCCCACTATGATCCCGCGGCAGAGAGGGGGCAATAGAGACTTCTACTTCATTACTTGTGTAGCTTGCCTGGAGAGCACATTATTAAAACATTTTTGTGAGTATAAATCACGAACGTTATGGCGCGCACCTTTGTTTTTGATGTTAGTTGGTCGAGCGGTATGTTTAAAGGTGGTCCATAAGTTTATTTATTTTTGGTGTGGGCCTAAGGATTAACGGAAACAACAGGGGAATTTTAATACAAATATTTAAAAGTAAATGGTACGCCTATGGCGTAATAATATACAGGTTACGAATTACACAGTAAATGAATTGAGGATGCACAGACGTGAACAAAATGAGTTATTAAAATATTCCTAAGTAAATATTACAGAAAAGAATCGATAATAAAAGGTTTAGCGCAAAATAAGTATCTTTAAATTTTAGTAACTGGTTTCAAACCTAAGTGGCGAACAATACTAGCTTATAGCATAAACTGATTACAACTGCGAAAATAGTACGTAAATTAAGCTCAAATTATTCCAAGAAATAATACCAAAATTATTGGCACACAATTTAGTTAGCCTGATCACACAAATGCGATAATAAAATATGTAAATTAAATATGATTCGAAATTGATAATAGAGACACACAATTATTAAAATAACTTGAAATTGGCACAAAAACGTATTTAAAAATACCCAAAATTTAGCGTAAAATATTCAGAACTATAACGACACTGTTTTAAAATATGACAAAATATAACAATCCTTTTCAAATAAACACTACTAGTACTCTAAATAAAATAAAATCAATCAAATTACTTAACTAGAAATAGAAAGGCAACTCAGTCGACAAAACCCAACAAAACAAAATTCAATCGCTTACTCTGTGGTCAGTTCAACGGGCAGCATACTGTACTGAGGCTCTGGTGCTGGATCTATGGCAGGCAAGGCGGCAGACTCTAGTTGACTTCTCGGGCAGTACTTCGCCCAACCATTGGTGGTCGGAGACTTCTTCTCATTGCTGGTTCGGCATCGGACACTCGCTGGTCTCTCGGGCAGGACTTAGCCCTACAAGTGATGTTCGGCGACTTCCCCGACTCTTGGGAGAAACCCCCCTTTTATAGCAGCTACGTTCTTTGTTCTCGCCTCGATTCCAGGATTTGCACGTGTGCTTTTGTGGGCGGATGGAATGTATAACAACATGATTTTAGCGTAAGTTTTTCCAAGAATACTAATAACCGTAGCGAACTTTTCTGGCGTTTTGATAATTACAAGATGTAAACAACATGGTTTTTCGTTTAACTTAATGTTCCTAGTTTCCGGTGGTTTGACTCATAACCCGATGATTCCTCGCTGAAGAATTTCATGGCTTTGGCTAACATTGCCTCGTGTTATTTGGTAAAATAAAAATGAGAATTTTGGTTGGTATATACGGGGTACCTCATTGGTATCTACGGGGCATCACATTCCTCCCTCCTTAATTTGAAAAGGAATTATGATATAATTACTTTTCTGTTATTACGATCGTGATTCTGGCTCTCTTGATTTGATTGCTTTTTGCTTCTTTCCTTTACTCTCTTACATTGAACTGACCTTTTACATATTGAACTGAGTTGCTCTTATGCCTTTAAAATACTATGCCTTCTTTGTTTCCCCTATAAAATTTTTATTTCCTAACATACCTACTCTCTTAATTATTTTTCTTAACCTACCTATTTCTTAACCACTCTTGACTTATCTACGCTTACATACAAGTACAATTACTATCTACTAACATCTTATTGCTTCTTATAATACAATGTTACACAACTTAATTCTAACTTTCTCAAACGATGCACTACACTTAAACACGCGAGCTTTCTCTCATTGTCACTCACTGTTACTGCGTCTTCTCCTCCTCTCCCGACTCCTTTTTCAAGAAGTCATGATCGTATAACTTACGACTCGAAGTTTCCTCACGGTGCTGGCGGTGCCTCAACCCCAGTGATGCTCCAGTCTCTGCTCCATATACCATTCGGTGTGGTCCCATTGTAGCTATTTCCATTTCCATCGAAGACCATGTCCATTCCCACTCGCTCTAGTAGCTGCGGGCGGTAACTGCGACGGCGGCGCTGGCTGGCTGGCGCCTACGATACGGCTCTCTCTGCGATGCGGCTCTCTCCCAGTGGCGGTGCGGCGTTGCTTGCGGCGGCCCCGGCCACGTCACAGGAGGTGGCGACCCTCCTCGACTGTACTCGTTCCTGATTGCTAATACCTTCACCTGCTACAGGTGTAGGCGCTTGGATGTACCTACTGCCCACTAAATGAGGTACCACGCATGTCACGCGCGTACTGACTCTCGACACTACTCCCAATAAACTAACCAAATTGGCGACCGACTTCTGTTTCCCAGTTTTCATCTGCCTGAGTTACCTTCCTTGTTTTATTATTATTATTATACTTGTAATACATCGGTGCGGCGTGTTCTGTTTATTTATGCCTTGAATTTTGGGTCTCGGGAGTCATTGACTTTGTTTACAATACCTACGTGCCGATAGTATATACAACTTTGGGCCTGATAATTTTCGTATTATTTTCATGAAATTTACCTAAAGTCACCTGTGCGGAGAGGATTTACAGTTAAATTTAAAATTCTCGTTTCATTTTCGAATGTCTTTACGTTCAAATCTGATAGCTGCGCGCTATTATTTACCTAAACCTATCTACTTAACCTATTCTCAACCTATTATCTACCTGATTTACTCAAATCGCTTTTCTTAAAACCCTAGGATGTCTTTCCTCAATCGGTCCCCTCGAACGCGTTTGATATAATGTATACTCTGGGCGGTAATTATTTTCATTCACAACCGGCGTGTCATGTCCCGCTAAGACACTGTTATGATAAAGAAACATTATGTCGTTTATAATTGATCTCGGCGCATATAATTTATCGCTTCTTTCTGACCCACTTCTAGTCACGTATAACAGGTCATCGTCTCCCAAATAGCATTCGGGTCGGTATTTGTTTATGTTTTTTGAATTATAACAGATGCTTCCTTGTCTTCTCGTTGCCTTTTAGAATTTCTTCGGTCAACTATTATACCCTGTGTCCTGATTTTGTTCAGCGACTAAAATTGCTGTTTTCATTTCTTAATTTTATTACAGTTGTCATGCATACTTCTTGACATATCGGGGAATTACTAAATCCTTTTTGGTTCACGTTCATCCCTTTTTGAGTTAGTGTTCCATCTCTTTTCCTTAGAAATTCAGGTAGTGGTCCAGTTTGACAGACTATCCTTAAGACGGCGTACACACACTCTTGGCTTGTACTTCGAACCTATCGAACTTTTGTAATTTTCTTTCTTTTAAGGTACAACTTCCTTCCTGTCGCGTTGAGTGTTCCATTTCTCTTCTTACGAAAGTTAAGAGGTATGGCCCTTGGGCATCCTCAAAAATGGCAAAAACACTCATGGATTTGTACTTGTACCTATCTCCCTCTCTCTTTTTTGCACTACTATTTTATTTTTTCCCTATTTTCTCACTTACTTTCTCCTTACCTTCCTCCTCACTTAGTTTTTCTACTTTCTGGGAACTTCGCGCTTCCCTGAATGTCGCTAACTTCACCTGTTGGTCTACCTGGTTGTTATTGTTTGTGTAGTGTTCAGAAAAATTGCCAGTAGTCTGAACACTGGTATTCTTGACCTCTGGCAAAGACCAAGAATAAGCGGCGGCCTCGGACGGGCGAGTTAACTTCTTCCCCAAACTCCTAACTTCACTTCCTGACTCCTAACTTCACTTCTTGACAACTCAATTTCACTTTTTAACCTCATAACTTCACTTTTTAACCTCCTTACTTTGTTCACACAGAACTTCACTTTTTACCTCCTTACTTTGTTCACACAGAACTTCGTTCACACAGAACTTCACTTTTTACCTCCTTACTTTGTTCACACAGAACTTCGTTCACACAGAACTTCACTTTTTACCTCCTTACTTTGTTCACACAGAACTTCACTTAGAACCACTTTTTCTTCTTCTCTTCTAATTACACTGTCACTAATCACAACACTCGCTTGTTGCCCTTTAACTTCACTAGCTAACTTTCAACTATAACTCTCAACTCTTGAACTTCGTCGTATAATTTATTCTTCATAATAATACTTCTTTTACGCCTTTTAACTACACTTTTGATTCTCCATTTTCCTTGATCTACCATGTGGATAATTTATTTTTCCTATTAACTTTTAATTTACCATGTAGCTAATTCCTTTTTTATAATTTCTAGTCTTAATCCCAAACTAAATTTCTGCATTCGATTTTATCGTTTCTCAATATTGTAGCCTATGCTTTGCTTATGCAATACTTTCTCACATCTGATGATTCAATAATTTTTAAATTAATATCCCCTAAATTCGCTATATTACTTCCCTGTGGTATATTACCTACTTGTAATTTTATTTTGCTTAATTTCATTTGCCAATTTTCGATTTTTGAGGCGGTTTTCTGTGCATTTCCGTACAAAATGGTCTAATTTCCTTGCTATTTTAGCAAACTTGATTATTACTCTGCAGCGACTTTTCTCTAAATTTTTGAGCAAAAATATCCTATTTGTATTAGATAAAACACTTGAAGGCGATTCGTGGTGACGTTCTCTCTTATTTATGATTCATGCAATATTGCGCAATCATGCGTGCTCTCCGCGGTAAAATCAGGCTGTATAACATCTACTTCGCGACATTTCCTATTGTGTTGCAGCGGCCTAATCGTATGTTCTTTTCCCGCATAATTTAAAGCTTCTATTATATGTTGCTGCTCCTTAAAAATCCTAACACAAATTGCGTAGTAACGTTCCGTTCTAGTTTTGTTTTCTTGGAGAACGCTATTTTTTACTTGACCGTTTACGAAGGTTACTGTTCTATTTCCTAAAAATGTTTGTCGTGTTAAAATTTGCCTATAATTTTGCCGTAATTTTTTGCCTAACTTCCATGAATATTTTTATTTAAATTTCTGTTCTTGCTGTAATTCGCTTTTTGAAGTATTTATGTAATGTAGCCCTAAACTTAAGCCAATCCGTTGTTCTTTTTTATAACTCTGGCTCCGCTTTGATTTATTGTTTCGCGCTGCTTCTTAGTTTTAACCTGACTATAGCTATTTTCTGTCCTTCAGACCAAGTTTGCCAATAATGCCGTTTCTTTATACAAAAATATTCTATTTTTAGCTTTCCCGTTGAATATTGGTACAGTTTCTATCCCATTATTAATTTTGACGCACGACCTAACCTAAATTTTACCTATATTCCTATTAACAGTCTCGAGGTTAGCTCCCTCCTTACCTCACCTTCCGCGTCGTTTGGCCCTGCCATTGCCTCCTCTTGTTCGTTTGGCATTTCAAAATTCTTTAATAAAAATAAATTCTAAATTTTCTTTCCTTATTTACCTCTATTTCTGGATGGAATTTTTCTTCACCCTTAAATAGTTCCTCCTAGCCTCTCTTTTCCTAATTTTCTAAACCGTTATCTCACACAGTTATGTCACACAGTTTTCCTAAAATTTTCTTTTTCACAATTTTTCGCCTTTCCTATTATTTTTCTACCAAAATATCCGTAAAAATTTTATTGACCCTACAACTCAGAAAATTTTCTCTGCTAAATTTCTGACAAATTTTCTTTAAATTCCTGTTTCCTTCTGCCCCCAATACTACATTTTCTTCTCTGTTTTGCATTTTTATCTTATTTTCTATATTTTCTATAAATTACTTTAATTCACCCAAAAATATTTTTAGTTGCTCCTAGTTTTCTTGATGGAATTTTTCTGCGCCTTTAAACTTTTTATTCCTATCCCTGGATTTTTCCTAGCACCGTTGTCTATTCCGTTTTTTTTTTTCTAAATTTTTCTAACCATTGTCTCTAAGCACCGTTTAGTTTCCTTTAAAATTTTTCCTCTAATAATTGTTCTGATAAAAAAACATTTTCTGACAATTTTCTTACAATTTTCTAAAATAAAGTTCCTGTCAATTTTGACAATTCACCCCTATTGTTACCACTTTTTGAACCACAATACCGTCATACTTTTTCTATGCCTCAGATTCGCTATAAAAAATTTAATTTCTGGAATTTTCTGAAAAATTAATTTTCCTGTCAAATTTTTCTAATTTTCCCCAAACTTCCCCTATCCGTTATCCTTATTAGCAGACCTCCGTTATCCTTATTGTACCATACAATTCTCTTAAAATTTTCCTTTTTCCGAAATTTTCCTAAAAATTTTCCGTTATCCTTTCTACCCCTCCGTTATCCTTATTGGACCCCACAATATTGTTCCACAAAAATTTATTCTGACAATTTTTCGAAATTTTTCCAATTTTTCCGACAAATTAAAAATTTTCCTGTCAATTTGACACTCACCCCTATCCGTTATCCTTATTGCACCCCACACCTGACACCATTTATGGCGCGCACCTTTGTTTTTGATGTTAGTTGGTCGAGCGGTATGTTTAAAGGTGGTCCATAAGTTTATTTATTTTTGGTGTGGGCCTAAGGATTAACGGAAACAACAGGGGAATTTTAATACACATATTTAAAAGTAAATGGTACGCCTATGGCGTAATAATATACAGGTTACGAATTACACAGTAAATGAATTGAGGATGCACAGACGTGAACAAAATGAGTTATTAAAATATTTCTAAGTAAATATTACAGAAAAGAATCGATAATAAAAGGTTTAGCGCAAAATAAGTATCTTTAAATTTTAGTAACTGGTTTCAAACCTAAGTGGCGAACAATACTAGCTTATAGCATAAACTGATTACAACTGCGAAAATAGTACGTAAATTAAGCTCAAATTATTCCAAGAAATAATACCAAAATTATTGGCACACAATTTAGTTAGCCATGCAATAATAAAATATGTAAATTAAATATGATTCGAAATTGATAATAGAGACACACAATTATTAAAATAACTTGAAATTGGCACAAAAACGTATTTAAAAATACCCAAAATTTAGCGTAAAATATTTAGAACTATAACGACACTGTTTTAAAATATGACAAAATATAACAATCCTTTTCAAATAAACACTACTAGCACTCTAAATAAAATAAAATCAATCAAATTACTTAACTAGAAATAGAAAGGCAACTCAGTCGACAAAACCCAACAAAACAAAATTCAATCGCTTACTCTGTGGTCAGTTCAACGGGCAGCATACTGTACTGAGGCTCTGGTGCTGGATCTATGGCAGGCAAGGCGGCAGACTCTAGTTGACTTCTCGGGCAGTACTTCGCCCAACCATTGGTGGTCGGAGACTTCTTCTCATTGCTGGTTCGGCATCGGACACTCGCTGGTCTCTCGGGCAGGACTTAGCCCTACAAGTGATGTTCGGCGAGTTCCCCGACTCTTGGGAGAAACCCCCCTTTTATGGCAGCTACGTTCTTTGTTCTCGCCTCGATTCCAGGATTTGCACGTGTGCTTTTGTGGGCGGATGGAATGTATAACAACATGATTTTAGCGTAAGTTTTTCCAAGAATACTAATAACCGTAGCGAACTTTTCTGGCGTTTTGATAATTACAAGATGTAAACAACATGGTTTTTCGTTTAACTTAATGTTCCTAGTTTCCGGTGGTTTGACTCATAACCCGATGATTCCTCGCTGAAGAATTTCATGGCTTTGGCTAACATTGCCTCGTGTTATTTGGTAAAATAAAAATGAGAATTTTGGTTGGTATATACGGGGTACCTCATTGGTATCTACGGGGCATCACAACGTGAGTATAAATCACGAACGAGAGTATAAATCACGAACGAATCAGGATATCTGATATCTTTTGTCTAATTTGACCGTTGAATCTTTCATAGTTTCCGAGATACCAATGGTGTGCATCGAATTTGTCACCACCGTGTATATCCGATGAAGTAGTACAGTGAGGGCGATATTGAAAATAAATCGGTAGAAGTGTTTCAGGGTACAAGAAACCCAAGAAATTTTTTTCATTGATCATTTTCGGCCACTGGAATTATGTGAAGCCATGAGAACCAAATATGTGATGAAAACGATCATTTTCTGGAACACGTTGTATTTACGGACGAGGCAACATTTGCACTTCATAATTATTACTAGGTCGTTCGTTACTGGTTTAAGGAAAACAAACATTTAAATATCCCACGACGATCGCAGTAGGTACCCAAGAAAAGGAAATGTTTGGACTGGTATTTTTGGAAACCATATTATAGGTCCCTTGTTCATTGAAGGTGGCCTAACGGCCGAGAAATACCTATAACTTTTACAAATTCAGATTGTTCCCGCTATTACTGCTCGTAATGTCGACTTGAGAGGTGTATGGTTCCAGCAGGATGGTTGTCCGGCACATAATCATAATGCCCGGATCGTTCAGGATTATTTAAACACCACATTTTCTGAACGACTTATTTCCACTAGAGGCACAATTAATTGGACAGCCCGATTTCCTGACCTAGCGTCCAAAGATTTTTATCGTTGGAGATACTTAAAAAGTACTTTCTACGGACATCAGCATGAAAAGCCTCAAACGGTAGAAGAGTTGCGAGATAAAATAATAAATTTATGACGAAACATTTCGCCTGCAACCATAACTGATGTTCGTAGAGAATTCTACGACAGGTCGGGTTATTGCGAGGCCCAAGGGGGGGAATCTTTGAGTCTCTCCTAGAGCCCTGCACGGACCGACATTTTTAGGCCTGACCCGGCCCGCTCCGAAATATTGTCATACCAAACCCGGTCAGAAAAAAAAGGTTTGCTTTTAGGTTAATAAACTATTTCAAAAGAAGTTAACATTCCAGTTATTTATTTACCTATAAGTATGTAGATGAAAATAGAATTATTTAGGCCCGAAAAGCCCGCCATGCCCGAAAAGCCCATACCTAATTTATGTCAAGGAAAACCGGAAATTCCCGATAATAAGAATATTAAGGCCCGAATAGGAAAGCCCGGCCCGTGCAGGGCTCTAGTCTCTCCTAAGATAATATTTTAGATTTTTGTTTTAATTTTCAGAGCTATCTTTTTATTTGTAGAGTTTTTCTTTCTTTTGTTTTCTCAGATTGTGTTTTATTGTATGCCAAATCCAGGCCATAATAACCAAAAGAATTAGTTTCAGAGTAATGGTACTAGGACTAGAGGATGAATCCCACTTAGGGTTCCACGTTTTCATTGGTCGACTCAAGGTTACCTGAATATTAAGCCTCTGGTCGTGTATTCAATAGCCCGTTGTGACATAAATTATGCAAATGAATTAAGAAATAACTCAAATAACGTCAAATCGGATGAATTTTTATTCTATGCAGCTCAAACCCTATTTTGCACCTTTTGCAACATCGAAACTTCGCGAATACCCGCGGAAAAACCGAAATTTTGAAAGATTTCGTTTTTTTCGCGGGTATTCGCGAAGTTAGGGTTTGAGCTAAATTCATCTCCATTATAGAGGTCATATTTGTGTTCAGGGACCTCGAAAATGTGGGGGTAGCCAAAATTTCAAGAAAATCGCGCGGTGCATAGGGTATGTTCCATAATTACCATATGTTCTTCAGATAAGTGATAAGTGATTAACTAAGCCATTATTATGCTGGAAGGAAATATTGCAATATGATTTCTTAACAACCTCACAAGCCTACAATCTTCAAATTCATGTAACCTTGAGTCGACCAATGAAAACGTGGAACCCTAAGTGGTATTTATCCTCTTCCTCTCGTGTACTAGGTACGTCCACGCAATGGGAGTTTTAAAATGTCATTTTCTATCCAATGTTAAAGTCCTGCTACAGAAAACGGACTCACACGTATATTCTTTTCTATCATGCAGTTTGTTAGTGACTCGGTTAATGACCATTTATTGAGTGTTGTGCTATAGGGGACAAAATTAATATTAACTCATTACTGTGAACTGTGATATAATAGGGCAATAAACCGTCCAGTGAAGTCAAATGGTCAAAACGCCTAGTAAAAAATACATATAATTAAACTCGATTAGGAACATCTGCGATATTATAAAAAAAATCACTAGCAAACAGAGTGAGTTTATATCTCATGTAATAAATTTTTACAAGAACTAGATATGTATATTATACTTTGTTCCATAATAATAAACTAATCGGCAATTCTAAAATAATGGTAGTATTATGTTTTAAAAATTAAATAAATTAAAAACTGCCTATACAGTGTCACCCTCTTCCAAACAAAATACCCTCATCCAATTTTTATTTGTCGTCCGATTTTGGTCGTTTTTCTGGCATATTTTATCACATATTGCTTCAAAAATTGGAGAAATTCTATTAGGAATATTATTTGTAAAGAATTTTAACTGCGCCACTGGATTGGGTATCTCTTAACACGAGTTTGTTCCAAATTTTGTTAAAAAGGAGAGATCAATGAAAATCTTATCTACCTACTTTACCTGCCTATTCACTTAAATCAAGCGGATGCGTTTAAAAACAATTATTAAAAATTATGACTTACTTTATTACAAATAAGAGTACTGTCAATAGAAATACCTAAACAAAATTCCTAAAGTAGAAATTAAATCTTTGTTTTCTATAATAATTCACGATTTACCTATTTCCTCTTAGGTATATAAAGTATACCGGCAGACACTTAAAATTATGACTTACTTTATTACAAAAAATAAGAGTAATGTCAATAGGAATACCTAAACAAAAATCCTAAAGTAAAAATTAAAACTTTGTTATTCTATAATAATTCACGATTTATTTCCTCCTATATGTATAAAGTAGGTGCACCCAGACAGTCAGACACATGTCTCATTTTCGGAATAGTATTCGTCAAAAGTGCTAAATTGAAAAGTTTCATTTTTCTACTACCTAGCTTATTACTACGGCTGGACCAAATACTATACGGGGTGATCTTATAAATATTTCATGCTCAGTGTTAGTTTCTATTCACTTACTTATCTTACATATTCGACAACGATACTGAATACTGTAAACTTACAGCGCAAATAGGCAAAAAGAATGAGGTATTATTGTTGCGAGAAACATTCCTGCACAGAAATGTTTTTTTATATATAATTTCTGCCTTATATCAAAAGTTATTTCATTGGAATTCTTTTTAATATCAGAACAATTTTTAAAACAAGTTAACCGTTGATATCAAGTTAATGCAACAAATAACAATTCTTCATATTATGACAGCAGAGAGAGAAGTTCATACGTATAGGATGGAGGGGGTCTCGCGGGTCATGTCGTAGACAATTTCTTTTACAGGGCCGGGCAGTAAATGTTCCTCTTTAACGTTTTAGTAGGCTACACAAAATTTAGTTTAGGAAGATAACTCTTTTTTAGGTTTTAAAATTTGCCGGAAATTTTGAAAACTATTATTCTCTCTTGGGTATAAAGAAAATGATGTAAAAGAAGTGATTTCTCTAGAAGTGGTTCTCTTAGTGATTTTCACAGCTTTGGCACAGCCATAATTATTGCTTCACCAATTTTTTAGGTTCTCTAACATTATAAACCTCGGGAACTATACGCTTTGTCACTTATTTTCTCTGGAGCATTTATTAATATAAAGGGTGTCTCAACAAGAGCGCCGGATTTGAATTTGCCGCCATTTTGTGTGTGCAAATAGTACACTGTATTTGTTTACAGCTGTCATGTACAAACCACCCGATTCAAAATCATGGAGCAGTATTCAAACGAGCAACGTTTAATTATTGTGAAAACTACCAAAATGGGGAATGTTTCGCGGAAACAGTTCGCAGATTACGTGCAATTTTCGGTCGCAACAATGCGCCAAATGAGTCGACAGTTCGCCGTTTAATTAAAAAGTTTGAGACAAAATTCACGTTGATGCATGAGAAGACCACTGTTCGTCGCCGTCCTTGTCGGTCCCTCGAAAACATAGTCGCAGTGAGGGAAAGTGTGGCATGAAAATCCAAGCACTTCCGTTCGGCATCGTGGACAAGAATTGAACATTTCCAGACCCACTCTGCAACGAATTTTGGCAAAAGATCTCCGTTTACACGCGTACAAGATTAACTGACGCGCAAGAACTCAAGCCAAGGGACCATGCGCAACGCCGTGAATTCGTTGATTGGGTGCTGGAGTACCACCAAATTAATGCATCAGATTTCTCGAAGAAAATCATTTTCTCCGATGAGGCATATTTTCAACTGAACGGGTATGTGAATAAGCAGAACTGCCGAATTTGGGGAGCTGAAAATCCTCTTGTAATACTGGAAAAACCAATGCATCCGCCGCGAGTAACTGTTTGGTGCGCGTTATGGGCTGGCGGAGTGATTGGACCTTATTTCTTCGAAAATGCGGCTGGAAATGCATTAACTGTTAATGGTGTGCGGCACCGTGAAATGTTAACCGAGTTTTTGTGGTCCGAATTTGATCGATTTGATGTGGAGGATATGTTTTTCCAACAAGACGGAGCAACCTGCCACACAGCTCGCGAAACAGTGATGTTACTGCGGACCAAGTTTCCAGACCGTGACATCTCTCGGTTTGGCGATCAAAATTGGCCGCCAAGATCGTGCGACCTAACGCCGATGGACTATTTTCTTTGGAGCTACGTGAAGGAAAAGGCTACAAACAGTTGAACGCCTTAAAGAAGAGATAAGGCGAGTTATTGCCGAAATAGAGCCAGAGTTATGCGAAAACGTTATCCAAAATTTTTTAAAAAGAATGACCGTGTGCCAGAGGTCTCGTGGTGGCCATTTGCCGGATGTCGTATTTCATGTTTAATCGAAACTATACTCCTCTTCATGTTGAAATATAAATATGCGCTTAATTCGCTTAATTCGAAAAAAAACTGATCCGGCGCTCTTGTTGAGACACCCTTTAGTATGAATGGCTATTTGACTTTGCAGAATTTTATTGTTTTGTCTGAAAACGCTGCCTTCTGGTGATTTTAATAAGAGAACCACTTTCATACAAAAATACAGTTTACCAAATGTGATAAAAAACCAGTGCGACTTTAGAAAATTCCTTCTTTTTCTTTCTTTTACGGTAGTTTATAGATCATTAAATAAAAATCCTGGGTTTCTACCAATTTGTATTTATTTCATCATTTTTTTTTTGTTCAACGTACGTTTCGGCGAAAAATTATGTCATCTTCGGGTACAATAATATTGACAGCGTTCTTTGAGAGCAACAATCTTAAGCAAATTGTGGTCGAAAAAAACAGCCCTGTCTAGTAAAATTTTAAAAAATGCTTCAAGACCATTAGTGTACAAGTACATAACTCATTAAAGATGAATTGAGAGGTTAATCAAAGGAAACTTGGTGGATGAAGGAACTCTGGTGGTGTTTTTATGTAGGCTACATGTTAGCAAGTGGCCCGAAATGTGTTTTTTTTTGGGCCACTTGCTAACATGTAGCCTACGTAAAAACACCACCAGAGTTCGTTCATCCACCAAGTTTCCTTTGATTTACCTCTCAATTTATCTTTAATGAGTTATGTACACTTATGGTCTTGAAGTATTTTTTAAAATTTGATTATGACAGGGCTGTTTTTTTCGACCACAAATTGCTTAAGATTGTTGCTCTCAAAGAACGCTGTCAATATTATTGTACCTGAAGATGGCCGAAACGTACGTTGTACAAAAAAAATGATGAAACAAATACAAATTGGTAGAAACCCATAGGATTTTTATTAAATTTTAGAAAATGACCTTTTCTTGAAATCGGCATTAAAATGTCCCAAAATCGTCATTAAAAGCACAGAAATCGTACAATAATGTAGCCCATTATTGTACGATTTTTTCAATAAGTAGGCCTTGGCGAGATGTAAACATCAAACGTCAGACGCGGAGAAATCGCCCGTCAAAAGTGACCAAATATTCAAAACCCGGCCGATAAAGGCTCATTTAACTGTTCGTACACATTGCGAAATTGTTTCCTATAGAAGCGCAATCCTTCAGTATACATATTTTAGTAAATTTGAAAATCAATAGATTTGTTGTGTAGGCTGCACAAGAAGCAGCAGTTTGGTTTTCCTGTCAGAAGGGGCCGTACGTCATTATACTTGTCCTAGGTAGAGCGATCGGTGAAGTCAAGCAACGCCGCGCGTAGTCGGTTCGTGGACGGGTGATCCCTTATTATTATTTTCTTGCCTAATACCTGGTTTATTTGCCTTGGCCAGACGCCTCAGCAACTAAACTCCACATGAGTCATAAAAAGTTGAACTTCAGTGCCTTGGTACATAAATAACTATTATCGCTTTGTATCTCAGAAATGAAAGATAGACCAGTGCTTCACTGGAAAAATTAACTTACTTTTTGACATCCTGCATAATTGACATGAAACGTTGGGCACATTAGCCTCCAAATTAAATATGTTAGTGCTTGGGCCGAGGGGCGTTTTCCATTATGGTATCATAACGGGCTGAATTTTTGTGAATAGCTTCGTTTTGACGAGACAACTTTTCTCTCTTCGATAATAGTCGCTAAGGCAGCGCGCAGGCGTGAACATGTCGATCAGCTGATTTTAAAATTTTGTATCATTATCAATTAGTTGCTTAGTTAAATCGAGAGGACATTTGATAAAGAACGCGGAAAAACTTTTGTCCTAAAAAAATAGTCTGGCCGACCTTGTCCCCCACCCAAAAAATGTCGAAATGACGAGATAAAAAAACTTTATCATAACAACCTGATTCTTTGTCTGAGGCTTACTAAATTATTGTAGGTATAGTTTAATGCCAACATTGTCCTACAAATTAAAAGTCCGTTTTCCCAGTCCTACACTCGAAAAATGGAAAATCTGTGGATTTTTTTGTACTTATCATAACTGTAGGACAAGCATAACACAAGGTAGATTAGTGTATTTGTTGCCCTAATAAAATATTTTCCTACAAAAAATGAGTCTGCTAGTTCTACAATATGCGTTGAAACATTTTTTTTATATATTTGCGATTGGGGTAAATAACGAGGCCTCAAAAAATGTTTAATAACAAGCTATTTTTTTACTAAGGCTTACTAAATGCTTGTATAATTTAATAATTGCAACGTTGTCCCACAGATTAAATAGTCCGCTTTTCCAGTCCTACACTCGGAAAGTGGAAAATCTGTGGAACATTTATCAATGAATTATAAAAAAAACTTGAGTGGTAGCTTCTTTTTATAAAAAATAAGCTTGCGACCTTGCAACCCAAATGGGTTTGTAAGAAAAAATTGTATACAAATTTTATAATATTTTATTTTGGCATAAAATACACAAATCTACCTTGTGCTATGATGTTTGTGCTACAGTTATAACACAAAAAAAATTCCGCAGATGTTCCACTTTCCGAGTGTAGGACTGGAAAAACGGACTATCTAATTTGTGAGACAAAGTTGCAATTAAACTACACAAGCATTTAGTAAGCCTTAGTAAAAAAATTAGCTCGTTATTAAACATTTTTTGAGACCTCGTTATTTACCCCAATCGCAAATATAAAAAAAATTCAACATTATTTATTGTAGACCTAGCGATACAGACTAATTTTTTGTAGGGCAATATTTTATTAGGGCAACAAATACACTAATCTACCTTGTTTTATGCTTGTCCTACAGTTATTATTATTAAAAAAAAAACACGGATTTTCCATTTTCCGAGCGTAGGACTGGGAAAACGGACTATTTAATTTGTAGGACAAAGTTGGCATTAAACTAGACAAACATTTAGTAAACCCCAGACAAAAAATCAGCTTATGATAAAGTTTTTTTATCTTGTTATTTCGACATTTTTTGGATGGAGGACAAGGTCGGTCAGACTATTTTTTTTGTAGGACAAACGTTTTTCCGCATTCTTTATAAACTGTTCGCTCTCTCTCGATTTAACTAAACAACTAATTGTTATGATACAAAATTTTAAAATCACCCGATCGACATGTTTCACGCCTGCGCGCTGCATTAGCGACTATTAACGAGAATTCTCGAAGAGGGAACAGTTGTAGGACTCGTCAAAACGAAGCTATTCACAAAATTCAGCCCGTTATGATACATAATGGAAACGGCCCCTCGGCCCAAGCCCTATGTGAAATATATAAAAAATTAAACAATAAAAAAATAGCGAGAAGTACCTAAGTTGCATTCGTTCAAATTGACAGAACTTAACTATCGCAGCATAACTAAATATAGGCAATATTTTCTGTGTTCCCACAATAGGCGCCATATTCGTTTTTCTATTTTACATTTATTTCGGTTAATAATTTTATTTAAAGCGATTTTATGATTGTTATTATTCCTATAAACTTAGATTTATTACTTTGACTATAGATTTATTAGATTTATTATTTTGAGTACAATTGGAAATTAGTGATTAGTATACCATAAGAAATATCGAGTGTCAACGTAGATCATGTTCTCAATCATTGTTTACTAATTTATTTTTTACATACCTATGTCAATGCTTATTGGATAGCCAAGTTTGTTTAGCGCTATCAAGGATATTCGTGGAAAATTGTTTAGTCAAACCAAACCTTTAAACTCCAAATCCGGCACAGTGCTGTGTAGGTACCGCTCCTCACACACCTGATACTAATGCAAGAAGTGAGTCACCCGCGAGTATCTCCCACCAGTGCGTGCCTCGTGCGCGTGTAGTGGCATGGGGATCTCCGCACTCCGAAACGGAGCCCGACATCGTCTAGCGGTAGTCTGATCTGAGATGGTCCATACAGCGACCGATTGAAACTTTCGCGAGCGTCGATTTTTTCCCGGGATCGCTGAGAAAATGGGCCGAGTGAGGATGCCGGACTGCTGTCCGCGTAGGTTCCCCTGGTTCAGGACAACTTGGAGCCCTCGCGGCAACGACGTGGCCTTGCAGCCCTTGCCCAAGCCGGCTTCCCCCACAGGTAAGCGAAAGGGAAACAACATGCTTAGTGCATTGTAAAACAAACTGGCAACACCACTATCTCGTACACTTCTAGATAACAAAACCTCACAGCCTAGTCTTCCCTGTTATATTTTTAGGTTCCTTACCTACCCATAGGTAGTATAGTTATAATTTTACAAGAATTTATGTTAGTCAGAGCGAAGGACAAACTTAGTCGTATAGTTTATACAGTATGTCCCGCAATGACCTGCAAATATTTGGATCTCTACAGGTTTTGAGGGTCCTTCATGTAAAATTTTTCGTTTTAGGCTTCCCCTATTCCAGCCTTAAAAGAAACATAAACACTGTTAAAACTTGAATTTTGGGATACACTACCATTAAGTTGGAAAAAACTTTACCGTATAGAATTACTTTTTGCACCCTATGTATCCATAAGGTAGAATCCACAACCTTTATTAGATAATCTTTTTTATACAGATCTAACTTTTTGGGTCCAAGTGTTTTTTTCTTTCTGACGTAAATTTGTTTTCCTATAAAGTTTTTGTACGAAAAAGGTATACTTTATAAAAATAACCCCAGTTACCAGATTTCGTGCAAATCTTTCGATTCGATCACAATTTATTTGGAAAAATATAAAATAAAATTTAAATGTTGGCACTACAAGTATATATTTTTAGGTATGCGTTTTAGACCCCACCGTTAGATGAAGTTTTCGTCTTATTTTTCCATGTTCTTTCTGCCCTAGAACCTTGTACACTGTACACTGTTTTTTTGAAACATTCTATATAGCTTTTTGATTTTTTTTTCTTAAGTCTATAGTTTGACTGGGAAAAAATAAAATGATTACCTTCTTGTTCCATATTTAAATAAGCGAATGTAGTAGTGCATGGTTTTTCCTCCATTCAGGAGGAATTTAAATGACTATTTCCCTCGTCTTAATTTGCACCAATCACAAACGCGAAATTTTTCTAGATGGAAAAACTGTATGACAGCACCTGTCAGCAGTTTTTTCGAGTTTACCCGCGGCAAAACTTGACAGCAGAGTATGTTTTGTAAGCTATGTGTATGCAGAATAACCTGTTACTCATGAAATAATAGTCTTGTCAAATACCATTCGGGCATATAATTTTTCCTGTGAAAAAAATAAAAAAAAACACAATGCTAAGTAATATTTTTTTAACAAAATGCATTCGTGCAGGTGCAAAGATCCTCGTCTTCGACTCGGATTTTTGTTGCCACCAGCACTCATGCTTCTTCTTAAAATATTACTTAGCAACGTGTTTTTTCGATTTTTTCGGAAAAATTAGATGGCCTTATGATATTACTTACGAAAATTTCGCACGTAAGTACCTGTTTCAACAAATTAGAAGCCTTTATTTTGAACCGTTACCATGGCAACCCAAGTATTTCTCGGAAATTTTTTGCGCTAGGGCAGGACCCTGGAGAGAAATATAGTGGAATTTTTTTACATAATATAAAGTGTCACTTTTGATTAATAAATTGGGTGAAAGAATAAACTATTAGTTGTATACGGATCGTCGGATTAGGACGAAAATAAATCAAACCAAAGTTTACACTATGTCAACGTTTCGACTATATTTTGTAGTCTTCTTTAGGACTGAAAAAATGACAATAAAGAAACAACTGTAGTACAAATATAAAATCTCACTAAAAAAGAATACAATGCATAAATAAAACAATAAATAAGTAAAATATCACATTAGGAGTACTTTTATTGTAAAAAAGAACCTATTTATATACCTATAAAATATTACTTTGTTATTGATATTAAAATACACAGATAGTAAACTATGTTAAATTTTTGCGTTTTTAGGTAATCTTGAGTGACAATAAATGTTTAAATACGGAGCAAAAAAGTAATTTTATTTTCCTTCCGGACAAAATATGTTGATGGAAAAATACCATTAGTAAAATAGGGTCTAAATTATTTGCAATTCAGAGCACGAATTTTTCTTTTTAAATAAATTGACTTTTAAAAAAGTTCTACCCTGAGGATGCATAGAGTGCAAAAAGTAATTCTACCGTTAAATGTCTTCCAACTTGCTGGTGATGTATACCCAAATTCAATTATAGACTCTCGAAAAAAAAAATGGAAAGGAATTCAATAAATGACTCTAAAATAAACTTTGACAACAACAAATATATTATCTAACCAGGCCGGTTTTAGAGGTCATGAGGCCTTAAGTAGATTTTTTTCGAGCCCCCCTCTAATGTAAGGAAGATAATTTTATAGATACTTACTAGACATATTATGTGTATAAATGGCATTCTTCAACGAAATTATTTCAAACTGTTCGTAAATAAAACATTTATTTTTACTATTTCAACCTCTAGGTCCTTTTATAAGAAGAAATAAAAAATTAAACGTTAGACAAAACAATCAAAACATATATTCTGACTAAAATATAGGTAGTAAAAGTTCGCAATTCTGATGTTTACATTTATTTGTTCAATTGTCTCTCGTCGAATGGAGTACTTTCTTTTTGGTTTAGGGTTCTCGCTTGGACTGGTCTTGGTAATGGTGATCTGAATATCGCTGACGAAAAGCATACCCCCGATGAACCAGCAGAACCATAGCAACAGGTTCAGGTTCAACCGAGAATTAGGTACTGCCCCTTTTTAAAATTCTTACCGCAGGATTATAGAAAATCTCCGTTTAGAAAGTGACATATCCACGTAAATTTTTTACATTCATTGCAATCGCTAACCACAATTTGCGAACTCGTCACATGTAAACTGGAAACCTAATTACCCACATACAAATAAAGTATAAAATGTTTCCAAAAAAAAACAGGATTTCGACTATTTTATCATCCTAAGATGACCCTATTACACGCCACTGGATTTGACCTAATTCCAAGATGTTACCAACATAAGAATATATCTACACTAGTATTGATCAGTTAGGAATTTAAAAATTGAGATGATTTTTGTGCGTTTTAATTTTTTAGCAGAAAAAATCAAAGTCGACCGAAGCTTTTTTCACACCTATCCAGTTTTTCATTGTGAACAAGTGTTTTTAATAACATTTTGATGTGAAAGTTACACAAAGTGCACTTTTCTAAAAAAAGTGGGAAAATTCCAAAATCAAAGTAGACCTAGACTTTTGAAGTTTAGCAAAGCAAAGATTTTTATTCTGAAGAAGTTTCCTTAACAATATTTTGTCGTAAAGTCTACAAAAAGGGCACTTTACTGACGTGGAAAGTTTTTTCATAATTTCCAAGGCATATGTAGGTACATACCTACGTGATTTTTCGAAACTAAAATTATGTCACAAATTAGTTTCAAACCAAGCAGGGCTGATCCCCAGAAGCTCAAATTTTAACACCTTATGTGAACTCAATTCGTGGACACTCTGTAGATAGGTACTCGAAAAAGTTACTTGTAATAAAGTTTTAGAGAATATTTGATGTTTTACTAAAAAATTTTTGCCATACATTTTTCTTAACCTAAATAATTTGGTTTCTAACAGCTAGAATATTTTTTAGTGGTATGATATGATTTTCTTTGAATTTTTCCACAAGAAAAATATTTAAAAAACATCGAGAAAAATATCCACCTCTCCTAAAATTCATCTCTTGGATTCGGTGATCCAAATCTTATCAAGTTAGTTAAGGAAATCAAATGAAAAGTCTCTTGGATTTGGTTATCTAAGTTAGCTGAAATCCATATCTATGGACTTATAAAACTTTATCTCGAAAAAACAACTGACATATTGAGCAAAAATAATTCCAAATTAAGAATACCTAATATAACTATTAACGCATGAAATATTCTAAAACTTGCCTATTATAACGAGTAGATATTAGATAATAATGGGTGATATCCGATGTGCATTACCCTTCTTGCCTCGGCGGTAATTTTAGCCGACTAAAATGCATATAAATTAATAACAAAAGATGCGTCTAATTTACACAGACTATACAAGGCATAAATCAGAAAAATATATAACCCGAGATTAGGTATACTCTTTGACAATATACGTATCATAATGCCTCTGAAGGGTGTGCTGACTAAAATCAAAATCACAACCAAAAATCACTACTCCTGGTTCCAATAGCTGCAGATGCCATCAACTTAATTCCATAGCTAACTTGATAAAAATAAATTGACGTAGTCCAACCTAGAGATATGTTTTTTGAGAGTTTTTTTTCTCATTTTTTAAACCTTACTAAAATTTTATATAATGATGATAAAAGACACCCATAAAAAATATATATAATAAACAATTTTCTCGGACTTCCATTACCTCACACCTGTTTTGAAAAGCATGTGTTGTTCAAGTGGGATTTAGGATATGAACTGTAATTCAGATGAAGTGATTTCATTGTTAAAGAATGTGTCAATACCTGGACCTTTTATACACTCAGAGGGTGCTATTCAACAGAGGAATATCCCATTAATTATTTATACTCGATCTGAGGTTGAAAGAATATAATTGGTGAGCCAGTATAATTTGCATTGAGTGTCACACTTAACAAACAATCAGATTCTCTTAATTTCATGTCAAAAAAACAACGATTAACGTATATTTCTCACATAATTTTGATATTAATATTAAATATCCTCCGCAGATTGGTCAACAATAATTTAAATGGTTAATAAGAATTTTTTTATATAATTAATAGCACAGAAAAAATAGTCTACGATTTAAAACGGAGGTCGGTTTCCTATGTTGATAGATAGTGGATCTAAATTTCCATAAATTTTAAAGAGACCCTCTGAAGGAGTACCTAAACAGATTTTCTGAAACACGAATTACCGGAAAATTTACAAATTATTTTAGGATACCTGGCACTTTCCAAAACAAATAAATAATAAAAACCAAGTCCAAGTCTTTCCGTGCTTAATTCCTATAAAATTCCTATTGTCTTACGATTGAAATGTACTACCGGTATGGCACAACTCACTGGAACTTCTCAGTTTTAACGATCGACTAATTTACAAATTGCCCGTGGTGTTATTGCTCAATTGGCGTCCCACTTTTAAGCAACATTTTTTCATCGGAATTGATGTGTTACCTTATGGAGGAAAAATAAACAGGGGTGTGTTTTATCTTTTATCTTTATCATGAGAGATGCATAAACTAAGTTAAATGTAGGATTGGCTGTATATGTACATTCACATTGTGTACCTTATGCTGTGATAATAAATAATAATACCTCGGAATTTTTTTTTATTATCTACGTGGTGCCTCTAAGAATAAATATTTACGGGCACCTTTACATCACTTCAAAAAAATTTACATATCATTTGCCTTTAAAATATGTCGTTGTCTAATTGATAGCTGTTAATAATTATGTGTTTTTGCGATTTTTTCTCTAAAAAATATTGCCTTAAAAGTTATTGGTCCGTTTTGTTTTTTATTATTACTGTTTTCAGAGGATTCCCTTTTTCTAAAGAAAATTACCCTGTTTTATTTTGCTTTTCAAAAATATTTCCAACGAGTTATTAGGTCGGTTAATTTTGTGCAGAAGGCACTGATATAATATTTGAAATACATATATATTAACTTACTGAAAAAACTAAATTCTAAATACATTGTTGATTTGAACTATAGCAATGCAGTGGTGCTTCAAAAGACTACTACTGGGAACGGGGAAAATATGCTGGTACAGATTAATCTGTATATCTTTGTTTCTGCGATTAGAGGAAAGTATCCTAATATGGGGGCCGCGGTGGCGTCGCTCGTACCGGCGCTGACTTTTTAGACTGCATGTTTTTCTGCCTTCGATCAACCTTGGTTCAAGGCAGGCGCATGCATACATGTCTTTAAAGAAAAACACCGCTATGGCCAAGAGCGCTGGGCAAATGTGGGTTCACGGTATTGCTCCTAAATAGGCTTTATCCGTGGGATTTACTAATTGTCCTACACTCACTGGGATTACTACGGTTTTCTAGGTTTTTCCGTAGTACTTGAGCGAATGCTATCCTAGTTCTATCGGGAAAAAAGTCGGCCCTAGCCGCAAATGGCAACGAAGACAAAATAATAGTAATTGCCCCCCTCCCCCGCACAAGCATGTGGTTGCTTCTGGGGTACTCCTAGTTTGGAGTATTGTGAGGGTGAGAATTATTATTATTATGAGACCGCATTAGGTACATTTTGTTCTGTATTTTGTCCTATATAATCTTCTATTT
The DNA here is from genome assembly GCA_963920635.1 of Pseudeuparius sepicola. Lineage (NCBI taxonomy): Eukaryota > Metazoa > Arthropoda > Insecta > Coleoptera > Anthribidae > Pseudeuparius > Pseudeuparius sepicola. The sequence continues at coordinate 48,361,350 of OY987299.1, read as the reverse complement.
TTAAAATTGGGTGCCCAATATGACAGTCTCGTATCCAGGTTTAACAGAAACACTACTTGCCACAAAATAATTTTTATATCAAAAACTTTAAAAGAATATCAAATTAACCTAGTATACAACTCGTTAATTATACCTATAACACTTGACATTCTATTAAAATTATTTGTAATCTAAATTGGATGAAGCGATGAGTCTCCTTATATGAGATATCTCATATTGGGAACACTGGGGTGTCTCATAATATTAGGAATCTAATGTACATATCATAGAATTTTTTGACAAGGTTAACAAATGTTATTAAATGCGTTATATAACTACTCTAATTATAAAATAACTTTTACTCGATACAACAAGCTAGAAAAATACAGTGTGTCCGCGGATGGAGTCCCCAAGAGGACAAATCGACCAAAAATTTCATTTTTCGACAAAAGGTCATTCTTGATAAAAGTTTCTGCTTCTCGAAAAAATATGGTCTACGGAGGGAATTTTTGAATTTTTTTATGCAGGGTGCCCAAAAAATACAAAAACATGAAATACCATCAAGAATAAACTACCTTTATTTTTAAAAATATCAAAAACTTTTACTTAGAAAAGTTGTTTAGAATTGAAAGATGTGTGCGATTGTCAATTTTCAAACAAATCAGCCAACTTAGATTTTTTTGATTGCCAAGTGTGGAACTCCTTTGTTTTTAAAAATATCAAAAACATTTATTTAGAAAAGTGCTTTAGAATTTTAAAAGACGTGTCCGACTGTAACTTTTCAAGCAAATCGGCCGACTTTGATTTAAATAGGTAAAAAAAAAACAAAAAAGTCAAAGTCATCCGAATTGCTTGAAAATTTATAATCTGACACGTCTTTCAATTAATTATAAACAACTTTTCTAAGTAAAAGTTTTTGATATTTTTAAAAACAAATAAATGTAGTTTATTCTTGATGGTATTTCATGCTTTTGTATTTTTTGGGCACCCTCTTTAAAAAAATCCGAAATTCTCTACGTAGACCATATTTTTTCGAGAAGGAGAAACTTTTATCAAGAATGACTTTTTGTCGAAAAATGAAATTTTTGGTCCAATTGTCCTCTTGGGGACTCCATCCACGGACACACTGTATATTAAACACTTACCACGTTATTCAGAATTACACGGTAACCGAAGCTCTTTAAAAGTTTGTACACGTACGTTTCAAGTAAACAATGCCGTTTTTAACCTAAAAATTTAGATGAGCTAGACACTGCACTACATGTGGCGACTTATACCATTAGTGATTATTTGAAACATTGCCAGCTAGATGGAGACTCTTACTTTAGGAGCTAGTGTGGGGTCTCATATTGGGAACTGTCTCATATTAGGGTACTTTCCACTCTATCGCTTATAGGCTACATGTTTTGTTATAATTAAAAGATGACTTTATGTAGTAAAATTAGGAGAAATCCCCCACGTTGCTGCCGATTGTATACGGGTCATCAAAAAATATTCCCAAAAATTATTTGCTGAAGCCGAGCCAAGAGAGTTATTTATTTGATAGTTATTTATCCAGAAAGAGACAGTCTTCCATCAAAAATGCAAATAAAGTCATGTTTGTCCGCGTTTGCTCATGAACGCCCCAGAAATCTATAAAGAGCTGAGAAAAATTGTACCTATATGTTTTTTTAGATTAAGCTAAGATCTCACAGACAAGGCTATAATTTTATAAAGGAATAAGGAATACCATTAAAAATCTAACCATAGGTATAGTATCCTTTGGCATTACGTCAAACCTCTGTATACAAAATTTCGCTAAAAAAATCCGAAGGATTTTCTTTTCATAAAGATTTCCTTACGACAGAAACTGCAGCACAAGCCAAGGAGTTTAGCATCAGATGTCAAGTGTGCCTCCAAACATGGACAAAATAAATGAGAAAGCGCTGAAAGTTTCAAGATTTGATCGATTTAAGAACGGTTGAGACAAAAATTACAGCAGGAAGCACGGCACAATAATTTGAAAAATCAAGGTAACCCTGAAAAACAACAACGAAAAAGTTAACGTAGCTTTAGTGAAATATTTAATTTAATTTAAAGCATATACCTACAGATCGTCAAAACAGAATGGCTTGGCTTGGGAGACAGTTTCTGTGTAATAAAACCTTTCTGAGGACTGAGGAGAATTTCGTGACATTTGGTAGGTGTATAATAGAGGTTTGAAGTAACTCCAACTGGCTCGATAGGGATAGAAAAATCCAGAATATTATGGCATTCTGAAAATTGATCAATTTGAAAAACCATGGCATAGCTATGGACAATCACTTAATCGGATTTTTAGTATATGCGTGAGATATCTTCTCTTGTTAGGTCAATTCTAAGACCCACTGTACATATTTTGAGAAAAATTGGTAAATTTTAATACTGGAACTTACAATTGAATATGCGGGGAGTACCGCAAAATTACTGTTATTTGTCACTTCCGAAACCCGGTATTCACCAGAAGCGTACACTACTTTGTTGTCCCGATTCCAACTTTAAATAGTTATTTAAAAAAAACAGTAAGTTATTCATCTGAGATAAAATGTTTCGGAAATGTAAGGACTCAAAAATTCAGAATGACTACTTTGGTATTTTTACAGACAACTATATAAAGTTAGGTATATTTAGTTGGGACCGGGAGAACTAGAGGAATCAAAAAATTAAGAATACATATAGGTTGTTTTAGAAATGACAAAGTGATGTTCACTTGCGGTTAAACCCAGGGCCGTATCTGAGGGAGGGTTTTGGGGGTTTAACCCCCCCCCCCCCCGAAATACCACTATTTTATACGCTTTTGCACCACCACTAGAACGAGGTCTCTAAGCATCAGTGAGTGTAAAGTGTAATAATTTATTAAACTGGTTTTCCAGTAGAGCATGGAAACCCGCCCGAAAACTGCCAGCAAAACATAATTTTTGGATCAGTGCCGTACCGAGTTTTATCATCAGAATATGCTTTCAAATAAAATAAAACATAACTGGCAACACTGGACAACAGTAAACGGTGAATGGCGGTATAAGGCTGCGTGCGCCATGGATTAGGAGAATAGGGGACTCCCAGAGTCTCTTTTATGAATAGGTTAGTACTAATTTGTACTTGAAGATTTATTTATTATTTTTATGAAAGGTTCAATTAGGCAAGTGGCGCGAAGGATGTGTAGGAATATATCCGTAATAATAATAAATCAAATAAGTCGAAAAGGGATAAGTATAAATGCGAGAAGGTATATATTCAGCTACTATTATAATTACTATTTAATATTTTTTAAAGTTTTAATGTTAAACTTGTTCAACTTAAACCTGTTTCAGTCTTTTATTAAAAACCATTTAAAAATGGTAGGTTTTTTAAACTTTAAAGCTATTTCGACTTCAACAGCTACTGGTCCCTCCAGGGCCGGCTCTAGGCGGGTGCGAACGGTGCGGCGTACACAGCCCTGCGTTTTGACTGGCCCCGCGCCTCCGAATCCCGTGTACAGGGTTATCCAGTCAGTAGTTTTGTAACGTCTTTTGTTATATCGACAATACTTTATTCCAAAAAATACGTTATTTCCTGCCCGATTTTTAAAAGGTTCAATTCGCGCCTCGCCTCAACACAAAAAACCGCCAGTTCCAACGGTCGTCGTGCAGCCGCTTCGTTTCGGCCATTCTTCCGTCGAAAACTCCAAAGAGCACATCGTGAAATTCATATTCCCGTTCACAGCAATCTAATAATTCAAATATTTCGTTTCGACCATCCTAGACAGGATATTTGTTAGATAGAACGAAGTATATAGTTGCTAAGTGAAAAATACGGTTATTCCCGAGTTTCTCTATTTTTTTGTGACTCTCACAACGAGGCCGCCTGCTATCAAAGGTAAGAGTAGCCATTTTGAGTACCAAGAACCGTTATTGAGTCCATTTTCTTTTATTAAATAGGCCTCAATTTTGTTCCGGAAAGGAAAACCCTTCATGGGAAATTCGAAGGTTGTGTCAATACATGTCGTTATGTAATGGCCCCGACGTCGAGTTAAGTCCTGTCCCGCACAAATCGTCCGTCTTTGTTCCTGTTGCCGTGAAGAATAGGCGCTGTTCCTGTAGCTAGTTGTTGCCGTGTTCTATTTCCACCGCAGAGACACCTTCCCATGCAACATCCAGCTCCAAGAAATCTCCAAACAGGTTTACCAAAAATTATTACTTATTTTCCTTGAGGTAATTTTCATTATTTTTTTTAACTGTAAAGGTAATAAGGGAACATATTTGATAGTGATTAAACAAAAGGGCAAATTTGTACCCTTCGTATGAAAATAATCCCAAATTACGTACGTCAATGTTGGGTAACACCAGTAAATGCGCATTTATTGAGTTATTATTTTCTAACTTCTAACGTTTAATTAAATTTTCTGCCGCCCCTTATTATATTTTTATCCCTTTTTTTTTGTCCAGATAAAATAAATTGTATAACATCTTTACGTTTTAACTTGTGTTTGATACCTAAGGGAGATAGCTAAAGATCTACCCGGATCGCTAATTTGTGTGGATTTATTGTAAAATTTTTTTATCAGTTGGTAGTCAAATTGTTTTATGTGTATTTATGAAACCCATAACTAAGTACCTGCATCACGACATAGATTTTGTTTATACATGCCTACATTCGTCGTTATTTTTACTTTTACTAGTTAGTAGATTATTATTCTTATAAATATTTAATTAATTGTAAATCTCATCAAATTAACATTATACTAACACAGTTTACATTATACATTTTTTTATGCATTTAATTCATTCCTTTTTTTATTCAAAATTATTACTCTCATTCGTTAAGGAATTATCTGGTGTAACAACACTTATTTTGCAGAATATTTAGGGAAAAAAGCAAAAGACAAACTTTTATAAGTTTACTTAGTTTATTATAGGTTTGCAACTAAAATTTTATTCCTCTAAGAACAAAAAAAAAAAACTAAGTTGGCGCCCGTTATCCCCACTAGATAGTTTCTTAACAGTAAAAGACCCACGGCCTCAGTCTCCCTAAGTTAGCCGAGGCTCATCTTGGTGTGCCTCCGAAAAGGAAAAGGTAGGTCACACTAATTTGGCGCCCAACGTGGTCGTTATCATCTTTTTGCAGTAGAACGCCACCCAATCCCGGGCGGAACCGCCACAAATTAGTGTGACCTACCTTTTCCTTTTCGGAGGCACACCAAGATGAGCCTCGGCTAACTTAGGGAGACTGAGGCCGTGGGTCTTTTACTGTTAAGAAACTATCTAGTGGGGATAACGGGCGCCAACTTAGTTTTTTTTTTTTGTTCTTAGAGGAATAAAATTTTAGTTGCAAACCTATAATAAACTAAGTAAACTTATAAAAGTTTGTCTTTTGCTTTTTTCCCTAAATATTCTGCAAAATAAGTGTTGTTACACCAGATAATTCCTTAACGAATGAGAGTAATAATTTTGAATAAAAAAAGGAATGAATTAAATGCATAAAAAAATGTATAATGTAAACTGTGTTAGTATAATGTTAATTTGATGAGATTTACAATTAATTAAATATTTATAAGAATAATAATCTACTAACTAGTAAAAGTAAAAATAACGACGAATGTAGGCATGTATAAACAAAATCTATGTCGTGATGCAGGTACTTAGTTATGGGTTTCATAAATACACATAAAACAATTTGACTACCAACTGATAAAAAAATTTTACAATAAATCCACACAAATTAGCGATCCGGGTAGATCTTTAGCTATCTCCCTTAGGTATCAAACACAAGTTAAAACGTAAAGATGTTATACAATTTATTTTATCTGGACAAAAAAAAAGGGATAAAAATATAATAAGGGGCGGCAGAAAATTTAATTAAACGTTAGAAGTTAGAAAATAATAACTCAATAAATGCGCATTTACTGGTGTTACCCAACATTGACGTACGTAATTTGGGATTATTTTCATACGAAGGGTACAAATTTGCCCTTTTGTTTAATCACTATCAAATATGTTCCCTTATTACCTTTACAGTTAAAAAAAATAATGAAAATTACCTCAAGGAAAATAAGTAATAATTTTTGGTAAACCTGTTTGGAGATTTCTTGGAGCTGGATGTTGCATGGGAAGGTGTCTCTGCGGTGGAAATAGAACACGGCAACAACTAGCTACAGGAACAGCGCCTATTCTTCACGGCAACAGGAACAAAGACGGACGATTTGTGCGGGACAGGACTTAACTCGACGTCGGGGCCATTACATAACGACATGTATTGACACAACCTTCGAATTTCCCATGAAGGGTTTTCCTTTCCGGAACAAAATTGAGGCCTATTTAATAAAAGAAAATGGACTCAATAACGGTTCTTGGTACTCAAAATGGCTACTCTTACCTTTGATAGCAGGCGGCCTCGTTGTGAGAGTCACAAAAAAATAGAGAAACTCGGGAATAACCGTATTTTTCACTTAGCAACTATATACTTCGTTCTATCTAACAAATATCCTGTCTAGGATGGTCGAAACGAAATATTTGAATTATTAGATTGCTGTGAACGGGAATATGAATTTCACGATGTGCTCTTTGGAGTTTTCGACGGAAGAATGGCCGAAACGAAGCGGCTGCACGACGACCGTTGGAACTGGCGGTTTTTTGTGTTGAGGCGAGGCGCGAATTGAACCTTTTAAAAATCGGGCAGGAAATAACGTATTTTTTGGAATAAAGTATTGTCGATATAACAAAAGACGTTACAGTTTATTCAAAAGGGCGGGGCCGAAACCATTTCAGAATTTGAAATATTCACTGCAGACACTGCAGCTTGAAAATCTGAAGATATTGGGATTTCCTGAGACTAATTTTAACTAATTTTCCTTAACATTTCTAAAAAAATTCGCCTGCGCCGCATTTTACAGAATTGTTTTAAATGCACTTATTTGAAAGAAATTCACAAAAATTGTCCCTCCCCACCCGAAATTAATTTCTATATACATCACTGAAGTGATCTAAACTCATCGGCCCGGCCTACTTTTTTTAAAAGTGACATGAAAAATATGTACCATTCTAGTAACGTAGGTATCAATTTTCAAAAATTTGTTCTTAATCTATTAAATAATTCCTTGCCGGAGCACCCCACTTTCATCCAGCACCCAGCCCCACAAAAGCTTGAGCCGATCCTGAACCCCCCCCCCCTCCCGAAGTTTTTTGCTAGATACCTACGGCCCTGGTTAAACCGAAAGTCGTAAGTAAAATCTGTCAATTTTAAGTTATCTACCTACTCCCCTTATAGGTAGTAAGTTTTACTTTGAAAAAATATTTTTTTTTTGAAAAAAACTTTAGGCGCCACCTCTGGCGACATCCTGTATACAGACGTCAACCACATTATGCAATTCTCCTAATTTTTCTACATAAAGCATTTTTTGATATCATACTTACAAAACCGAGGAAAAATCACCTGTTTACCTATTTTTGATAACAAATACATTATTTAACCAACAAATACATTTATTTAACCAGTGACTATAGTCTATAGTCACTGATTTAACCCATCGATTTCATTTGAAAGGGATGCACATTATTTAGATCGCTCTACAATGCACCTCTTCCATCCAGAACAACGAATTATTTTAACTTCACCTTTTGAAGTTTCCAAAGTGTACTACAGGGTGAGTTTTTTCGATGACCACTATGGGGATCTCGGAAACTAGCAGAGCTAGAACAAAGGTTAAACGAGGAAAGAATTGCGGTTATGAATGCTCAATGTAATGCCTCTTTTGGGTTTTTAAAAAAGTTCATGGTTCACTCGATATTTTGAAAAGAGTGATTTTTTGCTATTTCATCAGATCTCTGTAGCTCCGTTATTTCTGATTATACAGAAAAACTGTACAGACAAAAATTATAGATAATTTTGGGCTTAATAAGATAATCTTATCCAATTTTTATGTTGTTTGTGATTTTTGAGATAGGACATAAACTTGTGTTTTTTAAATGTAAATCATAGTTGGGTCATCACATCGGCCATTTTTTTAGCTTTCCCAAGATACCTATAATACTCGACATAGTTATTATAAAAAAGAAAAGAGCTATGGCAAATTTCCTGTTTTTTTTTTAATTTTCATAATTACGTTCTATTTTATAATTAGACATATTTCAAACTTTCTAATGTTTTGTTTTTAGCTGGTAACAAAATGTAACAAAATAAAACAAAAATTAAAAGACTCAAATTCAATAATTATTATTTTAAAAGGTGTTCAAACAATCCACCATTATTATTTATGCAAATATTGCATCTTTTTAAAACTGAATTTGTCGCCAACAGTTGTCTCATACTTTATTTTGTATCGTTCCCCACAAAAAAAAAATCCAAAATAGACAAATCGGAGGATCGGGGCGGCCAGGAAATAGGTATATTTCTCCCTATCCAACTATTTGGATAGAGCTGATCTAGGTAATTTCTTACGGACAAATAATTATGTGGTGGAGCTCCATCATGATAATTCTTGTTTTATTTTGTTACATTTTGTTACCAGCTAAAAATATTTGAAAGTTTGAAGTATGTCTTATTATAAAATAGAACGTAATTATGAAAATATTCCATGGCTGACTACGTGAAAATTTTAAAAAATCAGTAAATTAGCCAGAGCTCTTTATTTTTTAATAACTATGCCGAGTATTATATCTTTGGAAAGCTCAAAAAATGGCCGATTTGACAAGGCCACAGTCAACTATGATCTATAATTTAAAAAAAGCAGTTTATGTCATATCTCAAAAATCACAAACATAAAAAATTGGATTGGATTATCTTAAAGCCCAAAATTCTCTAAAGTTTTTTTATTAGATACCGAAATATTAAGGGTGACTAGTTTTCAAATGAACACACTGTATATATTTTTAATTTATAAGATATACAGGTACTTATAAAAAAAGCTCTCATAATATGCCAACAGAGCTCATGTGTTGAGAGTTTAGATATGACGCATGACGCTTCATTTTTACAGCCCGTTTTACATTTGTCAATTTTCTCGTCAATTTGTTCATGAAGTCGAGGCCGTCAATAAACTTGATAAGTGTAATACAAAAATTGGCATCAATAAATTGATGGATTTCTCTGCGTATTTATAGGTTCTATTTTTCGTCAATTTTTGTGTCAATTTCAAAGCTGGCAACTAGAAAAAAGGGGCGGCGGCGGTGTACGAGTGGGTCTTTCGATGGATCCACGCTTTGACAATCGCATGTCGTGGGTTCGATTCCCACCACGTTAAGTGCCCTGGGTGTTTGTGTTTGTCTTTAGTTTTAAGATTAGGATAAGAAATAAACGAACCAGACAAGTATATATACATATAATAATAAAAATAATAAACCAGACAAAGTAAATAAGGGGGACGCGTAACCGCGTATCATTCGGCGTGGTCCCGGAGCTGAGTAAATGGATAAAGTCCTTAAAGGTAAAACCGAGCCCAAAAAAGTTAGAAAAAACCGAGCTGTAGCTTTTTTCTTTTAGACTTATTCTTCATAGGCTTTATTTGTTCAGTTTTTTTTTCACAGCATTTTATCCATAATATTTATAGTACCATAAACCCTAAAAACACCTCTCAGCAGCACAAGCACAATATAACATAACCTCAAAATCCACATAACCTTTGTTCAAAAACGTTAAACCAGACAGGATAGCTCAATCTGAATGGTGTAATGTTCGCGGCGCCCACCGAGTGCGTGACGTCACCCTTAGACGTCGTTAGGTGAAGGTTACATCGTACGCCCGTTGTTTACCTTTGTTTTTCTAATTTTCTATCGTATTTCTTTCGGTTTTACTTTATTATTGTGAGTTTTTTGAGTTTTACCTGTTATAAAGTGTGTCTGTGTGTTGTTTTTATTTGATTTTTGTGCCGTGTTTATTATTATTCAGAGACACTAAGTGCCTGATACTTGAATTTCTACAGAAGGGAAGGTGAGCATTTCTTGGCATATTATTAATAATAAAAGTACGAGGTTGATAATATATATTACTTTACAGAATAGTCCTATACACGAAAATATGCCGGGGACTAGGCCAGGGGGAACAAGGTGTGCCGTATATAGGTGTAATAACACTTATGCTACAAAAGCCCAAACTGGGCAGAATATCATATTTCATGCTTTTCCAAAACCAAAGGACCTTTTCTCTAAAACTATACAAAGTGAGTGAATATCAAGGTGCAAAAGAAAAGATAAATTCAACCCTAACACTAGCCATATATTATGTTCACAACATTTTGTAGACAATGACTACGAAAGAGATCTTCGAAATGAAGTATTAGGTAAGTAAAATTTTCTTTGCTAGCTAGCCATCTAAAAAGTGCAAGAATATAAATATTTATATATATTTTTTAATTTAAGGCTTAGGTACCTTTAAGAAAGCATTTAAAAAAACGCAGTTCCTACATTAAAAATACCTTCCACAAAAACTATTACTGCAACAACCTCGGCAACAAGTAATACATCATGTTCTGATAGACTTACCGAAAGACAAAGAAAGGAAGAAATAGAAAAATTACTTGTTGATTTGTCTGCAATAGAAGGTGGAGAAACTGCAAAATTAGAAGGCAGTTCTTCCCCAGCGACACTTACTGAAATTGGAATTCCCCGACAAGCAATTATTCAGGAATCAGATGAAGTTTTTTAAAAAAAAGTTAACATGCCTTTTGTAGTTATAAAAGATTTTTGTAAATTAAGAACTATTATTAGAATCGATTTTCGAAATTTAAAAGCACGACATACTTAATAATACTTCACAAAGAAATAGTTCTGTGGATCCTCTTCGGAAAAAAAAAGCGGAAATTAAACAAAATTATAAATTAGAATATTTATTATTTATGAATTATGAATAAATAAATGACTACCTATGTTTTCAACTGTGTTTTAATTTGTCTTGGAGCATTTTATCAGTGTTCTATTTTTTATTATTGATTCACCATTCACATATTATAATATGAATATCATAATCCAAAAATGCTCTTCAAAATCAAACTAATCAAAAGAGGCCCACAATTATTAACAGAATAATTCTGTATAATATATTATAATCTGTGTGCCATAATAAAAACTATTTAAGGCAAAATTCGCACCTTCTGAAAACACATTTGCTGCAATAATTCGCTTTTTTCTCGTATTGGTTGGAGAAATTGTCATAAAAAATTCGTGTTTAAAAAACAAGAGTGAACTTTATTGATTTCTATTTGTTTACAATCGTTAAAAAATAAATCCGAAAAAGCAAAAGCATCTAAAGCTCACTTTTTGTTTTTATGAACTTTAAAAAAAAAGCATAAGTCGCTTTCTGAAGGCGCACGATTGGGTGTTTCGTGGTGCGAGTTTACGCAGTACGTCTAACTGTGACGTCATCACGTCGGGCGGCTCGGCGGACAGATTCGCGTGATTGAGCTATCCTGTCTGGTTTAACGTTCTTGACCTTTGTTCTGTTGGGAGCAGCCAAAAGTTGACATTTTGGTCAGAAAAATTCATCAATTTCTTGACAAGTGTAAAAGGGAACGCGATGTGAATAAATTGACGAAGAAATTGATCAATAAATTCATCAAATGTTTGGTAAAAAATTGACAAGTGTAAAACGGGCTTAATACACAAAAACAGAAGTAGCCTCTTTCAAACATAACATTACTCTCATGTAAATGTAAAGCAAACTTTGAATGCAACAGCAGATATATCCACAAAATAAACAAAAGGACTACGTGTCTGAATTTTCTCAACTTTCAGGGAAACTAATATACAATGGCATATTTAATGCGTGCCTGTTCGGCAATGAAACAAATGAATTGAGGCAAAAAACATTCAAAGAAGCATACAAAATACATAAAAAATTCAAGGTGAACATCTCCATGAGATTGCGTCCATCTGCAAGTGACATCGCTACTTGCATTTTCAGTTTTACGTTTTTTACGGGGACATATTGACACATGCCCACTCGTTATTGTCGATTGTTTTTAGTTGGTAAGCGAAGAATTCTCATAATAAATGCAGTTTGCGTTCTTCGTTCTTCACTCGAGTGGGTAGTGTTTAATATTGTAAACATTGTTGCGTCATTAGATACTAGTGGCATAAATTCCTGGAACGTGTTATGACCATCTGAATGTAGGTGATGTCTTTTACATATGTTATGAGATGAATAATCCTGTTGTCCAGCTGTTTATGATTTCTTGTGAGAACGCTCGTACCTACATCTGAATACAAGTGTTTTATTTTTGGATGTGATAATGAATCACTAATTTATTTCTCTGGAAAATTTTAAATTCAAGCAATTTTTCGTGTACACATTCGGTGTTAAACCATTCTTATATTTTTGGAAAAGAAACTAGCCTACGAATTTGATAGTCAATTTTTGTACTTCAATCACATTAGAAAAACTGTAGAATTTTAAACAAATTACAATAACTGGCGTAGTTTGTTACCATATAAGACATACAACTCATTCGATTGAACAAGAACGATATTAATCGAATGCAAATAAAACTTCATTTGTACATTTTCACAATATAAAAAATATAGGTACCTACCTACCTACCTACTGTACAATATTAATAAAAAAATTAACCATCAAGGATTAAATTTAGAGAACTAGGCGTAACCAACTTGACCTAAAAAATGTTTAATTTGATGACATGATCTGGAAGTGTTATAGGTACCGTGCTACATCTCACTCGACACTTTTCAAGGCTATTAAAATGCTATAAGAGCTGACCTACCGGCCGCCGCCTGCAAATAAGACTTAGTAATAGGCTAAAAATACATTCGGTTCATTTACGAAATTCTTTTCGGAATATCAATCGACATAAAGTTATAAATATTCTAAGTTTCAAACTTTTGGAACGAAAATAAATTAAAACAAAAATTGTAACGTCTGACAATTCTTAGGACCCGATGCTAAGTTGATAGGGAGATATTTTCATTTAGTTATTAGTTTTTAAATAAAATTTGATGCAAAATACCTATTTGGTGTGACCCGCGGAAATTTCGACATTGGTTCTGGCAGTCTGTGTAGTTTTGTCTTTTTTATAGTATGCTATGAAAGTAATGAGCGCATCCCAACTTCAAAGCACATTATACAGGATGGCTCCTTTTACAATAGGGCAATGAAAATAATATAGCAATATTAAGTATATAGGTGTACAAAATATAATACTGTTTCTTATATACAGGATGATTTTTCTAGAACTAGGTACTAGCGCGATTTTATCGCTTATTTTGCGTCCCACAAAAAAGTGGCAATATAAAAAACCCCATAAAATTAGGTAAAACTAGAGTTCTTGGATTGGGAGAGTTAGGACAATAATGTAACTTTTTAACAAAAAAAAATAAGTTTTCTAAAGTCACATCAATTCTGTGGATGAAAAATAACTTGGGATATATTCCGTGGACGTAACAAACTTCTGACCACAGGACTTTATATATATTAAAGTTTTTCCTTGATACACGCGCGCACAAATGGGGGGATATTTGAAAAGCCCATTTTATTTATTTAATTAGGTACTATTATTACTCGCATTTGTTGGCGAAATCCACAGTTTAATTATGAAAAAGTGAAAAGTGTAGTGAAGGTAGGATATAGGACATCTTCTTTTCTCTAGTACTTTCTGTAATAATAATTCTGCAGAACATTTTGCGATACTGAAGTCATTTGAAATAATTCCTATAGGTTTTACACTTCTTGCTATTAGCATGCGCGCTACACATAATATCATTTTCGCCATCCAAGTTATTTGGTTATTTGTAATTTGTAATAATCGGGCAGCTGCAACTAATGCTTGAAAAATAATATGCAATATTTTACATTTTTTTTATTATTTTAAAGTTCAAATGGACAGTGTCATTTTAGTGCCATATTTTGTTTCTGGTAGTTTTGTCAACTCAAAACAAACTGTTACATAATGTTATTCATATTTACGCCTAATAAGTTTTCTTTTCGAGGGCAACCAGACATACACTGTTTCAGTTTCCTATTAAAAAAAACACTCCGGCTATGAGTTCCCATCATTTGTCTTTAATTTGACATAAATCATAACCTAAATACAAAAACCTCTAATTTCACATACAGTTTCTATGTAAATCTAAAATTTTTGCGGGGCAAAAGATAGAAAATAATCTAGCTATCTCTTTAATGCCCAAAATCGGCGAATAATGACACTAATGACTTTATTGTCCAAACTCTCCCTATCCAAGAACCCTAGGTAGAACTATTTAAGAGATATAGTAAGGGCAGAATGTGCCTAAAGGCGAAGTCGGTCATAAAATCAAGAGAGATGGGCTATGGTTTTCCTACCTGCTCTCCCTTATGTTTTGGAGCGAGGGGTTCGGCTTAAAGAACCGCAAGACCCACTTTTCATTGCTCTGTCCTTGTCTGATACACTATGTTAATAAAGATAATATATTCAAATGGGAGTACGCCTATAAAACAGGGCAGTATTTAAATATTTGGTTTATTTTGGTGATAGACTTCCTGTAATAACAATGCAGCGTGAAGTATTCAGTGCCCAAAGTAGAAAATTAATATTAAATGTGGTGAAATATTTCCAAGAAAAAAAAGAGAACACACGTGAAAATTTATCGGTACTTCAATGTGCATCGGAGGCGTTACAGATTAGTACAAGAAGGACCATTTCACGAATTAGGCAATAAGGCATTGAACATATTAAAATGGTACACACTAAAAGTAAAGCAGCCCCGAAAACTAAAGATTTAACAGAATCGGTTAAAGGATAAATAAGAAGTTTGATTTATGATTTATGACATGACAACTAACAAGCAACACTTAACTAGGGGGAAAATATGCGAAGAACTGGAAAAAAAGGGAATTTTGAGCCAGATATAGCATCAAAAAAGTTCAATTTCTACGACAATATATCCAATTTATTTTCAAGCTGCCCTCTAGACGTAGTGTTTTTAGACGAGACCTGGATTTTTCAACTTGGCACGACAAAAATTCAAAATGTGTGTACAACAAAAAAGCGAATGATGGCAAAAGGTTCATGCCGATAATAAGGACGGATTTATTGATGGCGCTGAGCTTATATTTTCAACTAAAAATAAAAGTGCAGACTACCACGATAATATTATGAACGCCAAAATGTTTGAAAAATGGTTGGAGGAGAAACTATTGCCGAAACATGAAAACCCTTCTTTAATTATAAAGGACAATGCGAAATACCATTCCAGGCTGTGTGAAAATGTGCCCAATACAGCCACAAAAAAAAAGAAAAGATATTGGACGTTGACATAGACCCCATTATTATTAATTTAAATGAAGATTCATATTCGGCTGCTAGTATTTTATATTCTGACTAAAATTCGTAACGAATTAAATGTAAGTATATTATTATTTTTTATTTATTATGTATATACTGACTTCTGACTATGTAAAGTTTATTTTAGGTTGATATTTAATTTGTAACTAAAAATACAAGATCTGGTATCCATAACCGCTCTACTAGGCAGTCGTCGTTGCTTTCTAGCCCAAAACATTATACTTCCCAATTTAAACAATCTTTTTCATATCAGTCAGCTAAATTATTTAATGGCATCCCTCCTGCTATTAAAAATTCTCCAAATATTCATATTTTTAAAAAGAAATATTTAAGTCACGTCCATGACATTCGCCACAGTCAATAATTATTTAAGTTACTATTTATTTATTATTTATTTAATAATGGCTATAATTTTTGTTTTAAGTTAGCGTGGAAGAGCATGTTGATATGAACGTCGCCATCTTGATACAATATTTGTGAGTGGTCATATAGCTGGAGTTCAATAAAGACACTATTATTATTATTATTATTATTATTATTATTATTATATGTTATTCGCAATAGCCGAAATCGGCCATTGCCCGAATTATCTGCTCACTTAACCAGAACGCGTTGTGGACAAATTATGTTACCCACAACGCGAAATAAGATTTCGCCTGAATTTGTTTTGCTTTGTGGAGCTTTACTTTTGCCCACGTCGCGTTGGGGCTATTGCGATTTGCCAGAAAGCGTCTAGAATAAAACAAACAATACAAAACAAAGCGTTTATTTAACCGTATAATATTATTTGCTAGCTAAAACAAAACAATACCTACAAAACAAGCATTACTTATTTTTACAAGGGTTGCTTCGATGACATTTTGAATTGCATTTTATATATAATTTTATGCATGCACATGACTTCATTTGACAGCCGTTTAGGCAGACCAGAATGATGTAATAGTCGTCATTTCGCGTTCTGGGCAAATCGCAATAGCCCCAACGCGACGTGGGCAAAAGTAAAGCTCCACAAAGTAAAACAAATTCACGCGAAATCTTATTTCGCGTTGTGGGTAACACAATTTGCCCACAACGCGTTCTGGTTAATTTGCCTTACCCACTGTTCGGAAAAGAAGAGCTTTATCGCATCGTGGGTAAATTAACATACCCATAACGCGTTGTGAGCAGATAATTCGGGCAGTAGCCGATTTCGGCTATTGCGAATAACATATATATTTTTTGCCTAACCATTACAATAATTATTTAAATACCTAAGACCTACTTTGAATTGCCAGTCTAAATTACAGAATTAATCTTCTAAAATTACAAAGGAAATTACAACAGGTACCTAAGTACAAATTTTTGATCCGTCAGTTATGTTCATCGACCCCATAGTACACCGACCTGACGAAACCATATGGATCAGCACAATCATCATTTATTTTCTGTAACACACCGCACTTCCAAATTATATAAATACCGCGAAATCAATTAACAGTTCAATATAGTTTGTACCTGCGTTCAATAAAGCTTTTTAAAAAAGAAGAATCACCATCTCCATCTATAAGTGGCGATGCGAACAGGATAGCTGCACGACATCCAAAGGAGGATCATCGGTTCGTCTCAACGATTTGGCAGTTATCAACGACCTGGGAGAAGAAACCTGTGCAGAAATTTGGAGAACCATACGGCGAGGATGTCCAGAGCGATTCTTCTTGTCCTGTAAGTTCACTTCCTTTTTCTCATGAGTTCTGATTATCCCAAAGGTTCATTATTAGAAGATTTTGCTGATTTTTCTATTACTCCAAAAGCTCCTAAACAAAACCTCGTTTCAAACCATATTCAAAAAATTTATCTGAAATTTTAAAATCCTCTCAAAGCATAATTTCTCAACCCTCAACTTCTAAATCTCAAGAAACAGTTCAAAAAATGGCTTTAACAAATTCTGACATTAATAACTTGTGCAATACTCTTCCAGAATATAAACCAGGAGACAATCTCTCCACGTTTATAAATTCAGTAGATAATTTAATTGCTTTTTTCACTCAACAAGGTGCTGATGCAACCCAACTCTATATAATTAACAATCATATCGTTTCAAAAATTAAAAATGAGGCCCGTGATTTCTTAAATCTACATAATAAAACTGCTTGGGTAGAAGTTAAGCCCCTTTCACTTCAAAAATATGGCGATCGTTGCACCGAAGAAATTTTATTAACACAACCCAGACAACACAAAATATTTTAAAAATATTTTTAAATGATTCCAAAGATTCAGAAAATATTACAATATTTATATAATATGACGAAAATGTTTTGCTAAAATATTTGTACTCACATTTTATTAATATTCGGACAAAATATTTTATAAATATTTAAAAATAATTCCAAAGTACTTGAAAATTTTGAAATATTTATAAAACATTATAGTAATATTTCTCAATATCTGCTTTATAATATTTTATAAATATTATAAGAAATATTATTAAAACACTCATTTAAATGTTACGCCTAAGTGCCGAAGTATCCTACATCTCACCGCCGACTAATATCAACTGGAATAAATACCACCTACCCGATGGAACCCATATCCATGATACTATAATCTATAATGTAGTTTTCCGGTATCTTAGCTGTTTGGTGCCCATAGGGCCTACGGCCACAGTAAGGAGTCCTTACATAATAATGGAAAAAAGTCATTACGGCCCACGGCCCTGATTGCTGCAACTAGGTATTATATTATTATAATTATATAATATACCTACCTAGGTTGATATATAATGGTTAATAATATTTTAAAAATATTTTTTAAAATATTTTATGCAACATTTTAAAAATATTTTAACAACCTTTTAGTTGGTCCACTCTTATAATTCATAAAACATTTAAAAAACATTAACTGGGTAATATAGGAATATTTTATTAATATTTTCATGTTTCTCTGAAAATGTGTATAAAATATTCCAATAATATTATTGTGTTGTCTGGGAATTAACAACAACAGTACAAAAACGTTCAGAATCCTATGATGATTATTATAACCGAATAACTTTAGCACTTGATGATCTTTTACAGCACGTTTCCTTGCACGAAAATAACGCTCAGGCAATTGAGTTTAAAGCTTCGTTTTTCCGAAAACAAGCCCTACGAACCTTTTTCACTGGCATAAATAATCCCTATTGTGATTATTTATCTCATTTTGAATTAAAAACTCTCGATGAAGCACTTCAAAAATGCATAGCTTTAGATAACCACAAACAGCAACAGCAATATATGTCTTATCTTAAATCTACCACTTATCCCCGTGATTATCAAAGGAATAATCAACCAACCAATCGCCCTACTCAACAAAATCCTCAACCACCTCGCAACCCACAACCTAACTATAATATGAATATAAACCCAAATTTTAATCAACCGTTCCCTCAACCTTTTAATCAAAACACTTTCGGACCTAGAAATTTTAGTAATATGAAACCCATTCCTCAAAAACAGAATCATCCAACCAATCGACAGGCATTCAGTCCAACCTTCAGACCCAACAATCATTATCAAAATCAATATCGTCCAACTCCTATGTCTACAACTTCGAAATTGCCATCGCAACAAACTTATAAACCAACCCCAATGTCCACACGTACTTTTCACAATAATATAGAATGCAATCCCACTTTGGAGACCGAAGAATACTTTTCCGAAAATTTTCAGGAACCAGCCTCGGAACCTCCACCCACTCCCGAATTATCGAATTAAATAATCTTTCAAAAGCCACCAAACTTCCATTTTTTATCTCCCTTATTCTAATCTTAAAGTATTAATAGACTCTGGTGGATCTGATACCGTAATAACTCCTCAAGCTGCCCAAAATTTCGATCCCCGATATCAATTTTTTGAACCCTTTACTCTTATTTCAATGAAAACTCCTAAAACTTACTCCGAAAATCTTTATTTCCCCATTTTTGACAAAATTGGTATTAATCAACCTTCCATAGTCAGAATTGCCGATTGGCACAATGATTTTGACATACTCCTTGGTACAGGTGAACTGGACCAACTAGGTGCAAACATAGATTACGAAACTCATATATTTTCCATTCGTAAATTAGGCGTTTCCGTCCCATTTGAAGTTTTATATCGTACAAATAATCGACTCCGTATCCCAGGAAGTATCAATAATGGTGAAGTTGTACTCCCAGAAATTATCCATAATAATCAAACTTTATTCCCAATCTCAATACATCATGCCAATGATGGATTTGTAGAAATTCCACAACCAGAGAATTTAAACATTGACTTCCCTCAACTAATACCTGTTTATCCACTATCTGATTTTGAAGAATTACCACCTTCCTTCTCTAATAATTCTTTTGATCCCAATTCACAACACTTAAATTCCGAAGAAAAGCAAAAAATTCTTAATCTTTGTCATCAATTTAAAGATATTTTCTACAATGAATCATCCGATTTGTCATTTACAAGTTCTGTCAAACACGAAATCCGCACAAAAGACGAAACTCCTATATTTTCCCGTTCTTTCCGACATCCTAAAGTCATGCAAAGCGAAATTTCTTCCCAAATCGAAAAACTCTTAGATAAAAAAATTATCCGACCTTCAATTTCCCCTTATTCTTCTCCTGTATGGATCGTTCCAAAGAAAATGGATGCATCCGGTAAACGCAAGTTTCGCATGGTTATAGACTATCGCAAACTCAATGACAATACAGTTGAAGACAAATATCCCCTTCCACGCATTGACGAAATACTCGACAATTTAGGTAAATGCACATATTTCACAACCCTCGACTTAGCCCAAGGTTTTCACCAAATTGAAGTTCACCCGAACTCCGTCGAAAAAACCGCCTTCACAGTTCCCAATGGCCACTTCGAATATACAAGACTACCGTTCGGTTTGAAAAACGCGCCCGCTAGTTTTCAGCGAATGATGGACGAAATTTTACGAGAATTCCTTTATAAATCATGTTTTGTCTATATGGATGACGTCATTATATTTTCTAAATCTTTACAAGATCATCTTATTCATATAAAATCAATTTTTCAAAAATTCCGCGAAGTAAATCTAAAAATTCAACTCGACAAGTCCGAATTTCTAAGAAAAGAAGTAGCTTTCCTTGGCCACGTCATTACCCCAGAAGGCATTAAACCCAATCCAAACAAAATATCTGCAATCCAAAACTTCCCCATTCCAAAAACTACTAAAGAAATTAAAAGTTTCTTAGGACTAATAGGCTATTATCGCCGCTTCATTCCTAATTTCTCAAAAATGACAGCACCCATGTCACGTTGTCTACGAAAAGGCACAAAAATTGAAATTGATCACCCTCAATATATAGATTGTTTTGAAAAATGTAAATCCGCTCTAAGTAACTCCCCAATTCTCCAATACCCTGACTTTTCTCTACCTTTTACATTAACTACTGACGCCTCTAACGTTGCTATTGGCTCTGTCCTATCCCAAAAAGCAAAACCCATCGCTTACTACTCCCGCACCCTTATTACCGCAGAACGAAACTATTCCACCATTGAAAAAGAACTACTTGCAATCATAGAATCCTGTAAACATTTCCGGCCCTACCTTTTTGGTGTAAAATTCACTACAGAAACTGATCACAATCCTTTAGTTTGGCTCTATAAAATTAAAGAACTCCATTCACGTCTAGCCCGATGGAAACTCAAATTAGAAGAATTCAATTTCGAAATTAATTATCGCAAAGGAAAAGAAAATTTTGTAGCCGGCGCCCTTTCCCGCATCGAACTAAATATGCATGAATCCGACTCAATTTGTGTAAATCCTCCCTCACATGACGACGACTTTAATATTGAAGATTTTGTTAACGAAGCTTACGAAAAACAAACTGGACTATCCACACAACACTCCACTCATGAAAACCCTATTGCTACTATTCCCTATTACGAAGAACCTATTAACTATTTCCCTAATCAAATTATTTTAAAGTTTGGAAATAAACACGACGTCCAATACAAACTTAAATTTAAAAGTAAACATCAATACACCGTAACTCTTACTGAAAAAGACTGGAAAACTGACATTAAAAATACCTTTCATTCTATAATATCTCCTAACCAACGCTATCATATCCTTACTGAACAAGTTGAAATCCATAAAATTCATATCTGAATATGTCCGCAATACTTTCAATGAATCCGTTCGTATCTCTTTCTGCTCTAAACACACTCGAGATATAGAAAATCCCGATAAACAACTCCAATGTGTAGAGAACTATCACAAACAAAATCATAATGGCATACTCGAAACTTTAAATCACTTAAAACTCCATTATTATTGGCCCAATATGCGCACCACAATTTCCGATTATATTAATAAATGCGATATCTGTTTACGAAATAAATATGAAAGACACCCTTATAAACTTCCCTTCAAAGGCCCACTATTAGGACAAAAACCTTTTGATATTATCCACATAGATACCTTTTCTTGCAATCGTCAAAGTTTCCTAACAATCATAGATTCATTTTCCAAATATGCCCAAGTTTACAATATACAAGATAAAATGAATATTTCCATTTTAAGCAAATTACGTCATTACTTTTCTCATCACAATTATCCGCGCAAAATTGTTTGTGACGAAGGCACTGAATTTTCTAATAATCTCTTTAAAGAATTTTGTAAACTCCACAAAATAGAACTCCACTTTACCACCGTTAACAATCCTAATTCTAACAGTCCTATCGAACGATTCCATTCCACATTTACAGAAAAACTCCGAGTTATGCAAGATGAACGACCTAAAGAATATTTCCAAGATCTAATCACACACTGTGTCCTTATTTATAATCAATCAATCCACTCAACCACTGGCTACTCTCCTTTCTCAATCCTCTACGGCCCCTATATCGAAGAAATATGAACATGCCGATGTGGACTGTAATACCATAAGGCTAGGCTGGTGAGGTGAAATAAACTGCAGGCAACTCGAAATAAATAATCTATTTCGCGTTAAAATATAAAGGTGACGGAAGCGACATATTCTTCCTTCATCATGATAGATCATTCGTTCTCTTGTTTTTCTCAACGGAACAGGTGCTACATGTGGCTGGTACGCCAATATGATTCATTATCAATTATTTAAAAATAATACGCCGTAACATACCGCCGGTCTTGAAATTTACAAAATTTCAACAACTAAACCAAAGGGTAAAATATAACAATGCTTAAAATTGTCATTTTGACAAAATAAACTATTACAACTAACACCAGTTATTCTTGGCAAAAGTCATATCCTGGAATTCAATGTCTCACAGAGGTAACGCGCACACCTTGTTAACGGAGCGTCTTGCTACACTTTTGTCACTATATTCGATAGTCACCACTCTTGTGACTTTGTCCTGGCCGGGATGAAGAGCGATCACCCGAGCTGTCTTCCAAAGTAAAGGAGGAAGGTTGTCCTCTTTTACCAAGACCAAACTACCGATGCTTAGCAGCTGATCGGCATTCTCCTTCCACTTGAGACGTGTCTGAAGTTCTGATAAATACTCGTGACTCCATCTCTGCCAAAATCCTTGGACCATTTGTTGCAGTCTTCTATACTGCGTAAGACGATTTTCGGGAATAGGAAGTAAATTTGGTTCGGGAAGGGATGTTATGGGACGGCCAATTAGGAAGTGACCGGGGGTAAGTGGAATGTAGTCATCGGGATTCGAGGAGAGGGGACTCAGTGGTCTTGAATTGAGTATAGCTTCGATTTGTGTAAGTATGGTCGAAAAATCTTCGTAATGTAAATGAACATTACCAACAACTCGCTTTAAATGATATTTTAAGCTTTTAACCCCTGCTTCCCATAAACCGCCAAATGTGGGAGATCTTGGAGGAATAAACCGCCACTCCACTGATTCGCTAGACAATGCCGTAGCAATTGTGTTTTTATTGGTTTTCAAAAACTTGACTATCTCGGAATTCGCGCCAACAAAGGTAGTACCGTTGTCTGAAAACATTTTTTTTGGTTTTCCTCGTCTCGCGATAAATCTTTTAAAACAAGCTAAAAATGCTTGACTGGTCAAATCGGTTACCAGTTCTAGGTGGATGGCTTTAACAGATAAGCAAACGAAAATGCATACCCAACATTTTGACAGTAAAGGTTTTCTTGTTTTTCTATCCTTCAATAAGAAGGGACCTGCATAATCGCAACCCACGTTCTCGAATGGAGTATACTGACTAACTCTTTCTATAGGCAAGTCGCCCATTAGGTACTTACAAACCTTAGGTCTAGCCTTGTAACAAATTACACATTTATGTACTACATTTCTTGCTATATTACGACCTGATATAGGCCAATATGATTCTCTAATCGAATATAGGAGTTGCTGCGGACCGCAGTGAAGCAACCTCCAGTGTTCATCAAGAAACAATAAATCAGTAAAAAGATGTTTATTCGGTAAAATTATTGGGTGTTTTTTATTATAACCTACACTCGCGTTGGTTAATCTTCCCCCTACTCGGATGATTCCAAAAGAATCAATAAACGGATGCAAAGATAAAATGTTACTTGATTTATGAACAGTCCCTGTATTCCTTAAATCGATAAGTTCCTTTTTAAACACTTGCCCTTGTGTCAGTTTTATCAAATTTCTAGTCGCATCATTTAATTCAGTCGTGCTCAAAGGACCCGTAATTTTATTATTACTATTCTTAGTGTTATAAAAAAAACGCTTACAATAAGCAACTACTCCCTTTAGCTTATTGAGACTCGAAAATCTGGTAAAAATATTAAATTCGTTCAACATTTCAGTGTTGCTAATCATAGCTGTGTTGTTAATCGCGGTATTTGTTCGTTGTTCGGGGATTTGGACTGCGCCTGTAGGTGTAGTAGATAGATCCCATTGATCCTCTGGTAAGGATAACCAAGTGGGTCCATTCCACCAAAGGTTATTTAGCAGAAGTTCGGCTGCTGTTGTACCTCTCGATATATAGTCGGCAGGATTGTCCTGAGACTTAACATGCCGCCAATCGTGTTTACTAGTAATAGATAAAATGACGCTGACTCGATTGGACACAAAGGTTTTCCATCTGTCAGGGCTACCCTGAATCCAAAACCATGTAATTGTCGAATCAGTCCAATAATAACACTTGTCAAAAGTTAAATGTAATATTTGTCGCACTCGCCTTGCTAATTTAGCACCTAAAAACGCCGCACATAACTCTAGACGGGGTAAAGTTAATTTCTTTATAGGAGCTACTCTGCTTTTTGCGCACAGAAGTTTGGTACAATATTCGATTTCGCTAATTTTACTCCGAAGATATACGCATGCGCCATACCCTTTTTCCGAAGCGTCGGTAAAAACATGCATCTCGAAATTTGTCGCGTTTTCATTTAAAACATACCGAGGTATTTTTAGTTTATTTAATACTTTTAAATCATTGCAGAATTCAATGAATTTTATTCGAATCGCTTTGGGAACCTGTTGATCCCAACTGAGCTCTTCTTTCCATAAAGCCTGAAGCAACATTTTCGCGCGTACAACGATAGGCCCAACAAGTCCTAAAGGATCAAATATTTGGCTTACTATAGACAAAATAATTCGTTTAGTTAATACGCCACCTTGAAATGTCACGTGATCGATACTATACTCGATAGTGTCTAATTTTGCATTCCAGAATAAACCTAGGGTCTTATTCTGCTCGTTTTCGCCTATTTTTATTTTACTCGATTCTACATTATGATTAATTCGAAATTTATTCTGAAGTTCCTCGCTATTTGACAACCACTTGCGTAATTCTAACCCAGCGCTTGCTAATATCTCTGATATTTCGCCCTGTAATCTCAAAAGTTCGGATGGCGAGTCATGACCCGCTAATAAATCATCTACGTAAAAGCTATTAGCTATTATTTTACTCGCTTCGGTATATTTTGATTCATTTTCAATCGAAAGTTGCAACAAACACCGTGTTGCTAAGTATGGAGATGACGAAAGGCCATATGTTATCGTAAGAAGTTCAAAACATTTTATTTGTTGGTTGGGACTTGCTCTCCAAAATATTCTTTGGAATTTCGTTTGTTTTGGGTGTACTAATACTTGTCGATACATTTTCGTTATATCTGCATTCATAACGAACCGATATCTTCTAAAACGCAAGAGAATGTCGAACAACTCAGCTTGCACCGTAATACCTGCGTATTGAACATCATTTAATGACAGACCGTTACTTGTTTTTGCGGAGCCGTCAAAAACTACTCGACATTTTGTCGTAGTGCTACTTTCTTTTATAACCGCCCTATGTGGTAAATAGTAAGCTGAACCATCTTCAAGAGTACCTATATCGCATTGAAGTTCTCGCATGTGCCCTAATCGCTCATATTCACTAAGAAATTCGGTATACTGATTCCGCAAATCATTATCCTTCTCCAATTTTTTTTCTAACTTGCCAAATCGCTTGAGCGCCATTTCTTTCGAAAGGCCTAGCTCCTCCAGCTGATTTTTAAATGGAATGCTTACAATAAAACGCCCATCATCGTTTCGCGTAACCGTTTTCTGGAAATGCTCTTCGCAAAAATCATTATTTTTCTCGATCCTTTCGCATTCCTCAACCTGCCAAAACTTGACAATTAAGTTATCTATTTCACTAGGATTATTGTCCACACACACGTGAGCAGACACCTGTTTATACTTTGGAAAGAGAAAATAAATGTCTCCACTAAGCACCCATCCTAACTTTGTATTTTGTAGTATAAAACCATTACCTACATCAATCTGGTTCATTATCAACAAAGAATAAAAAAGAGTCGAATTTATTAGAATGTCGATAACGCCACTTTCATGCAAAGTAGGGTCGGCCATGGGTAAATCACTCGGTATAGGTATTTGAGAAGGGTCAAATGAAAATTGTGGAACTGGTTTCGTTATTTTCTTTAAGATTAAACAATTAATTTCTTTTGAGTAATCGTGTATTCGAGATTTAATTGTTAAAGTCGTTTTATTTTTAGAAGGCATGGTATAATCATCACCAACTCCTGAAATCGCGTAATTGACAGGTGTTTTTGTCAATCCTAACCTTCCGCAAAAGTCTTCGCGCACAAAATTGCTTTGAGACCCTGGGTCGAGTAATACCCTTGCTGTGAATATTTTTCCTTGAACGTTTCTCACGTATACGAGTGCCGTTCCTAAAAGTGCGTAAGGATCACTTTCATTCTGTAGCCGTTTTGTCCCGCCGGCCGTGCCAACGAAAACCGCTTCGTCAAATTGGCTCATATTCGAATTATTTTCCGAGCACCGCGTTGAGTGCGTAGAAAACACTTGGATAGAGTCTTTTCTCCCCTCTGAAGCTGGTACCGGAGCCTCCGGTTGAACGTGGCCCGGAATTGCAGTCGGCCTACTATGCGCTCGCTCTGCCGCGATGTTTTGTTCGAATTTTCCGCCGTGCAGTAAAACATTATGCATACATTTGCATTTTCGACACCCTGGTCTATTACATTGTTCTATAGCATGATTCGGATTAAAGCAGTTTACACACAATTTTAAATTTCGTATTTGTCTATATCTTTCGCTTGGATTTAAATTATTAAACGCCTCACATTTAAAAATTGTGTGTCCTTGCTTGCAATAGTAACAGGACAAATTATTCGTCGTCTCTCGATTAGCTACTAAAGACTGCGATTTTTGCTCAAATTTTTGTGTTCGAAATTTCTTATCTCTTGATTGATTATCGTATTTATCGCGTGCCTGCTGTGGCTTTCTAAGTTCTAACTTTTGTAGAAGTTCGCATTTATTTTTTAAAAATTGTCGCATTTCTACCATCGTAGGTAAATCTCCCTCGATTCCAAACGCTTCCCAATCGCGTTTAGTTCGCCCGTCAAACTTTGAAACGAGTAAATGAATAATTAACACGTCCCAAGAATTTGTGTCTAACCCTAAGTTTTGCAAGCACCTAAGGTTTTTATTAAAAATCTCGTAAAGCTTCCGCAGTTCGTCATGTGACTCCCTCGACAAAGTAGGTGCGTCAAAAAGTGCCTGAATGTAATTATAAACAATTATGTGCTTGTTTTCGTACCTATCTTTTAGAGCCTCCCACGCTACTTCGTAGTTTTCGCCGGTTTTTGGCAAAGATTCAATAATTTCCGATGCCTCGCCACCTAACGAACCCCGTAGATAGTGCAGCTTTTGCACCTCGTCAAGACATTTGTTATTATGAATAATCGATATGAACAAGTCTCTAAAATCCAGCCATTTGTCCAGTGAACCGTAGAATTTTGGAATATTCATCGCTGGCAATTTCGAAGGCATAATTTGCGGCATTAGATAAGCATTACTCGCGCTCTGATTACTCACATTCTCGTGTTTTTCGGTTTCGAATTTTGAAATAATGACAGTGAACTTAGACATTAAGTCAAAATAAATCGTTTCTAAATTATCGTTTTCGGACATTTCTTTGTTTATGTCCTCCTCGCTCGCATTATTCGCTTGTAAACAATATTCGATATCGCTCTGAATTTTCGTAAATTCGCTGTAAATCGGTTCGAGTCGCGTTAATCGTAATTTTAATTGAATGATATCATTCTCGCAGGGATTCGTTGTATCAATCGCACTAAGAAACTTTTGAAATCGCGTAATACTAGCCTTAACTTGGCCTCGTTTAAATCGTAATTGGCTTAACTCAGCCATTTTCGCACGTTACTTCAATTCAAGCAACACTAATCGGGAAAGGATAATTTGGATCGGACTCACAGGAATCGTCTGTTTCTATCGTAGGTCTCCTGCTCGCTGCTCGCAACCGTAGATCGCCCGGTCGCCTCGTCCCTCGCTTCGTCCTGGTTAGCACGCTAACGCCGCCGCCGCCCGGTTACCTCGAATAATGCTCGTTTCTTCAACCTCTCTTCTCGCCCAGCATCCGACTCGATGGAACATGAACATGCCGATGTGGACTGTAATACCATAAGGCTAGGCTGGTGAGGTGAAATAAACTGCAGGCAACTCGAAATAAATAATCTATTTCGCGTTAAAATATAAAGGTGACGGAAGCGACATATTCTTCCTTCATCATGATAGATGATTCGTTCTCTTGTTTTTCTCAACGGAACAGGTGCTACATGTGGCTGGTACGCCAATATGATTCATTATCAATTATTTAAAAATAATACGCCGTAACAAAATACAATTCGACGACGACTTACCTATTTATGAAAAATATAATCAACGACATAAAGATGAACTCCGCCCTTTTATTGATTCCCTTTACTCTAAACTTCACGAAAAAGAAACCCGCATTTTAGAAAACCGCAACAAAAATCTACCAGATCCCACTCCTACTCCAGAACAAGGACAAACCGTGTACCTTTCCAAAAACACTCGTAACAAACTCGACGCATCCTATATACCCGCTACTGTTACCTCTACTGACAATACAAAAATTAAAGTCTTAACCACTAAGAATAAACCCACTAACTCTCATCCTAGAAAAATCAAACGCTTACGCAAACCTCCCTTGTTGCAGAAACACACTCCTAATATCCAACTGCCTGGCCCTTCAAGTGCACCCGATCCCTAATAATGGATACTATCAAGAATTGGTAGGTCATGCACAGTTATTTGATCACTTTCACCGTCACATACTTACCTTTAATTTAAGCACTATAGACGATAATCTTAAACTTTGCTCAGTTAATCTAGTTCTTTGTAACACTTCAACAAATTCATCTTACTACAAAATGTTTACTCAGTATAAACTTCTTTACCATGAAACTCTCGACAATTTTCATAAATTAATTCGCCCTAGACAGAAACGTGGAATTATGAACTATTTAGGTACTTTTATTAAATCTATCACAGGAAATCTCGACGAAAATGATCGCATATTTTTGGAAAAACATATTCAAGCTCTCGAAAACAAACAGTCTGAAATCATTGGTACACTCAATAACTCCACAACTTATGCCTCACAAACAATAAAACGATATAACATGTTAGTTGAAACTATTAATAATAATACAGTTAAAATTGCACAAGATATTAACCTACTCAGTGATGAATTTGACAAATATCTCTCCCTTCACAGCGAAATACTTAATCTCGATCGTCTAAATCAATTTATTCAAAAAATAATTCGAACTATCAATCTAGCTGCATTACAACAGTCAAATATTGAACTATTTTCTCTCTCTGAAATTATTCAACTAGAAAATCATCTCAGATCTATCTATAATAAAGTCTGTCTCTTATCAGATAACATGCACCCTTTTGAACTAATTGAAACTGTTCAAAGCACTATAATCGCTACGGAAAATCAGATACTTATTATCCTAAAAATTCCTATCCTTGATAAACTATTATTCCCTCTCTACCATATTTACCCAATCCACAACAAAGAAGATATCGTTTTGGTACCCCCTGCCGTTTACTATGGAAATAATCGCTGGTATTCCACATGCACACCTACAGAAAGAAAAATAACCTGTCAAACTATGTCAACAACCAAATGTCAACTACCCACGTTAGAAAACTGTACCACAGCCATTCTCCTGCAACCCATCATACATCAAACCAAGCGGAGCCTTATTGCCAGCACAAATTATCCGCTCCGTATCACAGAAAAATGTACAAAAACAGAAGAGATCATCAAACAACCAGCCACCATCCATTCGCCCTGTCCCATTCAAATTGAAAACCAATGGTACACCTCCACACAAGAAAAAGCTGAAATCCCAGTAATCGTTCCTGTCAAAATCAATCCCAAATATCGTCTACAACTAAATCAGCTGCAGTCTCTCCAAGAAACACCACAACTCTCAGCCGTTCAACCTATTCATCTAGATCCAGTCGTCATCTCCACAGCAACCTGGTCAACCACACTTCTTATCATCACTCTACTATGTTTCATCATTTATTTTACCACAAGAAAACGAAAAAGACTCCAAACAATGTTCTTCAGACCAAGAATCTCACTTCAAGAACTTCAAGAACTTCAAGAACTTCAAGAACTTCAAGAACTTCAAGAACTTCGAGAACTTCATCAACCCAAAAGGAAGCCCGAGGACGAACTTCCATCCTAAGGGGGGAGGAGTTATGTTCATCGACCCCATAGTACACAAACCTGACGAAACCATATGGATCAGCACAATCATCATTAACAGTTCAATATAGTTTGTACCTGCGTTCAATAAAGCTTTTTAAAAAAGAAGAATAACCATCTCCATCTATAAGTCGTCCGTTCACATCAGGTAGTAAAGCAATAATTTATTCTAGGCCGACCCTGCCTACCTTAAACAATCAACTAGTAATACAAGACAAGTACTAGGTTTTTTATCTCTCTTCTTTTCATGAAAGGTGCTTAGCGAACTTTAAGACGTACGTCGAATACAAATTGGAGGAGACATGAGTGTAATTGTGCGAGTGCAAGTAAAGCAATAGCTCTCTCTTTGATGATTTATTGCCGACTTCGCCTTTACATTCTGCCCTTATAGAAGAAAAATTTTATATTCAAAATTGATAGCACTGAAAAGCTTTATGCAGCCGAGTGATCAGATAGACCATTCCTTTTTAACGTTGCCTAGTTGTTCAAAATTGCCATATTTTGTTTGTGGGGCGCAAAATAAGCGAGAAAATCGCTTTTATATATAAAATTAATAAAAAAAATTCATAGCCTTAAGGGAGCCGAAGGCCCTGTGTAATTTTCTGAAACTATCAGAGCAACCAAGATTTTCAATGCCTTCAATTTTCAATATAAAAGTTGCATGCAACATGAAACATAATACGGCTACTAAGAGTTTTGCCCAATTTGAGTTCTTTTATATTGCGCGTCAGGTTGGCCATGGATGCCTACCTCTTTTTGAGCGACATCTAGTTGTCCAAAATTGCCAGGTTTTTGTTTCTTGCATTTTTTTCTGTTAGTGGGGCACAAAATAACCGAGAAAATCGCATTGGTAGTTAGAAAAATCATCTTGTATACTTGTATACCATATAATTCCCAATATCACAGATGAAGTAATTCTAGGGGTCAGCATAATGTAACAATAACTTGTTTTCTTTGGGAAAAAGTCAATCCAGTCAGTGATCTTCGTTATAATGACCAAATTAGCAATTCATTTCCTTTCTGTTTCAGAAGACAAAGTTGATGGTGTACCCTCTGTTGAAAAAGAAGAACAAGATATCCTAATCATACGGGATATAAACCCTTGCATCTCCTTCAATGGACCTAACCACCACACTTCGAAATATGATCTGATGATGCGAGAATATTACCCTCAATTAGTAGTACGAAGAGGGCAAAATTTTAAACTTGATATAACTCTCAGTAGACCATACAACGAGGAGAAAGATGGAATCTCTTTTATTTTCGTTGTTGATGGTAAATAAAGTTATCATTTATAGATATATATAACAAATTATAAATAAAAATAGATATATATATATAACAAATTCTTCTGTGCTCTTGCTAAATGATTAATGTAAATCTTATTTCCAGATGAAGAAAAACCTTCCCACGGAAACGGCACCCTGGTGGCAGTGCCCCTTATGCATAAACCAAGCAAATACCTCCCGTGGAATGTAGTATTAGAAAAATCTGAGGAAAACGTTGTGACTGTACAAATATTGTCAGCTCCAGATGCGATTGTTGCGAAGTGGCGAATGGACATTGATACTAGGATTATAGAAAACGGAGCTTACAGCTATAGTTGGGAGACTGGTATCTACATTTTGTTTAATCCATGGTAAGCAGTAAGCATCACTTACTTAATTCGACGTCTCATCAATAGTAGCATTTCTGTTCCGTTATATGCAGGTGCAAGCATGACCAGGTGTACATGAAATCAGAAGGATGGCGTGATGAATCTATCCTTAATGATGTTGGTATTATATGGAGAGGAACATACAATAGACTGCGGCCTGTGATATGGAAATATGATCAATTTGAAAAAGACATTCTGGAATGTTCTTTGTATCTGATGCACGTCGTTGGCAAAGTTAAAAGTAATTACAGGTGGGAATGACTTACCACGAGGTCAAGGCATTATTTGTTTGTCAACTGAATGCCAATAGTATTGTTATAGATCAGATCCAGTGAAAATTACAAGAGCACTCGCTGCGGCAGTGAATGCAGCAGATGATTATGGTGCAGTCATGGGAAATTGGTCGACCGATCACAGTGGCGGAACTCCACCCACAAAATGGATTGGAAGTAAAGAAATACTGCAAAAATATTACAAGAACAAGAAACCTGTTAAATATGGGCAATGCTGGGTATTCTCAGGGGTGCTGACAACAAGTAAGTATGACAGGCGGATTTAGAGTTTGTATTCTTCTCATAATTTTTTAAATAATTTATGTTGGGACACATAAAAGTGGGCATTGCTTATTGTCATTTATTAAATTAGGTAGCGTCTGAAAAATATATTTTTGTTCTTTTCAAGGCCTTCGCAGCAATAATTTGCAATTTCGTAATACGTCTCATTCCTGTCCTACATTATGCAACATGGTGGCGTTTAGAGCCACACAAATATTCAAACAAGTACACAATATTGAGCGAGAAAATCCCTAGATGTGATATTTTGGAAAACGCCTACATCAATTAAATGTCTAGATGGTGCGATCTTATTCTACTTGACTATTTTATTCGTAAGAAAATATCTGCGCTAATGATTCATAAAGTCAAAGTTGACGCTGATATTCATGAAGAACTGTTAATGTGTAAGAAGAACTTCATTTTTATATTTAATAGCAAAGTGTTGACATTGTTTTGGCAAAAATCTATTGAAACTTCAAAAGAAAGCACTTTCTTTTTAATGGAAAATCTTCAGTTCTTTCTTGGATATATATTTATATACCCCTACCACGTTTTCTTCATTTTATAATTTTCCTGTATTAGGTAACTGTTGGCAAATTTGATAATGTAGGATTGGAGTGATTTAGTGAATAACTAATCGTACTACTTAAAATAATTCAAGGATGCTTACACCTACCACTACCATCTATGTTTCTTGTGGAAATGACTGCAACTGATCAAAATATAAAAATTCGAATAAAAGATTTTGCTATAGCTTTATCAATTTTATCGTTTTTAGTTTGTCGAGCTCTTGGCATTCCAACAAGAACAGTTACCAACTACTCATCTGCACACGATACTCAAAACTCCTTAACGGTGGACTACTTCATGGACGAAAAAGGTTCGATAATGGAAGAACTGAACTCGGATTCTATTTGGAACTTTCACGTATGGAACGAAGTATGGATGCAGCGGCCTGATTTGGGAAAAGACTATAGCGGCTGGCAAGCTATAGATGCAACTCCTCAGGAGCTGAGTGAAGATATGTACAGGTAGATAGAGATAATTTTTTAAGGGTAGTTAGTGCAAACAGAAAGCAATAATTTTTCCAGATGTGGTCCAGCTTCGATAGTGGCAGTAAAAGAGGGAGAAATATTGAGACCACACGACAGTAATTTTCTGTTTGCAGAAGTGAATGCTGATAAGGTAAGGGGGCGATCAAGAATTTCCATAAAAGTCTTCTGGGAATGTTCTCACAAATTTATCCAATTAAAAATCGTGAGTTTTCGGTCAATATTATTTATTGTTAATTAAAATTATTTTCGACGTTTCGAAAACTTAGTTATCATCATCAGGTTTCTTATAAAAATATTTTATTTTTCCCACATAGGTACAGAAACATTTTAAAATATGTTTTCTTTCAAAAACAAAACAAGGCAGCCAGCCCCTGTTACTCCTTTTTTTCCAAAAATTCATTGGTGTATACATACAATATAATTATTGTGATGTAGTTATAAAACTGTAGTTAGGTCACATATTTGTTTTTTCTCAATCAAAAGTTCTTGTTAAATTATTTTATTTTCTAGGAGACAAGGCGAGAGACCAAAGAACAGTATGAAAACATAAACGAAACGTCGAAAAAAATTTTAATTAACAATAAATAATATTGACCAAAAACTCACGATTTTTAATTGGATAAACACAATTACGGTCAAGGAAATTAATATATATCTTCTCAAAAAGTCGTTCGTGTCAATAGTGTAAGTGTAACTATTAAAAACTTTTGCTTATTTCTTAAAAGTTTGCAGTTTTGGTTTCCGATTTGAAGCTACAATATCGAGAAAAGAGGTTGGTCTTGAAAATGTCAGACAAGTGAACATCATTCGACATTTCTCATATTTCTAATTTAAATGTCAGACGATAGCTGAAGCTGTAAGCCATTGGTGCATCAAATGGGAGATTATTATAAAGGAGAAAAAAAATCATTTTTTTATCCATTACTCTGGGCAAATAATGTTGTTATTAATAACAAATGGAAAATTAAATAGTTAGAATGTCCCCATCACAACCACTTGAACCACTTTGTCTCTTTTCTAAAATGGGCGAAAAATCACGTCATATTTCATTTTGCCTCAAAAACATACAAAATTTCAAATCACTGAAGGATTTTTTTTAATATATAGACCATCAGATAGGGACAAATTTAGCTGCCCCATTTTCTCATACAAGCCTCGAAGAGGGTTGAAAAGTACATCGATCTCGAGTAGAATGAAGGGAAATTTACGAGTGACCCCTGAGGATAAAATATGGAAAATTCGATTTTCCTTAACAGAAATAAAAGGTGGCTGTTGCACTGTTGCCCATATTTTCACGCAAGCTTTGTTCACTAAATGATTAATTAATAGAACCTGGCTTCGGAAAACAATTGCCTAAACTTTTTTTGTTTGAAAGGCTTTCAAAAACCGCTTATTTTGACCGTCCTGCCATTTTCAAAATGCAAATCCAAGGTCGGCTGCGATTTTTTTATACCCTCGATTTTCACGAAAACCATTTAGCGTTTTTTTTTATTTAAAATCTGACCCCACAGCGTTAATAAGAATACCCCAAAAACCCCTTATACAAAATTTGAACAAAAAATATACAGTGAGTTCCATTCTGCAGGGTGTGAAAATTGAGCAAAATAGGAATTTTAAAGGCATCTGCCAAGTCAAGTGTACCATGGAATCCCCTCAAAACAGTTGAATGGTTAACAGGACCACTCAAGGTGTTGGCGTGAAAAAGTCCAATACAAAATATACAGAGTGTTCTTATCTGTGCCATCTCAAATTACTGAATTTTTGGAACTTTATACGGCTCAAAAATCGAGTATATCAAAACCGCTTCACACACTATAAACGAACTAAATCTAAAAAATACAGAAGCCTGCCAGTCAGTAAGTCTATATCAGTTAAGGTGGATGGTGTGCCACAACAGGAAACACACTTTGTTGAAAAAGGTCCAATAATTTAAATTGTTTTTATTTGTTGGTTGGCATTTTGTAAAGAAATAAATTACTTTTGGGTTTATTGATATTTTTCCAATGATTCCAGACCACTCCTGACCAGTAAAAATTCAGAATTTTGAGATGGCTCAGAGAAAAATACCGTGTATATTTTTGTAGTAAATCTTTTCACGCCAACATTTTGAGTGGTCCTGTTGACCATTCAACTGTTTTGAAGGGATTCCATGGCACACTTGACTCACCAGATGTCTTTAAAATTGCTATTTCGCTCAAATTTGACACCCTACAGAATGGAACTAACTGTATATTTTTTGTTCAAATTTTGTATATGGGGGTTTTTGGGTATTCTGATTAACGCTGCGAAGTCAGATTTTAAATAAAAAATCGCTAAATGGTTTTCGTGAAAATCGGGGGTATAAAAAAATCGCAGCCGGTCCTGGATACGCATTTTGAAAATGGCAGGAAGGTCAAAAGAAGCGGTTTTTGAAGTCCTGTCAAACAAAAAAAAGTTTGGGCGATTATCTCCAAAAATGAAGATTTTACGGATTTGTAGCTACAGTTTTAAAGTTGGACACCCTGTATAGGAAAATCGAATTTTCCAT
This sequence comes from Pseudeuparius sepicola, assembly GCA_963920635.1. Taxonomy (NCBI): domain Eukaryota; kingdom Metazoa; phylum Arthropoda; class Insecta; order Coleoptera; family Anthribidae; genus Pseudeuparius; species Pseudeuparius sepicola. Next base: position 48,325,283 of record OY987299.1, on the reverse strand, counting down.
ATGTTATTCCCATTGACCACTCGTAAATATCTCTTCATTCTACTCAACATCGGTGTACTTTTCAACCCTCTTCGAGGCTTGTATGTGAAAATGGGGCACTTAAATCTGTCACTATCTGACGGTCTAATATTCCATACATGTATATGACGTATAAAGTAATGTGGATACTTTATACGTATAGAGGGGCTTATAAAAAATGTGATTTTTAATTTGAAAACTGTTTTAATTGCTGTACATTCAATTTTATCTCTTATTTACTTTGCTTACAATAAAAGTCCTTATCTCCATCGGTTTCAAGGTGATCTGTAGGTTGTCAATATCATCTTCCAATTCATTTAAACTTCTTCTGACATTATTCCCGAAAACTGATTGGTCCTTATACCATCTTCTCCTGTTTTCCTTTTCAACCTCCGACAAGTTGCTGTACTTTTCATTTACGATATTTTCAATACTTTCTCGTGAATCAAAGTGTAACCTTTGATTGTCTTTCAACCACTGGTTACCACCAAGAGTAGTTTCCTCCAGGGAGGATATGTCGAATGCGCTGAACAAATCCTGTAGCAGGCATTGCTGTTGAACTAATTTGAACTATTTTAATAAAGTAACTTACCGACAGGTCTACTGTGACAGACTGCGATAAATTTGGATCTTCATTTTGTTCCAAAACATGTTCCAATCTCAATAAAAGTTGCGAATCCTTCCAGGGTTCCAATGTTAATATTTGAATATTTTCAGGTAACGATCTTGTCAATCCAGCGTACTAAAATATTAAAGTAATAGTAATTAACAAAAAAATGGATATTCTAAGTTTACTTGTAATTTGTGCCCTGAAGAATACTCCACAAATGTTTCGTTTGTTGCTGATAGAAATATCCAAGAATCTAAAAGTTTTCTCTGAGAAATATCTCTCTCCCAAGCAGCGGTAGTTTTTTCTGAAAGACGAAATCAAGTAAATTGGCTTTCATGTATACCTAAAGCTTCAAAATATTACTTTTTATATGTTTTTTAGATGTTTTATGCTAAAAATACATTACTCTGTAGAGACCTTTCCCTATCATTTTTTAATTTCCATGTTTCCTTGCGGTTAAACACAACATGAGGCAAATTAAGAGATGGTAGGTATGTATGTATATAATAAATATCCTTGGATATATTTACCCGAATCTGTGTTCGATATGGCACCGACTACTACATAATGAGAACCCCTAGCTACCAAAGTTTGATTGTATGCTGTTTCCCTTAAGGCTTCTTCTACTCCATAAGCGTCATCATGCAAGCAATTTCTATGAACCTACAACAGACATATTAATGTCCAATCTGTGACAATAGAAAGAAAAGAATTAGGTACCATTAACTCAACTTCCCCATCTTTTAAGCTAGAACCTCCCTGCGCCCTGTCTGTCAAAACTGCAAACTCGATTCCACTTTCTTCATCTTTGATAACTATCTTAGATGTAACTGGATAGTAGTTCCCAGACACTTCTTCTAGTAACGTTAATGGCCATGTTGGTCTAAAGTCCCTTACTCTCTGGAGCATTTCCCGACCATTTGAATCTGTATAAAATGTCGAACTGGAGTTCAGATCTGTAGTAAATCTTGATATTATTTCCTTTCCATTAACATCGCTAAAAACATTTAGTTATTAGGGCGCAATACTTTAATTATTTTTTAAACTCACTCTTCTGGTATTGGTCCAGCTAACCAGTTGAATTCTACAAACATTTCGTTCGGATATGCTCTAATAATTTGGCTTGACCATTCGTTGAATGTTTGATATATTTCAGTTGTCACTGGTCCTTCATAAACTTCGAAGTCGGCCCTGCGTGAAATTGTAAGTACTGTGCCGTTTGGTCTGAAGACGTACGCACCCGATGATCTATCTTCAGACGCTCCGTTATTCCCTACAGTTCCCTTGTAATACAGAAGCTCTTGAGTGAGAGGAAGGGCGACGTTGTTTATAGAAACTGAAGATATTAGACCAGTGTCCGCATCTATTTCTATACCTTTGTCCTGAAATATAAACATACGATTTGTGCCGAGAAGAAACCACCGCGGGGAATATTTTTTATGTTGTACGGTTGTGGTGAGTGAAGACACACACGCACCTTTAGACTCTTGCTTGATTTTGGTTGCAAAATATTATTTCCTTCTAATTTTTGGACATAATATGATGCAAAACCCAAAGGGGGAACATCTTTGGCAGCAAAAACCAATTCAACACTGGCGTTACTTTGCCTTCCAGGAATATTTAAAACTAGGTCGTGTATGGGAGATAGTTGAATAACTACTTCTTCACCTATAAAAAATGAAATTTGTATTCAATACCAAGCTTATCCATATTTCGGTCATACCTTCAGGATCTTTAACTGAGTATGCAGTTCCCAAAACTGGGAGCCTGACGTATTTAGTAACCGGTCTGCTTAGAGGGTTATAAACAGTAACGACAAAAGTGTTTTCAGTCTCAGTAAGAGCACACTGACTAATGTTTGTTAAAGGACAAGTGATTAAATCCAAGGTAGGTTGAGATGCTGATGACGCAATCATTTCTCTAAAAAGTTTTAAACGGTTTTAGGTTTTAAGAGTAAAAAGTCAATAGTTTCATTTTTCTTACTGTAAAACGCTTACTGTTTCTTCTTGGCATTTTGCAATTCCCAAAGCTAAAAGCCTCGCATAATCGTTAGCGACGTGTTGTTTTTCAGTTCCAGTGATTGCATCATGGTGTTGCATAACGCCCATAGCATCTCTTAACTCATCCAAGTTTTCTTGAGATGTCATCGCATCATTACTAGTTTGGGAGATTAGTTGTTTGCAGATCTAAAAATTTTGCTATATAGGTATAGGTAATTATTTATGATTTTCAAGGTATTTGTTATTGGCATATTAACAATTCTTAGGTATTTTACGCAAGCTGCAATCACGTTTTTCTTTTCGGATAGATACTAAAATCGGTCGTTTCGAATTTCTTCAAAACCCTTCCAGCATACATTTTTAGTTTATTGTGGTACTATGTGATAATCAAAATTTTGGATCATATTTAGAAATCTCGCAATTAATTCATTATCAAGTTTCTATCTAAAACCGGTAGACACCTGAGCAGTAGTGATTTATATATTTCTGAGGGGTTACCTATTATAGCATTTCATAAATGCCTTCGAGGGACTGCCATTAACCTTTAGAGCTACTCTTGAAAACAACTAATAGATGCCTAAAGTACTGACCTGCAAAAAGTTGTTGCCTTCCCTTTCAAATCTTTTAATAGTTGGTCTTGAAGAAAAATATCCAGTCCAAAAAGCATGAGGGTCTGAAGCGTATGGAAAGAAGTCGTCTTCTTTCACAGGAAAATTAAATTTGCCTTTAGTTTCATCATAAATACCCTTTACGTAACAAGAAGGTGTCGAATAAATCACATTGTAGATGGAACCTTTGTTTTGTCTCTCGTTGGAATACCTAAAGTTTTCATAATTTATTAATTTGGTATCAGAAGATGTGTCCATTCTCTAGTTTACTTTATAAGTTTATCCAGATTTTTGAACCATGCTTCTGCATCTTGGTAGTTGAAATCCATTCCCATAGTAATAATGATATTGCTTGTAGCATATACTTCATTGACAACATCCAGATATGCAAAAAACTCATTAACCTAAAGAATAATCATAATTAGAATTGGAGATAAGTCTTTAACGATAAAAATGTTTTCACCCTTCTATCAACGTTGTAGTCAGGACTTTCCGGGTCATCAATAATAGGTTCATCGCTGCAAAGAATGTCAAAGCAGAATCCAGGAGGTGGACTATACGTGTTGTACATTACGCCAGTAAATAGATCACTTGATTCTGAAGTGTAATTGTAGGTATAAATTGGAATTAAGAGATTGTAGAACTCACCTAAGTTTGCGCTGGCTTTCCAAACCATCTCGGGTGTTTTGGTCGACAATCTGAATTCCTTTTCTTGATAATCGATTCTTCCAAGAAGCAATCCATCGAATCCAAATTGAGCAAGTATCGACGCCATTTCTCTGCTGTGACCAAATGGATCTATCTGCCAGCCTAGTTTTGGTCTCCCACATTCTCCAAAAGTATCATTCAGCTTTCTGTGAAAAAGAACATTAGATATTGCATCACTTTCATGCAGGAATACTACCTTAGTCCCCATGTCATTTGATCAATAATTGAATGATAATGTGTGGCAGCTTCGTCATTCATACACCATCCACCACCGATAAATTCAAGTCTTCCACCGTTTACTAAATCTTTGACTAGTTCCCGCCGAGATTCGTCTTGTTCCAACCACCATTTCCAGAAAAATGCTGTTTCTACATATACGAATCTACAAAAAAATATATTGAGTTTGGAAAATAGTACAGATTTGGTACCTATTATATTCTACTAGCCTCCTGTTTGCGTTCTTTCTGAGAGAATCTGTGGAAGTGTCGAGAATATACTGCACTCCAGCTTTCTGAATAGAACTGTTTGCTGAAAAGTAAGATTTTAAATCAGAATTTACTTATACATGTGCACTTACCCCCAAAATAATACTGATCTACGGTTTTTAACCAACCAACGTCATCATGAGAATGTGCGACAATATGAACGTTTATGAACCCTTCTTTCAAAGGGTGGCAAGACTGAAATATTGGTTTACTTTATAAGATTTATTAATTGTCTATAACAATCCTATACTTTACCTCATATCCGCATGTTTCCTCATCTCTCACTGTGCTCAGAAATGGGGGCAATGCGTAGGTACAATAATTGCTTAACAATCCCAATCCCAGTACGGCAATGATTCCAATGTAAATCATGTTGCTAAACCTTAAAATCAAATGAATAATACGAGCTAAATGTTTTGTTATAAACTTGTTATTGATGCACCGTCAAAAAAAACATTTGAATATATCAACCAGAGACCAGCCTCCAACCAAACACTCATATTGATTGGAAGTGACTAATTGTTATTATTTCATTTCTTTGGGATACTTATTGTTATACCATAGTGATAGGTATGTATACAGGGTGTTCCAGCGGAAACGTAACAGGCTCTATAACGGCCGGGAATTTTTTTCCTGAACGCAATAATAGGTCTATTTTGTTTGACAGGGGATATCTTTTGGCATACAATTGATAGATCTATCTGCAACTCCCTGAGCAGGGGTTGAATCCCTTCAAAAAATTTAATTGGGAAGGGGTTTATCTTGCACACCTTTGGAAACGTCTCTCAATTCTCTATACACCTGCATCACATTTTCGAAAATCGATAGACTTTTCAAAAAGATACACCGAGTAAAATGCAAAAACATTCATTTTCAATTATGTAGACATGTAGACGTCTATATGACGTTGAACGAGACAGCATATAGATGGGTGTCCTAGATAAGAAATAAACGTCTAATGTATGTTTTGGGTTACTTGGGTACGTTGGTGGTAGGAATATGTACCCGCCCGGTATAATTTGTTATTTATTTGCACCACAACTAAAATCTAAATTTGCCATTAAATATAAATTGTGAAGGATATTATACAGGGTGGCTTATGGTACATGTAAGTGGCTCATTCAAAATATCTCTGTTATTTTTTGAAAGAAAAAAATCGGTGGCAGGTGCGATCGATAGCCCTTCCAGGCGGCCTTTTTTGTCATGATGAAAATTTTTGTCCATGGCCATCTACGAAAACTGTGGCCAAAAACCGGAAAAATTCGAAATTTTTAAACAACTGTAATTTTTTTATTTTTCGAAATATGGCAAAAAGTTTAACATGAAAGTTGTTTGCAAGGACCGACAGAATTAGTTTTGTTTTGTGGATTAGCGTAAAGTTTAGACTCTCTTGGGCTCGAAAATTGCAGACTTGCACCTGAAACGCAGATGCTGAAAGGTTAAATGTTGAAGAATGTGCGATGTTGTTTGTTGTGAAAAGTAGGTGTAAATACTAGGTAGTCACTGAGCATTTATTGTATTGTAATATTAGGTACGACGTCTTATTATTTCATTTTTAGGATAAATGCTATGGCATTACCTACCTGTTAAGTATTACGTTAAATTGAAAATATTTAGTATTTTTAATTTATTTTCATAACAGATAATAATGTCTACGAGTTTCGCATTTTTGTATTATTTAAAATAACAATTCTAGATTAGGTATTCGACATTCGATGAAGTGAATAAAAACCGCCTTATTTTCAAAATTTTAAAGCCTACTATGCTTACTTTGATTTAGAGCCATAATCGATTATTTATAATATATTTCTGCCAATCACAAATATTACAAATATCTTTTCTCAATTTCTTATAGTAAATACAGAACAAACTGGCAACTGTAACATATCAAATTAAATGGGATATTTTGCATTATAAAAAATACATAAATAAAAAATTTTCCAGATAATTTAATTTTTGATCCCAAGAGAGCCCAGAATTAGTCACAGTTGTCGCAAACAATTTTCATATTAAACTTTCTTCTGCATCGCTAGAAATAAAAAAAGTTACAGCATTTTAAAAAAATCAATTTTTTTGCTTTTTTTACATAATTATCCTAGAAGGCCATGGACAGCAAATTTCATCATGAAAAAATAAGGCCGGCTCGGAAGAGCTATCGATCGCACCCGCCACCGATTTTTTCTGTCAAGAAAGCTAGAAATAAAAAAGATACAGCATTTTAAAAACTTTAAATTTTTTTGCTTTTTTACATAATTATCCTAGATGGCCATGGACAGCAACTTTCCTGATGAAAAAAGAAGGCGGGATGGGAAGAGCTATCGATCGTATAAGTCAATGATATTTTTTAAATAGCCGAGATATTTTGACTGAGCCACTTGTATAAGTCAGCCACCCTGTAGATCTAAATCTAAATCTTGATTTGCAATTTAATATCCAAATAGGGATCGTTACATTTCAAATAACAAAGTAAATACAGTATAAGTCCACGTTAAGGACTTGTAAAAGCGTTATTTGTCGACCGATTCTGATAACCTTTTTTTTTGATTAGGTAGGTATTAAAAGTGCACATTCAATGAATATTGCGCAACTTTATTCATGGCCAATTTCAAAAAGTACTATTACCTAGGGATTTCTTTTAGAAAAAATTGACTACCAATTTTCATTCTTCTAAAATAAAAAAATAGGTATATACCTATTATTTTTTAATTGTACGAATTTCTATAATAATTGGTCTCTAACGTTGTAACAAATTTCTTACATTTTTTTATAAAATGACGGAAAAAATTGAATTTTAATAATTTCAACAAACGATATAATAACAAGTACTATTACCTAGGGATTTCTTTTAGAAAAAATTGACTACCAATTTTCATTCTTCTAAAATAAAAAAATAGGTACCTATATATTATTTTTTAATTGTACGAATTTCTATAATAATTGGTCTTTAACGTTTCAACCAACGATATAAAGGAATAGATGACTCACTCTAATACAAATAAATCGGTTTTATTTTGCTTCTACATTAGCAGTAGTAGGTAGGAATTTGTTTACATTGGCATTTCTTAAATTCATAGTCTTTTCTATTTTGTAATGCATAATGAATAGTTTTTTGAAAGACCTGTATGTCGAATATATGCTTTGAGATACTTATATTTACAAAATAACCTAAATCGTATAAAAAACTGGAAAACTTGAATGTGCCAACAATAACATCTTTTCAATATCATGAAACAAAACAAGTTGCCTTTGGTAATGTATCTATACCTATATATCGTTGATTTGAACTAATTCAATTAATGTATTAAAAGCCCAGTAATAATTTGAATCACCCTATATACGGTGGCATCTCATTTCTAGTACATCCTGGGGTACACTGACACCTGGGGTACTTGACACGGTTTTCAGGATTTTCTCTAACTACATGAAAAAACATAAGAGCAATTTTTTTGCAGAATTAAATTATACATCCCATTGTATAATAGAAAATTTTGGTTCATCTGTTTGTGGAAAAGGAAATTTTATTTAAAAAGTTCAGGTCGCATGTGTGCCAGACGAGCCCCCTAACGGCTACGTAAACCCGACTACCTGTACCTATCAGGTCATGCATGATAATTTCCTATCAATTCTTGCCAAAGCTGAATGAAATTTGTCAATCCCTTCAACAGTTATGGCCAAAACTAAATTTGAGTCCCCTTTAAAGCGAATAAAACAAAAAAACACGGGTCCCTTAATTTTTTGCACTTATTATAGGTACGACTATGCATAGGGTGGCACTCATTTCTGGAATTCCCTGTATGTTCGCGCGGTAGGAATATCTACACAAACTTACAGTAGTGTGTCCTATAATACCTACTTAGCTAGTCTTACCTCTATATCTTTATGGCGCAATTGAAACAACACATCAGATCTACCACTTCAATAATGTCAGACTATATAATTCCCACTTATTATTGAATAATTAGAACCTGTTTATAAAAGAAGTAGACCGCTGAACCGACAATCCGATGTTCAGTACCACAAGTGTTCTCTTCTCTGAAGTTGTGCTGGATATGGCAGATATTATATCAGAAATATATATTATGCTTTTATCCAAGTGGATTGTTTTGTTTGAAGTATTCAAGTATACATTAGATAAAAAGGAGTTATCATTTAAATTTTCAATGAATTGCTACGTACCAAACAAAAATTTAGATAATCAATGGACAGTGATTGGAAATTAGTTTAGAAAGTGGTACTTTTCCGCGCGCGACTGCCGTTGACCGAATGACGCGTTCGGTCAAGGGAATAAATAAGACACTTGCAAGAGTTAGAAACAACATTTTACCAGCGTGCGGAAAATTAAGAAAATATTTTAACTAAATAGATTTATTATGACACCTAATACAATACAGATAATTGTTTGTTTGCAAAATTTGTTGTAAAGTTTAAATAAGTTATTGCAGATGGCTGTAACATTATTAACTTGTTATTTGTAAAGTTGTGTAAAATTTGAGTCGCCCTACGCTGAATACAGGGCGTAAAAACGCAATTTTTCTTACCTAAATTAGAAAGTGGTATTATCATTTGCCCTATGTCACTGAGAAACTATCTGCTGCAAAACTATATTTATGAAAATAGTAGTAAGGAGGGTTGATATTTTTTAACAAAACTGAATTTTATCATCTTTAGTTGATCTCGTACACCTAATATGGTTTACACAGAATAAAATCCGAGGCACGTCATCATGTGTGTCATTTATAATGGTTGCCTCACGAGATGCAATGCTGCCCTATATATGGCAGAATTCAAGAAATGTTGTAATAGTTAGTAGATAAAATAAAAACAAATGAACTCGTAAATTAAGTAAAGTGTAAAATTTGTATTTTCAGAAATAATATTAGTAACTGGCTTAGTCCTATAACCGCAGTTAAAGGTGGCAAAGGTTCTTTATTGTCGCGTTCCTACGCTGCAAGCTTTAATATTATTATCATTATTGTCATTCCCATTATTCCCACTATGTTCTGAAAATAAGAGTTTTTCTATTCGATCGTAATTTGTGAGAAAAAGTAAAACACGATCTCGAAAACTGGAAAACAACAAATTGCCAAAATACGAACCGTCAACGGAATTCTGCCAAACTCAAAAATGTGGCAACATATCCAAATCGTTGGTAGAGTTGCCAACCCAATAATAACCATCAAATTCAAATTTCAATACACAAATCATTTCAAATTTTTGAAAAATATAAGTAACGCAGTTTTCGTCATTGATGACGTGATCGGGTTTTATTAGTTTGATATGAACCATAGGTATCTACAGTTTCCATAAATTTAAGGAGATATTTGCAAACAAAATGCACTATTATTTTTTTTATATTTTAGGTATTCTGGAGATACAATGGTCCAACTCAACCATTAAAACTCCTGAGGAAGGATGTTTATGGTATAGGAAAACTAATATGTACCAAAGCTGCTGGTACTTTCGACAAAGAAGACATAACTGCTTCGTATAAATATCCAGAAAAAACAACCGAAGAAAGAACTACAATGCTGAAAGCTCTTCGTCAATCCGAAAACCTGTTTTCTCGATATTACCTCAACGAAGACTTTAACGATATTTATTTTCATTTTAATCTTTTGGACGACGTAAAAATAGGTCAACCTTTCGACGTGTCGTTGTCAATGAAGAACAGATCAAAAGTTAAAGACTACCAAGTTTCTGTTATTCTAAGAGTGGATGTAGTAACTTACACTGGAAAAGTTGGAGATTCTGTCAAGAAAGAACACTTCAACGTTAACGTTAAACCTGATTCTACTCATCAGGTAACCCTGACTGTCAGTTATGACGAGTATTCGAAACGAGTCGTTGACCAGTGCGCGTTCAGTATAGCCTGTTTAGGCACTGTTGAGAATACGAAATTTGAGTATTATGCACAAGATGATTTTAGGTAAGTAGTGAATAATACTCCCCAAACTGATGAGTCTTCCCTATAATAATATAATTTATTATTCAATCGCCATCACCAGCCTGCGACCATGGATATATTACTCATATCTGTACACGACGCCGTTGTTTGGATTCGTCAGCTTTTTATACTTACACACCGCACAGTTTTTATCAATTTTTAAATAGTCCACAAGCCTAAAATTCATTTCACATTTCACAGCACTGAAAATAGTAAGATTTTCGCTAAAAAATAGTAACAAATACAAAATCACAACAACAGCCGCCATTCAAATCCGTAAACGGATTCATTAAGTAGTGCTGCCAACGGAATAATGTTCCTTATTGAAACAAAGCTCCAAAAGCCCCAAAACTGTTTTGCCGCCGAATTAAAATCGGCAATTTGATAATGTCCTTTTTGAACACAAAAATGACTGCGTTTATCTCGACGCGTTCGATTCGATTAAGAGAGGTTTGAATTCACTTAGCGGACTCAAATAGACGGCGTAACCCTACAGATTGAAATTCAATCATATTTATATTTAAAATTTCAAGTCAAGCCGCTATTTCCAAACAGAAGTTGGCCAGAATGTGCACCAACCTATACTGTGGAATAAGTATAATAAGTTAATGTCCCTAGAGAGGATTGAAAACCATAACTCAATCGGCTCCATTTCAATCCGATCGAGTTGTCACCCAGATAAACGTAGTCTATGATGATTGGAATTAAAATATTATTATAATCATCATAATAATGATAAAAAAGGAGTAATTAAAAGTTTATATGACGAGGCTAAAAGCAAATTAAACATTATCAAATATGTTGTTATCCTATTGAATTTGTTGAGCAAGTTTTTCAGGATTGCCAACACAAAGACATTGCTAATAGAATTATAGAAATAAATCTGGTGGACCGACCAGTAAATTTTATTATTCCTTATATTCCGGGTCTATCAGATGAGCTAGAACGCATAGTCAATCTTTTTAATGTCAGAACAGTATTTAGAACCAAACATACATTAAGATCGATGTTAGTTAAAACGAAACCTTTTAATGAGGTACAAAGTTCAAAAAATTGCATGCATTTATAAATTTCCTTGTGAGTGTGGAAAGATCTATGTTGGGGAGACTTGTAGGTCTTTAACGTTCGTTTAAAAGAATAAGTATTAAAGTTATATCAGGCAAAATGAAATTTCAAAAGTTTGAAAGTCAAAAATAGATATGTGTATCACTATTTAATAATAATCATAGAATTTTGTGGGGTAGGTCCCAACCAATTCTCAAAAAAGTAGGAAATAGGCGAAATATTAAGGAATCAGCACTTATCTTAGGCAATAATTTGCGGAATGTTCAGTGGAATTCAGTAAAATATTATTGACAGTTATTCAAAGAGAAGTTAGTATAGATAATTAGATAGAACATAGGGTAGGTACAATATTATACAGGTGCGGGCGGTGCGGCTAAATTATTGTTCTGTTGTGGGTTGTCGTGACTCTTTTACTTTCTTTGAGAAAGGAGAAAGATTTATTCTCCGAAAGCTCAGAAAACAAACTTGTTGAAGTTATTTTTTAACTGAACGTTCAAAATCTTGTTCTTGTTCATTTATGGATTTTTAAAAGAGAAAATAGGAACTGAACTAACTTTTTTTTTTTTTCAAATGGGACCTCCTATTTTTTATTACACTGTTAGATATTTTTGAGGTACGTAATGCAGAAATGAACGCTGATCATAAAATAGAAATAAAAAATAGGGGGTCCCATTTGAAAAAAAAAGTTGGTCACCATAGCAACGTTACTATAGCGAATGAAAAAAATTGAAGATCACCAAAAACTGCAAAAAAAGTAACCAAGAAACTTTCGCATAAGATATTTTTTAAGATCGAAAATAAAAAAGATACACCCATTCTTCCATATATTTGACGAACACTGTATAGTGTCCAAGTTTCACAACAACATAGCTTTTACACATAAGTATAAAAGTCTGCAGAATGTGCTTGGTATTTTAAATTAAGTCGATCACTTATGCCTGGTTTTTTAATTTTTAGCTGCAATTAATGAATAATTCTCCTACTTGTACCATGTTTCTCTACGAGGCAAAATAAGGGCACCTACTTTACTCTAGTCCCCCCTACCCACTGCAACATCTGCAAGTTTTTCGGGACCTATTTTAGTTTCAGCACATGGCGCATGCCTAATGAAGCCACATAGTCTTTTATTGCTGTGCAAAATACAGAAAAACCTATGTACTTATTTGTTGCGTATCTACATTTCTGCTGGTCACTGTGCACGTGCATGCTTGATTTTAGAGTTTTCTTTGTTTAATGGGAATTTATTTATTTTCCCTTTTTAAGTGTTTACTTTGTACATTTCTATTCAAATACGCAATAGGCTTCTGAAGTATATGATGCCATTGTCTTATTGTATCAGATGAAACAACTTCAGTTTATATCACATTTAAAATTTGTTGGTTCTTGAGATGCAGGTCACTAGAATTTTTTTATTAGGCTTTATTTTATTCAATATTTTATGGGAACAAGGATATACCTAGGTACTTCTTAAACATTCTGAAGATCTGGTTTACCTATTCGATCAAAATGAAATCAATCAATTTTTTATATTTAGATTCTTTGTTAACGATTAGGTACATCTATTCTGTTCGCCTTCTATTAAAAATGCTTGCAATAAAATTATGTTTAATATGACACTTTCTAAATCAACAAATAACTCTTATCGATTCACTAAAAATTGCTGCTGTATTAAGTACAGAAGACCATAATATACACATTACATATTATGTCTTAGTGCGTCATCTCTCTGGGAGCTACCTAAACGATATTAATTTTTAGGATAAGGAAGCCAGACATTAAAATAGTTCTTCAGGAAAAGCCGGTAGAAAATAAGGAGACAACCGCCGACATTTCTGTCGAAAATCCACTACCCACACCCCTAAAGAAAGGAGAATTCACGGTTGAAGGGCCGGGTATTGAAAATAAATTAAAAATTAAAGTTAGTAAAGCTGTGGGACCTGGCGAAAAGGCAACTGGTGAGTTTTGAAGAGTATTTTTTTGGATGTCTATAAATTCAGTACGATTTTAGGTCAATTTAAATTTACCCCACCTAGGACGGGGAGGTATGCAATAGCCGCCAAATTCGTGTGTAAAGAAATGGATGATGTTGACGGATATTTGATGATAATGGTAGAGCCAAGCAAGGACCATGTCAATGGTAGTGGACAGTAAAACGTGATGAAATTGTAACACGAAAATGTGAACGTAGGCACTAACTGCCAAAGAGGGAACGGTTGTCAAACTGATATACCTATTTGATATTTATGAAAAATTCAACGGATATTTTATAATATTGCCACAAATATAATTATTTAAGTAATCACTTTTGTAATAAAAAACTTCTGTCTATAACTTTCGCAAATACCACATTAGATATATAGGTAGTATATCTATTTTTAACGTAAAAATGGGCCATGTGTAGAACGCTCCATGATAACACTCGTAGTGCTGCTATGCAATAATAATTTATTTAAAGTGAATTGGCATCTTTAATAGTTTGCATGTGTTTGGGTTTTACACCAGAAACACATGCAAACCTTGTTGAGCCGTACAAGTGGAAATAAATTCCTGTAGGTATTTTACAAACGAACGCAGTTCCAACGGAATTTTCAACACTTATGCTCTTAACACTTATCCTCTTAGCAGCCTGCAGAAATCCACAAGAGAAACATTCTTTTCGTAGGTACTTACCATTTTTGAAAAAGTCCAAAAATACCTAGATACAGATTATTTTTTTACTGGCTAATATTAATAAGAATATTTTTTAACACACAGGGTCGCATATTTATAAATTGAAACTCTTTGTAACTTTCAATCTCAATATCTCCCTTATTTTTGAGTTAAAAAAATAGCAACTTTTTGATTGTAGAATACAAATTTTGAAAATCCCATTAAAATGTCATTACAATCTATTTAGTTTTTATAAACTGCTATAAATAAAATTCTTATCGAAATTATCGAAATCAATGTAAAATAAAATCAGCAAATTTGGAGCGGATATAAAACGGAAAGGCGGGTGACGCGTAACTGAACGTCACTGTCGCACGAGCCTATTTTGGATTAAAGAAATTAGCCTATTATTTATGCAATAACTAATTCTCTATTATGGTAATATGCACAAAGAACAGTAGCAATGAGAGCGTTCAACATCCACAATTTAAAACGAATGTAGGTCTTGTCGCTTTTTTTTATACAGAAAATTTTGTCTGTTGTTTTTTGTATTCATTGATTAAATTTTGGGGCTACTTACGACCTTTTTAAGACGTTTAAACGGACATTTTTTTTGCGCACATCCGTATTGGTTCACCTACTAGAGCACAGCCACTGTTTCCGCTTGGATGTTCCACCCTCTACCTATACATACCTGGATCTCCACATCAAATCCCCACCCCCCTAAGTTATTTTAAATTTGTGGAAATTTTTTTTTGTCTTCTTTTTTTTTGGTTGTCAAAATAAATCTCTCTAATGAAACCGGAACATCCCCATAAAATTTGGATTTGATCGAGTTTTTTTTAACGATATAGGGCATCAAAAACTGTACTTTAAGGCAAAATGGCACATTTTATTAAAAAAAGACGTATTGCGGCATATTTTTTGGGTCAAAATTGGGCATACCTTAAAACGGGTTTGTACTAAATTTTGTTAAAAAATATCGAACAATAAATATTCTAGAAACCAAGGAAAATCGCCATTTAACCAACCACCCACAGAAAATATACGCTACGCGTAAATCGAAAATATTTTCGAGTGTCCAATTTCAGTATACCTAATCTCTGCACAGAAAATATACGCTACGCGTAGCGTATATTTTCTGTGCAACCACCTATTATTTTACTTGCCTACTTGCTTAAATAAAGTTGCATGGAGATTGAAAACGATTGAAACTTCGTAACTTGCTTTATTACAAAAGTACAAAAAGGCCTAAAGTAAAAATGAAATTTTAATTTTTCCACTAATCCACCATTTATTTCGATAAATTTTCCATACCTCAACCTCATAAACTATTACTGTTGCTTGTAATAAAGTTTATTGTATATTTTTTAACAAAATTTGGTACAACCTACAGCCATAGCCGAACGTGTCCTAAACACTGCTACAGCCCCCTTTTAAGAGATGCCCAATCCAGTGGCGTAGCCAGAATTTTTAGAAAAATATGCCTAATTATGATTTATCTATTTTGAACCAAAAAGTATGTCGCAGTAGGCCTTGGTTTTTTAAAATAAAATGTGACGTCTTGTACAAAAGTACCTACAGTTTTTTTATGTCCTACCGTTAAGAGAACTAGATCAAAATCGGATGATACATACATACCTACAAATTTTATGGGGGTGTTCGGGTTTGAAGTGGGTCACACTGTATATCGAAGAATTCTATTGCAGTCGGTTCTTAGGAATAAAAATTAAATATTAATTATTAACATCATTAATTTGTTCTTTTCGCTTGTTCTGCATATTCATTACTTTCCATTTTCGTAAGATATTAAGATGGATATTAGAAAAAGTTGTTTGCCACTAGAAAATATTTTCGAGTGTCCAATTTCAGTATACCTAATCTCTTTACCGCTTACCATGATTTTTTGCAATCTATGGTTGTTTTCGAAAAGCCAATTCTACTGAAATGTCGGCACCAGCATCTATAAGTTCTTTTTAATTGAACATAACTTATTTTGATAATTTGTGTCCGTATCTTTTACGAAAAGTTAATTTTACATACCTACTTGTACCAAAAAATACCGAAATTTTTGAAAATGTGAAAAATCACAGGTCAATTTAATTAATATTTGTTATAGAAATTGCTTAGAAATTTGGTAGGTAATTTAATTCTTAACAAATTTGTCTAACAAAGTAATAAGAAAATATTACGTACTTGAATGTGATTCTAGAAATTTTAAACTATGGTAGAGAGAGTTTTCGAAAAGCTCCATTTTGACATCAAGAAAAAATCAACAAAAAAGAACAAAGTTACGGACGCTGGGGTAGGGTGGAATTTTAAGTGCAGGATTCTGGGATAGATCTCTATAGATATAAATTTTATCGTTAAAGTATTTTTAAGGCTTTAATAATAATTAAAATAACTAAAAATTAACGAATTGTCTATTATTTATTATAAAAATGATGTTTATATGCGTTTTTAATGTTTTTGAATACCCTTTTAAGTACCACTTCAAATTAAATTATTGATAATACTTGTTTGCTTTATTTACTTTGCACTCTTAAACAAAGCTGTTTAGTTTATCTGTGAACTTGTAAGTACCTACCTATATCTACTACTGTTATTTTTAAAATCCAATCTTACAGATATTTCGTAAATGTTTTACTTATTATTTAGTATTAACTTAAAACTTAAATATACCTACAATGTGTCCACGAAGGACTTACCACCTTTGCAAAATCTTTATTCGTTGACCGATTTTGATAAATCGTTTTTTGTTATGTACATATTCAAAATGCGCATTCAATGAGTGGGTAATTTTATTCTTGGTTTGTAATCAACCGTATAGTAAATTAATATTTTCTCAACGTGACTCTTGATTTCGGAGGAAGCAAAAACTTTTATGAAGAGTAACTTTTTTGCGAAAAGTTAAATTTTTTGGCAATTTCACCTCTTTTGTAAACCCCAGCCAGGGATTGTAAATTACCAGTGATAATATTTCCATAGTCGCTGCTTTTACTTTTTATATTTATATTATCATAAATTATAACACAGCTTACCCTAACATGGTGAGCTGTGATTATAATTCGTATTCATAATATGAGAAATTGCCACTTTATCGCCATCTACCTACTGGAAATATTGATATATTCTCGAAGCTTCCAATAGTAGATGTGTCTCTGATGCCAACCCGGCGAGCGCTTCAAAGGTAGTCGTTGCATAATACTGGACTCGAACAGTGAGCGCGGTAATTTGGAACTTGGCTACTAGAGGCCGCAAGTTGTATCGAAACAAATCATTACGAAGTTTCTTAGACCGACAAGCCGGTTGGCCGTATGAGTTGAGCCACAGAAAAAACACTGTCTATCTGTGGTTGAGCGTTGATCTCAAGTCAAGGTTATTATGAATAAGAGGTTTGGACATTTAGTAGTGACAAGATAAGGAAGGGGGGTAAGAGCGGTAAGCTGACGACCTGGCCCAATTGCGTTGGTAGCATTGCCACAGTTATTAGGTAAGCTGTGGCATTGCCACATGAAATTTGAGATTTAGGAAATTCCTAGGGTTTACTCTGGAGTCTGTGGCGTTCGGCGTGTTTAGGTGTTTTTATTCTCTATTATGTTATCAGAGGTACCTAATGGTAATATACCTATAGTAACTAGTGGTATGCCTATTATCGATAATACCTTTCGTTAATTTTAAGAATTATAATCCCAAAGCTGAAAATACCACGACTGCGCAGCAGGAGTCCATCGAGAAAGCAGTACAAGATTAATTATGGTACCTACAAGTGATTAGCCCTTTCCCAAGCAGCATTTTTAGTGGCCGTTACGTTCCGGCGACTTTTGTTTGCTACTTTAAAGTTGTGATTACTACTGATAGGAACGTAATTACTACGTTCCTATTACGTCCCTGCGACCAAAATGGGGAACATTTTGAGGGTGATAGATACGTAACGGCGACCACCTAGCAACTTACACCGCTACGACGCGCTTACGTTCCGGCCACAGAAAATATACGCTACGCGAACCACGAATTCGCACATCTGGAATCATTAGGAACGTTCCTTGCTAAAATTGGCGAGGATCCGACAATGAAGTTATCATTTTTGTTCTTAAAGGGGTGCTGGAGGGTAGTTTTCGCACAAGAAATTTTTTTCAACCACGATTTAGTGCATCTGGAATCATTACGAACGTCCTTTCTAAAATCGGCGAGGATCCGACAATAAAGTGATAATTTTTTTTCCTAAAAGGGCGGTGCTGGGGATAGTTTTGCCCAACAATTTTTTTAAAGCACGAATTTGAACATCTGGAATCATTAGCTAAAAATCGTACCATGAAAGTTGTCATTTTTTTTTCTTTAAGGGGTAGTGGAGGTAGTTTTCGCCCAACAATTTTCTTCAACCACGAATTCGTGCATTTGGAATGATTAGGAACGACCTTATGCGGGGATCATGATATCAAATGAATATTTCAATTTCAACAAGTATTCAGTTAAGTCCCAAAATTAAATAGTAAAACCGATAAATTTGGCATCATTGACATCCTGTACATATTTTCTACATTGTAGAACAAATATTTACCGTATACTAAGTGTATAGGTAATTAGTAATTAAAATAGGCAGGAATAAAATATATTATTTGTAACATCTTGGTATATTTTAATTAGATAATGATTAGCTCTGAAGCACTCTGTATAACTTAGTATATGTCATACGACTTCTGCAAAGACGATGCAAATAATAAATCCCACTATTATTTCCTATAGTTCAAGGCCTCTGACCATCTGCCGGGAAATAGATTTTGATGACCGAAAGCGGCCGCCAGCATAGACAGCGTTTATGAAACCTTTATTCCTAAACCACCGGCAACACGGTTAGGCTCTTCAGCTGACTGCTGGCGCCTCTAGCGGTGACTTTTAGCGGAGGGCATTTTACGGTTTTAAAAATCGAACGATTCTGCATCCGAGCGCTATCTGTTAGGCCAAGGCAAAACCAAGTTTCGGTGTGCTATACATATTTTACGAGCCCGATGCTACTGGCACTTCTGTCCGCGTAGCGTATATTTTCTGTGGTTCCGGCAACGTGGTGGAGACGTAGCAGCGTGGTCACCGCTACTTTGTTGGATTTGTTTGCTTCTTTACATTCGCGTCCTCGCTTTGTCTTTGTCTAAATAATTAAAAAGTATTCTAGCCCAGCATCTTCTGTCATTTTTCAATAACCGTGGAAAATGGAAGTACCTAATATTTATTTTTAACTTATATCTATGAATATGGTAGGTATAAGAAAGGTATTAATTTGCTGATTTATTCCTCGCTGCTAGATTCAAGAAACTAAAACGATTGAAAATTTTCTGTCAAATATGACATTGATAGATTGAAAAGTAACAACGCGCCCTCTCAAAATGCATGTTTTAACACTTTTTTATCGGGAGGATAAATTACGAAAATGTGCGAAATTACCTAAAATTGCTGAAAAATGCTTTTTTAATATTTCTATAAGTTATACGAGTTCATTTTTGCTCAATTTTATCTTTTTTGGGACAATTTTGAAGAAATAACTATTTCAGTACCACAGGAAATTGACATTTGATATTAATGGCGTCTATCATTTTATAAGAAAATATGGCGTAATTTTCAGTAATTACTTCTAAGTATTATTTACCTTAAAATGGGTGTTTGAAGGCTTTGCCACTTAACTGGTAGTAACGGCAACTAGACTTTTTCACTTTAAGGTAATTCCTACCTTTAAGACGAAAATTAGTTTTAGATATTTTAAACTCTAAAGTCCCAATTACTACAAGAGGACTTCAAGGTTCCATAAGCCTCGTTTAAGTTCCGAATGCTACTACTAGGTTCCATTTGAAACTTTAACCTATAATTTTTATATGAGAGTGTTATTTTCAGCCGGTGTGTTTTGTGTCATATTTCGAAATGTTGATATTTAAAATTGTAGCCACTCAAGAGAAGCGTTTTGTAATTTTGTATTGAAGACAGGTGCTCGTGTTTCGATTCGTTTCATCCAACTGCTGCTTTAATTTTCTATAAAATGTGAATGTGTGTCTATAATTTTTCTTCTTTCTAATGGCTGACATTTTCATCACTTCGCAAAAACTACCGAATCCTTCAAACGATTGTAAGGAACTAAATGTAGTTTCCATTTTGGTCCCTATAGAAGTGACAGTTACTTTAAAGTATTTTTTTGTAGTAATTGGAACTTTCTAGTAATTTTAAAATGGAGTGGGAAGTAAAACTTACCATACAGTAGTTTTCTCGAGTAGCGGGAAAGTAAATTACACTTTAAATATGACTATATAGTTCCGTAACTTTGGAGGTATTTCTAAAGTCGCTAAGATGTAGAAGTTACTTTCACCGTTACCATAAAGTAATAAAAACTTTAAAGTGATAAACAAGTAACACAACAAAGTAATTGCGACCATTGAATATGTAATTTTGCATAGTAACAATTCCGTTCCAGATACTTCAAAAACTACTTAGAAGTACTGAAACCATAAAGTTCCAACTTGTAGTAATAATTACTACGTAATTACTCATACTTTCTCAATATAAGTAATAAAAACTAATAAGTCGATTTTTAAGTAGTAATTACGTAATAACTACTTATTCAAAGTTCCCATCTCAGTTACCGCAACTTTAATGCTGCTTGGGTTACTCCTTAGAATTAGAAATATGAAATATGTGTGATGATGGCCTTTTATAAAACATTATCTGTTTTGTTTAGGCACAGTTTAGGATAATGATAGCTCTTTAGTATTGTGTTTAGGCGTGGTTTCACAACTGGGCACTCCTCAAGTAGGTGGGCGCTCCAAGGTCTGTACTTGTTAGATATTAAGAAGAAAGTCTAGTGCCTCTATGTTGGATTTCATCTTTTGCAATTTGCCGCTTTAATACTAAATAAATCTACTTAAGATTTTGCACACGTACCTAGGTACTTATAATTTAATTATTAGGCTTGGTGCACATTTTTTTCTTTTTTTACAACAAAGTAGAAAATGTGAAAAACTAAAAGTTTCAATTTTAAATTTTAAAAAAATTATTGCACCAATCCTATAAAAATATGGATCGACTTTCTTTTATAAAATGTTTCCCAAAAATGCTCGGTTTTCCTTAAAAATTACAAAGAAGCCTAAAGAAATTTTGTGGTCTGGAAGATGGCTCCCTCTGCCGTCACAACAATTTCTAGTTTAAGCATAGACACACGTCCTACACATCCCACCTCGCTCTGGCTGATTTGTGGTACACTGAAGGCAGAATTGCTATTGGTTGTTGGATTGACCCTCCACGACCTTTAAAATAAACAGCTGATTTTGTAGGCTGCTAATTTCGGCTTTTATTTTATTTTCACAGATCCTCCTGTCGTCTTGTGTCGATTTGGCAAGTGTTGTCTAACTCGATACGAGGATTGCGAATCTTATATTGTGAAGTAAAGTAAAAAAACATAGGTAATAATACAGGGTAGCCCACCACAAAAACTGCATCGATCTATATATGGAAAACTAAAAGTAGGAAAATTCTGAAAATTTGGCACCTCTCCAATGCCGATGGGCGCTGCTCAACTAAAATATTTTGGTGAATCTGGCACTTCCAGTTATACCGGAAGTCGATATCAACATTCTTATCTCAAATGGAACACCCTATATATTATTGCATTTTTGGATTCTAGGCATCATTTTGGAACAAAAACATGCAACCTATCCTATGTCCAAATCCAACCGTTTTTGAGATATTTGCATTTTTCCGAAAAAAATTACAGGTGCAGACCTAAAGTCAATTAGCAATTTATACGAGGAAACCGGGAAATTTCAAAACGAAATTTTGGCATCGTGCATGTAACAGAAGCCCTGACCTAATGATCTCTGCTGAGAAATAAATCGGTTCTTGTACAGGGTGTTCACAAAATATGAATAAAAATTACATTCAAAATGTGCTTAAATCTCGAAATTTTCAAATGGAAACCCCCATTTTTTTAATGCGATCTTATTCACCACTAAAAATGATGACAACTTTGTGTAAGGTTTCCTATACCTAAATGCAGTAATTTTCGATTAATTTACGAAAAATCCACTTTTCGCCCATAAAATGCGGGGTTTGCTTAACGCTTGGAAAATCATATTAGCCGTGGACGTTGAAAAGACAATCGCGGCTGAGGAAATGTCACTTGGTTTATAAATTATTGTCAACAATAATGCCGGCGCGCTTAAATTACACAAACGAAGATTATTTAAATTTGTTTATTATCTACGTAGAATGCAACAAAGTAATATCAAGAACGTGCGATACATAACCTTCGTTTGTGTAATTTAAGCACGCCGGCATTATTGTTGACTATAATTTATAAACCAAGTGACATTTCCTCAGGCGCGATTGTCTTTTCAACGTCCACGGCTAATATGATTTTCCAAGCGTTAAGCAAACCCCGCATTTTATGCTGCGGGCGAAAAGTGGGTTTTTCGTAAATTAATCGAAAATTACTGCATTTAGGTATAGGAAACCTTACACAAAGTTGTCATCATTTTTAGTGGTGAATAAGATCTTATTAAAAAAAATGGGGGTTTCCATTTGAAAATTTCGAGATTTAAGCACATTTTGAATGTAATTTTTATTCATATTTTGTGAACACCCTGTATAAGAACGGATTTATTTCTCAGCAGAGATCACTAGGTCAGGGCTTCTGTTACACGATGCCAAAAATTCGTTTTGAAATTTCGCTGTTTCCTCGTATAAATTGCTAATTGAATTTAGGTCTGTACCTGTAATTTTTTTCGGAAAAATGCAAATATCTTTAAAACCGTTGGATTTAGACATAGGACATGTTGCATGTTTTTGTTCCAAAATGATGCCTAGAATCAAAAAATGCAATAATATACAGGGTGTTCCTTTTGAGATAAGAAAGTTGATATCGACTTCCGGTATAACCGGAAGTGCCAGATTCACCAAAATATTTTAGTTGAGCAGCGCCCATCGGCATTGATGAGGTGCCAAATTTTCAGAATTTTCCTACTTTTAGTTTTCCATATATAGATCGATGCAGTTCGTGGTGGGCCAACCTGTATAGTGTTTTGTGTTGTGGATCGCGAACTACGTCGGACCAAGGCAATAAAGTATTTTTTATTTTATTGCCATGGGGCGTACTTTTACAAAAAATATGCAAGCTGTAGCGTACGCAGAAAAAATCGTCGTCTTGCTCAGTTAAGGTAGGTAAGAAAGATGTGTAATTGCATTAAATAATTATGAATAAATAAAATTTTTTATTACAGGTTAGGAATTTAAAGTCTTATTTTTTCCATAATTATTTAATGCAATTAGGTACACATCTTGCTTACCTCAACTGAGCAAAACGACGATTTTTTGCGTACGTTACAACTTGCATATTTTTTTGTGGAAGTACGCCTCATGGCAATAATATAATAAATACTTTATTGCCTTAGTCCGACGTAGTTCACGATCCACAAGACAAAATGCTATTACACACGTTTTTTACTTTACTTCACAATTGAGGAGATCATTGACAGGGAGATTGTAAATCATGATCAAAAGCAAAGGTTGTAGCTTGTTAGCAGATAATGAAACGAGTGGGAAAAACGATCAGATGAAATTGGACCGTAAGTTTTATTAACTTTTAATTTAAATATGTAGCCCTGAATTTAGGGTAAGTTTAGCTGGAACAAATTCACTAAAAAAGCACAGGAATGTTTATCAAAAAAATAAGGCTTGTCGATTTTTTATTGCTTCGTAGGGAGCGAAAACCCCCCCAATTATTTTCAAATATTACGACATTATGAGAATTTCGAAAATTGGAACAAATAAAAATATTGTTTTGTGATGGTATCTAATTCAAAATATGTTTGTGTACCATTTGGAGTTTATATGTCGAAAACTGTCAATTCATTTCTAACATTCTCTATATGAAATCAAGAGACTGTTTGGTGCAGTGTCTGATACATACCTCCTGAAATCTTTTTAGATCAAAAATAGTTAACAAATTTTAGGTTACTTTTCCACTTGACTTCGACAATTTTAAAAGTAGGTACATAGTACGCTGAACTTGACTATCAAATACCTTTAAAAGTGAGATTACATGTCTGTTGTTTTATTAAAAAAATGCTAGGGGGGAGTTTTCACCATTGCGATACACAGAACATTTAAAAAATGCTAGTGAAATGTTACTGTATTTATTCCAGCTAAAGCTACCGCACTACCTGTATTATGTTATTATGTAGGTACCTACTTGAAGCAAGCACTGTTAAAATTTTAGAATTGATCAATTAATTGAAGCCGATATAATTATAAATAGAGATGTATAACAAGAAATTAAACTTTAAGGACGGTGAATAGTAGATATTGGTCACTTTTTGGAGACAATAAAAAGCATTGGAAAACACTCACCGTTTGAGTGTACATAAATGAAAAATGTTTGGGTTTCAACGGCAAGATATGGCTATGGGAGGAACAGATAAAAGTGGTACCCCATTAATAACTGTTATTACTGATTTAGCTTGGTCAAAACGATCTTTTTATGTCAACTATCACGTAAACAAAATTAAAAAGGATTTTCTGTCAGCGCCGGGGGTCAAACCCGGGACAGAAAATCCTTTTTAATTTTTCTGAAATGATGTCCGATTTTCTTTCTTTCATGTCCATTTGTCTACGTCCTATACGTATGAAAGTTCTTCTCCATTTCCATTTTCATTTTTAAGCTCTGTTATAGCTAGAGGAAACAAAATGTTATAGCTCTATGCATTTAGGTATTTAATTTTTTTTTTCAATAAAGAAATGTGTAACGTCAAAGATAGTGCAATTTTTGTTGGGGCATGTCCTGACATGCTGCAGGCACAATGATCCCAGCCAGCCCATTGACGTTACGTTGTTGAAGGAGAAAACTTTGATCTGCAATGTTTATTCCCAACGAAAATCGAGAACCAATGGTGTAGTTCAATGGCGGTAGGGGCATTAGCATCAGAGGGAGTCTGTGATTGACTAGATCATTAGGGTCACGAAACAACATTATTAGATACAAATGAAATTATAGTAGACATACGTCCCCAAAATGGGATAAATAATTACAGGAATCTTATCGCCCTAAAAAGTTAACGCTGGTGTTCACCAGAGGGAGTAAAGTCAACACTTAAGTTGTCATTTACTAGACTTTCTTCTTAATAACGGATGCTTCTGATCATATTGTATTTGAGCTTTTCTGATTCGGCATCCCACGCGGACCAAACCAAATTTATCTAAAAACGGTTTAAATTTATTAAACAATTATTACTTGAGACAAAACCTGTATCTTTGAAATGTCGAATGTCATCGGAAAATGTTTGTTGTTGGGCTATTTTGATAAGGTTTAACAATACATTTTTATATTCCGAAATCGATAGGGTTCCCACTAGCCGATCATTGGAAGGTTTTGAGTTGTTGGCAAACCGAAAACAATAAGCTGTTACACTTTGAAGCAAACGCTGGGTATTGTTAAACCCGGAACGCTTCCTTACCAAGGTAAAAACGTACAAATCAAACAGACGGGCACGACCATAGAATAATCTACTACGACAGATTCTTCTATGGCACGACTAACTCTCTTGGAAAATTTCGAACATCTGACGGAATTCCATAGAAAAAAATGATTTGTTTACATGGCCTTGAATTCCCCACTGACTTCTCCGCGGGACGTTGGGCGGTACCGAGACCCCTGGCAACAACTCAGATACCTAATCATATTGGATCTCATGATCAGTTGGACTATATGCGCGCGAATCCTACAAATACGAAATCTACACTAAAATTCGCCCAAATTAAACACATAACCAAGCCTAACTTCTGAGTTCATCTCCAAAAATGTAAACATTACAGTTTTTTTAAATATCAATAAATGTGAAATTACGAATCAAACAAGATATCGGGCGTTCCAAGAGGACGACTGTAATTTCCAGGAAAACAATGCACCGCTATTTTTCGCCCAAAGATCAGGTTTTGGACGGAAATAACAGTAGGAATAATGTTTAAATAAAATCGGTGATTTAGATGACAATTTAGGGATCATACTCCAGAGAAACATAATTTTCTTTGGCATACTAAAATAATTTAATATCGGAATTCACCCGTAACAGAACACTTGAATCTTGAATAAACAGTTGCAACAAACCTCCAATATCCATCCTTAAAACACAATTAACTCGGCTAAATCGTTATACTTTGGTATTAAGTATTAAGTAGTAGTAAGGAAGCTGACGGTGTAATATTGGCAGCTTATGACTCCTTTATGCAAATAGAGATATCTTAGCCAGACCGTTAAGTCTATGTTGTGTGAGTCTCTTTCGTTTTAATTATTATAGTGATTTCCTTTCCTTGGTAAAAGAAATGCCCAAAAATTCAAAAAATTCAGAACGCTTGCTATCGACTGATCTGCTCCCTGAGGAAGTATACTGGACAAACTGGGTTGGTCTAACATGAATATTAGAAGGAAGTGGCAATTGCATCTTTGGTCCAAGAAATTAAATCCTCTCCACCAAAGTACTTCAAAAACACTAGATTAGAACATCTAAAAAACGATTATTATTACTATATTATATTAATTGTCTTCCCTTCTCATATGAAGCACTGGAATATTGTGAAGTGTAAGTAATGTGTTGCTGTTGGTGGCTAAACTGGGAACACTATTAAATCGTTGTCTATATAACTATCTGTATGATGATTTCTTATTAAAAAATAAATGAATTGGCTCTTATAAAATGCCTTAGAAATTGTGGTCTAAATTTATTATAGGTACTCACCATATTCGAGGAAAAATTATAATACCGAAAAAGAACTCTATATAATAATACAAACTGCAAACTCTATTATCTTGTGTTCCATTAGAGTTTTCTGCTACCGTATCATAGTTTTTGCTATATGATGAGAAAAATCAGTGCAAAGAAAGTGTAGCATCATCATTAATTTCTTGTGAAATAGAACTTTTAACCCTTTTGAATCTGTTCCAACAGCAGTCTCAACCCTTACGTAATCTACACGAAATCTACTGACTGCAAAAACTGTTACAATTATAATACGTTAAGTAGGTAGGTATTCAACTTTCTCAGTGTTTAGTAATCTTTAACTTTTACCTCAACCAATACAGAAGAGAGGCAGTTTATGCACATGCCCATAGAGATACCTTGCTACATCATCTGGGACTGACTCCGTCAAGTAAATTAGCGGTTTAATGCTGCCTCTGGCATCTAAAAACCCCGGGAAGCACCTACCAATATGCATGAATCACCAGAAGCTTGTCAAATGGTTCGGAAAAAGAAACGAACGTATTGATGAGGTACGCCCGTGGTAATAATCGTGAAGTACCGGCACTTTTTCGAACGGAGCCGCCGCGTCCGCGTAACTGCGGTGGACTGCGTTTATTGCCGTTTTAACTGGGCGGCCACAGGGGCGGCTTTGGGCTAAATTCGTGGTGACTTTTCTACTAAAAATACACTATCCACATCCACCCAAAAGTGTCATTCCAGATTTTATCAGTAGGTAATTTCAAGGATTTATAAATCAAGTAATCTTACGCAGTTTTGTTTTCGTCGCAATAAGGAGAAATAAATCGAAAAAAAAAAAACATTATTTCAGTTCCAAAAACATTATTTGTGAGAAAATTAAAATGTGTAATTTATCAGTTTTCATTATTGGCCTTTAATTGATAAAATTAAATTTGCCATGGAAATGTCTAACAAATAATATCACTAGAATATCGTTTGTTATAAATTAATTAAAAGAAAAAAGTTTTTCAACATCCTGTATTTCGAAAACGAAGCAATATTCGAAAAACTTTTATACCACATTTTTGTCATAACATTAGGTGGGGATTCACCTGCATTATTTTGTCAGAAAGGTTAAGAAACACCCTGTATAGTCAGATGCCTTAAATCATGAAAAGTTCAGCAGGAAATGCATTTTTCATCAATATCTCTCAATCCCAATTAATACCTGTTGCGGTTGCATTTAATAAAGCATTCAATTTTCTACCCAAAATTCACACAATCATGTTAACCAATAATTTAATTAGCATTCCAGTTGGCTGGGGTTATGGTACAGTACGGAAGGCGTTCACACGAGGAGGAAATTTGTTACTTAAGACGAAAAGTAATTGTGTATGAAAAATTCTACTTATCGAGAAAATAATATTTTTTCACAAATGTATAGATAGGTACAGGGTTAGTGTCAAAGTTGGTTTGCACATACCAAATCATAATAATGTCTTCACACTCTTGACATATCTTTTCTTGAAACAACGACAGAAACGGAAGTTGGAAAAAAATTATGAATTAAAAAATAATAAGGCAACAACTGGATATAGTCCGGCAGCCACGGGGGTAAACCCAAAAATATGGGACGAAGTTTTTTTCAAAACGGATTTGACATCTCTAGGACTCCTAGTTTTGATATCCAAGTGATGACAAACTGTCATCCTTGAGTAATTTGAGATACAGGGTGTCCTTTTAATAGGTACCATGTGATCACGTATATTTTTACACCCCCTTATTTTATATATTTTTGAGGTTAGGAAAAAAGTTTCAGAATAGATACAAAAAAGCAAGCTTTTTTCAGCTTTTATTTATTTTTATACAGGTTGTTCAGAAAAGCGGTGCCAAACCAAACTTTTGTTTCTTTAAATCGAATACCCTCCATATTTGTAGATATTTGAAATCTGCTCATTGTCACAGTTTCAATGATATATATATATATATATATATATATACACGTAATATGTTTGTTTCAAGCGTTTGTAAAGTATTCGACCTTGAAACTTTAAACTTTGCACTTTTGATGTTTATTTTTTCGAAAATGAATCTGGCGAGTATCGTTCTTATTTTTTAATTAATTTATTAAAACAGCTATAAAAAACGAAAGACAACTTTTTCTGCTCTACATGCTTTTTATAAGCATTTTAATATACAGGGTGCGATTACAGATTCCTCTCGAGAAATTGATCCCTCAAAGGGGCTCCACGAAGGCACTTTTTCTTAACTTCAGAACCGTTTAACTGATCGCCCTCAAATTTTGTACACGCTGTACTCTCAATAATACCCACTAACCACCTTTAAATGGACCTCCTGGTATACAAAGTGTCTGTCATGTACCTTTATCTCTAAACATACCAATTTTTATAATTTTATTAGTTTTTTAACTTAGATAGGAAATGTTCTAATACAGAGAAATTAATATTTTAAATTCATAACACATGCTTTTAAAACACCTTGTATATTAATAATAATAATAATAACGAACTATTCTAAGAAATAACCGAATTCCAGAAACATGACTTAACGATATCAAACGGGAAGTTGAGCTAGAGATCCACGGCGAATACATAGACATAGATGACAACAACAACAATGGGGAACTTCAAGCGCCTGGACAACAACTAGAAGCCGAAACGGTAGAACCAACAACCGAGAGTCTGGAATCGGTTAACGAAGAACATTTTGAAGGCTTAAACGCACATATGAGACAGGCAGTATTGCGATACGAAGGCACAGACCCACTGAGCAGGCCACCGCTACCAAGATTAAATTCTTCCAGGAAACTAGCGATCGTGCTCGATCTTATGAACACACGAATTTTACCAAACTATGTTTCAGTGACACCAACATTAGAACGCATGCACATGTTAATCTACTGTGCCGCAACGGCAGTCACCACTGTAATGGGTGCCAAGATCCGAACGGCCCAAGAGTTGAATCGTGCAAGACCAGAACCACGAATGGCTCAATGGGAAATGCGACTAAATCGGAAGATCGAGAGTCTCCGTAAAGACATAGGACAAATGACGGAATATATCAGAGGAGTTAGAACTAGAAGGATCCAGAGGGCGGTGCAGGCAATAATGAGCCGCACCCAAATGCATTCTCGGCATGACCCCGCGAACATCACTGCTCAACAATGTCTTGACACATTAAAACAAAAACTTTCTGTTTTCGCAGGGCGTCTGAGGAGATACAAGGCTAGTAACAACAGGAAACGAGACAACAAACTCTTTGAACGATCAGAAAAGGGTTTCTACCGTGCTTTTAATTCTAGCGCCGATGCCACAAATGCGAGTTACCCTAGCAGAGAACAGGTCGACGGTTTCTGGAGAAGTCAACTTGCCACACCAGGTCCATACAATGTCCGTGCAAGCTGGATCAGCGAAGAACGCGAGATGGGCCGGAACTATAGCCAGATGCAACACGAGCAATTCACAACCGCTGAGGTCTCCGATGTCATCAAGAATTCCCACAACTGGAAGGCACCAGGTCCAGATCATCTCCAAAATTATTGGATTAAGAAGTTGTGGTGCACGCATGAACAGATAACTACCTTAATTAATGAAGTCTTGCTCGATCCTCTGAAAATGCCATTGTTTCTTACACAGGGTGCAACCTACCTGTTACCAAAAGACCAGCGGAATATGGATAACCCTGCCAAGTACCGCCCAATAACCTGCTTGCCTACGCTGTACAAGATAATCACATCCTGCCTTACGCAGCGAATATATGCTCACTGCGAGCGGAACAACATCATTGCAATGCAGCAGAAGGGCTGCTCGAAGGGCGCAATGGGATGCAAAGAGCAACTCATCATAGACTCTGTCATCTGCAACCAGGCTCATTCCAAGCAACGAAACCTCCACATGGCTTATGTGGACTTCAAAAAAGCATTTGATTCCGTACCTCACGACTGGCTCACAGGTATCTTAAAGCTGTATAAAATAGATCATCATACAGTTTCCTTTTTAGAACACGTTATGACAACCTGGCGCACTAAGATACAACTCAGAACCGCAAACAGTAACATCGAGACCGACACAATCAACATCCGAAGAGGGATTTTCCAAGGAGATTCACTCAGTCCACTGTGGTTCTGCATGGCGATGAACCCTCTATCACATCGGTTGAACTCTACAAAATATGGCTTCGCTATCAAAAGCAACAACGCAGAAGCGATCAAGTTGAATCACCTATTATATATGGATGATTTAAAACTGATCGCCGCAACCAAAAACCAACTAACGCAAATGTTTAAAATTGTAGAGGAGTTCTCCAGGGACATCGGAATGCTGTTTGGACTGGACAAGTGCCGCACCCTTAATATCATAAGGGGAAAGCTCGAACAAAGCGCACACGAGATGCAGGACGGCCAGGAGATCGAAGCAATGAGCATGGGAGATACATACAAGTACCTAGGGATGAAACAAGCTCAAAGGATAGACCATCGAACAATGAAGACTGATTTAACGAATGAATTCATCAAGAGAGTAAGACAAGTAGTGCGAACTGATCTTAACAGCAGGAATTTGTTTAAGGCCCTGAACACATATGCGTGCTCTGTACTCAGCTATTCGTTCGGAATAGTGAATTGGACCAACACGGACATCAACAACCTGCAACGAAAAGTTAGGACACTAGTGACAAAAGCTCATAAACATCATCCCCGTAGCGCCGTAGAAAGAACAACTCTGCCACGTCAACTAGGAGGAAGAGGATTGGCAGATCTCAGCAAGCAATTGGACCAACAAATATTAAATCTGCGTAATTATTTCTACAGGCAGGCCAACAGCTCCACACTACATAGGGCTATATGCGGAGCAGACGTCTCAACACCGCTACGTCTGACGGAACACGAGCGTCAAAATCACCACCGAACCGACAACGATAAACTACAGAGGTGGTTGGGGAAGCCGCTGCACGGGAGGCATCCTAATGAGGTTAACCAGGAACATGTCGACAAGTTAGCGTCGAACTATTGGCTGACCTCGGGACGAATGTTCCCCGAGACGGAAGGCTTCCTACTGGCCATACAAGATCAGGTTATACCAATTCGCAACTACCTAAAATTCATTGTAGGAGATGCATCGGTAGTGGATGACAGATGCAGATACGGGTGCCTAACTTCAGAAACAATCCAGCACATAACAGGAGGATGTCAGATGTTCGCATCAACGGAATATAAGGAACGACACGATTCGGTTGCCAAGATCTTGCACCAGGAACTGGCGGAAAAACTTCTGCTTGTGCAGGCAGAGAGGATCCCATATTACAGCTACACACCGGAGCCTGTTCTTGAGAACAGCAACTACAAGATGTACTGGGATCGTACAGTTCTGACAGATCAACGAGTTGCCCATAACAGACCGGACCTTATAATAGTTGATAAAATTTCTAGGAAGACAACTCTGATTGATGTGGCCATCCCGAACAACAACCTGCGTGTGAAGCAAGTCGAGAAGATCGCGAAGTACAGAGACTTAGAAGAACGAATTAGAAGGCAATGGGAAATGGACAACGTTCAGACGATTCCAATCATCGTGTCAACAACTGGTGTCATACCAAAAAGTTTGCTGAGAAACATCAAAGAGCTGGGTCTAACTGATAATCTTTACAGGTCCATGCAGAAAGCGGTGCTACTTGCGACAGCCCGAACCGCCAGGAAATTCATGGGGAGTGCAGGAACGTCCAACAACATCAATGTCACCTAAGGCCCGATAACATGGCAAGGGTCTCGTCCGAGCCAGATCCTTATGGTATCCGGGATACCCGGGATCTGAGTGAATGTTCCCCAGAGAGGGAGTGCGAATGCCTTTTGGCTAAGTCGATAATAATAATTCTCACCCTCACAATACTCCAAACTAGGAGTACCCCAGAAGCAACCACATGCTTGTGCGGGGGAGGGGGGCAATTACTATTATTTTGTCTTCGTTGCCATGATAACTGTAACGAAATTAATTTATACAATAATATAATAATAACAACAATTTTACAGCTAACTAAATAGTAAGATTTAGAGTAGAAATTCCATATATTATGTAATATTTACTGTCTAATATGTGAGATACCCTGTATATCAAATTGCTCAATGACGCCAGCATGTCATTAGTCGGATATGGTTAATAGACATACAAATCTGCAAGAATCCGTTAAAAAAAGAACTTCGTCCCAAATTTCGCACTTCAGGTAAAAAAACCGGTTCCGCTGCCGGACTATAATTTGATGAACTAAGCAGTGAAATTATTAAGAAAATATCCCCGTTCATAGTAAAGCCGCTCACTAACATATAATAAATAAATGTTTTGAAATGGGGATCTGGATCTGTAGAGATATTTAAGACATCGATATTATACCACTTGTCAAAAGCGGAGATAAATTTAAAATGTCAAATTACTGACCTATTTCCTTGATATCAAATTTTACAAAAGGTTATTGAAAAAAAACTTCTTAAAAGAATAAACTAATTCTTTACAAGACATAACCTAATTTCTAATAAGTAATCAATTTGAATTCAGGGGAAAAAGTCTCTACCCAATATACAATACAAGTTTAGACTAGGGGAAACCGTCGGAGTCGGTGGATGTCTTCAATGATGTGTCTAAAGCCTTTGACACAGTGTATCACCAACAGCTAGCTGCTGACGGAACTATATCGCATAAGTAGATATCCGTGGAGCACCGCACACACTATTGTTCGACTACTTGAACAATCGTGTTCAAAAAGTACAGAGAGAAAGTTCTGCATTTATTAAAGATAAATTACTGCATTTATTAAAGATAAATTACTCACTGTACACTTCGCTAAAACTTATTACATGCATTTCTCCTCTTATGCCACTAACTTACCTACATACAACACTCTTGACATTCTTAGATTCCAGCGGATTGTAGACCTATAAAGATTTCGTGTATTTCATCCCTGAAATATCTTCGCACCTGAAATGGGATATAGGCATATTGATTATGTTACCTACTAAGAAAGTAAGATCCCTAATTTACAAATTTAAATTCATCATAAACATATATTTAATATATAGCAACTATTAATTCTTTATTATGCCTCGATTGAAGCTCATTTAACTTATGGACGGACTTGTAGTTTTGGGTGGAGCAACAAATTTATAGATTCATCCAGTAGAAACCGCACAAAAATGCATTTTAAAGTTACCTACTGAGTAAAAAATTTTTTCTTGAATATTATTCTACCTTCAGAAATTTTATCTTTCTCAGATGTCGATTTATCTGCTGCTCTAAATTCTTGGTTATCAATTTGTAAGTTTGAAAGCTTTCCTTCTTAACTTCCTAAAAAACAAAGGGATTTTGCTTTAACATTTTGCAATGTTCTCGTCAACGATTTGATCGATTTCCAAAAAGTTCATGATAAAGTGCGTCTTTTGGCTCTGCAAGCTCGAGAAAGTAATGCTTGGTTAAATGGCCTTCCATCAGCAACTCTTGGGAATCTACTACATGATTCTACCTTCCGTATTTCCGTCGCTTTAAGAATTGGTCTCCCTGTTTGCGAAATGCGAACTGCATATTTGCACTTGCGGCGAAACAGTTGACAATTATGGCCTTCATGGGCTTAGCTGCTCAAAAAGTGCAGGACGGCTAACGCAACACCAGGTGATCAATGATATTCTAGACTTCTTTTTTTTTTCAACAGCAAATATTCCCGCTCTTCTGGAGCCACCTGGAATTTGTCTTAATGACGGAAAAAGAGTAGATGGAATGACTTTGATTCCCTGGAGTGCCTTTGTAGGAATACTCTTGCTGGTTCTTATGTTAAGTTAACATCTCAAAAAGCGGAAGAGGCTGCACTTTTAGCGGAATCCCAAAAGCATCGCAAATATGCTGAGCTAAAGGGTCGCTTTATTTTTGTTCCTTTTGCAGTAGAAACATTTGGTCCTTGGGGTGATGAAGCTAAGAAACTTGTTTCAGATATTTGCTGTAAACTATCGCCCAAAAATGCAAAAGGCTTCATAACGCAAAGGATAAGTTTGGCTATCCAAAGAGGTAATGCGGCTTCTATTTTAGGAACCTTAGGTTCTTTTGATGGGCCTGGTTTGGATGAAATTTTTTATGTTTAATTTAATTTTATATTTGCATTTTTAATACTTTATATTGTGATTATTTTTAGATTTTACAATATACTGTACTAAAATCGACAAAAAAATCGGAGAATATGGAATAGTCGGGTAATATGGAATACACTCAAATTTTAGAAACCATCGCACCATCTAACGATATGGGTATCCAAATTTACATTTCTTAGTACAATGTTGTTCCACGTGCAGGACTTTGGTCCTGCACGTTTCTATACTGCGGAGCATCAGTTATTTGGTTTTTGAGTTCGAAGTTATCAAAGTTTTCGAACAGTGTCGGATCTGAAACGCGGGTATTTTCATTAAAATAATAACTTTTAACAACAAGGTAAGTGACAAGTGACATGAGTTGAAAGTATTGTTAAAGCGGCAACAATATGCTTTCCCTTAATTGTTGACAACTGGTTTTTCCTAAGGTACTTACATCGACTTTTATATTAAGTATTGTTACTAAAAATAATATTTTTTTGTGATTTTTGTAATAGATTATCTAATATATTTGTAGAAAATTAAACTTTCTCTTTTAATACTGGGGCCCTTATAAAAATAAGTGTGCAGTAGTTTTGGGAATATTTTTGTTTTTTAGATCCGACATCACTATTCCACATTACCCCCCGATTTTGATTTACTTGAAAAATTTGTCATTTTCTTACATATTTTACCTATTTTACGAAATTACTGATCAAAACTACTCATTGCAATATATAAGCAATAGACATGAGCGTAATATATTCAAAATTGAATAAGTTATTTTGTTAATAAATATCTATTTTCTAAAAAAATAAAAATGGTATTCCATATTCCCCGATCTTACTTTATGCAGGGTGTTATTTAATAACATGCTAATACATACCTAAGGGGGTTATCCTTGAGCAAAAAACTTCAGATGAACTATATGTCCTGAAAGTCTTAACTTTTGAGATACAGGGTGGTAATATTGGACCACGTTAATGTTAATTTTAATGACATAAATACGTGACAACTAGACTAGGTAGACAACTGTCAAAACATTAGCATGTTATTAAGAAACACCCTGTATAAAAGCTGCTACTTCACAAATTGGCAAATATTCTTGACACCCGACAATTGAACTGCTAGGCTTTATTTTTAAGGGCCCATAAAAACAAACAAGAACTCACCTTAATACAGAAGTCATACCTGATTCGCAGAGGAAATACTACTATGGTGTCCCCAAGGTGGAGGCACTATCTCACAGAGAAGCTACTACTTCTTCGGACGCAGAATTTATAACCTCTTCCTTAAAACAATTCAGTCAATAAATATATACAAAATTAAAATAAAAGAATTAAATGATTTAAAAAAACATTTATTATAACTAACCATAATTCAATAATAATTTTTGTACTGGATGTTGCACCAAAAACTAATAATAAAATACATATTCTAGTAACACCTGTGTAGGTAGTGGTATTTGTATTTCGGTGTCTTCGTTGTGATATAGTAATATAGGGGTCTAAATTAGGATAGGCGTTTTTGCATTTTTGAAATCTTCTCAAGGCAATCAAAATTATAAATATAAAACTTTAGGTATATCATCTATTTCCGTTTTTGAAATATTCCGCTTTCAAATTAATACTAGATTTTGTAGATCTCGTGATAAAGATAGCCGATCAATGCAATAGCAAAAAATATTTGTTGTAACCAAGTGAATAACATATTAAAATTCCAAAATATTTGGGAGTTTTTTCGGATTTTACCGATTTTCCATATTGCCGAAATAAAAAATACAGGAAAACCTTAAAAACCCCTTAACAAACACATGTTGGGATTTTATTGTGGTATTATCTGGATTAAAACAAATATTTTTTGTAATTAATGGATCGCCTATATCTTAAACACGAAAGCCACAAATTCAAGTTAAATAAATTTAATATAAAAATTTAAAAAGGAATATATATAATTTTGATTGCCTTGACGAGCAGATTTAAAAAACGCAAATGTGTAGATATAGGGTGTTCCATTTTAAAAAAGCATAAGGTTGGTTTGCAACTCATGTGGCGAAACACCCTGTATAAAATTTCTTACTATCGCAGAAAACTGCATAAATACAACTTCTATCTAGTACGTTTTTTCTATCGCAAAAAATCAGAAAGTCACAGGGGTAGTGGGACACGGATAGGTACCGTATACATGTTTTACCCTATCGTCATCGTCAACCGTTCAAACTAGAGGTAGATAAACCAACTATAACCAGTTGAGCAAAGACCAATTTCCGCTCAAACATCAATCAGCTGACACAAACTGGTTTATTTGGGTGTTCAGGGGACTTTACATAGAGTTAAGTTCTGAAGTAAATTCTAAAATAAACCAAAACATACGGTATAGAATCAAACCTTACCAAAATATTAGGCTTACCTATAACACCAGACAATGTTTCCTAATATTTATCAGCGATATGAATATTAAATATTAGACAAAAAACCTCTCTGGCTGCCAGAATTATACTTTATTAGTTTGAAGTTGTCCGGACTTTGCAGGTGACAAACTCATAGACAACCTGACTATAAATAAGCCTTTGTTGCAATTTACATAAGAGGATATTTCTCCAATTACGAAGGTCTGGCAGTCCAAAATACGTTTGTTCCGCTTTATACAGGTCTGTGAACTCAAGCTGACACGTGAGAACCTCAGTCTAAGCGCCGACAATAAGCTGCTTATCGATCGCTGGCGCTTAGACTGAGGTTTTCGCGTGTCAGCTTATATTGCACGAACTGTAAATGTAAGGATTCATCAAGATAGGCGTGTCTTGGTTCACAGTACTAAACAAAAGTTTATTAGAGTCAGCTGTAAACTTCCAAAACGCGGAGAACTGTTCTTTCACAATAAACATTGTAAATAAACAATAATCTTTATTGTATTAGGTATTTTGTTTATCCTTGTCATAATAAATATTTTTTCATCTCCCTCCCCCGGAAGTACACTTTACATACTCGCCAACAGGCCCAAAAGCGAAAGTCAAACGTTCGAGTTGCCCTGTTATTTTGGTTGCTATATAGCTGCGAAAGTGGTTGCTAGGTACAAAAAGTATTGCTTAGAAACCCATACGCAGCAAAGACCTTAAAACCATTAATAAAATATACCTATGTAGCAACGCGAATCTTGCGTCAATTTTAATAGGTTTCACAACAATCGTTTTACAAACTGGTTTTGATCATAAAGAACACGAATTATACCAAAGAAAAATTAATAATATCAATGTTTCTTTGGCGTCAAATACGAGCCGCATAACAGAACAAATTTTACCAGGCACCTTACCGGTAGGGTGAGAGTACGCGATTAGTAATTCGTAGCCACCCTTATACATATAAATAGTATTAAGTAATAAAGAGATTAAATTGGAAATTGGAATAGTAATGCGTAGATCCAGGGTTCAAATCCCATACAAACCTTAAGAGGGGGTTGCCGAC
Source organism: Pseudeuparius sepicola (assembly GCA_963920635.1). Classification (NCBI taxonomy): domain Eukaryota; kingdom Metazoa; phylum Arthropoda; class Insecta; order Coleoptera; family Anthribidae; genus Pseudeuparius; species Pseudeuparius sepicola. The sequence continues at coordinate 48,286,894 of OY987299.1, read as the reverse complement.
AGCGAAAGTGACATTAGATTTCGTATTTTTTTTAAGTTGTATAGCATAAAATCTAATAACATTTTACCTGGCAAAAATTTAGTACAAACATCTCTGTCTTCATTTTAATCATAAGATCTTACAAGCAGTGTTTTGTTTTATAGGTTATGAAAATCTCGGGAAAAATAATAATTCCGGTGCATGTGCTTTTAAGATCTTATGATTAAAATTAAGACAGATATGTTTGTACTAAATTTTTGCCAGGTAAAATGTTATTAGATTTTATGCTATACAACTTAAAAAAATACGAAATCTAACGTCACTTTCGCTGTCGGCAACCCCCTCTTAACATTTTTTATTTATTTTTTATTATCGCTGCATTTTGCCTCTTATATTTATTACTGATTATTAAAGGGCGGAATATATGCAAATTGCATATATATGCATTTTTTGCATATTTTATTCAATTTCGCAAAACATTGCATATTTCTAGAAAAACTATATTTTTGTGCATATTTGCATGTTTTTCCTATACTTATTTATAGATATAAGATATAACCAAGATTATGAGAGCCCAGAGACAACTCGCAGTGTGTAGTGCATTGTCAAGAAATCCTGAAAAATGCGGATGTAGCTAACCAACTTGTTTTTATTAAAGTTAATTTTAGTTTATACCCAGAAGTAGAAATTTAGGTTTAAGCGAATCGGTTGATTTTGTTCAAATATTTTCCGCTAAATGTAGAAAGGTTCCCGGTGATGTAGGTATTAAAGTTAGAAAAAAATTAGATGCTCTACTGTAGAATAGAATGATGGGTTCAAATCTTTAATGGCAGTAAAGAGTATTTTTGATGGTAAATCATCCAACGAAGTTGCACCTTGGACGTCTACCTTACTACCCAAATTAAAATATTGTCTTATTACATCGGCAGATGTTGAGAGAAAGCTTTTCTATATATAAACATATTTTTACCGACAGAAGGCAAAGATTTTTTATAATTCTGCTTTAATATAGGTATTTTACGAGATATTTCATGTATTTGTTTTCCTTTCATTTTTCCTAAAATAAACCCTTTCTCTAAAATCAGTTTTGGTGTTTTTTTAAGGTATTTCTACATATATATAATATAAATGCATATTATTGCATATTTGGCCAAATAAATGCATATTATTGCATATTTTAAATAAAAATGATGCATATATATGCGCATATTTCGATTGAAATTAAATGCTTATATTCCGCCCTTTACTGATTATCATTTGATAACAAACGTTATTTTGAAGATCATTATTACTCACAATCTACTCCATATGAATTTAGAGCTTTATTCAAAGTACCTATAACCTGAAATTGTCGGTAGCAGGAAAAATGTAATACATTGCACGATGCGTAGGTAAGCTCTTTTTTTGGCCTCAGAGGTACTTTTAATGACCGAGGCAACGCTTCCGTTGCCTCGGTCTTTAAACAACCTCCTCGGCCAAAAAAGTGCATTTACGCATCTGGCAATGTAAATACTATTGTTAAATATTTTCTTTATTTTCAGCAAGATGGGAGAAAAAAACTTATTCCTAACTAATGCAAAAAGTGTCTTAACCTCACTATACTGACTCCGGTATGCGTCGTTCGGCCAACTGCAGTAGCGCTCGGAAAAGTACCACCACAGAAAATATACCACGTACCACATTCTTTCTGCACCTGCTATAAAAAAGTAACTGTTTCTACTATTTTCATCCTATCCGTATTTCCATCCCTGTTATCAAACATAGTAATAATTATAAGCAACTTTGATAATATTATTATTTCGTTTGACATAATAAATAAAAATGACATCGTTTTGATTGTTGATTTTTATTGCACTGACAAGTAATTTTAATTCCATTTCATTGCGTTATATTCCGAAAAGGTGTCGTAGAAATAAACATATTTAATGTGTTTGTTATTGTCTTGGGACTAATGGTGCCCGCTAAAATGCTTCTAAAATAAAGAAGTCCAGATAATTTACTTCGTTTTCCCTTGAACAACAACAAGCCTTGTTTCTGCAAGCAGATGCACAATGACTCGTCATAATATTCGCACACAACTGACAGGCCACGCACGGGAACGCCCGACCCGCAAGCCTTGTTGCCAGTTCTCAGTTTGAAAGCACGAGGATAAGGATTGGTGAATCCTGCCCTGGGTCGGGCGCAACCTCGATCCGCTTCTGCTGCAGGGGTCACACCCGGTGATATACGCGCGGCACGGCAATAACTTCGGTTTATAGGCGTGCCGCTAATTCGCGCCCTTTGGCGGCGGCGGCGGCGAGTGCCGCCCCCCCGAATAACTCCCGAGCTTGCGGGTTTTTGTTCCGCGCAATTTACTTTTAAACGATGGGTACATGAATGGCACTCAATGAGAAGAGGATCGCCTTATTAGTGCTTTTGCGTTCCGCACTCGGTATAGTAGCAGTAGGTATTTAGGTTGGATTTCTACCGAAGCGTCTAGATTGCTTTTTAGCAAATTTGATAAAAAAAATTTGGCATTGTACCTACCAACGCATCCAAAGCAAAACGACGTATAAGCGACATTTTAACCAAAAATGAAATATGGATGCCATCTGAAAAATCTAAGCACTATTTATCGATTGGTGGATTGTTTTAATCCCAAAATATTTTTTTAAGATTTAAGCATTTTAAGTTGCATACACTGAGAACAATCTGTCGTTTTGTCGCTCATTTCATGGGCGAGTCAAGTCAATTCATTTCTGTAATTTTCTGTATATTGTTGCCTGTAAATTGTAAACGAAAAAAAAAACCAGGAGTGTTAGGGGGCCATGACTGAGGTCCACCCCGTCCTATCTACTTGTTCTATAAAACACTTCTTTTAAATATTCCCGAAGCAAAATATAAAAGAAGGTGCTGGGGTTCCATCGTGCATATATTTGATTTCTCAACAAAAGAGGCAAGTCTTCGAGTAAGAAAGGCAACTCCTATTGCAAAACGTGCCTGTATGAGTGATCAGTAAGTCGACCAGGCTCAATAGGCAAAAATAAAGTACCCAATCAAACGATCCCCATACATTTAATGACAGCTAGTCTTGAAAAAGCTTTTTCTTGAAATCGGCAGTGAAGTGTATCAAAATCGTCATTTAAAAGCTCAGAAATCGGCACTGTACAATTTTTTCAATAAGTAGGCCTTGGCGAGATGTAAATATCAAACGTCAGACGCGCAGCCATCGCCCGTCAAAAGTGACCAAATATTCAAAACCTGAAATTGAGAAATTGTTACCTATAGCAGCGCAACCTTTCAGAATAAATATATGTAGGTTTAAATATTAATCTATTTTATATGGAGGCTGCACAACAGGCAGCAGTTTGCATTTTCTATCAGAAAGTGCCGTGTCTCATCATACTTGATCTAAAGTCTCTACAAGTTACAGAGGCAGTGGATCAAAACATTGGCCCCCACGTGTTCTATTGTCTTATTGGTCTGCCTGTCATAAAATGTCAAGTGTTTACGCGGCGAGCAGAATGCAGGGCCGGCTCTTCCCTCAGTCGAGTTTCCTGCATATTTTAGATCGGATCTCGAGCAGTATATTCTGTAAATGTATTTTGCTACTTAATTTAAGGAAATTTATAAAGATCCACGAAAGGTAAAAACACAATTATTTTTAGAACTTCTAAACGAATTAGTTCAGAATTACAAGCCACTGGGAATCTCATATTAGTCAGACCAGGTAATCGATGGCAATGCGGTCATGTGACTATGTTCATGTCGACTGTCGCTGTAACTTGGATAGACCTTAGGTAGAGCAATCGTCAAAGTCAAGCAACGCCGCGCGTAGTCGGTTCATCGACGGGTGATCCCTTATGATTATTTTTTCGTCTAACAAAAAAACCTTTTTTCCGATTTCAAAAAAAATATATGATATGCACCTCGGCACTGAAGTTCTCTTTATGACTCATGTGGTTTATTTGCTAAATTCCACATGAGTCATAAAAAGTTGAACTTCAGTGCATAAATATCATTTCTTGAAATCGGTAGTGAAGTGTCTCAAAATCGTAGCCTATTATTGTACGATTTTTTTAATAAGTAGGCCTTGGCGAGATGTAAACATCAACCGTCAGAGGCGGAGACATCGCCCGTAAAAGTGACCAAATATTCAAAACCCGGCTTTAACTTTTCGTACACATTGCGAAATTGTTACCTATAGCAGCGAAATCTTTTAATATAAATATTTTAGTAGGTTTGAATATCAATCTATTTTGTCATGGAGGCTGCACAACAGGCAGCAGTTTGGGGTTTCTGTTGGGAAGCGCCGTGCCTCGTCATACTTGACTTAGGTAGAGCGATCGTCAAAGTAAAGCAACGCCGCGCTCAGTCGGTTCATGGACGAGTGATACCATATGATTATTTTTTTGCATAATAAAGCATTTCTTAAGATTTCAAAAAAGATATAATATTATAATATGTACCTCGGCACTGAAGTTCTTTTTGTGAAAATTTTAAGGCCTGCCTTGGATGCTAAATTATATATTGTAATATTCTTGAGTTTTACTATAGTGCTATAGTCTTGTTGCCCAATAAAAATTTGTTTGACATTGCTAAACATAATGGGTAAGCTGACTTTTCTTATGTTCATAAAATGTTGGATCAAAACAAAACCGATTTATTTTTGTCTTGTTTCTGTCTAGTACCTAGACGTAGACGCCCGCAAACGCTTCGTTACCGATTTATAGGATGATAGAGTGTTGAAATTTCAAGATTTTTTTAGTATTTTCTTTATAGCTCCTGCAGTTTTTGAGATCTATATAGCTCAAATTTGAAATATGGGTTACGCTGTAAGGCATTGGGCATGCCAAATGGTTGTGGGAATCTACAGGGAGATATTATTCAAGGGTTATGCCCCTTTTTGCCCCACTGAACTTCTTTGTGATGAACCACTGGTATATTCCAAAATACAAAATGAATTTTCTGTTTAGTTTAGTGTTTTCGTATTTGCGACCGTTATCGAAAGAAAAAAAAAATAAAAAGAGATTTTCTGTAATTCGCTGAATTCATTATTTACAGAAAAACTATTCAAAATTACGATATCTTTCTAGAAATTTCAACATCCTGTATCTCAAATAGGAAGCCCTTAAGCCCATATAAACTTTTTTTTATAAAATCGACCCAGGTATCTTACTTTGAACTTTTGTGACATACTTACGTCTAAGATTATTAACTTTCCAGAAAGGCTTCTCCACTACAAGTCGCTTATCTCATTATCCTTTATTTCACCAACAGGGTATAAGAAGTGCATGCTCCTTAAGGGCATTTCAATTTGGGTCTAGAACACACTCTGTGTACCTATATGGTAAAGTATAGTAAAAAATCCTTCACTCAACGGTTTAATAATAGATCTGATCAAGAGACTATAAACTCTGAAATTTCTGCATTAGCCTCTTTTATACCATATAGAAACGGTTTAACAAATTAGGGAACCGTCCAAATCTGCACCAAAAGCGCCCATTGTTCGCGTGATATCTCGGGATGCGCCCGCGGGCCCACGCCTCGGAATTAAGTCCTAATGGCCGCACGGAGCCCGCGAACGCCCGACCGGCGGCATCCGGCCTGATTACAGGGCGCTGCTGTGCCAATGTGATGAATTAGTTGGCGGCCGCTTCTCATCTACGCCGCCGCGCCGTCCGCACGTCTCTTCTTGTCCGAAAACAATAAAAAAATATATAAATATAAAAAGGAAGAAGAACAGAAAATCACAGAACAAGATTTAAGGCTTCTTTGGTTCAACAACGCGACCTCATAGAACCAGTTTCCACCTTCACCAAAAAAACAGAAACGGGCTGTAAGGAAAAGAAAGTTTCATTATCAACTTCTAGATTTGTGACTGACACGTTAGTTTTGATTCTCCTTTGAGGCACTATAATTTTTGATAGAACTTACTATGTTTATAGAACTACTCCTGTTGCTTAGACTGCCGAAGACAGATTTTCTCCTTCCCAAGAAAGATTTTCTCCGGTTACCTCGACTTCCCAAGAAAGATTTTCTCCAGTTCCGTTAGCCTCGCAAGTAACTTTTTTTGCAAGGGCTTTTTTGGAAGCGGAAATATATTTCTTGAAAAAAAGAAGTGAAAATTTATTATACGTCGGTAAGAGTCACGATTCACCTATGGGAATATTCAGGGTAACGACAAACTCTTAACTTTGTATACTGGTCTTCCAAATAGTGCCATTTTTGAGGAACTATTTAATTTGATTAAGGATGAAAATTAAAGCAAAAGCAAGACATAAACACAAAACCTATAACAAGAACTAGACCACAAAAATAAAATTATATTGTGTGATTATTAATGTTAAAGAAATAGTTAAATGTTAAAAATTATTGTTCCTATAATACCAAGATAAATCTGTAAGTTGTTTTGATTATACTATAAGTGTCTTGTTGATGCTGAAATTTTCGCTAATTTGGGAAAGTTAGTTATAGCTAGTGTACTGTTTGAAGGATATTAAATAATTATTTGGCAGAATGGATCCCTATCTGAGAGACTTTCAACTTGACAGCGCTACTGCGAAATTTAAAACTGACCTTCAAATTTTCAACAAGCATATGGAAAAGAAAAATAAAACTCATTTTAAAGTTCTCTGTGTTAATATACGTAGCATAAACAAAAATTGCGATAAACTAAGATGTCTTTTATACGAAATTGTGGGGGATTTTGAAATTATTATACTTACTGAGACTAACATTGTTCAGGACTTAACGATATATAATTTAGAGGGTTATGTAACACTTTACAATGAGGGCAGTTTCAATAGATGCGATGGTGTTGTCGTTTTTGTAAGAGATGATTTAAATATTATTTCACATAGAAATACCTATATAGGTTCGGCTAAGAGTTTAGAATTAGAAATTACTAAAAGTCAAGAGAACTTACTTGTGACTTGTATATACAGTTCACCAAGCTCTGATGTAGATTTTAATGATGGATTATTTGGTTATTTAGAGAATAAATCTAACGCTAAAAATCATATCATTACAGGGGACATAAATATTGATATACTCTTAGAGTTTGATTTTGTTGAACAATACAAGAACACAATGAGTTATTTTGGTCTTAACTCATACATTGATACGTATACTCGACCACAGACGAAGACTTGTTTAGACCATTTTTTCGTGAAGTTAAATGAAAGATTTTGCAATGAAAAACCACAATCGTTTGTTATAGATTATACAATCACAGATCATTTTCCCATTACACTTATGTTTCAAATAAATACATGCATAAATCAACAATCTCAACCTGAAACAATTTTTAAAAAATATGTAAACTACCCCCAGCTTAAAAACGATTTAAACTGTGAGAATTGGAGCACTGTATATGAACAGAATGATGTACACAAGGCAACAAAATTATTTATTGAAATTCTAAATAATTATATTGAAAAAAATACAAAAACCTATAAGCAACATTCTAAAGTTAATTCAAAAAAGAAATGGATAACACCAGGAATCCTTAATATGATAAGTATAAAAATGATATGTATAAAGCAGTTATAAATAATCCTGATAACTTAGAATTAAAACAAAACTATAATCACTGTCGAAATATATTACAAAGAAAGATAAAGCAAGCAAAGCAAAAATATGCAGAAAAATTAATTACCAAAAATCAAAGCAAATCTAAGGCCTTATGGGATTGTATTAATGATATATGCGGCAGAACAAAAACAGAAACAAAACTAGAAAATATAAAGTTTAATAATGTAGTGATAACGGACAAAAAAGTAATTGCCAATTGTTTTAATACATTTTTAGTGAGATTGGTGGCCAAAAATATTAGGATGCCTGATGACTACCATGAAAATAGGGATATATTGGAACATAACATGTTCATGGCTCCCACTACAAATATAGAAGTAAGGGATGTAATAAGATCGCTCAAATCAGGGAAGTCACCTGGCTTTGACAATATAAGATCTGAGACTCTGAAACGAATTGCAGAAGAAATATCCAATCCGATGTCACCTTATAAATATGTGTATTGATATGGGAGCTTTCCCCGATGTTCTTAAATTAGGTATAATTAAACCATTACAGGTGGCTCTAAACAAGACATTAATAACTTTAGACCAATCTCCTTAATTTCAAACATTTCCAAGATTCTTGAAAAAATCTTTAAAAAAAGAATTGTAAACTTTTTAAAGAGATTTAATGTGATTTCAGAGAGCCAATAAGGTTTTGTCGAGGGAAGATCGACGGAAGATGCCATACTACAGTTAACGTCTTTCATATACGATGCCTTGGATAGGACCATTCCTGTACTTGGCATTTTTGTTGATCTCTCTAAAGCTTTCGATACGGTTTGTCATCGGAGACTATTGGACAGACTGGAGTTATATGGTGTTAGAGGTACAGCCGGAGCTCTTATTCGGAGTTACTTGACTGATCGGAGACAGATTGTGTCGATTGGGGGGGGGGGGGGGGGAGAAGCGAAAGCTGCGCTGTTAGCTGTGGTGTTCCACAGGGGACAGTTCTGGGACCGCCACTATTTACGTTGTATGTGAACGATCTTCTAAAATTAGACACCAAGGGTAGAGTCATATCCTTTGCCGATGACACTGTGATTCTCTATACCTCTGACACATGGCAAAATTTAAAAGAAACCGCAGAAAAGGAGTTTAAAGATATTGTTAAATGGCTCCAGTATAACAAACTGACACTAAATATAGAAAAAACCCAATATCTGACCTTTACTTCATATGCTAATAACTTACCTAAAATGGGCCCTCTGGTGATTAATCACAGCATAAAAATTCCAGAAGATGAAAATGTTAAATATCATGTTAGACAGTCACTTGTGCTGGAACCTGCAAATTAGATAAGGATCTGGCTCGGACGAGACCCTTGCCATGTTATCGGGCCTTAGGTGACATTGATGTTGTTGGATGATCCTGCACTCCCCATGAATTTCCTGACGGTTCGGGCTGTCGCAAGTAGTACCGCTCTCTGCATGGACCTGTAAAGACTATCAGTTAGACCCAGCTCCTTGATGTTTCTCAGCAAACTTTTTGGTATAACACCAGTTGTTGACATGATGATTGGAATCGTCTGGACGTTCTCCATTTCCCATTGCCTTCTAATTCGTTCTTCTAAATCTCTGTACTTCGCGATCTTCTCGACTTGCTTCACACGCAGGTTGTTGTTGTTCGGGATGGCCACATCAATCAGAGTTGTCTGCCTAGAAATTTTATCAACTATTATAAGGTCCGGTCTGTTATGGGCAACTCGTTGATCTGTCAGAACTGTACGATCCCAGTACATCTTGTAGTTGCTGTTCTCAAGAACAGGCTCAGGTGTGTAGTTGTAATATGGGAGCCTCTCTGCCTGCACAAGCAGCAGCTTTTCCGCCAGTTTCTGGTGCAAGATCTTGGCAACCGAATCGTGTCGTTCCTTATATTCCGTTGATGCGAACATCTGACATCCTCCTGTTATGTGCTGGATTGTTTCTGAAGTTGGGCACCCGTATCTGCATCTGTCATCCACTACCGATGCATCTCCTACAATGAATTTTAGGTAGTTGCGAGTTGGTATAACCTGATCTTGTATGGCCAGTAGGAAGCCTTCCGTCTCGGGGAACATTCGTCCCGAGGTCAGCCAATAGTTCGACGCTAACTTGTCGACATGTTCCTGGTTAACCTCATTAGGATGCCTCCCGTGCAGCGGCTTCCCCAACCACCTCTGTAGTTTATCGTTGTCGGTTCGGTGGTGATTTTGACGCTCGTGTTCCGTCAGACGTAGCGGTGTTGAGACGTCTGCTCCGCATATAGCCCTATGTAGTGTGGAGCTGTTGGCCTGCCTGTGGAAATAATTACGCAGATTTAATATTTGTTGGTCCAATTACGTGCTGAGATCTGCCAATCCTCTTCCTCCTAGTTGACGTGGCAGAGTTGTTCTTTCTACGGCGCTACGGGGATGATGTTTATGAGCTTTTGTCAGTAGTGTCCTAACTTTTCGTTGCAGGTTGTTCATGTCCGTGTTGGTCCAATTCACTATTCCGAACGAATAGCTGAGTACAGAGCACGCATACGTGTTCAGGGCCTTAAACAAATTCCTGCTGTTAAGATCAGTTCGCACTACTTGTCTTACTCTCTTGATGAATTCATTCGTTAAATCAGTCTTCATTGTTCGATGGTCTATCCTTTGAGCTTGTTTCATCCCGAGATACTTGTATGTATCTCCCTTGCTCATTGCTTCGATCTCCTGGCCATCCTGCATCTCGTGTGCGCTTTGTTCGAGCTTTCCCCGGATGATATTAAGGGTGCGGCACTTGTCCAGTCCAAACAGCATTCCGATGTCCCTGGAGAACTCCTCTACAATTTTAAGCATTTGCGTTAGTTGGTTTTTGGTTGCTGCGATCAGTTTTAAATCATCCATATATAATAGGTGATTCAACTTGATCGCTTCTGCGTTGTTGCTTTTGATACCGAAGCCATATTTTGTAGAGTTCAACCGATGTGATAGAGGGTTCATCGCCATGCAGAACCACAGTGGACTGAGTGAATCTCCTTGGAAAATCCCTCTTCGGATGTTGATTGTGTCGGTCTCGATGTTACTGTCTGCGGTTCTGAGTTGTATCTTAGTGCGCCAGGTTGTCATAACGTGTTCTAAAAAGGAAACTGTATGATGATATATTTTATACAGCTTTAAGATACCTGTGAGCCAGTCGTGAGGTACGGAATCAAATGCTTTTTTGTAGTCCACATAAGCCATGTGGAGGTTTCGTTGCTTGGAATGAGCCTGGTTGCAGATGACAGAGTCTATGATGAGTTGCTCTTTGCATCCCATTGCGCCCTTCGAGCAGCCCTTCTGCTGCATTGCAATGATGTTGTTCCGCTCGCAGTGAGCATATATTCGCTGCGTAAGGCAAGATGTGATTATCTTGTACAGCGTAGGCAAGCAGGTTATTGGGCGGTACTTGGCAGGGTTATCCGTATTCCGCTGGTCTTTTGGTAACAGGTAGGTTGCACCCTGTGTAAGAAACAATGGCATTTTCAGAGGATCGAGCAAGACTTCATTAATTAAGGTAGTTATCTGTTCATGCGTGCACCACAACTTCTTAATCCAATAGTTTTGGAGATGATCTGGACCTGGTGCCTTCCAGTTGTGGGAATTCTTGATGACATCGGAGACCTCAGCGGTTGTGAATTGCTCGTGTTGCATCTGGCTATAGTTCCGGCCCATCTCGCGTTCTTCGCTGATCCAGCTTGCACTGACATTGTATGGACCTGGTGTGGCAAGTTGATTTCTCCAGAAACCGTCGACCTGTTCTCTGCTAGGGTAACTCGCATTTGTGGCATCGGCGCTAGAATTAAAAGCACGGTAGAAACCCTTTTCTGATCGTTCAAAGAGTTTGTTGTCTCGTTTCCTGTTGTTACTAGCCTCGATCTTCCGATTTAGTCGCATTTCCCATTGAGCCATTCGTGGTTCTGGTCTTGCACGATTCAACTCTTGGGCCGTTCGGATCTTGGCACCCATTACAGTGGTGACTGCCGTTGCGGCACAGTAGATTAACATGTGCATACGTTCTAATGTTGGTGTCACTGAAACATAGTTTGGTAAAATTCGTGTGTTCATAAGATCGAGCACGATCGCAAGTTTCCTGGAAGAATTTAATCTTGGTAGCGGTGGCCTGCTCAGTGGGTCTGTGCCTTCGTATCGCAATACTGCCTGTCTCATATGTGCGCATATGTGCGTTTAAGCCTTCAAAATGTTCTTCGTTAACCGATTCCAGACTCTCGGTTGTTGGTTCTACCGTTTCGGCTTCTAGTTGTTTTCCAGGCGCTTGAAGTTCCTCATTGTTGTTGTTGTCATCTATGTCTATGTGTTCGCCGTGGATCTCTAGCTCAACTTCCCGTTTGATATCGTTAAGTCGCGTTTCTGGAATTCGGTTATTTCTTAGAATAGTTCGATACTGATCTGACACTCTTTGTTCAGACACTTGCATGTGTGGAAACTCCCTGCAGAACTCGGCATGCAGTTGTTGTCGGTAGCCGATCATCTCTTGTCCTAAGTTTGTCACCCTGTAAAAAATACGCATAATCGATTCATTCATGGACACAGTCCATTTCATGCGTCGTCGTTGTAATCCCGCCTCTGTGAACGCTGGCTGAAGTTCCCGCGCAGCACCTTCGGTGGGTGGAACCCTAGTTCTCGTTTGGCTCCCATGTTGTAGATGTTCGTGTTGTTGTTGGGCTGTAGCTGTTTGTGCAACAGGGGCCCGCCTCATCAGCGCCCTGTCACCGACGTCCCGCTCGCTGTCATGTCCAGCGCCGGCTCCAGACATGCCCTGGCGATCCCCAGGCAGCGGCCCTATGACAAAACTCCTATTAATCTCCATTCCATGGGTTTCTCCCGTAACGTGGGAGTGACGGCCCTCGGTCGCCTTTTACGACTCGCGGAGCCACGATAGGAGTATTCTAACCCGCTACCCATACGGGTCAACTAGGATAACGCGGGATCGTTACACCCGAGGATCTGCCCCTCTCACAGGTCAAACCCCTCCTTGCGTTAACTGGGAAACACGGGATCGTTACACCCGAAGATCCGCCTCTCTCACAGGCTAGACCCATCCCTATTATTATTATTATTATTATTATTATGTAGAGATTCATTATATTATTTAGGAAGGTAGAAAAAATACAGAAAATTTATCAGCTAATGCTGTTATTAACATTAATGAAGAAGCTACGATTAAATACGCCTCACCTATATTTAGCACAGAGATTTGCAATCTCACAAGTTTCAGGTTTATTTATATAGGGATCGTCAAAAAGTTATTAAAAAAAAACAATTTCTTTTTAGAAATTTGAGGGAGACTTTTATCACGGAATGTTACTAATGACTATACAGGGAGTATAAAAAAATAGTCAGTTCTTATTTCTATTTTCCGGTTTGACTGGAAGTGAGTATTTGACAATTATTATGATATATATATATTTTTAAATCTGGACATTTTAACGGAAAATTTGATTTTTTTATATCTTTATTTCGTCGCAAAAAACCCAAAAGGAAAAATCTGATTCTTTTTGTGTAGATCAATCTCAATCAGATATTTTTGAGGGACGCATAAGAGATGTATGAGTATAGGGTATACCTACAATTTTTTGGAAAAGGATATTTTTTAAATAACTTTTTAACACCTCTCTGTATATTAAATCAGACATCATATTCAAATTCCTCGAAGGTTTATCACAAGTTTAGTTTTTGGACCATCAATTTATCTTAAGAATTACCTACCAAGAAAATCGGATTTATCATGTTAACCGGGCACCCCTGTATGTATCTCACAGAGGGCGCCACTTGCAGTATTTTTGGATTGTGCTTTTACTTGTAACTGTTTGATGTTGTTTGTTTTAGATATTTCACCACTCATTTGACATTTTTACAAATTTAGTTTATAAGATAAGGCACTCTAAATAAATGGAGTGTGGCGCGTAGGCGTTTATAAGCCTGCCTCGGTTTCAAGTTAGTGGCGCTCCGAGGTCGGTACTTTTTTTAGTATCTATTGCTTTCGGCAAAGCATTAGTAGTGGGAGTAAAGCTCCACCTATAGCACCCCCTTGCCTCCCACGCCCGATATTCAAGTTATAAGAGCCAAACCGTACTCGTTTTCGAACCTACGTCCACATGTACTTTTTTGTTCAAAATGAGATATTGTACAATAACTTTTATTTTTATGGCATTTGCAATTTTATTGGGACACTTTGTATATTTTTAGTAGTTGGCTGGAGGCTGGAGAGCTTTAGACATTTATTAGCATTCTTCATGAAAACCGTAAAAATTGGTAGATTACTGGGTCATCCTTAATAATCGACTTGAGGTTGGGGCGCCTAATCTTTCTAGGTAAAGGTCTATAATTTCGATTAAACTGCTCATAAATTACATGCCACTAGATAATAAGGAAACCACATGTTGAATATTTTAAGAAGAAAATTTCATATCAATTAGTACACAAACGTCAAACGCTTAGTTTTCAAAAGACACGGCGTTACACTTGAGACATCTATTCATTTCTTGTATCCCTCCAAACCTAGAGCATTGTGGTCTCTGTTTATCATAATTAATGTTAAACAATTACATACGTTGTATTTTATAGCCCATTTAAAAAATTCATTTTGATTTGATTTTTTTCTTTAAAAATGAACAATTATTATTCAAAAATATAAATTAGACTCGAAGTCATAAGAGTTATGAAGATTTCGCTCTTTTTTGTTGACACGAATTTTGATAAAAGCAAGAAGTCTTGGAAAAATCGTGATCTGTAATAATATACACTGTGTCCCGGATAAGAATGTACAGCATGGGGACATTGCAAACGGTGGCAGATAGGGCAACGGTTAAATGGGGAAAAAGTTGCGCAATTTTGAGGTCAATAAAATGGCACAAACAGATTTCTAATATCTTTTTTCATTTTTGAGTTATTTTGAAAAAAGTAAAATTTTGCGTTTTCGATTTTATTTTTTTCTGAAGTTGTTTTCACAGATAGAGAAAAAAGAAAAACACTTTCTTATGGCACTTTTTAACGGGCCTTAAGATGGCGTTTTTAGATTTGTTCTACAACGTTCCGTTTTTGAGAAACCATCTTCAACTTTATTTTTTTAAATACGGACCTGGATTTTTTTTGTAGATTTTGAAAGCACTTTTCATTGCAAATACCATGATGTATGACACGAAATATTTTTAAAATGTTTTGAGACAATTATACTGAAAATTCCTTTTTTTTTCATTCATTTTTGTCTAATGCGGCCCTGTATTTAATAATAAGGAGTCTAAATATTAATCAGTATTGACAACAATTTAACTTACAGTTTATTTTTACTTCGAAAACTAAATATTTTTAAATTGTACGGCCCTGCGTCTGGTAAAGTGTTTTCCTCTGTTGTTGTACAGCAAACAGTGTCGCATTGTGTTTTGGAGTAAATTCTTCGCTTTTCCTAATTGCGAGAAGAAAGCTTTAAGCCAACGTAATCGATAACTTTTGCCATTTATTAATTGCAAAAATACATTCGTTCGGCCTCTACACTATTTCTGTGACACAAGATATAACATGCTGACATGTTAAATTTGTCGTCATTTGAAAAAGCACCCTCCATTTGTAATGAAATAAATTGTTAACTAAATGATACAGTGGAAGTTATGACAAATGACAATGGATTGGTTTCGTTGTTTCATGTATGTGCCGTCCTTTTTTTAGTTCTCCAATTGAAAGATAAGTTGTAAGTTAAATTGTTGACAATACTGATTAATATTTAGACTTCTTATTATTAAATACAGGGCCGCATTAGAAAAAAAATAATGGAAAAAAGGAATTTTCAGTATAATTGTCTCAAAATATTTCTTGTCATACATCATGGTATTTGCAATGAAAAGTGCTTTCAAAATCTGCAAAAAAATCCAGGTCCGTATTTAAAAAAAATAAGTTGAAGATGGTTTCTCAAAAACGAAACGTTGCAGAACAAATCTAGAAACGCCATCTTAAGGCCCGTTAAAAAGTGCCACAAGAAAGTGCTTTTCTTTTTTCTCTATCTGTGATAGCAACTTCAGAAAAAAATAAAATCGAAAACGCAACATTTTACTTTTTTGAAAATAACTCAAAAACGAAAAAAGATATTAGAAATCTGTTTGTGCCATTTTATTGACCTCGAAATTGCGCAACTTTTTCCTCATTTAACCGTTGCCCTATATATCTCTCACCGTTTGCAATATCCCCATGCTGTTCATTCTTATCCGGGACACAGTGTATATTTCTGTAAAACTTTAATAAGAGAAATAATTAATGTAGATGACGAAAATATTGATTTCTAAAAACTGAGCATAAATAATAAAGGGTTAGTTTTTGTCCACATATACAGTGCCCGCCAAAAAGTCTGCACCATATGGGAAAAATTTTTAGTAAATAACTTACGGAAAATTTGTTTGCGGCATCAGGTTTTGCTTGCTCTAGAACCAAAATTGACATAATCAAATGTTGTGACGTAGTCTTTTTTATATGTCAAATTTGACATTAATGAAAAAAATGTCCGAAAAATGGGCTTATTTAACCAAATTTTGAAAAAGGTCATAAGAAAAATGTGTTTCTTTCACAATTTTATACCCCTGTGCAAAATTTCAAGAGCCTACTACGATTTTCATATTTTGCCCTTTGTTGCCCTTTTCCGTATTTGTTAATCCATAAAAGTCGATCCTATGTAATTTAAAACACTCATTGACTGAATACATACTGCACAATACTTTTGTGTTTGCAAAAAAAAATAAAATGAAAGCTTGTTGAAGAAGCACGCTTTGTGCAAAACTGAACTCATTTTTACAGATAAATACATAAATTCGATTTACAAACTTATTTCTATAGTAAATGGTTGTAAAAACACACAAATATTTCTGTCATGCTGATCTGATCAGAAATATCTAGAAAATTTAAAATATTATGTCCAATAATATCCAACAAAGGGCAAAATATGAAAATCGTAGTAGACTCTTGAAATTTTGCATAGGGGTATAAAATTGCGAAAGAAACATATTTTTCTCATGACTTTTTTCGAAATTCGGTGAAATAAGTCCATTTTTCAGACATTTTTTTCATAAATGTCAAATTTGACATATAAAAGAGACTACGTCACAACATTTAATTATGTCAGTTTTGGTTCTAGAGCAAGCAAAACCTGATGCGGCAAACAAATTTTCCGTAAGTTATTTACTAAAAATTTTTCCCATATGGTGCAGACTTTTTGGCGGGCACTGTATAGGTATTGAAATCCACAGACATCAAAATAACTTTAACAGAAAGGGTCTTCGACTTAAGAGGTATTTCGAATTGAATGTCATGGAAACATTAAAATAAAATTATCAACGATATAAAGGAATAGATGACTCACTCTAATACAAAAAAAATCGGTTTTATTTTGCATCTACATTAGCAGGTCGGGGGGGACAAAGACGAGGTAATTTGTTTACATTGGCATTTCTTAAATTCAGTCTTTCCTATTTTGTAATGCATAATAAATAGTTTTTTGATAGAGTTGTATATCGTATACTATATATGCTTTGAGAAACTTATATTTACAAAATATCCTAAATCGTATAAACTGGAAAACTTGAATGCGCCAACAATAACGTCTTTCCAATATCATGAAACAAAACAAGTTGCGTTTGGTAATGTATCTATACCTATATATCGTTGAAAATTATTATTAACATACAAAAAAGAAATACCTACCTATAACAACAAAAGAATAACTCTGTCAATAATTAAAAAATAAATCATCGACTCGCCGCACCACGGCCCTGCAGCGTTGCGCCAACTTGTCTCCGCAAGTTTTGTACGTAATAAATAATGCAAGATTCTTGGTAGCAAAACTCTTGCAAGCAAGAGTTTTGGGATGACTTCACGATACAAAAATTCAAGAAAAAGTAGTTGCGAGAAGTCTTGCTTGCAAGACTAAATTTTTACAGCAAGGGTCGGGCAAAACAAGAAATTTTATATTTTTTCTATATTTTATGAAAATGAAGGGTTTATTGTGGACCTATACAGGATGATTTTTTTAGGTCTACCACCGCGATTTTCTCGATCATTTTGCGGCCTACAAAAAAAAACGTAAGAAACAAAAATGTGGCAATTTTGGACAGCTAAGTGGTGCTGCAAAAGAAATCAGCATCCATGGCCAACTTGTCGCGCAATATTAAAAAAACCTCAAATTGAGCAAAAATTATTAATGGCCGCGGAATGTTTATTTTAAGAGACAGAGGAAAACTTTTATATTGAAAATTGATGGCACTGAGAAGCTTTATCCACCAACGTAGTCAGATAGTTTCAGCAAATTACACAGGGTCTTCGGCTCTCTTGAGGCTATGGATTTTTTTTGTTTATTTCTTATTAAGCGATTTTCTCGCTTATTTTGGGCCGCACAGAAAATATGTAAGAAAACAAAATATGACAATTTTGGTCAGAGAGGCGACATTAAAAAAGGAATGGGCCTCCATACCCAACTTTTCGCGGTGTACTAAAAAAATCTAAAATCGACAAAAATTTTCATGGTCTCAAGAGAGCCGAAGACTCTGTGTAATTTGCTGAAACTATCTGAGCACCTGGGTGGATAAAGCTTCTCAGTGCCATCAATTTTCAATATAAAAGTTTTCCCGTCTCTTAAAATAAACATTCCACGGCCATTAATAGTTTTGCTCCATTTGAGGTTTTTTTAATATTGCGCGACAAGTTGGCCATGGATGCCGTTTTTTTTTGCAACACCACTTGGCTGTCCAAAATTGCCACATTTTTGTTTCTTACGTTTTTTTTGTAGGCCGCAAAATGAGCGAGAAAATCGCGGTGGTAGACCTAAAAAAATCATCCTGTATACCCCGATTACTGTAAGAAGTCCGGATTTTGTCAGATGACATTCTCCACAAAATCCCTAGGAGTTTTCTATTAACCATGGGTATAACATTGGTATATGTGTCTCAACCAGTTAATGACTTCACTCATTGATTTATGATGTGAAAAGTTACCCAATTTATACGAAAAAAAGAACATAACAAAATAAAAACCCTATTGCAATCACGATCATACCGCTATAGCGGTATGATCGTGATAAAATAACTATGACTACTCATTTTAATAATAATTTCAAACGTCAGGGAAACACTTTTCATTTTGGTATTTTGGTATAATCAGTTGCTTTTGGCAGCGTCTATGTGCGGACTCAGGCAAATTTGGCTTCCGTGTGTCAAAGTGACAGTGAAGATTTTCCAGATCGTTCAAACTGGTTTTACCGTTATCTGTGTTGTTCTTGCTCTTGTTTCTTTTCGTGTTAGTAGTTATTCATTGTGCAAATGGGCTCGTTACTGACCTGAACTTATTACCCGGTTGCATTTTTTGCTGCATTGATGCCAACTTAGGATGGCGAAATTATCAATTGACAGTCCCAGTAATAATTTGACTATATCAATACGAAAAAATATAGTGCTATCATTGAGTAAAGGAATAATTTATTCCTTTACTCAATGGTGCTATTCATAAATTGCACTATTGCTATGTATCAGGTTTGCATTATATCGGAAAAAGTTATTAAAGATATACTCGGATCTCGATATATTTTCCCACAAATAACCTAAGACACTTATTACTGATTAGGTATAGAACAACTCTTACGCCTGGCGTAAACAAGAGCACGTGTGTTGAGATATTCGCCAGAGCCGCACATTTCTTTAATTTTAGTTTTATAATTATTATTGTTTACATCAACATATTTCGGAAACAAATTATTGTCTTAATCGAAGTGGTTCAAAACATCGATAACATTATTTGTGGCAGTGTCTAAATAGCTGAAAACAACAAGATAAAACCCGCTTAAATACCTACGCTTTTGCGATCGAGTACGTTCCTGTTGCCAAGCGCGCTGATATTTATGGCCTATTGACCAATCGCCTTGTTTCGCGGAACGTCATCGAACACGTGCTTTCATTTCAGGCGTATAAGAATTGCTCGATTTAAATATAAATCATAACATTTCAAATACATTTAATTAAAAATTTTAAAAATAGCATAATTGGTGTAAATACTCTTCAATTTCAAGTCAAGTTCATTCCCTGGACCATTGTTGCAATATTTTGTATATAAAACACAATCATATTTTGGAATTCAGTGAAACAAAAATGATGAAGTAAAGTTTTGTATTGAATTTTAATTTTAATTTCAACTCCAGGAATAATAAGAGAGAAAAAACGAATATCCTGACATATTTTTAAAAATTGACATTGGGGCACAATAATACAATACATTTTCTTAATATCTTTTCCGATTTTTCCAAGGCAAACCCGATTTTTCCCAATTTTTAATTTTAAATATCTTTAGGCACAATATCTAGTGTACAGAAAACATACGCAACATACCTCGAAATCAGTTTTTCAAAAATATAATAATATAATTTTTTTCCATTTGGTGTAAACTTTATGAATAGCACTGTATATTTACAACTGATTCACCCTGTAAATATTCACTAATATTTTATACCGTTTTCATAATCTTAAATGAAGACTAAATCTACCGTACCTACTACCTAATGTAATTACCATGGCAAAATGTGAACCACGTAATTTACTTAGTTGGACAAATATTAATAAACCATATAAACATTTCGTTTGTTCAACGAACTTTTTTTATGATTACGTACTTTTTTCATTCAGTGCACTTAGTTATAAAAATAGTGATTCTCAAAGCGAATTAATATAGGTACTTATTGCAAATTATAATCCCATAATTTTAAGAATAAGATTAAGGTACGTTTCCACACAAGCAACATTGAAGAACCTTGTGCTTCATTGTCTTTCTTTTTGTTGCTATGAATTAGAAATTTCCGGCAACGTACATGAACTTTTTGTTTGCACCTGGCAACTAAAATTATTTTTAAAAGTGACATGTTGCTGCCCTGTAGCAACATTCGATGTTTCAATCATGTATGTAAACAGGTTGCGTCAACATGAAGGAATCTTTCGTGCCCTTGGAGAATTGCGCATTTTTTATTTAACTTCTTCTACATCTGCTCCCATATTTTCCGCCGGTTTTCTATTTATATATATATATATATTTGAATCCCATAAAGCACAAAGTGAAACCTCAAGTTTTGATAGACAGCGTCCCACCAGCTTCTTTCATGTGTGTCAGACCTTTTTAAGCTTTCATGCAAGATTGTTGTATTTTAAAACGAATAGTTAAGATTCGAGTACATTTCAGTGTGTTTCCTTCTAAAAGACTATATCAGAAGTGGTCGTGACCCGGCTAAAAAAGTTTTTTTAGTTGTTGTTTTAGGTGTCAGTAATATTTTTAGATCATTTTTCATCATTTGCATCAATGCCGAGAGACATAAAAGACGTCGCAAAAGTAGTAGCAGCAGTACTAGCGAAAGTTCCAGTAGTTCATCTTCCACAAGTAAGAAAAGAATAACTAAGAGAAAGTAAAAAAAAAGCTATACGCCGCCTTCCGTTAGTTTGGTGAGTACTCCTACCCTTTCTTCGCCTAAACCGTTTGTTAATCATGTTCGAACTATGGAAAGCGTTAGTTTTATCCCGGAATTTGATCCATTAGTTTGTCAAGTAGACCAATGGCTTGAAATAATTGACCATAATTCGAAGAATTATTCCTGGACTGATAGTTTTACAGTTTATCAAGCGTTAGGAAAATTACAAGGGACAGCTCGAACTTGGTATACCAGTTTTATTGAAACTGAACCTGGGTGGTCCCAGTTTGATTGGAATCACTGGAAAACTATTTTACGATGCACTTTCCACTGTTCACATATAACATTTTTATGGATATTGCAACCCATACACCAAAAATAGGTTCATCATTATATGAATTTCACTTTGCTCACTTGGCAAAAATCAATAAATTGCGAGTAAACATTTCAGATTCAGATAAAGTTTCCTTAATTATTGGAGCAATAAATGATGAGACTATCTCTTCAGCCGTAGAAGCTGTCGGTATATATGACCCTAATCATTTGGCAGCTTATTTACGAAATAAGTTTTACAAACAAAATACTACATCAAATTCAAACGTCTTTCATTCTGCTAATAATGTCCCCGGTTCTTCAAATATTGCGATGCCAGCCATGCCTCTTAACACTCGTATTGGTAAAAATAACAAACAATGTACTTGTTGCGGCAGTTCCGGCCATGATAAATATTCGTGTAGGCATCGAAAGAAAACGTGTAACTTCGGTAAATATACGGGCCACATCGAACGAAACTGCTTAAAGAAGCAATCTTCATAACGAACTGCCATGAATAGAAAACCTTCCACAAAATCTCTAGTTACCATTTGCATAAAGACAACAAACAAAAAATTGAGTCTGTCAAAAGAATCAAATTGAATAATAACGCAAACAAGTTTAATAAAATTGTTTGTGTCAACAACGAAGAATTTCAAGCTTTTATTGATTGCGGAAGCGATTGTTCATTGATTTCAAAATCATTAGCGCTTCGTTTTGGTTTGGAAATAAAACGCCTTCCTAATAAAATTAAACTTTGTGACTTTATGGATATCTCCGCCGTCATTGACGAATATGTTGAAGCAAAGGTCACAATCGACTCTGTAATATTACCAATAACATTATATGTTTTTGACGCTGAATGGAAGACTCAATTGTTAATTGGAAGAAATTTTACAGAAAATGAAAATATTGCCTATTATAGAATTGATAATAGTTTCAGTTTCGTGTATAGGGAAGATTTTTTTCAACAATGTCGTAACACGTAATTTAACACAAGATACAAGATCAGCTTTACAGTGTATTTTAACCAAACATATATGCTTTTCCCAATCTATGAAAGATTTAAAGAAAACTCACTCTGTTACAATGAGAATTGAAATTACATCCACAACCTTAGTAAAGAATCGCGCCTATAGAGTACCTGAGGCCGATAAAACAATTTTTAGAGAAACTATAAAAGAAATTATGGAATCGCAAATACTTAATTCGAAAAAGGAACTCCTCTTATGCATCACCTTCATTTTTGATCGCAAAGAAAGACGGTCAAAAACGTTTGGTAGTTGACTATCGGCAAATTAATAAAGTAACAAGACAATATGTGCACCTGCTCAATACTCCATCTGCGACTTAGTTTTGACTAAGTTTCCCAGCAAACATAACAACGAAAGTAAAACGCTGTTAGAAAGGTATAGAGGACCTTTTAAAATCGCTGAAGTCCTTATAAATGATAGATACAGAGTAAAGGAGGATATTCACTCTACAAGAAAAAGACGCCCGTACGAAGCAGTCGTCGGCGTCGAACCACATTTCAAAAACCATAAGTAAGTAGGTCTAATGGTGACGTATCTGACGTTCACATTAGTAGATTACTTTGTGCGTGTCTGACGTACATTATTATAATCATTTATTGTTTCTTGTTTGGTGACGTATCTGACGTTCACATTAGTAGATTACTTTGTGCTTATCTGACGTACATCATTATAATCATTTATTTATTGTTTATTGTTGGGTTGAAGTATCTGACGTTCACAAAATTGGTGACGTATCTGACGCTCACAAAACTTGTAACGTATCTGACGTTAGCACTAATTTAATTATTTTGGTGACGTATCTGACGCTCACAAAGCTAGTAACGTATTTGACGTACACAAATTGATGGTGATGTATTTACCGTCCGCTATGTATTAGCCCTTGGCTAATCTAATCTATTGAAGTGTCTGATTTCAATACATTATGTAAGGACACAAAAGAAACAAATTTTGTTTCCCCTCAGTTACTGGACACACGAAGAGCGAGACGCTGTTCTACAGGAGTTGACGATCGAGGACGATCCGTTTGTCAGGATGGTCGAATGCTGTCTATGTCTATACTGTACCCCCACCAGCTTCTTTCATGCGTGTCAGACCTTTTTAAGCTTTCATGCAAGATTGTTGTATTTTAAAACGAATAGTTAAGATTCGAGTACATTTCAGTGTGTTTCCTTCTAAAAGACTATAATAGGTATCAGCCCTGCTTGGTTTGAAACTACCTAATTTGTGACATAATTTTAGTTTCGAAAAATCACGTATGCGTTGGAAATTATGAAGAAACTAATTTTCCACATCAGTAAATTGTCCTTTTTGTATGTTTTACGACAAAATGTTATTAAGGATACTTGTTCGAGATCCAGCAAAAGTTGTTCAATGTTGCTCAAGTGGAAACATGACACGTAGTATGTTCATTATACTGAATGGAACAAGCCATGAACCTGTTGCATAATCCGCTCGCGATTTTGTTTTATAAGTGGTTTGTTATTGAACTTAATTGCCCTGTCATCATTTTTGCGGATTGGTTGGTGGTTATAATAGTAATATGGCCGCCTGCCTCACAGAACCCCGCTACTGCTGCCTGCCACTTCGAATAAAAAACCGACGGACAGTACAAATAATTGAACACTTATAAATCATGTAGATACCGGATCCTGGAGCGACAAACTCGAGAATGTGCTTCGATTTTTTGTGGGGACATTAAAATTTGATTTATTCGTCATTGTTCGGGCTGACAAATCAATAATAAAACCCGTCCTATGTAATAGTTGTTTCAATATCTACACGGGGGAGTTAATTTTCGAATTTCAATAAAAATCTTATTGCACGACATAAAAATTTACAACCAATAAAAAGTCCGTTTCGGAATTGACCCGTCGTAAAAGATTGGAAATCTTATTCTTCCAACTGACAGGAATTGGTATAGTAGGTGATTTAATGGCTCCACGCAGAGAGACGTGCTGGCATGAAGAATTTTAAGCAAAATAATTTTGATATCTATAGCTACCTACCATAATAAGTGTACCAATAATTGAAAAGAAAAATTGGATGGCAGGTGGCAGAGCTTTCAAGACATTATTTGTCGTACATAACATATGGACATATGGGTACAGCCAAACATGAGAGTGGTATTCTATCTGTATATAATACACTCGTAGTATGCCCTTTTGAAAATACATATATTGGATTTTGATTTTCCGTAATCAATTTTTCAGAATAGAAAACTAGAGTTTGGGATTAGGATTTTTCTAAATGAATTTTACCATTGAACCGTCGCCAGAAGCCAGAAGTCGGCTTTTAGCTCTTACCTCTTACTATAGAGTCTCCAATCTACAATGTGTTTCACTTTTGAGTCGAAACAATTCCGTGTTTTCGGAAACATGCGCCGATTTAAAAAAAATGTAACACTTCGAACTGCGTTATATTTTGGGTCATAATTTTTTGAAATAGTCCTATTGCATGGCCTACTGTTAATAAAATGAGCCCCAAAAATCACAAAACCACAGATATTAGTCATTTTTTAAAAATAAATGGATAGTGAAATCGAATTGGCCATGGTTCAAAACAGTTTGCACAAAATTTCAATACTCTAAGTTAGTGTTCACCAAATGGAGCTAAATTGCTAAAAAATGGGTTTTTCTGAATACTTTTTTAGAAACGACAGAGCATATTTTAGTGATCTTTTTTCGTGAATCGGACCGGGAGATAGTGACAGATTTTTGGACGTGATTTTACTCAGTATGCCTTGCAAAGGGCATTATGTGGCATATTCTCACAATAATAAGGTATGAATCAGAGAGTCATCCTGGGTTCTTCATGTGAAAAACTGAGTTTTCAATTATTCGGAAAATATGCGTTTTGATATGATTTTATACAGGCTGCCATGTGTTTTATAATGAAGTTCAAAATAGAAAATTTCTCGGAAAACCATAGGCATACCGTTAGGGTGGGTCCAAAGGGCTATTATTGCCACGTGATCTTGTATTTTAATAATTAATAAAATAATAATTTGCAAGTTCTTATTATATAAATGCTGAAAAAAAGATGGCATACCTTTTGTGCATGTCCAAGTACTGTTTAAATTGAATGTTATTTAATCATTTAAACGAGTTATTCGATGTAAAGTGTACTTCAACATGCGCAAACGGTATGCCATCTTTTCTTCAGCAGTTTCATAACAAGAACATGCATACTTCTCATTGGCAGCCTGTTCAGAAACGTGGAAAATTTAATTATTAAAATACAAGATCACGTGGCAATAATAGCCCTTTGGACCCACCCTAACGGTATGCCGATGGTTTTTCGAGGAATTTTCTATTTTGAACTTCATTATAAAACACATGAGAGCCTGTATAAAATCATATCAAAACGCATATTTTTCGAATAATTGAAAACTCTATTCTTCTCCTATTATTGTGAGAATATGTGCCACATAATGCCCTTTGCAAGGCATACTGAGTAAAATCACGTCCAAAAATCTGTCACTATCTCCCGGTCCATAAGCCATTTCCAAGGTATTATTTTACATAGTATAGCCAATGTAGCTAATCCAAGGTGTTTGTAAAAAAAATCAAAATATCATTTATTTAAAAAATATTTAAAGAAATAAATCGGGGTTTTACATTAGGCGCTAGATACCTAGGTAACCGACGAATGTGTAGACGATACTGTTTTTGTTTTCATGGCATTCATGGCACGTCTGATTTGAGTGATATACTTCAACTTGTCGAATAAAGCAGAATTAAGTAAGGATGGAGAATGACACCAAAGATGATCTCGAATATCATGATCTTGGATGATACCTAGAATAATTGTAAGGAAATGTTGAAATGAAATATGCTTTTCCAAGGGAGACTAATACAATAAATATATAATTTTTTAATGTATTTTTTAAATAAATTATTTTATCGTCAAATTTAATTTTTTTTACGAAACACCCCGTCCGAGCCAGACTGGCTGTGGTACGTAAAATAATACCTTGGGAATGGCTTAATCGATTAGCGAAAAAAGATCACTAAAATTTGCTCTCCGGTTTATACAAGGTACTCCGAAAAACCCATTCTTTTTTTAATTTGGCTCCATTTGGTAATTTCGAGTATCGAAATTTTGTACAAACCGATTTGAACTATGGCCAATTCGATGGCCCTATCCATTTTAATATTAAAAAATGACTAATATGGTGTTGTGATTTTTGGAGCATTTCTTTTATCAATAGTAGGCCACGGAATAGGACTATTTCAAAAAATTATTACCCCAAAATATAGAGCAATTCTAGGTATATATAAGCGAAAAAAAGTTAGATTCGAGATGTTGGGAACTGTAGCCAGAGTTTCTCCGAATTGAAGTTGTTGGGAATTTTTGGTTCACAGGAATCACAAGTTAAATGTTATTTATAACTTTATCCTTTCAGCTGTTTTTTTTATAAAACCCTATCATTATAATAGAGCACTGAAATTAGGTAAATAAAAAATTAAAAAAAATATTTCCACTCTATATCTTTTGAGATAACAGCGAAAATTAAAAGTAAGAAAGTGACATATTCAATTAATTTTTTACAAGTTTTTATTTAACTTCACCTCTTTACATGTGCGTGTGTAGTGTGTGTGTGTGGATATTATGATCCTTGGGTTGAGGTTAAATCTTGCAACTGTATTTTATACCAGTTCCACACAACCGAATGAGCTGAAATTTTGCATATACCTACTTTTGGTGCTCGTGACAATACAGTTGAGGGAAGGAATAATAAGAGGCATATCTGATGCGGAGATTTCGAGCCCGATTTCTGCGTCAAGATGTAGATATTTCGGTTACAGTCAATTGCTTTAAGGTCGTCCTAGCCTCTTATTATTCCTTCACTCAACGGTATACTCAAAATTGTAATTTATTCAAAACGGCCGGCGCGCTCCAAGATGGCGGACTACCTTTTTCTTTACAATCCCCTTGATATTGATATAAAATGAAAGAGTTTGAGAGTAGAGAACGATAAAATCAGTGACGTCATACTAAATCCAATATGGCGGATGTCCCGAGATGGCGTAATAAATTTCTATACCACCATCCTGACAAATCAAAAAGTTTGTCTCACGAATTGTAAAGAAAACTCATTCTTCGGCAACTATACTTGCTTATCAACTAATCACTGCCCAATAAAAGTCCGTACATTGTACATTTATCAACATTTCGGGAGACAAGCATTTTGATTTCGAAAAGCTTGTCGCAATTTTTAATTCAATTACCACCTAACGAAAACCTAAAGTTATTTTAGTCGTTTTAGTACCTACATGGTTTAAATAAAAGCTTGTTTTTTAAAACGGTTTTTATTATTTCACTTTGACTAAATTCATTTGTTGGTACTTGGGATCTTAGTAAGTATCTATACAGGGCGATGCAGTCATGATTTAAAAAAAATAATTACAGGTGGAAAAAATAGCTTAATACGAATCCGCAATTAAAAAACTTCTAAAGTCAACCAAAAAAATATAAAAAAATATATTTTCAGAAGTGTTTTAAAACCTCGATTAAAACCCATTGTTAACGGCTCTCACCTGATCAGCTGTTAAACACGCGTGTCGAAACTGGCGACCTCGGGGCGCTGAGTTGCCAGTTACAGAACATAGGTATCCGAAATCTTTAATTTTTTACATTTGCACGGAAATCTCAAAACCGGCGTGGAATTTTTTTCTGACATACAACTACAGCATGGTCTAAGTCAATTTATAAGTAAGTATTACCTTTTGATTTTCCAATGTCAATCCAATATGCATACACGGACCAAATTCTGTTCAGATTAAAGGATCTGTCTAAAAATGTCACCATTAAAATCAATTATATGTAATATATTATGTTTGTGAGCGATCCACGAATACGGTCAAATTATTCGGGGTTATTTCGTTATTTGTTGATTGTACCATTGAGTGAAGAATAATATTATACGTACAGCATAATGTTCCATTCGCACACACTGGAAACTTGATGTTGCTCTGTCTTCAATATTCCGCGGCAGCCTGATGTTTTTTCATACATTAAGTACCATGTCTATTAGATCGGCACTGATTTGAGTAAACCATGTTACAGAAACGCAACGTAAGAGCCTCGAAAAATCGGAAAAACACTTTCAACTTTCAATTATGAAACTCGCTAAATCTTAATCTACTATCATGATCTGTGAAAGTGACAACTGACATACCATTTGCCATTTTGCCATTTATGCCACAATAGGATTGTCACTTCCTAGATTCTAGGGAGCTATTAAGCAACGGCGAATACACCGATGTCGTCGGGGTTGCTTCTTCTCTTCGTCGCTAGGTTGCGCTATTGGACGAAGGCGCAATATTTAGCGATTTTTTAGAAGCGGACATGCGAACAGGCAGCTGCAGCTGTGACAGGGTCTAGTTTAGAACATGTTAGAACTACTTATTACAGGTTAGAGGCCCACTGGGCAGTAATCATCACAGGAACGTGCAACGGATCGCGGTGTTGGTGCAGTTTCGTTAGGATAGGACTGTTGCCGTGCCGGTAGCAATTTTTTGGTGCAATTTGAAAATCATGAGAAAATGTGTATGGCATCTATGTGGTCTGCGGAAACTCCCGAAAAGTTCTCAATAAGTATACTGGTGCTTGTTTCAAGTTTTATAACGCTTGCCCTTTGTAGAATCAAGACTGACACCACCTCAGACAACAACATAATGCAGATGACGGGCATTTTTGTTTTCTTCAGTTTAACCTTCCACTTTCGAAAATAAAACACAGAAAGAGTTCACATAACCAACAATCATGAATGGTTACCCTACACCCTCTAACCCTTCCTAGTAGCTGTATATAGCAGACGCCGCAGTCTATTACATCTCACCGCTACTAACTAATATAAATTGGAACAAATAACACCTAACAGTTGGAACCCGTATCTCCCGTAGCTGGTTAAATGCCTACGCCTACAGTAGGAGTCCAGGGTTCGAGTCCCGGCTGGAGTGCATTTTTTCAATTGATAGGTATCCTTTACCTGATATGCCACTAAAACATCCTTTATTATTCGAAAATAAGGCTGAATACCTAATGCAGTGTGGCAATATCGCTCTCCAGAAGTCACATTCACTGTGTCCTTTCAAGCATAGGCGTCGAGTTACACGGGTACTAAGGGTCAGTACTTTCACCGTTTTAGTATACATAGGGCGGAGCCGCCGTGTATTCGGCTAGGTTCGTCGGTCGTTGGCGGGGGGCGGGGCGTGTTTTTTGCTCGCAAAACTCGACTGCTAAGCGGTGCGGGACTACTGTGTACTCCCCCCGCCAACGACTGACAAACCTAGCTGGACGCGCGGCCTATTCCCCTATGTCTACCAAAACGGTGAAAGTACGGTATAAGCTATATAGGTCTGTGCTACAACCTACAAGCACAGACCTATATAGCTTCATAGCTTCGCTAGCTATATATAGGTCTGTGCTAAAAGTTAGCAGTGCCTAAATGAAAATTGACCAAACGAATCGCTTAGTTTATGACACAAAATGCCCGACAATACTTTTACACAAACATTGTTCTTCAAACATACCTAAGTTTTTCTCCAAATAATTATCACGATAGTCATGGACATTTAAGCAAATAAACCAATAGTGATCTTCTCAGCAAAAGAGTTAATTTTGATAGTATATACATTACCTAACTATTTAGGTACTATTCGATAAGAAAGAAATACAAAACGACATAGGTCAAGAAGGGAACTATCTTCGGTTTTAAGGATAATTCGCTTATTATTTTAATTATCGCTTACAAAGACAAATAATATTGGAGGAATATAGCCGTGAGGCGGAATCCGCGTTGACCTCGCACCACTTGCCTAATTGCCAAAACGAACCGCGTCTCGAAATCAGACACACATCAGCTGCGGGGCCTTTGTTTCCTCGAGCCAGCGGCGGCAGCCGCTTTCATCGTCGCGTTAGCGCGAGCCGTCCAGGGCCGTGCCAAGGCAGGGCCCCCTTAAGCTCAACAAAAAATATTAGTAACAATATATTGTATTCTTTTCGGTGTGCACTCCGATATAAATATAGTTGTTTCTATTGGGGAACTTGTACAATTTTTTTTAGTTCATTAATATATTTGCCTATCTATAGAATAAGCACATACCAAATATTAGCCCTCAAATCGCAATATTTAATTTTCAATAAGTAATTAAAGTTGTGACCGCGAGCTATTCATTTGAAACGATACGAAAAGCGCAGGAATGATAAAGACAGTCCACGGCGCTAACGCATAATCGCGTAGTCACGTGACCAACTTAGTTCTATATATAATGAAAGGCATTTTTTGGAGATAAGTAGAAAAAACAAATTTCGTAACAATTTGGCAAGTTTTCTTTCATCTATTACATTATTGGATTTGTGCATCCAAGCTTTCTCCAATTGTTTTTTCAAAATTTTCAACCTGCCTCAGCTGTTTTAGGCTGAGAGTTAAACGGCACTGCACTCACAATATTTTGGCACATTCTCAAAAATTGTTGGGACATCACCTTCCTTTAGCTTAGGTGATATTCTCTATAGGTATTTTCCTCCCACAACACATTTGTCCACATTAATTATTGTTTCACTTTCTTGAAAATGTGTTAGCCACACATACTTAAGGGTTTTTTAGAAATTAAATCTCATTTGGGATTTGACGAATCCATTTTTGGCGGAAATTTTCATCCCGAGGCAAAACAAATGTTTGTTATGGCGACACTTTCTTCCTGGCTTTTGTAATATGTGTAAATATAATATAAACAGACCCAATATTTGGTATTTAGGTTATTTTTTACGAAATAAAAATGAAAACTAACCTCAGTTGGTATACTGTAAATATTGACGAGGTCTCAGTTGATCGGTAGCGTGAAAGACCGAATAGAAACCGTATCAGGGCGTGGGTCGACAACGAAAATCCTCGAGTACGTTACAACACTGATTTATTTCACAAGGTGAATGGTGAATACAATAAATACACAAACCCGAACGTGGTCAACGGGAACGGCTTCCAGCCACCCGGACCGTCTGAACTGGCGGATCTCCCGTAAGCAGTTCACCCCTCTGTGTCTCTCAGGCTCCACTGTCCAATACTGTCCCATGTCCATAATAGTCCATTCCGGGTTCCCTATTCTGTGGTTCTGGGGAGAATTCCCCTTACAGCGCTCACGCGTCGCGTCGCGTCGGTGCGAGCGGCACCAATACTCTTGGACGACACGACTCCCACCCAGAGGCCATAATAACACCTGGGCGGTTCCCCTCCGCCAGGACACACGCGCACTAGACACAAACTTGTTTCTAAAATATAAGCTAAGACGTTTAAAAACACTTTAAACATTGAAAACTTCTCAAAACCCAAGCTGCCGCTTTCAGTTATGTGACAATTGACATGTAAAGTCTGACTAAGATGGTCACTTGATTTTTGTGCGCCAGGGCCTGTCTTTATAGTAGGCCTTGGCTTGATCGATCAGAAGGCAGTGACAGGAATGACAGCTACACAGAATTAGAGAAGATGAGAATGGAAATCGAACGTCAAAATAAACAGTTCGGCGACCCATTTACAGAGGGCTCTGATGTAGGTCTCGGTACGTGGGATTCCATTTTCTGTCAGAAACGTGACACTTGCTGGTCAGGACAAAAAGTTAGTACTCTTACGCATCTCTCAATGTAAATAACTATTTAATTCAGCACACACTTTTCAAACGTTATCAACAATATCAAGACGAACAGACAAGGATAGGACGTTAACGTTTGGTCTTTCTAAACAAAGCTTGCGTGGTGCTGTAGTTTGTTTACATGTGCCGCCCATATTAGTTCATACATGGTGGTGGCGTCTCGAGCTACTTGACGTCACGACCAAGGAGGGCGCGTTGCAAGAATGATTTGAATTATGCAGTTTTTAATTGCTTATATTTGTTACATAAAAATAAAAAATGAGGTTTTTTGTGAACTGTGGTTCATTTAATGGCAATAAATTACGTTTGAAAGTGATATTTTTCAAATTTAATTTTTGTGCAAGTTCCCCATTAGTTTAGTCGGAAGATATTGTGCACAACAATGTTGGCTACTTTGTCATAAGTGACAGTTTTACAATGGGTGGCTTTGCCAGCCAACAACGCGTAGTTTGATATTATAGGCCAGGCGACAGGTCGGGAAAAAAGCCTCAATAAGGAAATAATTAGTGGAAAGCTGGAAATTGCTCTAATCGCTTTATTTGGACCCAGATATTACTCTCCCAAGTTTTCCCCCTCGAGCGAAGTCGGCGTTGACCCTTCTGGCCCTAAGAAGGTGCCATTTTCACTCACCATAAAATCACTCATTTCCACACCACCTGGCGGTAGAGTAAATGGCGCGTTTTTTTTAAGTGGTGTCCCCAGGAGGCCTAATCCACTGTTTAAATAACAAAGTTAGTCCTTTTTCAAGCGTTTTGATGAAGGCTGGCAGCAGTGACGGATTACCCTACAGGCAGAGTAGGCTATAGCCTAGGGGCCCAAGGCTTTAGGGGGCCCGTTCTTATTTCGATGTTTTGATCGGAATTCGTAATTGGAAAAGGTTTTACATTTTGCATTTTGCAATTGCAAGAGGTCAAGGGGTCCTCAAATAAATTTAGCCTATGGCCCAACATAGCTCTAATCCGCCCCTGGCTGGCAGTCTTGATCGTCTGCCTCAATTTCTCCGTCATCGCTTTCATCGTCTCCGTCACAATCATCCATATAATCTTCCTCGGCAGCATTTGTACGTGACCGTCCCATACAATTCATGGAGATTCTGGAGCATCGGAGGCCCGTTTTCCTGCAACCACACGCTCCGTTACATCCTTTCGAACATTTGCAGGACACTGTGTTTAGAAGAGTTTGTGGCGCCGGATCCCTCGTCGTAGGTATGGGAGCCAAACCACATTGAGAAATTTTCCAGCCCCAATCCAGTGAATTTGTATCATTTCCATACCCTGTTTGGACTTGATGGTATGTTTTTAAAGAGTGCTCACGTGCTGCTGATTCGGTGGGAGGTAGGCTTGCGAGATTAAATCGATGTTTGCTTAGAGATTTTGCAAACAGTTGGAACCGCAACTCATTCAGGGTATTTCCCGTGGTTTTGTTGTCATAAAGCCTAGCCACAACCAACTGGCCCGCTTTGTTAATTTATTTAATAACACTTTTTAAAAATTCCTAGGATGCATTTTTGCCGCACAAAATACAATTAACCTCGAAGTCGAACTGTTCACATGATCGCGAGCTTCGGTCCGTTGTTGCCCTTTCCCAAGATTTTATTGCCGCGGCAATATTTTTGTCTTTGGTATACGATTTTTGGCACTTAACATGAACCGCAACATTCTGCAATCCTTGTAATTGCAGATGTCTATTATCATGTCTTTTCACACTACTTTCACGTAAGGTTCTTAAGCCTCTCTCCTTCACTATAATAATGTCTCCATCGTTTAAACCTTTTTCACAAATAAAACAAACGGTTGTATTACCAGCCGCGGCCATTGCCGCACTCTCCAACTACAATCTTGATTGATTATTTTGTCCGTAAACACGTATACACTGAACCAGATCGTTCATGAGACTGCTGTCGTTGACTGACGTATTAATAAAGACTGCTCATGGCTGTCATGTTTGACAGTTCTCTGGTTCACCATGCACTTCCCGGAGACAATGCAAAATACATTGTTGAAATGGAATAACTTTGTAATTTGAACAGTGGATTCACAGAAAATATACGCTACGCGTAGCGTATATTTTCTGTGAGTGGATTAGGTCTCCTGGGGACACCTAGGTACTTTACCACAGCTGTTTACATTGAGAATTCAACGCCTGCCAATGTGAACCAATGAAATGATATTATTTTCGAAATATTAACCAATCAGGTGATGATTTCAGCGATAATACCACTAGTGGTATTTTCGTATGTAATATCACTAGTGCCGGAAATTTTATCGATAATTTTTTCGAAAGCGCTATTTTGCCTAGAAAGATCACGGGATTTTATCAGAAAATAAAAGCCCAATTTGTACGAGTGGTTGTGCCAATGGGCAAAGTAGGGCTTGAGAACAAAATTATCTAGAAAAATTTCCGGCACGAGTGGTATTTGTCGAGATTATTTTACGAATACGATTTAATAATTTCTGTATTAATTTTTTCTATGTTTAAATTTCCAAAACGACTCATTTTGAACGAGTTTATTGACAGCTTCCACTGTAGCGTTCGAGTAAACAAACATGACGCTTGGGTATCCAAGGCAAATGCGATTATACCTACACCCTGTCGGCGTTGGTTTATTTTCTGAATGTGTCATAAATTTAAACGGAGGCGGAGGTCTAAATAACAAGAATTTAGCAATGTAAAAGTTATATAAATTCATTGGTATAATGCTTAATAATACCGCAACATAATTTATAAGCTGCATAATTTAGAACAGTGTGAAACACACAAACTTTAAGAAGTAGGTACGTGTATGTATCCAACAGATTCGCGGTTGCTAAGCAACGAAGTGATAATTTGCACATGTGCAATTACCGGTAATTGCACTAGTGCAAATTATCGCTAGCAGAGACATATCATTGGTTGGATTTTTATGGAAGGAGCTACCTTATTGGATGCAGGCAGTATGAGGAAAATAATCGCTGAAATCCTACTCTCTTAGTTACGTCCTAGTTACGCTAAACCAATAACATATTCATAACCGAAAGTTTATTCTAAATGACAGCAGCTGTCAAACTAACTATTTGCAGTTGTTAAATTCTCTTTTTAAATACAATGCCTAATAATAGATAATACCTTTCCTTAATTTATCACTCATTATAATCCCAATGCTAAGAAAATACCACTCCTGCTGCGCAGTCGTGGTATTTTCAGCTTTGGGATTATAATTCGTAAAATTAACAAAAGGTATTATCGATAATAGGCACACCACTTGTTATATTACCCCTGAAAAGCTGTTATACTTGTAACAAGTTAACAGCTTGTGCACCTGGAATGCTGACAAATATTTATAACATGTAGAAACATTGATATGGCATATGATTTCCATAACTTTTACGCAAGAATCAAAAAGGACTCCACTTTGAATGGTCGTAGCATCGTAACGGTTCACATTAGAGACAAACGGTAAAAAACTTTTTTGTAGCAAATTTATTCTAGATTATTTTTTGTAATAGGTATTTTGTTGATAAAGTTGATGGTTTGGGAGATATTTGCAGAAAACCGAAAAATGGTACCTTCTTAGGGCCAGAAGGGCCAACGCCGACTTCGCTCGAGGGGGAAAACTTGGGAGAGTAATATCTGGGTCCAAATAAAGCAATTAAAGCAATTTCCAGCTTTCCACTAATTATTTCCTTATTGAACTACCTGTCGCCTGGCCTATTAAGCACTACTGGAATTTGAAGCTATTGTACAAAAGTAACAAAATTTGACAAATAGTCGATTACAGTGAAGGTCCGAATATAATATGGGTCTCTTAAAGAAAACAATTTAGGCACCCCGTTCCGTCTAGTTTTTTATGTCCATAATAATATAATTTCAGCATTTTCCCCTGGCTATTCTGGCTGCTTGTGTTTTCCCTATCTTGAACCTAGAACAAGAACATCTTACATTATATTTAGGAATTTGAAATATGTACTTAAAATGTGAAGTTTTTTATGTCCATAATAATATAATGTGATTTCAGCATTAAACTAAAAAGGCTTACTATTCTGCTATCTTTCGAACGGACAAATTGTCCCTTTCCAGAGCAATGACCACTTCCATTTTCTCCTTCAGTGTTAGTATTTTTCGGAGAGGTGCCGTTATGAGCCCTAAATCTAATTTGATAAATATGCCGTGCTATTTCCTATATCTACTTACGCTGTCAAACCAGAAATAAAACTTGTGAAACCCGCTGCTGAAGTACCTAAGGTCGTAAAAGGGGAATCCCTAAACCCAAAACGGTAAATATGTTCACGAATTAAATACTTAAGTCCTTTCATTAGAGTTTCGCGTCCGCGCATAAGGTTAAAATTGTCCGCGTCCTTCCAATAGAGGATCCGCTAGTGAGAGAAATCTGTACGTGCTAAACTTGCTAAACTTATGTCTGTGTTTGGTTCTAGAAAAAATGTCCGGTCAAAAGAAGTGTCCGCTAGGAAACGTTTCACTGCATAGTGACGCGTTTAAAATGATATCCCTATTTTTATTTGAAAAATTACTCAATATTGCCTTTTTTACCTTTTTAGAAATACATACCTACTGCTTTTTGAAATTTTATAGGTAGGTGCAGGGTTGACCATCAAAACGGAAAAGTACGTTATGTATCTTTCTTTGCAAAATAATAAAATGTAATATTTTTCCTACAAAATCATTAGAGAATCTTTAAGTAACATTCCTAAATATTCAGTTTTTTGAAATAACTTCTAGCTTTAGGGAAAAAGAAAATGATATCGGTATTTCACAATTTATACATTTCATTTAACCAATATAGGATTCCCTTTTTAATTCTGAATCTAACGATATAGTATATCGTTATATCATAACAATTTGATTGTCTTTAACGGTTTCCGAGATATTTACCAAATAAACTCCATCAAACGTTTCCACGTTCAATCATTGAGTAAAGGAATAATATACTGTAAACAAAAATTTTGATTCCACTTTGAAATATGGCAACGTCGCCTGTTGGCTGAGGGGAAATGGCATCGGGAGAGGGCAAACGGCTTGAGTTTCTTGCTAATCCAGTGGCGTTACATTACACAGGGGCTAAGGTTGAATTGCCCTATTTTCTAAAAATTCAGCAATTTTATATTGGAGGGCCCCCACTACGTGGTTAAAATAATTATTGTGCTGACGACTGAAACACCCCGGTATATTGTGTTGATAATAAAAATATAAGCTCATAACTGACATAACATGATACAATGAAAATATATTATATCATGATAAGTAGGTATATGAATTACAACAATTATTAGAATGGACTTTACCTTGATTTGATAGTTCCGATATCGTACATTAACAACGATATATCTAATATCGTTGTATATTAATATTGTCGATACGCCATCTCTATATAAAGACGAACTTCAAGAAATCGATGTTGATATTTATTTCATTTACTTTTTTACAAATAATTTGCGTGTAAGAGCAGCAAAAGCAATGTAGCATGAACAATATTGTCGCTAACAATCTGAGTTGATCTAAGAAGAATGAAAACAAGATTGTTGTATAGGCCCGGCCCTGATTGTTGGTGGAGAGATTCGAAAGATGCGCCGTCTCTTTTCGCATTCGTGAGGTTAATTTGAATTTTATCACGACAGAAACATTGAGCTGTTGCAAAAATCTTCGACCGGGACAGTCTCTGCTGGCGGGATGCCGTTTCCGTTTTTACAGTGGCGCGCACCTTTGAGTTGTCTCAACAAACTAATCCTCATTTTTCGCGAAATCAGTAGGTACACGCGCGGCCTCATAAATCGTTCCAATAGGCATGAGAAATAAGCAAGAAATCAAGAATTTCGGGTAAGTGCGGCAACGTTGCGCCAATTCCACGGCTTCTCATATCAACAACTTCCCCTACATTCCCTCGTACCGACCCGCTCCTCCCCGTAGAAAATAAAAATTGCGATACGTCAGTCAACGAAAATAGGTTAATAAATCGCTGCATTATCATTATAATAAAGTGGATTTAAAGTTTTACACAGCTTCTTGGTGTTTTGAGATTCACGTAACGTGAAATTACGCGGATTTCTTTGATTGTCAAAGTGGTATTATATAGAAGAATCCCGTAGTGGTTTTTTACATTGGTATATTACTTCTTTATTTTAACCGCGAACCAAATCTTTGGTTTATTTCAATTTTTAAAGCTTCCCTGGAGTCCTCGGGTGAGGTTCTGATCCTTCCCGGGCCCCCGAAAAATCGAGAAATGAGAAAAAACAAGCAATTTCCAATAGTGGTTTCAGAGGATTTTCCGTCGGTTTCGTCGATTCTACAGCCGTCCCGTTTCTCGAAAGTGGTTAATCGTGAATCGGGAATTTCTCTTAGATATCGGATTTTCGAGGTTCTTTTTAGTACCGGGGGAAAGTACGACACCAAATTAAGAGATTTACCACCTTCTTCGATTTTTAGAACGGCTCTATGCGAGGTTGTCGAAAGACTTTTGCGAAAAAAGCCACCAATGTCCGTGGGCAGTGTTATAAGATTTTCCACTATTATTCAGGCAATCTAAGGCCAACCTAACAGTGCTAAATTTACTATTTTTTGCACTGTAACTGGCAATGTCACGTAAGGTAATGTCGCGTAATAAGATGTTAGATTTGCCGTCACTTACGCTTTTAAGGTTATCGCTGGCTTTCAAACCGCGAGAGAGGGGAGGGGTAATTGCAACGCAGTCAGTTGAACGCCTTTGCGTCCGCACGTATTGGAACGATTTCAAGCGCCGCGCGTGTACCTACCATACGGGCCAAAAATTATAAGGCACGTTTATGTCTTTAAGTTTAG
The DNA here is from genome assembly GCA_963920635.1 of Pseudeuparius sepicola. Taxonomy (NCBI): domain Eukaryota; kingdom Metazoa; phylum Arthropoda; class Insecta; order Coleoptera; family Anthribidae; genus Pseudeuparius; species Pseudeuparius sepicola. The sequence continues at coordinate 48,248,147 of OY987299.1, read as the reverse complement.
GAATCCTTGATAATACATCAGCAATTCTAATTTTAAATTTCCAATTATGAAGAAATATAGGTACTTACACAAACGCCTATGCCACTTTGGTGCATAATCTCAAAAGTTAATTTAAATCACAAAATGACTTACCGACTTATTATTATTCACAAACATTTTATATAGTTAGCTCCAAAAATATAAAATAACTGTCAGATATCAAAATACTGTGTAAAAACATAGTTACTACTCAGGGCAACTTCCGTCCCACGTATTTTATAAGACACATAGAGCTTTGACTCTTTCCCGGGGTTCTGTATTCAATGTCAAAAATTATAAATTACATACCTATATCATAATATACAGGATGATTTTTTTAGGTCTACCACCGCCATTTTCTCGCTTATTTTACGCCCTACAAAAAAAGCGTAAGAAACAAAAATGTTGCAAAATGGTGCTGCAAAAGAAATCGGCATCCATGGCCAACTTGTCGGGCAATATTAAAAAACCTCATATTGAGCAAAACTATTAATAGCCGTGGAATGTTTATTTTAAGAGACAGAAGAAAACTTTTATATGGAAAATTGATGGCACTGAGAAGCTTTATCCATCCACGTAGTCAGATAGTTTCAGAAAATTACACAGGGTCTTCGGCTCTCTTGAGACCATGAAAATTTTGGTCGATTTAAAGTTTTTTTTAGTACGTCGCGAAAAGTTGGGCATGGAGGCCCATTCCTTTTTTAAAATCACCTCGCTGACCATATTGACATATTTTGTTTTCTTACGTATTTTCTGTGCGGCCTAAAATAAGCGAGAAAATCGCAATAATAAATAAACACAAAAATTTTCATGGTCTCAAGATAGCCGAAGACCCTGTGTAATTTGCTGAAACTATCTGACTACGTGGATGGATATAGCTTCTCAGTGCAATCAATTTTCGATATAAAAGTTTGCATCCAAGTTGGCCATGGATGGCGATTTCTTTTACAGCAGCACTTAGCTGTCCAAAATTGCAACATTTTTGTTTCTTACGTTTTTTTGTAGGGCGCAAAATAAGCGAGAAAATCGCGGTGGTAGACCTAAAAAAATCATCCTGTATAGTCGGACGAACCTTCGAGTTTTGTTCGACTACGGCTATATTGTAGTGACTGCCACGGCCCTGGCACGGTCCTCCTTTGTTTCACACCTTCGGGGCCGCCGCCGCCGCCGTTGATTAGCCTCGCCGGCTAATTATCGAGAGCGGATAGGTATAACTTTTCGTGCGGGTAGTAAATTGCCGGGCGGGCCGGACGAGAGCCGCGCGGTCCACAACCGACCAGCGGCGCACCTTCAGATGCTGCATAAATCCCTTGCGACAATTTTACATGGTCTAGAATTCCCAACCGGAGCGGAAGAACTTTTTGTTCGGAAGGTGCTAGTACGGCTTCTAGAGTTCAGAACTCTTCAGGGGTCAACAGTGGCGGATCTAGGCTGGAGTCAAGGGAGGGGCTTCTATTTCTGAAATTTTGTAACAAAATAGGAAACACATTTTTTTTATTTATTTTATTCATTAAAATACAATACTATTAATACATTAATATTCTTAGTTTCGTTCAGTTCCGTTCCGCTGTTCCAGTTCCGCTCTACTCGTAGTAATAGAATAGAGCAACTGTGAACGTGAACTGTCGATCGGTGAAGGCGGTGACTGGACCCGTGTTCCGTGCCGGGCCCTGTCCCAATCCCATTGCGTTCACCAAATTTTTAAATTTGTACTATAAAAAGTATTTAGCGTACCCTCTTTAGAAACGGAAGCAATATTTATCAATGATTCAATATTCAATAATAATAGTTATTTTGCGACCTTCACGCCCACATAACCTCAAAATGGCATGTTCCTGTCAGCGCATTTACAACCGGTCCGAAACGAGTTGTCAGCGAGTGAATCAAATCGTACCTGTTGTAAACGATCTGAGCGCTCACTGACAGCGCGATTCGGACCACGGCCTTAGAAAACTAGAAGTTGGAACTGGAACAGGTTTTTTTCAGGACAGGTATTGCCTGCAACTGGAACAGGTTGTACCTGTTCCAAGAAAACGCAGTTCCACACCATCTCTAATTGCCAGACATATTTTTTAAGTGCCTACCTTACGGTATTAGGCCAAGGGGGGAGGGGGGGGGGCTATAGCTCCTGTAGCCCCCCCCCCCCGTAGATCCGCCACTGGGGCTCAATATGTACAACGAGTCCCACATTGGATGGTTTTGAGGACTATTTTCCGAAGAGATACACAAAAAGTAGCTAAGGTCCGCATTCTGATATCTCGATTCGTTTGGGAGATACACGGCGTTTTTCATTTTGTCTAGTTTCTTAAACGTGGCATAACTTTTTATTAATATTTGCGATTTCGGTAAAAAATATTTTTTGTTCTTTTACGTAAAATTCATTGATGTCGAGAGATATTTTCTTTGGTTAGCCGTTTTAAAGAAAGAAGATTCCCAAATGTATCGAATTTCAACTTTTTTTTCTTTAAAACCGCCAACCAAAGATAATGTCACTTGTACACTAATGAGTTCTTCGGAAAATAAAAATTTTACCGAAATCGGCAATACTATTAACAAAACAAAACAAGAAAAACTCGACAAATCAAAAAATGCCCTGTATACCTATTATAGTTCCCAAATGAATAGGGATATCAGGATACGGTTTAAAAAGCAAAAATATAGTTTGCTTTATGGAGTAAATTGACCGCAAGAGAGCATATTTTTTGACAAAAACAACGAAAATTAGCATGCGTCGCGACTCTCAACGTAGTGATTTATCCAAAAGCATACCAATAATAATTTTGAATTTTTAGGTGGTCCGTTTTTAGTCGCTCTCCTTTAATTTTTTCATAGGTAAGATTTCCATACATGGACAAGAAATTTTCCTCTGGCAAAAATTAAGCGTATGTATTTTTTATAAACCTATATACTATTAGGTACTCTTATATTGCCTCAGTTACAGGATGTTTTAAAAGTAAACTAAAGTAAAGTTGTGCAATTTAATGCCGAGTAATATGGTAAGAAAATATTTGGCTGGCCCTTCTCGTTTTGAAAATAATGGGAAAAACTGAAAATCGTCGTTTTCGTTTTTATTTTTTTAAACGAAAACGAATGGGGCTGGACATTTCTAAAATATGAAGGCACTTTTTTACAGGGAATCTAAATATTACCTCGCATTTTTTGTCGCCTCCCTGGACAACTTTTATTTTTCTTATGGGCGTCATTTTGGATTTTTGCTTATTTTACAATAAATGTTCGATTTGTCCTCCTTGTTCCTCATGGCACAATGCAGCACGTTTCCTTAAATTGTTTATGGCTCGTCTAATATCCCTTCGTCGACATTTATATTTGAGGAATAATGAATTTTAATAATGTCACGCTTTTTTTCATATGAAAATGACATTTTTTCAGTAGAATAAAGTATCCGTGATACTTAAAATTGTACTAAACTATCAAACGTTATGGGGCTTATGTTTCCGAGGAACTCTATGCAAAAACGATTAATTTGATAGTTCGGCAAGGAAAGCAAAGTAAAGCATAATGTGTGACATATCATTTTAACCCGAAAAAATCATCTTTTCAAAAATGCAAAAATACAATATGACTCCCATAAGAAAAGTAAAAGTTGATCGTCAATATTTGTGTCTAGGGAGGCGACAAAAAAATGCGAGGTCATTTTTAGATTCCTTGTAAAAAAGTGCCTGAAGAATGTTTAACTTAAAAATGTCCACCCCATTCGTTTTCGTTAAAAAAAAAATAAAAACGAAAACGACAATTTTAATTTTTTTCGCAATATTTTCAACACGAGAAGGGCCAGCCAAATTTTTTTTACCGTGTTACTCGGCATCAAATTCCCCAACGGTGACCCTGTATATTATGAAAATTCCAAGTATAGGGAATAAAACAGACCTAAAATATTATCTCTACTTGATGGCCCACTTACTACCCATAAAGCAAAATGCTTTTTTTTGTTCGCCCGTAGGGGCATCTAGTTATGGAAATATTTACCAATTTTACAGAAATTTAAAAACATTCACCATTTTTATTTGTGACTATGAATCTTAACAGTAAATAAAACATGAAAATATTTTTTTCTGATTTTTTTTCGGCCGGGAAATGCCATAAAAACTTTTTTGAAATTCAAATTCCTTGGGCCCGTGACGTCACGGGCCCAAAAAGCTGATTAACTGCTGTTTTGCGACGTTGACACGATTTACGGGAATATCGATATGTTTATATTTGCGATTTGTGAAGACTGAAAAAGAAGAAAATTTACCTAACTTATATTTTGTGTCAAAAGCCGAATGGACATAACACATGACCTCAATATCGGGGGGCGGCGCGGCGGTGCACGAGTGGGTGGGTCTTTCGTGTACCCCACGCTTTGGCACCGAACGTCGCCCCATAGTGGCTAGATTGCTTGAAAAGAGCAGAAGCCATAAAAAAATAAAAAATAACCTCAATATCAATTAATTTAATAATAGGTATATACCGCACAATCGCAATGTTTTTCCCATTTTTGAGTTAAAAGTTACTTGCAGAATGATCACCAACTTGTAAGTTTTCCAAACCTAAATAAATCTGGTTTATAACAACAACTAGACATAATCTTGACAATCAAAATTTAATTTATTAACTCAAAATATTCTGACATCCTTGGTTTTTGCCGTTGATCTTCTTCATTTTGCAATTATTCTTATAACTGTCGAATGTGTTTTCTATCATCCCCTAAAATGGCTATCAAAAGTTTTTCCGGATGACCAAAATATTCCTTTCTCTCAATTACAGGATCTATCACTTTCTTCAGTTCTTCAGGGAGGTAACAATACTGATAATGCTAAATAAGTGCCTAGCACCATCCTTATATTACAACCAATTAAATTTGATTTCAAATCGGCATACGGTATATACTGTAACTTTTAACTTTTGCAGGTTTTCAGAAAAACGTTAAAGCCAGGTTCATGCAGCATGCAGCTTCTTTATCTTTTAATTTTACTTTATCTTTAAGAAATAACCAATGGCATTTGTCCCTTGATTTGAACTGACCAATGACATTTAATATTTCTTAAAGATAAAGAAAAATTAAAAGATAAAGAAGCTGTATGAACCAGGCATTAGTTTTATTAGCTCGGTTTGCATTAAAGAATGACCAAATGACAAGACAGATTGTTATAGACACGACACACGACCCACAAAACAACTGTCTGTGTCTGTACGGTCGAGTTCGGACAACCGTTTATACAACTGTCTTTCTCTAGAGAATCGATTTAGAATAAATGAGCACGTCTGAGATTAGAACGGAAATCGAATTTGTGGGGCTTCGATTATTAGTATAACCAGCAACGTCGCCAACGCAATTTCATTGCTCCAAATTAAGGCGCGCAGGTTAAAATTTGTATACATTTTTTAGTTAATAACAAAATTAGGTATTGATGAAAAAAGATACTGAGGGGGATTTTATTAAAGAGTTATGTGATTAATTTCATTCTAGTAGTAAGAAATATCGAAATTCGATTGAGTGAACAAGGCCCATTGATAATTATGTGTGACACATTTCAAGAATATTACTCTTTAAAAGATTTTAAAAGATATTTTGATACAAAATTAATATTTTTAAAAAAGTGATATACAGGGCGCGATTTATTTCATAGCATTTACCACGCTCTTTAAATTACATTATAATATTAAGTATATTTTTTCTCTTTTTGGTCGGTTACATCATTTTTCCACAAAAAACAAACGTCTAAAAACTTGGTGAAAATAATGTAGTATACTGTATTAGTATAAATGAAATCACTTGGAACACAGTGATATACGGGGCGCGATCTATTTCATAGCATTTACCACCCTCTGCTACTGGTAAAAATACCAGACTTATCAGCAAAAATCACCCGTATAAAATGCAAAGATTTCTATTTCTATTATTTCTAAGGAGGCAGCCAACAAGAAAGCGAGCGTAGCGATTTGATTGGTCGGCGTTTCGGACATCCATGGAGCAGGTGTCGACGTGGGCCAGTTAGGCCAGTAGGTATAACCAGTGCCGTTCATAGAAATAAGGATTGCGCTTTATTTTGCGGATTTTGGTTTTCTGTATCGATTTTTGTGTGGTATTGTTTTGTGCGTAACAAAATTATTGGTTTGCATTGGTTTTGAATTATTTCAAAGTTTATTTTATTCTTTTTTAGAGAATTTAAATAAAATTTGTATATTATTATTAAGGGCCGCGCACCGCCTAAGACTCGGTCTGGTTTTACAAAGCAAACGACGTCCAAGCGTTTTTAATGCTGTTCCAATTGAGTTCATTTATACCATACCTTCTTTTCCATTGTTTTTATTTGAAATAAGAGAGGTGTTATTTGGTTAAAATAATGTACTGCCTAATGTCGACAAAATAAAATCAAATTGCCCTTTTTTTAGAAAATACTTTATGCTCAGTACATCATTTATCCAGTGGACTGTGGAATATCGCTGGAACTAACAAAGACATAGTTATGGTTTATATACGAACTTGTCATTTCACGTTTGCATGGTAGCATAATTTAGAAACACTCTGTTTAATGTGACGGAATGTTAGTATATACTTTTAATTATTTAAACTTTCGCATTACTTCTCAGTAATTCAGAAGGGGCTTCCTCTGTAATACAACTGTTCGACTGGCATGAGACGAGTGACCCCAGCAGGTCAGCCCATATGTGTTATTTGAAATAAACAATGCGTAGAATGCTGTTCTCAGAATATGGCTCGACACAAGGTAAACCAAATATCTTATAACGAATATAAACTCCTGGACAAAATTAACGCAACATCATAAATGTGCCACTTATTTGATGCTATTTTTTTTCTGAATTTATGATCCGATTTGAATGATTTTTTTTGCATTGTAGGTTGGTTCCTTGACAATGTCATAGTTTTCACTGTTTATGATAAAAAGTTCATTTTCGATTTATACCGGGTGTAACAAAAATGTTATGTTTTTTTCCGAGAATTCGTATCACCCTGTGGAGTATACTAGCAACCGAAACATACAGCAGTTGACATTAGACGGTAGGTCCATCTTTCTTCAACATTTTATTTTTTGGTTTACTTCATTATCTCTGTTATTAAAGGAGATACACTGTTTTATATCGTAACATGTTTTTATAGACATTATTATTCAACACAGTCATTGTTACATGTTTTCAAGTAGGCTATGGAACTTTTCTGACATTTCAAGCGATGTGTCAACAGATGTTGTGTTTTAAAGTTACAAAGGTCAAATAAAATTTGCCATACCGATAAAAACTGTTCAGAAACTGCTTATTAAACGTTCGTTTCATATGCCCAGTTGCCCGAATATTCAGCCTCATTTAAACGTCTTCTGATTATTCGAGACGATATTGTATGATGGCGAGCAGTTCTAAGCTCACTTTTTAGCCTAGTACTAGTGATATTCCTGTTTCTTAGAGCAGTTTGCCTAATAAAACGCTGATCCCTTGGATCGGTACATCGGTTTCGCCCTTGGCCTGACCTTCGAGAGTAAGATCCTGTCTCGTTAAATCGTTCAACCATACTACTTATAGTCGAACGATGTCTTCCTATCACATTAGCAACATGACACATCGAATAGCCTTCATCCACCAAAGTTAAAGCTCTTACTGCTTCTTCTGCAGATAAATTTTTTGGTCGATTCATTTTTCAATTTTAAAATACTCGTCGGGCAACTGGGCATATGAAACGAACGTTTAATAAGCAGTTTCCGAAATTTTTTTATCGGTATGGCGAATTTTATTTGACCTTTGTAACTTTAAAACACAACATCTGTTGACACATCGCTTGAAATGTCAGAAAAGTTCCATAGCCTACTTGAAAACATTTAACAATGACTGTGTTGAATAATAAAGTCTATAAAAACATGTTACGATATAAAACAGTGTATCTCCTTTAATAACAGAGATAAAGAAGTAAACCAAAAAAGAAAATGTTGAAGAAAGATGGACCTACCGTCTAATGTCAACTGCTATATGTTTCGGTTGCTAGTATACTCCACAGGGTGATACGAATTTTCGGAAAAAAACATAACATTTTTGTTACACCCAGTATAAATCGAAAATGAACTTTTTATCATAAACAGCGAAAACTATGACATTGTCAAGGAACCAACCTACAATGCAAAAAAAATCATTCAAATCGGATCATAAATTCAGAAAACAAATAGCATCAAATAAGTGGCAAATTTATGATGTTGCGTTAATTTTGTCCAGGAGCTTATTTGTAGATAATTTACTCGCTAAATTATCTATGTAACCATGCCAGCATAGTGTGGAGTCAAGACTTATAGCAAGGAACCTCACCGTTTAGTGTCTTTCATTTTCATTTAATTTAATTTTTTTTGTTTTAAGTTAATTCAGAATCAGAATCACGGAAAACCATCTTGAGGCACGCATCATAGTCAGACTTGCATTATCAAACTTCTAATACCTCAATTTATGTAATAATACCTCATCGAACGCCTTCTGCAAGTCACAGAAGACGACACCTATGTATTCTCCTCCTTCCATGCACTCAATAATAATATACTATGTCAATGATTTACTGCATCCACAGTGTCTTTATTTTTTCGAAAGCCGTACTGATTTTCTACGAATGTGTTAAATCTGCGATTTTCCAGTGCGGCTTCAAATGTCTTTGATATGCAAGGAAGAAGATACTGGTCTAAGTTTTTTGAATCGTATGACACACCAATTTTATGTGATACACCGTCAGATAGCGACAGTTTAGGTGCCCCATTTTCGCATACAAGCCGGTCAAGCCTCGAAGAGGGTTGACAAGTACATCGATGTTGAGTAGAATGAAAGCAGTGACTATAGAAAGATTAAGACTGTCGACGCTGTATTAAATATCATGTCTAAAAATTTTCTCATCCGCTCGGGGTGCGCCATCTATGAATCGAGAAATCCCGACGGGAAGCCAGAGTAGCTAGAGTTTTGAGAAACCTGTAATCGTCCGGCGTGTTTTCACAGCCAGACGTTCGTTCGGTGCAAGGCGACTTGCGGCCGGAGAGATCGCGACGTTGCCGGATCTCTAAATTGGAATTGGTTTTGTCGGGTGAGAATTGAAAAGATTATACATAGTGTGAAATGGCATCGCGCTCATCGCGGATTTCGCAAGGAATCAAGTTCTTCGACGTGATTCATTTTGACATTAGCCGACACTAACAAGAATATCCAAAGAGACAAACAAACAAATACAGTACGAGTTTAAGGTGTGAGGACAGAAAAACGCTCTCCCTTTTGTTACACTTAATAATTATTTTTCTTTGGAAAATATGTCTATTATTGTAATATACATATCGAGATAAATATAGTATTATATTATTATTAAATCATATTCCATTTATAAAATAAAATGTGAGACATGCCCAGTTTTGTTAAGCTACGCCATAATACAGAATATTTCCCAGGAAGGTAGAAAAACTGAAAATAAAATCTATACAGGGTGTCCGCAAATTACACCGACAACGCTTGACAGATGTGGTTTTAAGAACTTTTTTTAAATAAACATATGTCCGCTGACGCGTTGTTTTTAATATACAGCGTGTTAAAATTTACTCATTGAAACGATTTTTTTAATTATTTCTGTAACTACAAAAGATATCGATTTCAAATTTGGTAGGGATTATAACGTCAGAAGGTGCTATTAAAGCAAGTAATGCAGGATTTTTTAGAGCGCCAGTGGCGTGCGTAAGGGTAATTCGACCTTCCGTTTTTCAAAAGAACTTTGACACAGATTGATTTTATGTAGGTAAACGGAAATGGTTCTGCAATCCCCAATCAATTCTAAACAAAAAATGTGCCTTTGTTACCACTTGTATGAATGGCAAAATTTGACGGGGGGGGGGAGGGTTTATTTATTGTAATACTTACTCATTATATGTTTTTGGAAAACAATAAACACAAAACCAAGTAAAAAAATAACAAGCATCGACTATCAAAAACTTGAACATTTGCGCAGAGATGCTCTTCATTGAAAACTGCCGCTGTTTCCCGATATGTTTTGTTTTCTCCACAAGTTAATATTATTTTATTATTTCAATTTTTTTCTTGGAGAATCAACATCGCGCAGTTAATAAGTTCACTGTGTAAATAACAAATATTATTATGCACAACAAATTATTGTCAACTGCTGCTGTTACATCGCAGGCAATAATCATTGTTTCCATAGCCTATTACTCAGTTTTTTTAAATTAAATTCAAAATGAACCAAATCTGTTAATTTATCTGGATTCTCTTTACATAACTCCTTTTAGATACATGTATTTAACGATGTGCAAAATAGACTAGGCTTGTGTTCATCAAACCTTTGAAATTAAATCAACTTTGCACCAAGCTTGACATAATATTTTAAACCATATAGAGATTTTCTAAGAAAACAACTTGCTGGCATTAGAATTGATGTTAAAAATTGAATTAGAGATGTCGATCTGTCAAAAAAAGTACAACTTTCAATAAACAAATTTTAGTTAAAATGTTGTTTGGAATTTTTTTTTGAAAAACTCGCAACAAACAAATTTTATCGTGGGTCTCTGAAAATATGTATGTAGGCCATAAATTGAAAAAGTAACACTTTTCTAATAACTTTTATCGAAAATGTGTCAATTAAAGCCAATTTTGGATGATTTTTGAAAAAAAAAAGGTAATTTTGACAGTTACCGAAAGTGACGTGATCGATTCTTGTGACGCCATTTTTCGCCTTGCGACAAGCACAAATCGGTGGCGAAGTCAAATTTTCATTTTATAAAAATAAAAAAAATCCCATATGGAACGTACCTACTTTATTGGCCAAACTGAATAATAATAAATGTCTTGTATTACGGCTGTGTTAAGTAATTGTAGCAATGAAAATAACGGGTTTGCAGCCAAAAAACATTTAATATACTTCTTTCAAATATCCAAGCTTTCGTTCAATCTTTTATACTTCGTCAGGGCTAAAAAATATGTAACAATGTATAATAATAATTAAAAAATACATCAGGGTGAGTCTTTGATTCCGACAGAAATTTTAAACAGGTGTAAAATTAAACCGCCACAACTACCGGGTCTGTGACGTTAGCCTTTGCCGATCAAGACCAGTGCCTTCGTCCCGCACCTTCGGGTGTGCTATCGTTATAATACGCCATGATCAATTGATTGCTTTGGTAATTAACTGATTCCTTAGTAAATTTTTTAAAGACTAATTACTTTTATGTAGATTAAAATGTGATTAGATAGCCCTTAGAATTTCCTTAGATTGTTTCTAATAATTTTGATTTATGACAGGACATATTTTGCACCCTTTAGAATCTACAGTTTGTTCAGCGAATGTTCGGCCGTACGTCACAACTCCCGTCCTTGTCTTACTCGTGAATATACGATGGATATCGGATATCGGTCGTATATTCACGAGTCAGACGGGGCGAACATTATCGCTGAACAAACTGTATGGCACTTGTTATGCAATACATGTCACAAAACCTGATAGCAGTCGTCAAGACTTCACTTTTTCTATGCGATAGACTGTGACATGCTGGTCCTCTTATTTTAAAGAGTCCCAGGACTTAAAAAAAACTATCTGCGGTATTATACAATCAAACACTACTAATCAATCCGTATATCTTGAAAAGGAAAACGTTTATATGAAAAATTAACCCTTTCGCTACAGCACACACAAAAATCAACGTTGGCCATAACTGCGGTATTTGTTCCACATGCAGATAAATTGTCCATAGCAGTAGCGGCAACAAAAAAAACACATGAATGTCTTTAGAAACCAAACTGCTGTTGACGAATATATTCGTCTTATTTTATAAATCAAAAAGTTCACAAAATAAAAAATCTTTCTGTTATAGACTATTACACAAAGCATTCTAGAAATTTTTCTCTGCATGGTAAATACCGAAACATGGGGAGACTCAAAGGGGGACAAATAACACTCTTTACACATATATAACGTGGCTCGGCGTTTTTTTATTTTGTGTACAGACAACACATCTTTTGGTAGGATTTTTCCTAAATGTAGTTTCTGAAATAATGTCAGGAAAATGTCTTCCAGTTAATCTTAGAGGATTGTTTTCAACATTATGTCGACCTAAAATATTGAAAAATTCGCGTAAACCTAGCCCCTAGCCTTCCCATATTTTTTTTACTACTACTACAATAGGTACCTATATGAAAAATGAATTAACGCAATTTTTTTCGAAAACGTGTCAAAAATGCGAGAGTAACAGTAATTAATGGCAATAAACCACCGTGCACCAACTTAATCAGCACTAGACTACTTTTAATGTTGCCCAAACTGTGGTTGACGAGAATACTCGATCACGTGATTCAATCACATGGCCGATTTTGACCAATAAGAAGACTTTGCCTGATCCCATTTTAGTCGGCTCCCGCATGCGAGATAATTTGCGTTTAGCAGTTTGCCCACAAAATTAAAATTAAAATGCTCATCGTTAGCACTATGGGTACAGAAATCCATTTGCGATCTTACTCAAAAGGTTTAACCAACTTCGACTTCCAAGTTAGTGAATCTAAAATCTAAAAGTGATTCACACGCATAAATAATATAAAAACTAATACATTACTGACAATGAAAATACTATCATATTTGTTCTAATAATGCGCGCGTTGCATTTTCTTTTCTGCCGGGCCCATGCAAGCTGGCCGGCCGGCGAATCCTCCCTTTTCTGGAGAGTCGAGTTCCAGAAATGCAATAGGTATATTTTTATTTGATAATTGGATGACCTTGTCCCGCAAAGCGTAGGTAAGTAGTTTTGATAGCGCCGCAGGAGGCGGTATCGCGTGGCCCCGAGCGGTGTATCAAAATTTGATTTCTCAGTGGTCCCGTCGCGTCGGCCTGACGTCGGCATTTGGTGTCGCAGGCCGCAAATGGAGAATATTGCCACGGTAGGCCTATATTATTACAATCAGTTTTCTTTCTATAGTCACTGTTACAATTATTAATTCTGTTAGTGACTATGTGTTCTTATAAGCAAAATTCAATTTTTAAATTTATTAGCATAATATTATTATTCAGCGACGCTGAATACAAAGCTAACACGATTTCTCGAATTTTCGTAAGAAATTGCAAAGTAGGCGTTGGTTTTTGTAGTATGTATCTGTAAACTTGCTATAAAATTCAGTTTTTCAAGGGATACAATTAACAAAATGTTTGTCAAAATCGATCAAAAAATAACCGCTATGTGTTTTTTTTTTATAAAAACACAGTATTTACCTGTTTGTGTAAAATAGTATAAAATATTTGTATAGTACCTATTTATAGTATAAAATATTTGTTTTCTGTTTTCATTCTTGTTTCTGAGATACCTTCTACGTATGAAACTTATACCATATTATAATATAATGGTACTTAAACGTAATGTTTACAGGGTTCTAAAGTATTTTTCACAGCCGGTACGTCTGCAGACTGCTGTCATCTCCTTACTCCTTATTCTTATACAAATCACCTGATACAACTCCAGCAATAATTATAATATAGTCGGCATTATCTCATTATGCCTCTATACGGAAATCTGGCAACAGCGCCCAGTCCTATAAATGAACCACATCCCGTAAACCACCAGCTACTACGCGTTGTCCAAAAATGCCAGTAGGGTACGCCACCTTACGGGTCACTTTCAGCGGCGGTTGGAGGGGGAGACAACCGGGTCGGCGAGCAGTGTCGGCACGCTATGCTAGGCTTCGTCGACCGTCTTATTCCTTCTATAGTCACTGATGAAAGGAAATTTACGAGTGGCCCCTGGGGATAACCCATGTAAAATTCAATTTTCCTATATAATATATATTATAACCCATGTAAAATTCGATTTTCCTATATAATATATATTATAATATATTAATTATGTATAATATATTTTTTTATGTTTTTCGGGCTAGTGAGGATGTATATTTTCATACTTTCGATGGGCTTGTGTGGAATAATCGGTCAAAACCTCGATTTTTCCTTACAAGTTTACGCCCTTATGTCAACACTTTAGCCACCTGGAACACTCAAGCCTTTGGTTTACCGAAGCCAGATTTAATTAATTAATTATGTAGTGAACACGGCTTGCGTGAAAATATGAGCAACAGCCACCATTTATTTCTGCTAAGGAAAATCGAATTTTCCCTATATTATCCCCAGGGGCCACTTCGTAAATTTCCCTTCATTCTACTCACCATCGATGTACGTTTCAACCCATCTCGAGGCTAGTATGCGAAAGTGGGGAACCTAAATATGTCACTATCTGAAGGTATATGGGTACCACTCTACCTATCTTTAAATCGTCAGGAAAAATACTTTCCTTAATACATTTATTAGTATTAACGTTGAATGATTATTCCTCACTCAACGGAATCAGTATATTTTTTACAGATTTTATCATCTTAACACTGACATCGTAGCAGCCTTACTGATGGTTTTATTTTTTAATTTGTCAATAATATCTCTAATCTCGTTGTGGGATATCTATCTGTTTAAAATTAAAAGTTGGAAAATTATTTTGTAACATAAAATCTCTAAAAGTTTTGTTATTATTAGATTTGCTTAAATTTGTTATTTGTTTATTTTTTGCTATGCTGAGGAAGTGGAATATCTATTAGCACAGAAAATATAGGGGAAGGTGGGGTAAATACGATCACTTAACTTTGGATTAGTGATAAAAGCAGAAATAAAGCACAATTTCCCTTTTTTTTATTTCAGAATATTCAAAATACATTCGTCTTCAAAAGTAAGTATAAAAAATAAATAAAACTCTAACGTTCTTGTGTTGACACAAAAAACAAAACACTAATACAATATCGCAATTACCCGACATTGTCGGGTAATACCGATCGCCATGCTGGGTAATACCGATCAAGGATTTTTCTAGGAAAACAGCTTTCTTCAACGACAATTATCACATATATACCCTTCCGAAGAAGTAGCGTCACTACAGGGCACAGGCAGAGGCCGCATGTATCCAGTGGGCACAGATACCACAAGCACCCTAGCTTGTTATTTCAGCCAATTTCACCACAAAACGAGCATATTTATATCATTTTGGTTGATCTGTTCAATTTTATCTACTTTAGATTTTGTAATGTCACCTGTCAATTTTTTTTACGGTTTTCATCTTTTCGGAACATCTTTTTAACTTATTTCTATGCTTCTGTCCAATAGGGTAATACCGATCAGACTAGTCGGTATTACCCCACATAACCTAAAAATAGTTTTGGAACTGGACGATCTCAAATTTACGTAAATATATCAACTTTTTATACTTGACTAAAATCTACATAAAATAGGCTATTAAATAAGCCCTTCACCAACAAAATACAAGTCTAAGTTTTAGTTACATACCTGTTTTTTTATGAGCGAAATTTATAAAGCAACCCGTGATTTCACTTAACATTATATACTAGCGGCATCTAGCGGCCAATAGCTCAGCTAGACTATTTTATAAACTTGGTATAGGTGGGGCCACGGGCGTAGCCAAGGGGGGGGGTTTCGGGGGTTCAACCCCCCCCCCCCCCCCCCGAAATAAGCAAAATATTACCTAATATTATACCGAAAAAATACGAGGAGTGAAGAGTTAAATTATTATTACGTTTGAATATATGTAGTAATAGTAGCGCCTAGCTCCATCTTTTGACGAGAGGCAGATGCAGTTGCAGCCGAACTATTTTGTATCGTAGGGACACTTTGCGTTGTTTCTCGATTATTCGCCACGCCCCTCGGTCGAAATGAGCGGAACTTTGTGGAAGTTCGTGGAAGTTTCTGGACGGCTACTGGGCTGCTATATAAGCGGCGCCGCGGCGCGTGACCGCGCTTACGGCAGTATTGTTCCATGCGAACTCGAAGCGAATAAAAGTGAAAAGTGGTGAACGAATAGTGAAGAGAATTAAGTGTACCGTGTAAGTGAGTAATTTTAGTGCGCTGTTATTCGATGACCTTGTTAAGGATAGATACGTGAATCATTATTACTGTCGAAAAATGGAGGGGAAAAAAAGGAAGGGTGATAAACTTAAAGGTAAAGAAAAAGTGGTGTAGTCAAGGTCAAGGGGTTTCTAATAAAGAAACAAATTTGGATTTAGTTATCAAAGCTTCAGCTACCTTGCATGCTGATAAGAAGACTGCCTACCCCGAAATCTAGTTTGGAATGCCTAGATATGTGCGATAAAAACCTTTATCCTAATATTTACACATTACTACAAATCTTGGCTACCATTCCTGTATCCACTGCTACCCCAGAAAGGTCTTTCTCGAGCCTAAGGAGACTGAAAAACTATTTACGAAACACTACAAGGGAAAACAGACTTAATGGTTTGGCTCTAATGAACATTCACTATGGAACAGAAATTTATGCAGATGAAGTAGTGGATATATTTAAAAGAAAAAGCCGAAGATTTCTTCTTTAATGGTTTTAGATTTAGCGCAGAGGAACGAAATTATTTTATCCATTTCATTTAAAGTTAAGAACTTTATAAATATGTCGTAGTTTTTCGGATGAATATATAGATATTAAATTTCATGTAAGTATATTTTTGTTTTATTTACTTCTCAAACTAAACCCCCCCAAAACTAAATCCTGGCTACGCCCGTGGGTGGGGCTATAAAATACCATGCAGTGATAAAAGAAATATGTTTTAGGTTTAAAGTTAATACAATGATCGCAATTACCCCGTGGTCGGTATTACCCCACCTTCCCCTAATTTTGAGAATCAAAGGCGCCTTAATGACATCTGTTAAATGGACTATATATTTAAGCATGCGGTAAGTAGCTTCGCAATAGAAGCCTCCTTAGAGACATGTGTCAAAAATAAGCTAGCATCCATTTCAATTTACATAAAAAAAAGCCGGTATTTTAAGTATAAATTTGTTTCTAATACAATCTATTTTCTATAAAGATTAACGTTAAATTAAATAAAAAACACAATATTTATCCCTGTAGAAGATCTTTCACCTAACATCGAGCCTCCTTTTGGCACATGTCGCTAAGGAATTGTCTGTATTACTCGTTAGTCTGTGATGGTAATTTATTTTTCTACTCCTATGCTAGTAACATACCTATTAAGTGACGGTTTAGGTTATAAGTAAGTTCATTGTTACGAACACTGACAGGTAATGACTGACACGTAATGACTGACACGTAATAATAGTATATTACATAGCGAGAGTTATAAACAGCTTATTACGTATGAGTGGAAAAGTTGTGCACGAGCCGCGCAGCGGTACTTAATAAAAATAGTATTTTTTACTACTTTGCGATAAATATACAGGAAGTCTCATAATTCTCTATTATACACATGGTACTAGACTAGGGACAGATCGGAGTCAGATGTTAAAGTTATAAAAAAATAGGCAAAGAATTTAGAAGCCACATTTTTGAAATCAAGTTTACCTTACAAAGAAATTGCACCGAAACATTGTTTCTTACATAGAATAAATAAAACAAAAATTCTAATCCATCTCAGCAAATAAAATAACTTTGGGATTACCGTTTGCTTAAAAAATGACTCGCTCTAACTTCGTGACGTCACGTCAAAAAGGAAGTTTTAAAAATAAAATCGCCAGAAATGTGTTTATATGGTAAAATTTCAAAAAATTTAACTTGAAAAGTTGTTGATTTTTCAATTTTACGTATAGCTAAGCGTACAACTTTCCATGCTGTATTAAAAGTTTTTGTTTCCTGATATTTTTTAAATAATTTTGAACTTTTTGAAATTATTTTAAGTTTAAGTTTTTAAAATTAATATTTGTGGTTAACATAAGATCTAGTTACCCATGGAAATAAACATGTAATGTTAGAATTATGACGTTACTAACGACATCTCCAATGGAATTTTTCATATGGTGGTGAAACTGAAGAAATTAGAAATACCTACCTTTCATCTTCATTTTTGGTGTAGTCAGTATTGATTCTACAAAGGACAAGCGTTATCACACTTAAAAAGCACCAGCAACTCTTTTCGCGAATTTCTGCACACAAATTTGTATCACAATTTTTTAATTGCACGAGAATATTGATACACCGCGTAACGACGCCTACCGCTATCCATATTTTGCACGTTTTAATTTTTTATTGTTTTTCCTAAGCAACAAAACAGCCTGATAGTGGTAATTCTGACATGATTGTTTAGTTTATTGACTGGCCGGCCACTGGACGTTGGCGGCGTTGGCTGTCAATGACTAAGGCACATCAGATGCGCCAGTAATTCAATTAGGTATTACAGATTACTTATACAGGACGGCAAGTTCCAGCAGCGCCGGATAGATGGCGATGGCTCCACTCATCTCGGAAAGTAGGAGGATTCTTTTGTGGATAGTTATTTAACCGCAACTAATTCATATCAGTAAAGTTATTCTAAGGTATTCTTGAAAAAGTAGTCACAATTCGTTTTATTCCTATACGTTAAAGTTTCATTGATGTGAACTAACGGCCGAATAACTACTCGTATATTCCCAGAACAAAGGCAATTGTCGGGCGATGGCAGTAGCATGCATTAGGAAAAACAGTACAGACTGTAACCCTTTATAACGACTGTGGCGACTAGGCGACTCAGTCTTGCCGGTATCTAAAGTACAGGTTTGTGGACCGTGGCGTGTAGAAAGTTCCGCGATTCGCGAGGCCATGAACTTGTACCTATTGAAGTTAAAGGTAATTAGTGATAGAGTGTTTTAATTTTGATGCATATTTGCACATTTTGTGCTTAGTTTTGTGTTTTGTCTGCTATTGCGGTCTCTGCAAACAACGTGCATTCGTTGTGGGAAACTAAGAACTCCCTAACACATACATACCCACTAATTACTGTTGATTCACAATGAAAGGCGATGCATACATTTTTTGAAATATCTGGGAATAGGTACAAAAAATAAATTTACGATATGTTGTGCAAGTGGCAACTCCGCGCCCCGGTATTCACGACGCGCGAGCTTAACAGCTGATCTGGTGAACGCCGTTAACAAGGGGTTTTAATATACTTCTGAATACATTTTCTTTCATTTTTTTGTTAACTTTTGATTTTTTAAATTTTCTAATAATCGCTTTATTGCGATAATTCCCAAGAGGATTTATAAATAAATATGTTTTTCGAAGCCGGCTTGACCGAAGTCACGCTTCATGCTTTGAGACATTGTGTTTGATTACTAAGGTACGGGCGGGTAATTACGCCCGGCGGTTAATAACACCCAATTTTGAATTTAGCGCCTTGCACTAGGAAAATTAAACCTACATAATTTTTTGACAAACGTACCTACTTGATCGCACTAACACGTGGATAGTGGTAGTGGAGTGCCGGTATCATGTTTTCTATTCAGATATGACGAGACCGTTGCCAGGAGTGGTTCAGTGCTGCGTTTTATTAAATTACGCTCAGCCGAAACGTAAGTACATTACTAATTTTTACACAGTAGGGCTTTTTTTTGTGTGCAATGCTCAAACTATATTGCATGTGACTGACAAGTAGTTTATAATTTTGGAGATATTTTTCTCTTAAATCTACCATTTTCATTTTAAACTAACCCAGCGGCTGATAACGCCTAAGCCAAACAAGTCTGGGCATTATTAAGCTTATAGAAATAAATGGGTATGGGCGTTAATAAACAAATACAAATATACGAATATGTACATATTACCTATTTGTTTCAGAATAAGTTATGGATAGGAATGAACCAACAATAAAAAGAAAAAGAGGGATAGGATCGGTCGAGAAGAATATGGAGGCAGGAATGTTGTCAGTGTCGAGGGGTATTCTAAGTCAAAGTGCGGCCCTATGCGGGTAATAACGCCCAACATTTTTTTTGATAAACATGTTCTTGTTTTTTTTGCAAAAATATTTTAATCGCTTAGTATTATCAGTTTTTGGATTTGTGTTGATTTTAATGTAGCTCTGACTGTTTTTCAGATATAGGGCGTTATTATACTGCTAGGTGGTCAATAACGCCCAAAAACTAAATTTTTTCAAGACGCCGTTTTTCAATTTTGTACTAAGTTGAATGCTATCCAAACTTATATTTGTATTTGGGTATTAATAAAGTTTTTTTTACGGAAGCAAGTTTTTAATAATTCTTTATTATAATTGGTAGACGAGAGAGTTTTTGTTAAGTGGGCGTTAATACCCTCCTGTACCTTATGTTTGAGCATAGTGGATATGGCAACTGCGCTTGCTTTTTCAGTCGGATTGGCCTAGTACATTGCAAACACTACACCAATGTATTCCCGCAGGTCATTTTTTAACTGCCCCCATCCATCGATATACAATGTGTCCCGGATAAGAATGAACAGCATGGGGATCTTGCAAACAGTGAGAGATAGAACAAGGGTTAAATGGGGAAAAAGTTGCGCAATTTTAAGGTCAATAAAATGGTACAAACAGATTTCTAATATCTTTTTCGTTTTTGAGTTATTTTGAAAAAGTAAAATTTTGCGTTTTCGGTTTTATTTTCTCTGAAGTTGTTATCACAGACATAAAAAAAAGAAAAACACTTTCTTATGGGAGTTTTTGACGGGCTTTAAAACGGCGTTTTTAGATTTGTTCTACAACATTTCGTTTTTGAGAAACCATCTTCAACTTTATTTTTTTAAATACGGACCTGGATTTTTTGCAGATTTTGAAAGCACTTTTTATTGCAAATACCATGATGTATGACACGAATTATTTTAAAAATGTTTTGAGACAATTATACTGAAAATTCCTTTTTCCATTCATTTTTTCTAATGCGGCCCTGTATTTAATAATAATAAGTCTAAATAATAATCAATATTGTCAACAATTTAACTTACAACTTATTTTTCAATCGGAGAACCAAAAAAGGACAGCAGTGCCTAATAACAGTCACATACGATAATAAAAAATAAATAAAAATCCTCCACCTAGAAGGCTTTGAAACAACGAAACCAACCCCTTGTCATTTTTCATAACTCCCACTGTATCATTTAGTTAATAATTTGTACTATTAGAAATGGAGGGTGCTTCTTCAAATGATGACAAATTTAACATGTTATATCTTGCGTCACAGAAATAGTGTAGAGGCCGAACGAATGTATTGTTGCAATTAATAAATTGCAAAAGTTTTTGGTTTCATTGGCTTAAAGCTTTCTTCTCACAATTAGAAAAAGCGAAGAATTTACTCCATAACACAATGCGACACTGTTTGCTGTACAACAACAGAGGAAAACACTTACCAGACAGGGCCGTATTTAAAAATATTAAGTTTTCGAAGTAAAAATAAACTGTAAGTTAAATTGTTGTCAATACTGATTAATATTTAGACTCCTTATTATTAAATACAGGGCCGCATTAGACAAAAATGAATGAAAAAAAAAAGGAATTTTCGGTATAATTGTCTCAAAACATTTTAAAAATATTTCGTGTCATACATCAAGGTATTTGCAATGAAAAGTGCTTTCAAAATCTACAAAAAAAATCCAGGTCCGTATTTAAAAAAATAAAGTTGAAGATGGTTTCTCAAAAACGAAACGTTGTAGAACAAATCTAAAAACGCCATCTTAAGGCCCGTTAAAAAGTGCCATAAGAAAGTGTTTTTCTTTTTTCTCTATCTGTGAAAACAACTTCAGAAAAAAATAAAATCGAAAACGCAAAATTTTACTTTAAATTAAATTGTTGACAATACTGATTAATATTTAGAATTTCTATTATTAAATACAGTGAAGAAAAAAATGAATTTTCAGTATAATTGTCTCAAAACATTTTAAAATATTTCGTGTCATACATCATGGTATTTGCACTGAAAAGTGCTTTGAAAATCTACAAAAAAATCCAGATTCGAATTTAAAAAAATAAAGTTGAAGATGGTTTCTGAAAAATGAAATGTTGTAGAACAAATCTAAAAACGCCATCGTAAAGCCTGTTAAAAAGTGCCATAAGAAAGTGTTTTTCTTTTTTCTATCTGTGATAACAACTTCAGAAAAAATTAAAATCGAAAACGCAAAACTTTACTTTTTCAAAACAACTCAAAAACGAAAAAAAATATTAGAAATCCATTTGTACCATTTTATTGACCCTAAAATTGCGCAACATTTTCCTTATTTAACCGTTGTTTTATCTCTAACCGTTTGCAAGATCCCTATGCTGTTCATTCTTATCCGGGACAAATTGTATAAGAATTGACCTTCTTCTCATAATAAGTCCACATAGTATGCTGCTAAGCTCAACCGTTGTTGAAGCGATTGGTAGGCACCGCTATGGTGTCCTACAAAAAGCGGTACAGAAAAACGCGGCGCGCCGCTGGCCCGGCGGGCCTGTCCGGAGGTTGCCCATTACGGGCCCATCCATCGCGGGCCGGCCCCTTTGCGGCGTTTAGTGTCGAAATCATTACTTAGGTGCAAACTTCGGGAGGCAATCTTCGCTGGCGATAATTCATCGGGCCGCAGGCACGAAGGGCGCGGTCGCCGCATCGGGGCTGGGATCGGATTTCAATCGGGGAATGCATGCGGTCCGTACGAACGAGAACATGATTGACCCCACAAAGCAGATCTCATAAAAAGATGGAAAAAATTCAAAGGAAAAAAGAGACATTTTTGTTTCTCTGACATTTCTTGTGACAACTTTTAGTCGCTTTGGACATTAATTTTTGTTTAGGTATATTTAATATTATGTTTTCACTTGTCTTAACACTTTCATAGGCACCAATGGCACCAATAAAGGGACAAATCTGCACATGCAGACAAGAACGAGATGGATATCTACTATTGCAGACGCAATTTCATTGGTACGTACTATGGATTCCCAGGAAACAGACACATTCCGACAGCTGTATACTACACCGGGATAAGAGCTACAAGCTCTCCGAGTATTGGCCATGAAATTAGGAGGTTCCAAAACATATAAAAAACAAAAATTTTTTTTAGTACCACCATTTTACGTGTGTAGTCTATGATGGAAAGGTACTATATTAAAAGAACTTAAAAAACTTTAAATATACCTGGCCACCTCGCATCTCAAAGCAGATCCGAATAAAAATCATTTGCCAAGAAAATTATAGATATTTTAAGTTCTGGCACTGCTGCCCGGAGCTCACTTCTGCCTTTTGCGGCAGTGGAATACTTTCAACCATTCTGCAGTCTCTCAGGTTAGGAATGGCTGAGAGGGTTAATCTGCCACCAGACGAGCCACTTGTGGCAGACAGAAGGTTGAAAGGTATTTAGTTGCTACCAGACGAGGCACTTTGTACCAACAGAAGGGCGGTATTTATTTGCTACCAGATGAGGCACTTGTAGCAAATATGATGAAGGTATTTACTACCAGACGAGGCACTTCTAGTAGGTAAGGGATGTTTGTTTCGGACACCACTGTCAGAGAGCAGCCTCACTCCCTGCGACGGTATTGTGGCTTGGTCACAGTGGTGGTGGAAAGGTTTTTGTGAAGGGATCTATATGCTAGGGCCAAGGTGGCTTGGATATACGACAACTGGACGCGGGAAATAGGACGCGCGACAACTGGACGCGGATAATTGGACGCGCGACAATTGGACGCGTGCGACATTTGGACGCGCGAGAATTGGACGTGTACGACAATTGGGCGTGTATAACAATTGGACGCGACGAGATCCGGACGCAAGATTCTTGGATTTACGAAAAACAATTATGTTAATATAATAATAAATTATCTTAATTGGCCCAGAATAATTTTCAAATGATTTGTGAAAAGGCTCAAATGGTAGGTAGGTAGGTAAATAATAATGTCACACACGTCCAATTGTCGCGCGTCCAATTATCCGCGTCCAGTTGTCGCGCGTCCTATTTCCCGCATCCAGTTGACGTGACACCAGGTGGCTTGGGCATAGCGATAGGTATGAGAAACAACACAAACGAGTTGGATCTGATTTATTTCATTTTGTATAGCTGTATTTATACAAGATATTTGTTTATATTTTATGTGTATTGACGCACAAACTACGTGCGTTACGCATGCTGTTCTGCAGCGTCAGTACGTTGCGGTTCTATGTGACCTGAAATATAATTAAATGATTTAATTTAGATTAAACACTATCAACTAGGTCACTCAAGTTACATAAAATTTATTTATTAAATTCTGCGGGTTTTTTGTTCAACAGACTGATAGAGCAACGACTTTTCTATTCTCCATCAGCACCTCGGCTGCTGCGCACTCAAAATTACACTTTGCCTAGGTTTGACTACTATAGGGTGTCCGTAACGTAGACAGCAGCACCTCCATGTCCTTTTGAAGTTCTACAGTATGCAGAATTGAGATTGTACTTCTTAATTTAATAGTTGCTCAAAATTCTTCTTTATACTTCCAATGCTTTGTTAGGTAGAGAGCCAACCAGTCTTTATTTTCCTTAACAATAGTGTTAAGAGCGTTAATGTTGGTTAAGTTGGATTACAGATCACTCTTTAGCTAAACCACATTCTCCCTGTTTGGGAAGTGTAGATATTTGCAGATTGAGAAAATGGTTTATTACAACCCCGTTTGGCCATAACTCTTGCCTCATTAATTCTCGTTATTATTGCTCTTAAATAATCTCTTATATTTGTCAATCCTTGTTTTAATTTTTTCGCAGATGACACCTACATATATTTTTTCTCGTTTGATAAAAAACATTTTATTGTTGTTCCGGAGTGCTTAAATTGTTCAATTTGCTATTGATTTTAATAATTTTGGTCAGTTTAATTTTATGTAGAGCCCTTTGCTACGAAAGTACCAATATTACTCTTTTTAACTAGTCCCTTAGGCCGCTCGGGTGGGAAGCCATAACCACAGGAAAGGTTACGTTATCTGCGCCATAACATAACCATAATTTCTCTTTTTAGACCTCCATCGGGTTTAACCATTCTAAATTCCTTTCTCTCTACAAATTTATGCCAAAACTGAATTCCTTGACCCCAAAAACATAGAAAAACGACATATCATTGGCTATTTTCAAATTCACCTCTGTGCACCCCCTCTCAACTACCCCCTTTTGTTATGTCAAAAATGCTCTATAGTAACATTTATGTACCTATATATACTACATTTGTTGGCTAAAAACTATTGTATTGCGAAAAACTATAAGTAATATATTTTCATTACATTATTTTTTTATTCTAGTCGTTCTATACAGGGTGGTTCACTTTTATGTGGTAGGACTTTAACATTAGATAGAAAAAGATAATCTAAAATGAAAATTTTATATCAACATATATCGGGGAAAGCTTAGTTTCCGAGATACAGGGCGTTGAAGTGTTGGAAAAAATATGAAGTATTTTTTACACTGTCCGAACCAGTGGAGATATTTAAACCAAATTTGATGTGTAGTACAACCTTTTTGACTACGATATTTAGTGATAATATGAAGGTCCTGAAATAACCAGTGGTGGAGTTATGGGTTTTCACTATCACTAAATTTAAAAAGTAATTAGTACGGACCTGTCTCACATCAACGTAAATTTTTTTTTCGTAAAGTTCTTTCAATTCTCTACAAAAAGTGTATCTTGGCATTTTTTTGTATCTGCCACGGTTGTGTAGTAAATAAATTATTTCGTTTCCATCTCAGCCTTTTTTGCCTAAAAATGTGTTTTCTAAGATTATTGATAAATATCGCAAATAACAGAAATTAATTATGGAACACTTATCGGATTCAGCTATTTTATTTTTAATTTTATGGAAACAATTTTAAAAATAAACTGGCACTTGGTTTGAGGTACATTACTTTATTATCATTTTAACATTTTTATCAAATCTAGTATTATTTCTTAATAATTTTTATAATTCTAAATTTGTACAACATTCAACAATTGTTCAAAATGTGATCCATTCTGTTGCACACATAATTCACTTCGACGCCTAACGGATTGAACAGCATCGATTAAATTGCCATTTCTCAATTCATCGCACGCATTTCTGATACGATCAATAAGTTGTTCCCTTGTTTCTACAGGAGTCGCATAGACTTGTTCTTTTAAAAATCCCCATACGAAGAAGTCCAGAGGTGTTATGTCCGGAGAACGTGGTGGCCAAGCGACCGGTCCCCCTCGTCCGATCCACCTATTTGGAAAGTTATTATTTAACCAGTTCCTCACATTTCGGTGAAAATGTGCAGGACAGCCGTCAAGTTGGAACCAAGCCAACAATCTTAAGTTTAAAGGAATGTCTTCCCACATATTATTATGCTCAGCTACTAAAAACTCCAAAAAATTGTCACCATTCACTCGCTGTGGCAAAAAAAGGGTCCAAACAGATGATGGTTGTACAGTCAAGTCCAAACATTGACACTAAATTCGACCTGAAAATTTCTTGGCCGGATTGCATGTGGGTTTTCTTGTGCCCAAATATGCTGATTATGAAAGTTTACTACTCCACGACGAGTAAAACACGACTCGTCCGTCCATAAAATGTTATTTAAAAATTGTCTATTTCCTTCAATTGACTCCAAAATCCATCGGCAAAACACTAATCTTCTTTCTGCATCGCCGGGCCCTAAACCTTGTACGGGTTGTAGATGATACGCATGCCTGTGATCTCTTTTTAAAGCTCGCAAAATTGCAGACTTTGAAACACGTAGGGCCACTGACACTCTTCTGCTACTTGTTGTAGGATTCCTATCGAATTCACGAAGAATCTCATTGTTGCGTCTGACTTGTTGGATATTGTTTTCATTTCCTCGTTCGACGATTCTAGTTCTCAGACCGCGAGTTCTGAATTGCCGGTGCATGTTAACAAACACCGAGGGACGCGGATGGCGCCTATTTGGAAATCGCCTCCGGTATTCTCTGGCTGCTTCCGCAGAGTTCCCATTTGCAACTCCATAGCAGAAATGGATGTCAGCCTGCTCTTCATTTGTAAATTGGAACGGCATTTTAATTATTAACAAAGACAAACTGCGGCGCTGCTACGTTCATCTACTGGATGACAGATTATTGTATTATTAACTGTCAATAAGATTTTCTTTTCCATGGCACACTTATCTTCACCAGTACGGCGATGCAGAAAGGACATTAGTATTTTGCCGATGGATTTTGTAGTCAAAGGAAATAAGACAATTTTTAAATAACATTTTATGGGCGGAAGAATCATGTTTTACTCGTCGTGGTATAATTTAGAATTCTACAAATTTAGAATTATAAACATTATTAAGAAATAATACAGATTTGATAAAAATGTTAAAATGATAATAAAGTAATGTACCTCAAACCAAGTGCCAGTTTATTTTTAAAATTGTTTCCATAAAATTAAAAATAAAATAGCTGAATCGGATAAGTGTTCCATAATTAATTTCTGTTATTTGCGATATTTATCAATAATCTTAGAAAACACATTTTTAGGCAAAAAAGGCTGAGATGGAAACGAAATAATTTATTTACTACACAACCGTGGCAGATACAAAAAAATGTCAAGATACACTTTTTGTAGAGAATTGAAAGAACTTTACGAAAAAAAAATTACGTTGATGTGAGACAGGTCCGTACTAATTACTTTTTAAATTTAGTGATAGTGAAAACCCATAATTCCACCACTGGTTATTTCAGGACCTTCATATTATCACTAAATATCGTAGTCAAAAAGGTGGTACTACACATCAAATTTGGTTTAAATATCTCCACTGGTTCGGACAGTGTAAAAAATACTTCATATTTTTTCCAACACTTCAACGCCCTGTATCTCGGAAACTAAGCTTTCTCCGATATATGTTGATATAAAATTTTCATTTTAGATTATCTTTTTCTATCTAATGTTAAAGTCCTACCACATAAAAGTGAACCACCCTGTATTGTAGGTAATAATATTACGATACCAAATTTGAAGACTATATCTTAATCCGGTCGAAAGTTATCGCACACACAAACACAACATTATTTTGCTGAAACTTTGTCTTTCCACGAATATTTTAAATTGATTTAGGGAATCAAAATATTTGGAATTTGTTTGTCGAAACAATACCTACTTCCACGGTGATATGGAAGTAAAACGTAGTGAACGAGTGCCATTTTTGTCACATTCTTATTTGGCTCTTTCCTACATAAACATGGATATTTCTCGGTTCCTTCCAAAAATGTATTGACACTTAGTTTCATATTTATCCAAGGTAGGATATAAGATAAGAATCAACCAATCACAGTTAAGACATCTCCGGTGCTTGTTGAAAATCAAGCCGGGCACTTGAATTATATTTTCTTCCGAAATGCCAGTGTGTCAAATTATTTTCACCGACTATCCAAAGATTCGTTTAGCAGAGTACGAGTAGAAAAAATACACTGTACAAAGTGAATTTTGTATGCGGGGGTCGATGAAAAAATATTTTTTTGCAAAATAATAAAATCTAACTTTTATCCGCACAACCATTAGAGAACCTTTAAGTAATATCATTGATTAAGAACACCCTTATTGATTGGTAGTATTCCTTTATATTCAGCTTTTTGAAATACTTCCTCTTTTAGCGAAATTAAATTTGATTATCTCTATTTTTTAATTCTAAATACAACAACATATAATTTGACCTACCTGTCTCCAACCTTTTCCGAGATATTTACCAAAAAACTTCATCAAACTAGATAACATGGTCTCTTACGTGTCAGTGTCTGATGTTCGATCCAAGTAGGCCAAATATTAAAACCAAACTTATCACAAGTCAAGTCAGCCATTACGTATAGTAAAAAAGACAATCAAAAGTATTAGGTCAATTCAACATTTCTACTTACCGGTCAGATTAATTTCAAATTTTGTTGCTAAACCTATAGTTACTAGTTACACTTAAAAAAATGTTTTTGAAAGATGTATGCTATTATATTGTAGAGATCTTTATCAAAAATAATAAAAGATACGACTAAACTTTGAGGGATTATTCTCGTAAATATCTACATAGAGACGGTCCGAGTGCTTCATTTACATGTAAGCTGTATCGATTTATATCGACAGGAAGTGAAATTAATGTGACCAGGTAAGCAGAAGTACAAATGACAGCGTGCTTGATTGTCAGTTTTATTATGTCATCTGTCATAGCTGGCTTAAATTTTCATATATTTGGTTCTAATGTTTGGCCCCCTTGGATCCAACATCAGACACTGACACGTTAAGAGACAAGGTTGGAGACAAGTAGGTAAAATTATATATATCGTCGGATTTAGAATTAATAAGGAACACTATAATGTTTAAAGAAATGTGTAAGTTGTAAAATACAGAAAATGACCTTCATTTCCTCTAAAACCGGAAGTTATTTCAAAAAATAGAATATGCATAAATGCTATACATAAACCATGTCTAATGATTGTCTATAGTCTATCCAAGTTAGAGAGGTAGTGGATCAAAACATTGGCCACCACGTGACCTATTCTCTTATTGGTCTGGCCGTCATAAAATGTCAAGTGTTTACGTGGCGAGCAGATTGCAGGGCCGGCTCTTCCCTCAGTCGAGTTTCCTGCATATTTTAGATCGGATCGCGAGCAGTAGGTATATTCTGTAATTTTAATTTGCTACTTAATTTAAGGAAATTTATAAAGATCCACGAAAGGTAGAAACACAAATTTTAGAACTTCTAAAAGAAGGTGGTAATCGATCGCAAGGCGGTCATGTGACTTTGTTTATATCTACTGCCGCTGTAACTTGGCAAGACTTTAGGTAAAAAATTAAAAACAAATTTGGCGGTAACTTTTCTGTCAATTCCCGTATAAAAAATTCCAAAAAATTAGGATCCTCGAATTCTCCATAATTTTTTATTGCAAATTCATCTTTTCAATGCCGATTTTATGTTAATCGTTGTGCAGAGAGTTTTATTGCATTGTCTATTCTCTACTGGAGCTGTCAAATCTCCTAAGCAAATAGAGAAAGCAGGGAAAGTAGTGGGAAGTGTCATTTCTTGTGTTTTATGCTTATAATAACAATATCCTACAACCAATATTATTATTACAACCTGCAGGTTCAGCAACCTTTGTCGACGCACAAATTATATCTAGCAAATTTTGGTGAACTGGAAGAGGTTGGTGAAAGATTACCAGCTGGGGAGAAGTCATGTAGTTCTTTGTGATTGACATATTGATGACTTTTCTCATGATTTGCGTTTTTATTTCAGTCCATTCTTATCTTTCTCTATGTGCATTTGATTCACTCATAATCATAATATAGACAAAATCGGCCTTATAGAAGATTTATGGTGTCAGGTGTGGGGTTGAATTTACACATTTTTTTAGTTTTTAAGGGGTTAAAAAAATGTGGGGGTGGGGAGGTAAAAGGTCTCGAAGAAGTAAAAAAATCTGAATATACTAGGTGTTTCAGCGTTAAAAAGAGAGTGTATAATGTAATGTTTTTAAAGCTTGGCGATATCCCCGATATCAAGCCATTGATTGTCGAATTGGGCAAAAATTGAAGTCGGTCATGACGTTGAAACCAATGACGATTGAAAAATTTACAAGCTCCATTGCAGTCGTCTCAAAAATGAGAACAAGGATGCGTGGTTGTTTTTTTCTAAAGCGAATATTAACCAGTTTTGGTCACCCCGTATACAATACAAATATTTTACAGTCAAGGTGTTGCTTATTTTAGTTTAATTGTTTCAATTTAAAATTGAAACATTTTAATACTGTTTAATTTAGTAAAAAAAGGAAAACTATTCGATTTCAAAAAGTACAAAACATACATGTTCAAAAAGCTCATTAGCCGTGAGCACTAGAAAAAATTGGACTCGTTGGAATTCTCAGAATAACTTTTCGATCTCAGTCAAGGTTGGTATATAGTAAGGTTAGGACATTCGACGACTTAAAAGGGGGGGGGGGGGGGGTGAGAGACAAGAGGACGAAAGGGTAAATTTAAATTGGTCGCATTTACAGTGAGTTGGCGATTTAGTAACTCCCTCAACATTTAATGCTTCTAGCCATAGGCGCACACAAACGTTTTTGGCATATTTATTGGAGTCAAAGGCGTGTTTCTTGTTTACATTAGTTTACGCATAAGTTTCAAATATTGCTTTGGCTATTTTCCCTACAGTACTTTTTTGTTTCCGACTTTCGGTAACTGCAATCACCTCTTCTGATACACCATTGGAATCAAACTGTGAGAAGAAAAAAAATAGTTGGTGGAGGCGGCACCTTCGCGCGAGGTTACCGATGGTGGGGGGCTACCTTTGGTTTTGTTTAAGACTGGGGGAATCTTCCTATACACTAACCTTGATCCCAGTTTAAAACGTTTATGACTCCGCCACTACTTCCCAGCTTTTTTTTGGACACGAAACAGTCAACAGTATGTTATGGGTATAATTAAGTATATTTGTAATACAAAAAGCTATTTTTCTTCTAACATTTGCTGCTCGTTTAAAAAAAGACAATACCAAACAAATGGAAAAATATAATGTAGAATAAACCTTGAAGACTCACAAGAGATGTTTGTTATCTTCTTGAGCAGATTCTATCAGCACAACACGGCCGCCAGCTTTCAGACGTGGGGACGGGCTGATTCAACAGTTTAACAAATTGTAAAAAAATATAGGGGCGCCAAAAATAATAAAAGCTAATAGTCCAAGACAGGGCCCCGCATGATTTCAACTCTAATAAGATTATAGAATAAGTTGTTATGTGAAATGTAGAGAGTATTTTTCTTTACTTGAAGCGAGTAGGTTGCCTCAGATATAATATGGGCCCGATCGTTGTTATTTAAAGAAGTTGTGGTTAAGTTTTAGGCAAATCTACTCTCATAATATGATTATAGAACAAAATAGGAAAAGAAAGCCCATGAATGGAGAAACAATAAGACGGGGGCAAGTTTGGACCTCGGGGACGCGAGTTGTGTGCGAAGTCCCGCTATATAGAGCCAGTGCCATATACCGTTTGATGCATAGGAAAAAACATTTTCAAACGAGTTTTTCGGGCTATCTCTCGGTACGGCGAGATGGCCGGAAAACGGGTCAAGATATTGAACAAAACTTATATTGTTGAATTTTGGTAACTTTTATTGGGACCTAAATTAATGTTGGTAAGTTATTTGGATATGGTTGAGTTGAGAAATTGTAAACTTGAAACATTTTTGTTATTTGACGTGATTTAATTTCAGGAATTTTTTGTTTGTTTTTATCATGTTAATGCTGAAAAATTGTGGCTATTGATATACTTGGTACTGTTTTGTATTATATTCATATATCTTATTTTCAATATAATTATTAGGTACACTATACCCCTGTGTTTGCATTAAATCCTTAGACCCACACCAAAAAGAAGTTAACTTGTAGACCACCCTGTATATACCACTCGCCAACTAACATCTAACAGGGTGGATGGTACACCGGTTACGGTTACGATTGATGATGTAGAAGGAAGTGGCGATCATAGAATAGTAGTTTGTACAAAAATGGCTCGTTTTTCAAAGGCTTGGGGCAGTGGGAAGGAATCTTATATGTCCACTAGATTTTGAGGCTTTGATATGAGATCCAGACAGAAACTTTCTGCACAATTACATTTCTAAAAAAAGTTAAGAATATATGTATAATTTTTGTATTTTATTGAAAATCGCTTAATTTTTAATATCTTTCGGCACCAAAAAGGATTCTCCTCTCTTCTATGGATTTTGAGGTTTACATATATGTACAGTGTGTTTCACTTTAAGTGGCGACAATTCATTATTTTTTAACGGGGCGGCATATTTTTGAAAACTTTTTTTTAAAATATGGTACTCCAAAAGCTCTATATCCTGGTACATGCTATTTTAAAATTCGCCCTTTCCCTAGCCTACTACGATATTAAATAAAACCCCAGAAATGAAGAAAGTATATTAGGCATTTTTTTACGAAAAAACAAATATCTTTATCGATTTAAGCACATTTGTATACCCCGAATCCCAAGTTTCAATGTCGTAACTTATACCGAGTGTTCACAATTTAGGTGCAAAAATGAAAAATCGACTTTTTGAGAGTGCCCTGTGTAAACGATACTGAGTCTCTTCCAAATATTAGGTTGCCAATGGATTGGGAGTCACCTACTCTATCAATTTTAAAAACTAAGTCTATATTTCTATTCTTGCTTCTAATTTGCAGGAAATATGCATTGTGTTCCTTTAAATCAATTCAATTCAAATAAAAGTTTTAAAAATACCTAATTATTTAATTTTTACTTTTTACAGACTACTAGTAGTACAGCAAAGTAAGGA
This sequence comes from Pseudeuparius sepicola, assembly GCA_963920635.1. Taxonomy (NCBI): domain Eukaryota; kingdom Metazoa; phylum Arthropoda; class Insecta; order Coleoptera; family Anthribidae; genus Pseudeuparius; species Pseudeuparius sepicola. The sequence goes on along the minus strand of OY987299.1, from coordinate 48,215,072 downwards.
AGAATAACAAAAGGTCGGTACATTATTAAGTTTTAAATTTTGCTGATTTCAGTTAGACCACCCTGCGCAGCAACAGATTTTTCCAATCTCTTCCTACAGTTGTTAGTAACTTTTTGAAGTACTTCCTGCGTAATCGATCTACATACATCACGATTTTTTTCTTTTAGATCGTTCACATTGGTGGGACGGTCTCGATAAACTTTTTCTTTGAGGGTACCCCCAAAGGAAGTAATCTGTTGCTGCACAGGGTGGTCTAACTGAAATCAGCAAAATTTAAAACTTAATAATGTTCCGACCTTTTGTTATTTTTCCTTACTTTGCTGTACTACTAATAGTCTGTAAAAAGTAAAAATTAAATAATTAGGTATTTTTAAAATTTTTATTTGAATTGAATTGATTTAAAGTAACACAATGCATATTTCCTGCAAATTAGAAGCAATAATAGAAAGATAGACTTAGTTTTTAAAATTTCGTGGCACACGTAGTAACAAAATAATAGTGTCGATTTTTTCGATATTTCCGTTTTTAAAATTTCTTGCCGATTTTTTTCGATATTTCCGTATTTATTATGAACACTCTGTATTAGATAAGCGGATGATATTGTGCAAATTGATAGAGTAGGTGACTCCCAATGCATTGGCAACCTAACATTTGGAAGAGACTCAGTATCGTTTACACAGGGCACTCTTAAAACGTCGATTTTTTCATTTTTGCACCTAAATTGTGAACACTCGGTATAAGTTACGACATTGAAACTTGGGATTCGGGGTACCCAGATGTGCTTAAATCGATAGAGATATTTGTTTTTTTCGTAAAAAAATGCCTAATATACTTTCTTCATTTTTTGGGTCTTATTTGTTATCGTAGTAGGCTAGGGAAAGGGCGAATTTTAAAATAGCATGTACCAGGATGTAGAGCTTTTGGAGTACCATATCTAAAAAAAAGTTTTCGAAAATAGGCCGCCCCGTTAAAAAATAATGAGTTGTCGCCACTTAAAGTAAAACACACTGTATATGTGACCCAAGAGGCTACCTACTTTTAAACGCTATTACATTTTGAAATTCAAAAGTAAAAATTTTCATTCCAGCTATTGTACCTACATGTTGTCATGATTGAGTAGAGGACTCAATGATCTTATTTAAATGTTTCCGCACTTATGTTTCTTGGTAATCGATTTTTTAACTTCATCATTAGAACAGATTTTGTGCTAATATTAATAATAATTGCAATAATTATTATCGGCCAGAAAATTTGGCGTATTTGACAAATATCAAAAGTATCCTAGGAGAAATAAATTACGATAACAGTGATCCTACAACAAAGTGGCAACTAAATAAAATCGTTCTCACATTCTATGGAAACTGCCTTTAATATTTAGGTATTTTAAGCGTTTGTTCGAATATTTTTGTTCCAAACATTTTGAGGCATGTTGTACATATTCGTGCACCATTTTCTCACAAGAAATTGCAAGCCATTTTCAATATAAGAAAACCTTGTGTGCGATCAGATTTCAACCGATGTTCATTACAACGCTTCATGCACGCCAAGTAGGCCGATGTAATGGGTAATGCACAAAAATGGCGGTCATTATGTAAAGTTTTCTAATAGCAGGGTTGGCGTTATTAAATCGACGTTTTGAATTCATAAAAGTGAATTGCTTGCAAAAACCAATTTACATTTAATAGCGTTGTCGCTTGTCGCCATTACCGGTTAATTATACCAGGTATCCGAAGTTAATTGTTAATACAGGTACTATAGGGCACATATTATAGGTATATTTATTGAAAATAACTTTTCCATATTTATACTTTTCTACCTCTGGAGAAAACTCTTCATAACTCAGAAACGACCTCGAGCAACCCAAGACCGCCCTGTATCATTAAAATTGCATGTTGATGTGACCTTCTGGAGAATGGGAGGAACACGTTATTTCACATCCAACGTTTTGGCGCACGTTTTGACGTTTACGTGATGTTTTGACGCACGTTCTGTCATTTCAGGTCACGTTTCGACGTTTACGTGATGTTTTGACGCACGTTCTGATATTTCAGGTGACGAACAGGAGTTGAACAGTGCGGCCACAAAATTACCACGTTTCTAGCTTATGGAGATTAATATTGTTACCACTAGACCGAATTATTTACATCTGGGCTCACATCCAAGTATTGATTTTCTAATATATCTTTTTTTTATGAAATAAATTGTTAGAATGCAGTTGTAATTTATTATATTTAAATATAACTACCCAGTTTACCTAGTACCTATTTACTAGGTATTAGGTATCATTGAATCATGCAGATATACCTTAACCAATGCCATTATGCACCTTTTTCACATAGCTTGTTATAGCTAGGAATGTTATTCCAATTTATATTTAATAAAATAAAAAATCCTGAATGAGTTTTCTTAAAAATACATTTATTGCCACAATCCGAAAACGTCAGTAGTATAGCTATGCCGGTTCTAGCGCAATTTCCCCATGTATTTCTTATGGGAGCAAAATCCTGCACTTTTTTGACCAAATTTACCCCCTCCACTCCCAAACCACGCCCCACAGCCAATCGCACCGACTCTGAACCCTGCGATAGCCCGAGGGGTGCCGAAGATGTCCGAGTTCGCTGACCTTCGCCCCTGCCGCGGCCTTAGACCGCTCGACAGCGAGGGGTGCCGAAGTGCCCGGCTTTCACCGACCGTTGACCCAACCGCGACGCCGCGACATGTCACGACTCGCAACTAATAAAAACCCTAAATCATAATTAAGCCATGACGTCCCCCTGTCGACCTTTAGCCGCGGCCATGCATGGATTTTTGCTACCACCTCTGCCTGCGTATTTTTGCGTCCGCGACGCCGAGACATGTCGAGACTCGCAACTAATAAAAACCTAACACCTATAGAAAAAATACCAGCTTGCAATATGTACGTGATGTAATTCCTCGGAAAAAAGTACTTTCTCTTTGTCGGAATAAGCGCCTATGAAACGAGCACGCTGATCTCATCGGTACTGGCGATAAAAAATTTGTAGGAAAAGTGAAATAAAGAATAGATATGAGATACATATGAGTGTATACATTTTCTTGACTACATTACCTAAGGATGTATCAAAAATATATCTTCATATATTTAGAGAATAGGACTGCTCAAAAGGAAAGTGGACATTAAATTTGGGGCATAAATTAACCATTTTTAGTTGAGTTTATAACCATTTAGGTAAGTAAATTTCTTTAATTCCGAGAAAGCCAGGCCCTGTTTTAAATTACTTGACTAAAATATAATAGGTGCAAAGTTCACCGGTTTTTAAAAATACTCTGACGTCACACGATTATCAAGTTGAAAGACTAGCTGGAAAACCCCATTTTGTGCAACGCGTTTCCTGTTTAAAATTTCACCCAGAAACAAAAAAAGGTACTAATTCTCACTTATGCCATGTTCACCGTATGATTTTTATACTATTCCGACTTCGAGAACCCAAAGGTATAAGTGTAGCGTGTGGAAAAAGGTGGAATTAAGGGTTTAAAAAATGAGGGCATGCAACATGTTCTTCAATAATGAAAATTAAAACAATGTTCATTTTTGACTGTCCATTATCCTACCAAGAAAAAGCTTATAGCGTCTAAGCGACTATAAAAACGACTCTAAAAACGTCTAAACGACTCTAAAAAACGACTAGACGACTCGTAAAAACGACTAGACGATTCGAAAAACGACTAGACGATTCGGAAAAAACGACTAAACGACTCTGAAAACGACTAAACGATTCTGGAAAACGACTAGACGATTCTGAAAAACGACTAGACGACTTGAAAAAGCGACATACCATTGAATACCATCGAGTACCATGGAATACCATCGAATACCATGGAATACCATGGAATACCATGGAATACCATGGAATACCATGGAATACTATCGAAAACCATGGAATACCATAAATGGTCTTGGATATCCCTGTGAAAAAATTTGCCTCGGGGAGAGCATAAAAGGAAATTATCCGTGATCGATGCTCTGTGATCGAAAGATATATAAGCCTTTGATAATACAATCACTCTCAGTTAAAGACATGTTTTTGTCACTTGAGATTGAACCTAGGAGTTATGGTATCCAACACACCAATGACGGATTAGTCATGGGACAAATACCAGTAACTGTTGAAGATAACGTATTATGTATTGGAGATCAAACTTACCCTTACACCAGGTCTGTCTCAACTGCTTTTGAAGAACAAACCACAAGGTATTAATGAGAGTGACCTAAAAATATACAAACAATTGTTGATTACTAATTTTCGATAGGTTCAACAAATCAGGTTTTAAAAGTATTTGTGTTTAGGTGCCTATGGTTTCATCTGGTATATGTTCCATACAGGATTCGAACCTTAGCCCACATTCCAAAGCCAAACACTCGGCATTTAAGTAAAATTCTAGGAAATGCTTGGCAGTGTGGTAATAATCTCGACGCGCTGTTGTAGCAGGGCTCCGCTGGCTCCCGCAGGCCTCGCCGGTCTCTGTAGACTCAGCAGGTCCCTTTAATGATGTGTACCGCAGGCTCCGATTAAATTAAAAAAATTACTATTAACACTAAAATACCCGGACAATAACCATCATTCCAACGCCAAAACACCCAACAGTAGTATTTCTGCGAATGCATCGCAGCCGGGCGCAAGGTGGATGACTCACATCCGCTAGCCGGAACTTGTCAGGACAGGTTGACGACCTAAAAACAATTCTCTCTACTTAGATAAAAATAGAATGTCCAATAAGATTTTTTTCACACACTTTTTTATATAAGCCAGATAACGTAACCATATAAGTATATATTAGAATATTATAAAATATTTAAGCCCCATATAGTTCGAATTTGAATGGGATATTATGTTACATGGGTAATATATCTCAACACTTCGTACACAAACAAAACTCGCTCGTTCTTTACAGTTTTATTACTGTAAATTCGGTACCTACTAAAGCGGCAGACTTGGGATGCCGCAGTAGCAAATACAATATGAAGCGCAGCTCTGATGTATACTAAAAATGTTATTATCAAACTTGAGACGCACACATATTTAAAAATATAAATACCGCCGGATGAATGCAAGCCAATTTACGGAATATAGCAAAACAATTAGATTATGGACATGGATATTAATTTATTTAGGTAAAGGTAATAAACATTTGATACTATCGACAGGAGTCTACGCAAAATAATTGTATCCGTATTCAGCAAATAAAAAAGTTATGGGTACCCGTCACCGATGAAAAAGTATACAAAACTGATAAAATGTTCGTGGCATCTTGTATATTAAAATATTTAATCGCGTATCTAAGTTGTTATTTTATTCATTGCCTATCCCACAAATTTGGATTTTAGCTCTTGTAATCGCTCGATCACGATTGAAACTACACTCATAAAATGTTTAAAAAATGCCCATCCCACGTGATCGCTCGACAAAAACAAAACGTGCAAAGTGGCTACTGCTCGAGGTTTGACCTTTGTCCTTAGGGACACGTGTGACCCAGTTGATGTAGAATCTAAAAAAACCCTGTAAATCATACTTCCATAGCATAGAATCTAAAATCCCCGGGTACAGTACGGACGAAAATTTGAAACCAGGCATAATCAACATGTACGTTCAAAGTAAAAAAAACTTGTCGATCAACTGTTTAACCCCGAAATTTTGTTGATTTCTAGGAATAAAAAGAAATACTGCGATTGTAAGTCCAAAGCTATTTACGCTATCAAATTCGTTTAAAATGCGAATGATAATTTGCCGCATTAAAACCAGGCGTGAAAAATTCAACATACGTCCCTAAGAAGTTCAACCAATTTTACCCTGGAAATACAACATTTTTAATGAATAAAATATCGAACATACAACAACACCCTTCTAAATATAGTATAAATCATGGGTTTTTTTTGATAATGTGGAAAGCTAAACTGAAAATTGTTGCTAGAGGTTCTAAAAACCCTGGTGCCAAAAATCAACTATTATTAGAAAATACGCTGATGTCATAATATAGCCGTCGATGTCACCGTTAGCGTGTCCTATGAAAAATGCGTTCTGCTTAATAAGGTGTAAAAAAATCCATGACGGGGCTTAGATGAATAAATAAAGTTTGATGTATGTGAAAGTATAGACTAAATTTTCATATAGCCCGCGTGATCGCTCGAGGTGGCGGTATCCTCTGGACTAGAAAATATCATATCGGCTCAATCTCCAAACATTTTCATTTTGAATTATACGTTTTCATTGATGATAGATATAGCAAGAAAATTGGACTGGACTCGATATGAGAGACATTAATCTAACTTTCACTAAACTGCACGTACTACTTAGAGGGTTGTAAGCCGTTTTAATAAAAGCACCAGACTTGCTTAAAATTCATGGCTAAACGTTAACATAATGTCATACAAACATGCGGCACGCAAAATATTAAGAATAGATATATGAGCTCAAACATGTTGATCAAAAATATATAAATTTCTGGCGATTTAGTTTACCAGTTATCATTTAAAAACAAAACCTGGTCCCAATATTCAGTGAAAATAATAATTGAAAACTTTGAACCTTATAAACCACCACTAAATAGCGAGTCGGAAATAAGTAAAAAAATATATATAAATGTAGAAGAAGATGTAAGGAAATATTTTTAGCTAGGAAAAAGTAATGCAATTATCATAGGTACCGGTTGCAGAACCCGTTGTCAGTTTTGCAAGGATTTTTGATACAAATATAATTGCTAACGTTTAATTTGTTTACCCCATTTACGAAAATGATAACAAAATTGGATCAGACAAGATGTTTTTTCGAAGTATAGTTTTACGATATAGGTTTAAAAATGCGACGCAAATACATAAAAAAATACCCTAGAGATAAGAAAACAAAATACAACTCACTGAAAGATTCTTGGTGATGTATAAAAAGAAATCAGGTTACATCTAATGCCCCAGACAGTAGAATAAACATCCCCGAGCGATGAGATATAGCCAAACATCATTTTTCCAACGGCACAGTCATTTTCACGGGAAAAACAACCAGTAACCGTTCAAATTCCATAGATAGATACAGCCGTAATCCAAAATTTCACTGAACTACGCGTATCTATTATACTGAAGTAGGTACTGATACACTTCCATCTTTCCAAAAAAGTTTGGAAATATACAAGGCAAAAAAGTAGTGATGTGGCTGCCCCATTTTATGTTTTATACAGGTTGGATTATTTTAGAATAGTTGTTCAATAGACCGAGACAACATCATAAACGCTTCCCGTTAGAACAGAATCTGATGAAAAGAAAAATTCCATCTGGGTCAAGCTACTAGATAACCAAAATAAAAAATACTGAACGTTATAAAATTTAAAAAAATCATATTTTCAACGGATTTTTATCCTCTGAAAATGGCGTAAAATTCAGTTTCACTGGGTCAAGCTAGGTGGTAACTATATAACCAAAATAAAAAAATACTGAACGTTATAAAATTAAAAAAATCATATTTTCATGGGATTTTTGTCCTCTGAAAATGACGTAAAATTCAGTTTCAATAAGTTACTAATTGGAGTAATAGGAGAAAAATCCTAAATAGGAATTCTGAGACAACGAGGCTGAGAGTAAATAACATACAAAAATCTTGTGCGTTGACTTTCAACTCAATTTATTAATTAGGTTTAATAACGACAATTTTCTCGATTATCTAGAATCAAAAATATTGCAAGTGACAATTCACTATTTTCTCGACATTATGTAAAGCCTTATTATTGCGTCGTAAATTAAAAGATCCAAAAATATTGGCATCAATTGTTTAGTAAATGTGATTAAAATATGTCTACTTTATCAACAGTTATTTGTAACAGCTTATTATCTTGGAAGCGTAAACTCTTTGAATTTTTTAGACAAAAAGTTGTAGTTTAATAATGGTCAGTTGGATTCCTTTTGAATCATGTTTGCGTATTACCTACAAGGATTTACAACCTCCAAACATAGAAATCGCTCATTTTAAACCGATTTAATAAAAATTTCACCAAAAACAATACTTTCACTCATATAATACACTTCTGATTAATAAAAAAGGCGCTATAGTAATAATGAGATTTTCAATGGAATTTTTATAGACTGTTTGCCCATTTTGAGAGTCTGTTTGCTAGCTTTTGGGGGTATTCCTTGATATTTTAGACGGATAAAAATGAATAACATTGGGTTTCCTAACTAAAATACAAAACGCACTGTTGACTTTACTTCCGTGGATAGTAAGCCTATAATACGTATCGAAAACAGAGAAATATTCAGGTCAAGAAAAAAGTAGCCTAATTTACAAGTTTGGGAATCAAAAAACTACCTTTTGTCTTTTAATTTTGATGAGAAAATACGTCTAATTCGTAAGTCAAATAAATGGGACATCATGAAAGATATACTAATAATTGAACAAATGCTATCTCAGTTCTATAGGCACAAAGGTACTATGGGTAGTAATAGTTTTGGGATCAAAAGACAAGCTTTTAAATTTGTTAAGAAAATACGTCTAATGAAATTGAAAGTAGTAACTAGATTTTGGTTAACATTTCGTTAACGCGTTGATGAATGATGCAAGTGAAAAGTAGATCGAATTTTCCAAAAAACGGTGACTGACCAAACAAGTTATTATAAAAAGTTGCTCAGGAGACCGATGTAACCTAGAAAACGCCTTTCCTTCGAATAGAAAGCGACATAAATAGTTACAAAATGGGATTTAGACGGATATTCGATGCAAGTGAAAAGTATGCAGAATTTTCGAAAATCGGGACGGACCAAAAATTATTAAGTTGATCGGGAGGTTTAACCTAGGAAACGCCTTTCATTCGAATAGAATCTGACAAAAAATCCAAGAAAATTTTAGACGACTGTTTGCAAGTGAAAAGTATACAGATTTTTTTCGAAAACCGGCGACTGACAAAAAAAAAATACTTATTAGAAAATTTTGCTCGGAGACCGAGGTAACCTAGAAAACGCCTCTCGTCCGAATATAATCTGAAATAAAATTCCATGATGGGGACTTAGGCGAATGTTTGATGCAAGTGAATAGTATAGACCGAATTCCCGAAAAACGCCATTCGTTTGAATATAATAAAAAAATCGAATAAGGAACGGGACTTATTAGACGAATATTTGATGCAAGTGGAAAAGTATAGATAGATTTTTCGAGTGACTGATAAAAATAGTTAGTCGGAAGGCCCCCAGATAACATTGATATTTTGTTTGAACAAAATCTGTAAAAAAAAAATGCCAAGACGTGACTTAGACGAATGTTTGCAAGTGAAAAAAAAAAACAAAAAAATTATTAGAAAAGTTGATCGGAAGGTTTAACCTAGGAAACGCCTTTCATTCGAATAGAATATGACAAAAAAAAAATCCGAGACGTGACTTAGACGAATGTTTGCAAGTGAAAAAAAAAAAACAAAAAATTATTAGAAAAGTTGATCGGAAGGTTTAACCTAGGAAACGCCTTTCATTCGAATAGAATATGACAAAAAAAAATCCGAGACGTGACTTAGACGAATGTTTGCAAGTGAAAAAGAAACAAAAAATTACCAGAAAAGTTGATTGGGAGGCCGAGGTAACCTAGGAAACACCTTTCATTCGAATAGAATGTAACAAAAAAAAAATTCCAAGACGTGACTTAGACGAATGTTTGCAAGTGAAAAGCATACAGATTTTTTTTTTTTCGATAAACGGCGGCTGACCAAAAATTATTAGAAAAGTTGTTCGGGGCCGTGGTACCTAGGAAACAAAAATGCAACAAAAAAATTTAGACATAGATGAATAAGAATGCAAGGACGATTGGAGTGATCTATAACCCTAAACACAAGGGAGAAAATGCCCCTCAATAAGTCGGAATTTGTGTGTTTTCCGTATGATTCAATGAGATTTTTACAAATTATTGGAAACTTAATGACGTGAGAAAAATAAAACGTCCATTGTCTGCTCACATTTTAGGAAATTTATCACAATTTATTCTAATTAATAATACCCTTTGTTTATGGAATCCCTATATAATGTATATAATGTAAAGTAAAAATATAGTTAACAAGGCGTTAACGAGCATTGACAACATGTTAACCAATGAGGTGCTAACAACGCGATAACTTAACTTTGACAACGCGTTAACGAAGCGTTGACGAGTGTGGACCCTCCAAATCTTAGGAGATACATTCGCAACCTTACACCAGATCACGCGTCACAAAGATGCTACCTTAAATTAATGCGTTGACAACTCGTTAATCCCAGGAGATACAATCGCAACTTACACCAGATCAAACTCAACTGTGGAATCTTGTGACGTCACAGAGATGCTACCTTACATTTCTTTTAGGTAGATAACCTAACCTAACATTATTGTCGCGGTGTCCAAGAGGTTAGCGACTGGTGAACCGATTGCCATTGGATTTGGGGGAGGTGTATCAGAGGCGGATTAAGTCAGTTTTGACCAATGGCAATCGGTTCACCAGTCGCTAACCTCTTGGACACCGCGACAATAATGTTAGGTTAGGTTATCTACCTAAAAGAAATGTAAGGTAGCATCTCTGTGACGTCACAAGATTCCACAGTTGAGTTTGATCTGGTGTAAGTTGCGATTGTATCTCCTGGGATTAACGAGTTGTCAACGCATTAATTTAAGGTAGCATCTTTGTGACGCGTGATCTGGTGTAAGGTTGCGAATGTATCTCCTAAGATTTGGAGGGTCCACACTCGTCAACGCTTCGTTAACGCGTTGTCAAAGTTAAGTTATCGCGTTGTTAGCACCTCGTTCGTTAACATGTTGTCAATGCTCGTTAACGCCTTGTTAACTATATTTTTACTTTACATTATATACATTATATAGGGATTCCATAAACAAAGGGTATTATTAATTAGAATAAATTGTGATAAATTTCCTAAAATGTGAGCAGACAATGGACGTTTTATTTTTCTCACGTCATTAAGTTTCCAATAATTTGTAAAAATCTCATTGAATCATACGGAAAACACACAAATTCCGACTTATTGAGGGGCATTTTCTCCCTTGTGTTTAGGGTTATAGATCACTCCAATCGTCCTTGCATTCTTATTCATCTATGTCTAAATTTTTTTGTTGCATTTTTGTTTCCTAGGTACCACGGCCCCGAACAACTTTTCTAATAATTTTTGGTCAGCCGCCGTTTATCGAAAAAAAAAAATCTGTATGCTTTTCACTTGCAAACATTCGTCTAAGTCACGTCTTGGAATTTTTTTTTTGTTACATTCTATTCGAATGAAAGGTGTTTCCTAGGTTACCTCGGCCTCCCAATCAACTTTTCTGGTAATTTTTTGTTTCTTTTTCACTTGCAAACATTCGTCTAAGTCACGTCTCGGATTTTTTTTTGTCATATTCTATTCGAATGAAAGGCGTTTCCTAGGTTAAACCTTCCGATCAACTTTTCTAATAATTTTTTGTTTTTTTTTTTTCACTTGCAAACATTCGTCTAAGTCACGTCTCGGATTTTTTTTTTGTCATATTCTATTCGAATGAAAGGCGTTTCCTAGGTTAAACCTTCCGATCAACTTTTCTAATAATTTTTTTGTTTTTTTTTTTCACTTGCAAACATTCGTCTAAGTCACGTCTTGGCATTTTTTTTTTACAGATTTTGTTCAAACAAAATATCAATGTTATCTGGGGGCCTTCCGACTAACTATTTTTATCAGTCACTCGAAAAATCTATCTATACTTTTCCACTTGCATCAAATATTCGTCTAATAAGTCCCGTTCCTTATTCGATTTTTTTATTATATTCAAACGAATGGCGTTTTTCGGGAATTCGGTCTATACTATTCACTTGCATCAAACATTCGCCTAAGTCCCCATCATGGAATTTTATTTCAGATTATATTCGGACGAGAGGCGTTTTCTAGGTTACCTCGGTCTCCGAGCAAAATTTTCTAATAAGTATATTTTTTTTTGTCAGTCGCCGGTTTTCGAAAAAAATCTGTATACTTTTCACTTGCAAACAGTCGTCTAAAATTTTCTTGGATTTTTTGTCAGATTCTATTCGAATGAAAGGCGTTTCCTAGGTTAAACCTCCCGATCAACTTAATAATTTTTGGTCCGTCCCGATTTTCGAAAATTCTGCATACTTTTCACTTGCATCGAATATCCGTCTAAATCCCATTTTGTAACTATTTATGTCGCTTTCTATTCGAAGGAAAGGCGTTTTCTAGGTTACATCGGTCTCCTGAGCAACTTTTTATAATAACTTGTTTGGTCAGTCACCGTTTTTTGGAAAATTCGATCTACTTTTCACTTGCATCATTCATCAACGCGTTAACGAAATGTTAACCAAAATCTAGTTACTACTTTCAATTTCATTAGACGTATTTTCTTAACAAATTTAAAAGCTTGTCTTTTGATCCCAAAACTATTACTACCCATAGTACCTTTGTGCCTATAGAACTGAGATAGCATTTGTTCAATTATTAGTATATCTTTCATGATGTCCCATTTATTTGACTTACGAATTAGACGTATTTTCTCATCAAAATTAAAAGACAAAAGGTAGTTTTTTGATTCCCAAACTTGTAAATTAGGCTACTTTTTTCTTGACCTGAATATTTCTCTGTTTTCGATACGTATTATAGGCTTACTATCCACGGAAGTAAAGTCAACAGTGCGTTTTGTATTTTAGTTAGGAAACCCAATGTTATTCATTTTTATCCGTCTAAAATATCAAGGAATACCCCCAAAAGCTAGCAAACAGACTCTCAAAATGGGCAAACAGTCTATAAAAATTCCATTGAAAATCTCATTATTACTATAGCGCCTTTTTTATTAATCAGAAGTGTATTATATGAGTGAAAGTATTGTTTTTGGTGAAATTTTTATTAAATCGGTTTAAAATGAGCGATTTCTATGTTTGGAGGTTGTAAATCCTTGTAGGTAATACGCAAACATGATTCAAAAGGAATCCAACTGACCATTATTAAACTACAACTTTTTGTCTAAAAAATTCAAAGAGTTTACGCTTCCAAGATAATAAGCTGTTACAAATAACTGTTGATAAAGTAGACATATTTTAATCACATTTACTAAACAATTGATGCCAATATTTTTGGATCTTTTAATTTACGACGCAATAATAAGGCTTTACATAATGTCGAGAAAATAGTGAATTGTCACTTGCAATATTTTTGATTCTAGATAATCGAGAAAATTGTCGTTATTAAACCTAATTAATAAATTGAGTTGAAAGTCAACGCACAAGATTTTTGTATGTTATTTACTCTCAGCCTCGTTGTCTCAGAATTCCTATTTAGGATTTTTCTCCTATTACTCCAATTAGTAACTTATTGAAACTGAATTTTACGTCATTTTCAGAGGACAAAAATCCCATGAAAATATGATTTTTTTAATTTTATAACGTTCAGTATTTTTTTATTTTGGTTATATAGTTACCACCTAGCTTGACCCAGTGAAACTGAATTTTACGCCATTTTCAGAGGATAAAAATCCGTTGAAAATATGATTTTTTTAAATTTTATAACGTTCAGTATTTTTTATTTTGGTTATCTAGTAGCTTGACCCAGATGGAATTTTTCTTTTCATCAGATTCTGTTCTAACGGGAAGCGTTTATGATGTTGTCTCGGTCTATTGAACAACTATTCTAAAATAATCCAACCTGTATAAAACATAAAATGGGGCAGCCACATCACTACTTTTTTGCCTTGTATATTTCCAAACTGGCTGTTAGATGTGTTTCTCACCTTAAAAAAATTAAAACCAATATTTTTTTGGACCTCAAACTTGCAACACAATTAGGTTTCAAATCTCTGGCATATTTCTCATTTATTTTATATATATACGTAGGTATAAGTTTCATTGTTTAATAAAACCAACTCGGCACTTTTCACGTCCTATGCGTCGCACTTGTTTCAGTAGATTCTCGGTCGTGGCCACAAAGACTCTATCGAGGCGTTGTAATATATGAAAAGTCTGAGTTTCGTGTTTGTTTTTCTTTGGAAAGATGGAAGTGTATCAGTACCTACTTCAGTATAATAGATACGCGTAGTTCAGTGAAATTTTGGATTACGGCTGTATCTATCTATGGAATTTGAACGGTTACTGGTTGTTTTTCCCGTGAAAATGACTGTGCCGTTGGAAAAATGATGTTTGGCTATATCTCATCGCTCGGGGATGTTTATTCTACTGTCTGGGGCATTAGATGCAACCTGATTTCTTTTTATACATCACCAAGAATCTTTCAGTGAGTTGTATTTTGTTTTCTTATCTCTAGGGTATTTTTTTATGTATTTGCGTCGCATTTTTAAACCTATATCGTAAAACCGGTGGTGGCACCCTGTGTTTAAAAACTATACTTCGAAAAAACATCTTGTCTGATCCAATTTTGTTATCATTTTCGTAAATGGGGTAAACAAATTAAACGTTAGCAATTATATTTGTATCAAAAATCCTTGCAAAACTGACAACGGGTTCTGCAACCGGTACCTATGATAATTGCATTACTTTTTCCTAGCTAAAAATATTTCCTTACATCTTCACCCCAATAAATTCAGTTTCGGCTATAATATCAAAATAATATATTTATATATATTTTTTTACTTATTTCCGACTCGCTATTTAGTGGTGGTTTATAAGGTTCAAAGTTTTCAATTATTATTTTCACTGAATATTGGGACCAGGTTTTGTTTTTAAATGATAACTGGTAAACTAAATCGCCAGAAATTAATATATTTTTGATCAACATGTTTGAGCTCATATATCTATTCTTAATATTTTGCGTGCCGCATGTTTGTATGACATTATGTTAACGTTTAGCCATGAATTTTAAGCAAGTCTGGTGCTTTTATTAAAACGGCTTACAACCCTCTAAGTAGTACGTGCAGTTTAGTGAAAGTTAGATTAATGTCTCTCATATCGAGTCCAGTCCAATTTTCTTGCTATATCTATCATCAATGAAAACGTATAATTCAAAATGAAAATGTTTGGAGATTGAGCCGATATGATATTTTCTAGTCCAGAGGATACCGCCACCTCGAGCGATCACGCGGGCTATATGAAAATTTAGTCTATACTTTCACATACATCAAACTTTATTTATTCATCTAAGCCCCGTCATGGATTTTTTTACACCTTATTAAGCAGAACGCATTTTTCATAGGACACGCTAACGGTGACATCGACGGCTATATTATGACATCAGCGTATTTTCTAATAATAGTTGATTTTTGGCACCAGGGTTTTTAGAACCTCTAGCAACAATTTTCAGTTTAGCTTTCCACATTATCAAAAAAACCCCATGATTTATACTATATTTAGAAGGGTGTTGTTGTATGTTCGATATTTTATTCATTAAAAATGTTGTATTTCCACGGTAAAATTGGTTGAACTTCTTAGGGACGTATGTTGAATTTTTCACGCCTGGTTTTAATGCGGCAAATTATCATTCGCATTTTAAACGAATTTGATAGCGTAAATAGCTTTGGACTTACAATCGCAGTATTTCTTTTTATTCCTAGAAATCAACAAAATTTCGGGGTTAAACAGTTGATCGACAAGTTTTTTTTACTTTGAACGTACATGTTGATTATGCCTGGTTTCAAATTTTCGTCCGTACTGTACCGGGGGATTTTAGATTCTATGCTATGGAAGTATGATTTACAGGGTTTTTTTAGATTCTACATCAACTGGGTCACACGTGTCCCTAAGGACAAAGGTCAAACCTCGAGCAGTAGCCACTTTGCACGTTTTGTTTTTGTCGAGCGATCACGTGGGATGGGCATTTTTTAAACATTTTATGAGTGTAGTTTCAATCGTGATCGAGCGATTACAAGAGCTAAAATCCAAATTTGTGGAATAGGCAATGAATAAAATAACAACTTAGATACGCGATTAAATATTTTAATATACAAGATGCCACGAACATTTTATCAGTTTTGTATACTTTTTCATCGGTGACGGGTACCCATAACTTTTTTATTTGCTGAATACGGATACAATTATTTTGCGTAGACTCCTGTCGATAGTATCAAATGTTTATTACCTTTACCTAAATAAATTAATATCCATGTCCATAATCTAATTGTTTTGCTATATTCCGTAAATTGGCTTGCATTCATCCGGCGGTATTTATATTTTTAAATATGTGTGCGTCTCAAGTTTGATAATAACATTTTTAGTATACATCAGAGCTGCGCTTCATATTGTATTTGCTACTGCGGCATCCCAAGTCTGCCGCTTTAGTAGGTACCGAATTCACAGTAATAAAACTGTAAAGAACGAGCGAGTTTTGTTTGTGTACGAAGTGTTGAGATATACCCATGTAACATAATATCCCATTCAAATTCGAACTATATGGGGCTTAAATATTTTATAATATTCTAATATATACTTATATGGTTACGTTATCTGGCTTATATAAAAAAAGTGTGTGAAAAAAATCTTATTGGACATTCTATTTTTATCTAAGTAGAGAGAATTGTTTTTAGGTCGTCAACCTGTCCTGACAAGTTCCAGCTAGCGGATGTGAGTCATCCACCTTGCGCCCGGCTGCGATGCATTCGCAGAAATACTACTGTTGGGTGTTTTGGCGTTGGAATGATGGTTATTGTCCGGGTATTTTAGTGTTAATAGTAATTTTTTTAATTTAATCGGAGCCTGCGGTACACATCATTAAAGGGACCTGCTGAGTCTACAGAGACCGGCGAGGCCTGCGGGAGCCAGCGGAGCCCTGCTACAACAGCGCGTCGAGATTATTACCACACTGCCAAGCATTTCCTAGAATTTTACTTAAATGCCGAGTGTTTGGCTTTCGAATGTGGGCTAAGGTTCGAATCCTGTATGGAACATATACCAGATGAAACCATAGGCACCTAAACACAAATACTTTTAAAACCTGATTTGTTGAACCTATCGAAAATTAGTAATCAACAATTGTTTGTATATTTTTAGGTCACTCTCATTAATACCTTGTGGTTTGTTCTTCAAAAGCAGTTGAGACAGACCTGGTGTAAGGGTAAGTTTGATCTCCAATACATAATACGTTATCTTCAACAGTTACTGGTATTTGTCCCATGACTAATCCGTCATTGGTGTGTTGGATACCATAACTCCTAGGTTCAATCTCAAGTGACAAAAACATGTCTTTAACTGAGAGTGATTGTATTATCAAAGGCTTATATATCTTTCGATCACAGAGCATCGATCACGGATAATTTCCTTTTATGCTCTCCCCGAGGCAAATTTTTTCACAGGGATATCCAAGACCATTTATGGTATTCCATGGTTTTCGATAGTATTCCATGGTATTCCATGGTATTCCATGGTATTCCATGGTATTCGATGGTATTCCATGGTACTCGATGGTATTCAATGGTATGTCGCTTTTTCAAGTCGTCTAGTCGTTTTTCAGAATCGTCTAGTCGTTTTCCAGAATCGTTTAGTCGTTTTCAGAGTCGTTTAGTCGTTTTTTCCGAATCGTCTAGTCGTTTTTCGAATCGTCTAGTCGTTTTTACGAGTCGTCTAGTCGTTTTTTAGAGTCGTTTAGACGTTTTTAGAGTCGTTTTTATAGTCGCTTAGACGCTATAAGCTTTTTCTTGGTAGGATAATGGACAGTCAAAAATGAACATTGTTTTAATTTTCATTATTGAAGAACATGTTGCATGCCCTCATTTTATTCCATATATAGACCGTTTAAGGGTTTTAAACCCTTAATTCCACCTTTTTCCACACGCTACACTTATACCTTTGGGTTCTCGAAGTCGGAATAGTATAAAAATCATACGGTGAACATGGCATAAGTGAGAATTAGTACCTTTTTTTGTTTCTGGGTGAAATTTTAAACAGGAAACGCGTTGCACAAAATGGGGTTTTCCAGCTAGTCTTTCAACTTGATAATCGTGTGACGTCAGAGTATTTTTAAAAACCGGTGAACTTTGCACCTATTATATTTTAGTCAAGTAATTTAAAACAGGGCCTGGCTTTCTCGGAATTAAAGAAATTTACTTACCTAAATGGTTATAAACTCAACTAAAAATGGTTAATTTATGCCCCAAATTTAATGTCCACTTTCCTTTTGAGCAGTCCTATTCTCTAAATATATGAAGATATATTTTTGATACATCCTTAGGTAATGTAGTCAAGAAAATGTATACACTCATATGTATCTCATATCTATTCTTTATTTCACTTTTCCTACAAATTTTTTATCGCCAGTACCGATGAGATCAGCGTGCTCGTTTCATAGGCGCTTATTCCGACAAAGAGAAAGTACTTTTTTCCGAGGAATTACATCACGTACATATTGCAAGCTGGTATTTTTTCTATAGGTGTTAGGTTTTTATTAGTTGCGAGTCTCGACATGTCTCGGCGTCGCGGACGCAAAAATACGCAGGCAGAGGTGGTAGCAAAAATCCATGCATGGCCGCGGCTAAAGGTCGACAGGGGGACGTCATGGCTTAATTATGATTTAGGGTTTTTATTAGTTGCGAGTCGTGACATGTCGCGGCGTCGCGGTTGGGTCAACGGTCGGTGAAAGCCGGGCACTTCGGCACCCCTCGCTGTCGAGCGGTCTAAGGCCGCGGCAGGGGCGAAGGTCAGCGAACTCGGACATCTTCGGCACCCCTCGGACTATCGCAGGGTTCAGAGTCGGTGCGATTTGCTGTGGGGCGTGGTTTGGGAGTGGAGGGGGTAAATTTGGTCAAAAAAGTGCAGGATTTTGCTCCCATAAGAAATACATGGGGAAATTGCGCTAGAACCGGCATAGCTATACTACTAACGTCGCAACATATGGTTCTCGTAATAAAATAGTAAACATTTCATTCATAAAAACTGTGTTTGCTTGCGCAGTTGCGGCTAGTATGGCCGTCTCTGCGACAACGCTAGCTGTTGAGCTTCCATGTCAGTGGCCACTGGCCAGCGTGTTGTCAGCAAAAACAAAAATTTGTTGCTGGGAATTATTTTGGTTTATGCACTTTTTTAACCGGTTTTTAAGACTGAATATACACCACGTACGTGGTGATTCAACATTTTGACCCATAAAATGGCTTTTTTTAATCTGTAGCGAGCAACACGCATAATTTTAAATTTTTGTCAATACAAATTTTAATCTAAGTAATTACTCACATTTTGAGACAAAAATTATTTAGAAATATTTATCACAATGGCAGTTATTAGGCTTATTGCGGAAATGCTAATAACTGCCATTGTGGAAAAATATTTCTAAATAATTGTTGTCTCAAAATGTGAGTAGTTAGGTACTTAGATTAAAATTTGTATTGGCAAAAATTTAAAATTATGCGTGTTGCTCGCTACAGATCGAAAAAAGCCATTTTATGGGTCAAAATATTGAATCACCACGCACGTGCTGTACATTGAGCCTTAAGTCAACTGAGGCTGAAGATAAGTGGTGAGCACTGAAATCCCAGAAAAGGACGAATCAGAAGTGGCACTTGGCTAATTTAAGAGGGCAGAGGGGTATTTTTATGAGGTGGGGGGGACGGAGAGTATTGCTAGGCCGCCAGATCCTTAGAAAGGTTAAAACATGTCAACATATTTTTCACTATCATTTATTCATTTTGGGTAGGTATACCAATAAAATAAATATGAAAGCAATTAATATTATCTAATGTGTGCCGGTAGTAAAATTATAATGTTTTACGAACCATTTATTCTATTTATCTGAGCCCAGAAAACCCACAACCTGACCCCTGTTTTCTGGGACTTGATTATGAAAGCGGAAAGCTTGACAACAGCGCGGCGCGGCGCCACAGATTCCGTTCTTGCGGTACTGCCAGATCGTCCAGTCGGGAGCCAGTAACCAAGGCAACCCACAAAAATATAATGCAAATTAACTTAGTATAAAATGAAATCGATGATAATTTACTTATAAAAATGTTAGTCCTTGATAGTATTTTGGTTGATATTAAATTGAAGGCGATAAAAATAGCTAAATGAATTTAAGGAAATTGTCAGGCATAAAAGCTGACGAAGTCCGGCAACGTCGTTCGTGGCCTACGGCTGGCGCCAGACGCCAGACGCCAGACAGCGTCAGCATGTTCAATTGAGGTTAATTTTATGTCCTACGTACTACCCCTTTTACTGGAGTATTACCTACCCCAGAAAACCCACAAATGGTTTCCTACTGATAATACCTACCTAACTATTGTTTTTAATTTTTTTTTTCAAGGTGTTATGCACGGATGAGAAAGTGTGGAACGCAGGATTTGTTAGAAAAACACCCACACAGCTTTTTATTAATTATAAAGTTTGTTCAATGCACTTTGAAAATAGTATGTTTGCAAACCAGTCGAAGTCTGGGCTAAAGAAAACAGCAATACCAACTGTGTTCTCATCATGTAAGTACCTTCATTGGTAATTATGGAAATTAGTGTATGCACCGCCCGATTTTCTTGACATTTTGGCTACCCCCCTATTTTCGAGGGCCCTGAACACGAATCTGACCTCGGTGTTTTGAGGTCGGACATAGTTTCCGAGAAAGTGAATTTTCAAATTTCCTTTTGACACTCCACTTTCACGGCGGTATTTATGGTTATAATCCGGATAAATTTTTAGTGTACGCAGCTCAAATTGATCACCACCCTATTGTGCGCCTTCTGCAACATCGAAACTTCGCGAAAATCCGCGGAAAGACCGAAATTTTGAAAGATTTATGTCGTGTTTAGGTACGTCCGGCCCGGCCGCTGTTTTCGTAAAGTTTCGATGTTGCAGAAGGTGCAAAATAGGGTGGTGATCAGTTTGAGCTAAATTCATCTCGATTATAACCAAATATCATCGTGAAAAAGTGGGGTGTCAAAAGGAAATTTGAAAATTAACTTTTTCGGAACCTATGTCCGACCTCAAAACACCGAGGTCATATTCGTGTTCAGGGACCTCGAAAATAGGGGGGTAGCCAAAATTTCAAGAAAATCGGGCGGTGCATACACTAATTTCCATAATTACCCCTTCATTATTAGATAATAATATGTATTTTTTGCTGATACTTGTAGTTTTGCTGCATTTAATTTTTTTTACTAGGTTATATCAATGAGGCCTCTTCACAGAGTCCTTCTGTGTCTGTATGCAGCAATTTGACTTTGTTAGAACCTCAACGAGAACTTGATCAACTAGTCTCGATCGCTCAACCTTTGGATCAACCAAGTACACCCCATCTGTCACAGTCACCTATAGGCGATCTCCACAGCATTACCGAATTTTCAGTTGCATCAAAAGGTAATGATCTATATTCACAAACTGTTATTATAGTATACACACCCAAACTTATATGGCATCACGCATTATTTGCGATAATTTTTTTTGTCAAAAAAATTATATGTCGTGGAAAGTCAAAAGCGTTTACTAACAAAAACAAAAAATGTGAAAAACCCGACAATATAAATTGTAATAAATATTAAGTGATTCCATATTATAACTTTGGGTGTGCGTATATTGTAATTTTTTGTATTACTTATTTTGTTATTAAATAATTCTATTTTTAGATGCTAGTCAACAAACTCCTCTTAGTTTGAGTGCACATAGAACAATTTCTTGCCATTTGTGAGAAAAAACTGTCTGCTTCAATGCTAGTATTTGTAAGGCATTATTTAGAAAATTCCAAAAAAGATCCACAGGGATATCGTTACTCGTCAGATATGAAACAATTTTCCTTAACAATTTATTTTCTAAGCCCAAATGCTTATAGATTTTTAATGAAACCACTTTATTTGCCATCTAAAAGCACTCTTCAGAGAATAACTAGCAAATGGCATATAACTGCAGGTCTTAACAGTTTCATTTTTGAGGTTATTAAATCAAAAGCTACAAATTTAGAGGGCTCTTCAAAACAGTGCATTCTTTGTATTGACGAAATGTCATTAAACATTTTTTTATTTTACAATAGATCTTCCGATACCATTGTTGGCTTTCATAATACATTGAAGGAAAAAATATATGCTCCTGCTAAATATGTTTTAGCTATTATGGCTAGAGCAATATTTGCTAAGTGGAAGCAACCAGTTGCTTATTTCTTTATTGATACTTGTTCAGGGGAGGAATTAAAATTTATTATTTTTGAAGCAATAAGGAAACTTAAATCTGTAGGATTACTAGTAAGTGCGTTAGTGTCTGATCAAGGATCAAATTTTGTACAATTTTCAAAATCAGTTGGTATCTCTCCAAACTCTTCACATTTTTATGTCGATAGCGAAAAAATATTTTATATTTTTGATATGCCGCATCTCTTAAAATCAACACAAAATAATTCTTTCAATTACACATTCGAAACCTCTGAAGGATGTACAAATAAAACGTATATTGACCAAATTTATAATAAACAAAAACATAAGCCTTTGGCTCTTCGGCTGTGTCCAAAATTTACAGATGAACACATTAATTCGAGTCCTTTTAAAAAACTGAAGGTTAGTTTAGCCGTCCAAGTTTTCAGCGCAATGGTAGCTGCGGCACTTAATTCCTTTATTGAATTCGGACAATTCCCCCCTTCGGCAAACGCTACAGTGTCATTTGTAGAAAAAATTGATAAGTTATTTGATATCTTAAATTCCTCAAAAATATCAGGCAGTAAGAAATACAATAGACCTTTCAAAGGAGCAGATTACCAAGTCGATTTTTTTAAAGGAAATGTTTACATATTTTGAGAATATTAAAATTTTAAAACAAAATATAGAGGTTACCAATAAAGTTAAATTTTTGAAAGGGTGGCAAATCACAATAAATTCATTTCTAGGTCTTTGGGAACAATTTCATTGTTTAGAGTTTAGTTCCTTATACACTCGACGCTTAAATCAAGATTGTCTCGAAAAATTTTTCGGCACTATTAGGCAGCAAGGGGGAAATTGCTTGAATCCAACCCCCATCCAATGCGAAAGGGCTTTCAAAAAATTATTTTGTTTAAATTATTTCCAACACGCGGATGGGGCTAATTGTATTGA
This sequence comes from Pseudeuparius sepicola, assembly GCA_963920635.1. Lineage (NCBI taxonomy): Eukaryota > Metazoa > Arthropoda > Insecta > Coleoptera > Anthribidae > Pseudeuparius > Pseudeuparius sepicola. The sequence continues at coordinate 48,192,135 of OY987299.1, read as the reverse complement.
GGATTTTGATTCATTATTGTCATATGTAACCACCGAACATACACAAATTTACAACAAAGTTGTTGTGGGAAATGCAAGATCTATTTTTTCTGATTTAAGTGCGGTGGCACCAGATTATATTGATTTCGAACTACATGAATCAAATAGTATATCATATGTTTGTGGATATTTATTAAGAAAGTGCTTGGAACAACATTCATGTGAAGTTTGTATTAAATATTGTAAACGTCATACATTAGGGGATACTGATTTGTTTACTTATTTTAAAGCATACAAATCAAGTGGTAACGAAACCTTTGGACATTTATTTTCACCTCCTGATAATTTCCTCAATTATATTAAAACTCTCGAAGTTAATTTTTGTACCCTCTTTCCAAAGTTTGCTTTAGAAGAAAATGTTGGTGTGAAATTAAAAAATAAGCTGCAAAACATTTCATATCAACCTCCATGCCCTAGTTTTAATCATGCCTATTTATTATCCCTTTATGTAAGATTTAGAATCTATTCTTCTTTAAAATTTTTAAATCGTGATATTGTTTCTAATAAAACTAATAAAAATTATAAACTTCGAAATTTACAACATTTATAAGTGCTGCCAGGGGTCATTATTTTTAAAAATTAGGCTAAGTTGATAATGTATATATAAACATGTAGATATGCCTGTAGTGTGCATGTGCATAATATGTACGTAAGTAGTTTTTAATATCTTTTGTATTTATAGGTATTATATTTTATATGTGCTATTGTTTTTGAATTTTTTTTTATAGATTTTAGTAATAAACATTTTTGATAAATAACGTTTTTTACTACCAGTGATACGAAGGTCAACCAATTTTGCAAATAATAATTGTTATGGATCTATATAAAAAAATAAATTAATTGCCAAGCTATGAGTTTTGACGCAAGTCGATTGTAATATTGTAATATTTCAACCACCCAAGTCCAATAGTTCGCTTGATCCTAAATCATAGTTGTTTCTAATTAATATAGGTAAGTATAAAATAATAAAGAGGAGATATTGTGAAATTTCCATGTACAATAAATAAAATGTATTTTTCTCATTAGTAAAATATTAATATTTATATTTTTTTCATTAGTAAAATACCTACTTAAAATCACTTCTGGAGATCCAAATTTAACTAGATCTAATCCCAGAAAAAAACTTTACTATTCTAAAAATTAATTTTGCTATATAAAACACAAAATTTTCTATAGCCCGGACCTGGCCATGCAATGGGCAAGTTCTACTCTGTCCAAACTACGGTGAGCGTGGCCAATGCGCAGATGTCAACGGCGGAGAGTTCATTTCCTATGCGCGAGAGGGGAAATTGGAACCGCGAAATATAGGACAACTGGAATAGAACGGGCAAGTTGCAAATCGTGGACACCCGTCCTTGTCTCACTTATTTCTGGCAATGAGAGAATCGCGCCTTCATAATAAAAACATATTATTATTATTTGTTTACAATAATAATTTTAGCTCAAACATTTATTTTGAGAATGATAAATGAACGTTCTTGTTGCCGCTTTTGTTTCGAAGATGCAGGGCTATTCCAACAATATTTTGAATGTTAGCTATCAGCTTTAAACAATCGATTCAATTCATTGCAATATATTTGATTATAATAATAATTTTAAAAATAAGAAAAAATGTTTTGTCGGAAAACCTTGATCGTGGTATATCACCGAAACAAAGCTTTTGTCCTAAAATTGTCATTAAAACAAAATATACTTAAAATAACACAGGGAATAACTCCTTGAATTTTTGCCATATGTTTACTAAACACCCTGTATATGGGTAAAAAGAGTAGTATGAGACAGCAGATGTCGTAAAATTTGTACATGGAAAATGGTACACTAAAGGGCTACACACGCTCGTGTAAATATTCGTGTAAAAATTCAAATTGTACCAAAACGAAAGTGGTTAATTTAACTAGAATCAGTGTTGACTGAATGTGACCACTTTTATTGTTTAAATTTTACCAAATTTTATTATTGTGTAGGTAAGTGTTGAAATTGTATCATTAGAAGCAATACCTATATATATATATATACCTATAATAACTATAACTTAGTACAAAAAATGTTATGGCAGATAAAGAAAAATTAGAATTGCCAACATTTGTCTTAAGCCTAAAAAATTTTTTTTTTATTGTATAAAACCCCTCAAAAAACGCCGCCTATAGACGCCCGCGTGACGTGTCTTAAAATTTTGCCTATGTCAATGGTAGTGACAGGTAGTGAAATAGCGCAGCGTTGCCACGTCCATCAATTTATCCGAGGATTCACCACAAAATTTCGATTTCCTGTTGGAAACTAGTGCACTAGTAAAAAGCCTGGCGTTCAATTAATTCCAAAATAGCTTTAAAACACACCAAAGTACACGAATACGGGAAAATATCGCCGAAAATTCAAAGGGACGTAGGGAAACGTCAAGTAAACATCGGCCCACGATACCTACACAAACAATATATCGTGCATAGGCCGAACCTCAGACTAATGAATAAAGGGGACGAAGTTTTTTATCTATCCCCACGTTTACAAATATTGGTCCTTTACTGACCTGCCCCAAACATGTTGTCACATTTAAGAGTAACAATAACTAGGAATATCATAAATAAAACCGGCAATTTCTTTAGTAGATGCATTGAAAGTAAAATTGCCCCCACTTATAAAATTCAGGCGGAACAGTAAAGTAAAACAACCTTTTCGTGTTCAAGAAAGATTATGTAGGTGTTTTATTATTGACAAAATGGTTATAGTAGAGAACACCCATTACTCTTCGCACTAATCGACAACGTTGCGGCAGTTTGACAGGGACCAAAGTTAGCGCTTGCTCAAATTGTTTGTTTTCCATTTTGTTTGTTTTGGTTTGTGCTTCGGGTATTTGCTTAGTTTTACCAGAGAACAAACGCTAAATTCGAGTTTTTCGTGCGGTTCCAAGTTTAAAATATTAAAAAATAGTAAAAAGGTGCATAAAGTGAAAAAAGAGAATATTTCGTTCCATAGGTAGTATTTGTAAATACATTTATCTCTTACATAAAGTGAGAGGGTTCAGCTTACTGTTTACATCTGTATAAAGACGCTATAATGCGGTGTCCCCTTTATTCATTAGTCTGAGGGCCGAACTACGATGATTCACGCATTCGCGTTACCCTGCCTTGTCGTGCAGGATGCAGGCAACCAGACCAGCAACTAGTCTGAGGCGTAGAGATGCGAGAGATGCGACGTCGAAGAAAACTATGCGTCGATTCGATACTCATCGACATTCTTTGTAATGCAAAGCGTTCAGTTCAATAACGCCGGCATTAAGATATCACAGCATTCTTTTTATTTAGTTTAGATAGATTTTCACTAAGTTTTATTAAAATTATTTTTTTTGACACGCAATCAACTAATCTAACATTGACATCGATATCGATAATTATAACGCACCACACCAACCTCTACTGTTTTGTGCGTTTGTGTCCAGTTTTTACGTCTGTCAGTCCGTCATCTCTACGAAATTTTCGTGTCGTGGTTTCGCGAGGGGACAAATGTGTATATAGTTTTGTAATTCCTTGGTGCTGCTATGTGAAAATGCAAAAACAAAAAACGCCTTAGAGATTCAGGATTACCTAGCCTCGGGACCGAGCTCGGGACTCGGGATTCATATCCTGTTTTCTGTTTTCAAATTTCAAACTAAGGTAAGCTGAATCCAGGCGAACCTCGAGTACCTAAAACTAGCAGCGCTGCGGCTGTACAGATTCAAATCGATTGTTATTTATGTATTTTCTAAATTTGTTTGAGTAAAAAGGTATTTTCATCCTTTCTAAACAACGGCAACATCGCGGACAATCACTTCCAGCTGATAGTACGTTCCGAAGCCATATTGGTTGACGTGATTAGAGGCGGAGATTTACAGGGAAAATAGGGGTTTTTACCCTTTTTAAAGATCGTAAAAAAAATCTAAAAATATTTTTCTATGTTTTCTTAAGCCACCCTGCGCAGGCGGTAAAATTTTTTGTAGTAAGTGATAGTTAACCCTGTATAAGTTACAACGGGAGCGTTCACACTTACCTTCTGGGGTAAATGGGAAATTCCAAAATCAATCACAAAAATGTATCTGGTCTGGACATCAGGAAAGCTGCTGTCTGTCTTGTGGTATTATTTTTGATATAATAATAAAAATATACAAGTTCTAAGTCTAGAATCTCAGGACAGATTCGATAGGGCAGGAGTTTCTGAATTAAGCCACGCGTTATCCTTAATCTCTCGTTTTCAAGTATGGATTTTGAAGAAATTAAAATGGGGTGATAATTTGGACAGGGTGTGACCATCATAGACCTATATATAGTTTTGTGAAGCTATATAATATAGGTCTGTGATATGTGACTAAGGAAGACAATAATTCTTACTGATTGCATTTAAACTTTGATCAATTCTTTTAAAAATAGATCGTATAAACTTGCGTCCATAAAAATCGGCTCACCATTAAACTTTTGACTTTTACCTACTATATTTTTTTCGAAATTATTCAGACGTTCAAAACAGAAATGATGTTCGAAATGAAATAATATGCCTTCATATAAAAATTCCAACCACGGTCAGTCAAGGTTAAAAAGTTGAAAAAACCCTACCCTCGAAAAAATCCGTCCTATAGAAGTCTCCAGAACCACTCTTGGAAATTGTGTGTTTTTTGTATATCTCGATTTTCGGGGGCGGCGAAAGCATCTGAACCTGCTTTTTTATGGAGACGTTCCTAAAAATGAGGGAGCCAGCAATAACAGTATGCTGCCAACACAACAAAAATGGATTTATGAATGAATTGCGGGAGGTCTATGGATACGATGCCTATGGAGATTAAGAGCAATGGCACTGCAAATAGTACAGATAAACGCACGGAATTCCGCTAGCTTTCTACCGTATACTTTACATGGAATTAGTCCCAGGACGTCCACCAAAAATGCAAAACAAAATTTGAAACTTCAAAATCTATCTCCTCTGTTATACGTAAACTGATTTCTGTCAAACCTGTCTCAAACTGTGGCGAAAATATAGGTCTACGATTCGTATGGACAATTTTTTTGTTTTTAATTGTAGTTTTTTAATGGTAACAAAAATGCTCCTTCAAATACTCCCGAGACCAACAATGTTTTTTAAAAAAATTGTCCATACGAATTGTTCCTCCATCTTTTAGTTACATTTTGGTAAAAAAATCGAATTTCTGGAACTGAAAATAAAAAAGTAGATCGACTTCTAGAAAAACACTGCAAAGCCGAAATCAATATGAATACACCGTGCCCCCACTCCTGCCTTCTCCTCAAGCGAGTTTCCGTAGAGGGGACACTAAGTAGACAAAGATAGGTACAATATGTTCGCCCGTTAGCCGTCGCACTCTTGTTTCCGCTTATCGTATCGTCCAGATATACTACTGTTATTGTGTGGGTCGAATCTTGCAAGCTGAATTAGAACCACTTCCTGACATCCGATTGAGCTGAAATTTTGCATACACCTTTAGTTCCGGTGACAATGCAATATGCAATACTCAATATTGTAATACTTTCTACTTTCTAATACTTAATATGGGTATCAAATGAAAGGGGTTGACGAGTACAAAATAATAAGATAAGTGACGTCCTACTAAATCAAATATGTACTAAAAAGCACAAAATAAAATAAAAGATAAAAACCTTTTTAAAAACAAGCTTTTATTTAAGCCATGTACTAAAACGAATAAAATGAAATAAATCATGTACTACATCGAATAAAATAAAATAAGTCTAGGTTTTTGTTAGAATAATACAGTGCCAAATTGCGCCAAGTCGTTTTTGTAATTTAAAAAGCTTGTCGCGAGAAATGTTCATAGAAAGTAGGTACCAATTAATTTTAATATACAGTGATTGGTTGATAAGCAAGTACCTACTTGCCAAAGTATGTATTTTCTTTAGAATTCGCGCGACTATCTTTTTGATTTACAAAAATTTGTCGCAATTTTGCATTGAATTATCTTAACGAAAACCTAGATTTATTTTATTTTATTCCTTTTAGTAGATACAAGACGTAGGTATTTTATTTTATTCGTTTTAGTACATGACTTAAATAAAAGTTTGTTTTTAAAAAGGTTTTTTATCTTTTATTTTTTATTATCTACAATAGTTATCTAATTTGATGTTTCTGAAATTCTTCCCAATGGAATTCACAAGTATATAAAACCATAAATGCAATATTTTAAATTTTGGTTGTGTTAGTTCGTCTTTATGTACAGGGTGATCATTTTTATACGCCCAGCCTCTCTTAGTGGAAAACGGTCGAAGATATGGAGATATTATATTATATGGGAGATGATATAGGGTGTATAAAGGAATAAATTGGCCTCATGTAGCGACTCTCTGCTAATACGACGCTAGGCGTCGCGTTGCGGCGCCAAGAAATATTTTTTCCCACCAACATACCATTTTTGTTACATCATTCAAAATCCCTTAGGGTAGTTTATTCATTTACACACTGTCCTAAAAAAGGGTAAAAACTAACAACCCCTATTCTTTTTTTTTCCTCGAACTTTTTTGTGGGTCATTTTTACATATAACAAAAATATGATTTGTGTAGCCCTTTTATTATGGACATATCATTTTGGGCATCTACTGTAACATTATATTTTTGTTTTTTTAATGTTCAATAATAGTACAGACTGAGTCATTTTCGATGGTTTTATGGGGTATCTGCGTTATTTGCATAGATAGAAAAAAACAAGGTAGGTGTTCATGAGTTAATTTTTTGAGATATTTACGATGCTCAAAACAGATCTCTGATATCTCCAATACTTTAGGAGATACAGGGCGTTTTTGAAATTTTTGCTTTTTTTACAATTATCATAGCTCATTTGTTTTTAAACCTATATATTTCATTGAAAGCGCTTTATACGCACTTTTTTACGTAGAATCCATTGGAGTAAACAGTTTTTCTAAAAAATAGTTATTTTACCTACCAAGGCACTGAAGTTCAACTTAATAATTCAACTTCAGTGCCTTGGTACATAAATAACTATTTTATAGAAAAACTGCTTACTCCAATGGATTCTACGTAAAAAAGTGCGTATAAAGCGTTTTCAACGAAATATATAGGTTTAAAAACAAATGAGCTATGATAATTGCAAAAATTTCAAAAACGCCCTGTATCTCCTAAAGTATTGGAGATATCAGAGATCTGTTTTGAGGATCGTAAATATCTCAAAAAATTAACTATGAACACCTACCTTGTTTTTTTCTATCTATACAAATAACGGAGATACCCCATAAAACCATCGAAAATGACTCAGTCTGTACATAATACACTTAGGTTGAGAAGTGAGCCATTAAATAATGGCCTTCTCAACCGAAGTGTCTATAGTTTTTTTTTACTACTAACATTGAAATATTGCCACATTTTACATATTTGATTAGATTCTGATATTTTAGTCATTTCTCGCTTTTTTCAAATACTTCGAAAGCCTGGGAGTTCAGTTGTCAAGCTGATAAAATGAAAATAATTTTTAAATGTCATATAGAAAATTGTTCATTATTTACCTAGGTATTTTTTTATTATCATTATTTACCTAGGGAGAGATATTACTTCTAATTGATTTCTCAGGTTAGTAGTAAAAAAAAATAATTAAATTGTTGACGCCCGTCTACTATGAATTTTTACTTGATTTTCTGTAGTCAGGGGAATGGCATTTATCATGAAATAATTTTTTTGTAGGAAAAATTTTGTGTTTTCGAGAAAAAATGTACAGGGAAAAAAGTTTCCTAAATAAAAGGGCTACGCAAATCATATTTTTGTTATACGTAAAAATGACCCACAAAAAAATTCGAGCAAAAAAATTAATAGGGGTTGTTAGTTTTTACCCTTTTTAGGGCAGTGTGTAAATAAATAAACTACCCTAAGGCGTCTTCCCGTAAGTAGATAACACATACCAAATTTCAAATTTTTAAGTAGCGCCGGTATTGAGATAAAAATAAAAAAATATTTGGGTCACCCTGTAGACCCGAATAACTTAGCAAGGAAAGCCCAAATCGAAAAATTTTATATGAAAGACCCCTTAAAACCACCTGCCGAACACCCCTTTAAAGTATTTACTATACATTCTGACTCACCCTGTATAATATCTCCATATCTTTGACCGTGTTCCACCAAGAGAGGCTGGGCCTCTAAAAATGATCACCCTGTACTTTTTTTGTAGGAAAAATCAAACTTTTAAAATTTTTATAAATGGTACTTTCAAGTACAGGGTGGTTCATTATAAATTGACTTTTGAGGTTAGAAAAAAAAGTTTTTTACAAAAGTTTTAGATACTAATACAAAGTTTTTTGTGACGCTATTGGACCGTGTACAGTGTGTTCTAGAAAGCCGTGGCAGACATAACTTTTGTTTTTTTAAATGGAACACCCTAAGGTAAGTGTACCAAAACCTGACACTTTAAGAATATTGGAGGCAATTGTAAGTATTTCACACGAATATTTAACTTGCCATTGTTGTCATAAAACCATTTTAGGTAGAAAACTACTTCAACGTGCTGAAAAAATGCCAAACATTTAATAAAATGTTATATTTAAGTGTAAAATATTAACTTTTATTTAAAACCTACGCCTGCACCAAAAGCTGACAGTGTTTATCAACGGTGTTCCTAAAGCTGAATATGTTTGTTCTTAAACCTGATATAGGTTATTATATGTTGTTATCTATTAATTAATTATTGTTTTAATTGTTGTTTTTGCTTTAAATGAATAGATAATGTTTTTGCTTATTATTTAGATGCTTACAAATTATTTTGGAACTTTTCCCACAAAGTTTTTTGATTTTTAGAGGGCAAGCATCATAACCATACCACGACGGTTCATGACAAATTTAGTAATAGGTAAGTAAGTAAAGGTAAGTAGTAGGTTAAGCAACTTAATAAATAAATTTAATTATTATTTCAGACACCTAATGTTTTTTTCAGGACTGTACGAGTAATAATACACTACACACACAAATATTATTAAAACCTGTATTGTTATTTTTAAGAAACATTCTGTTACATTCGTTAATAAGTATTTCAAGAATATTTTATTAGACAAATATAAATTTAAAAACTTTCTTTGTATTTTTTCATTTCTTTAATTTTGAAACACCCCCTTTGAACAGGTACTGGCTCTGAAATCAACTCAACAATATCACCTGGGGCATAAAGGATTTCGTCTTTACATTTGGGCCATTTATATAAAAATGGACCACTAGCTTCATAAGCACTAACCATGTAACCTTCATTAGAACTCTTTGTAACTTTGCCTGGATAATAGTTTGAATCATATTTAACAATAACATAACTATTTTCAACAATATCATTGAATACTTTTTTGCATCCTACGTCACTGTTAGTTATTTTTTGCTCTTCTGAAACTGACGAGGCAAATTTAGCTCCAGGATTTTCTTTGCTGGCATTTTTATTCTGTGATTTATCTTTCCTTTTCATTTTATTTTCTTCTCTTTTCTTTTTGCGTTCTTGTTTCTCAACTTCTTTTTGCTTCTTTTCAGATTCCTTTTTCTTAAAATATGTTTGCCATTGCTCTGAAGTTGCAACTGTGGGAATTTTATCTTTTAAAACTCTCTTTGCATCTGCTGTCTTAGGGGTATCAGGCCAAAATAAACATTTTTTGAATGGAGTTGGCACATTTAAATGATTTATTGGTGTTGTGGGTTCTTCTGGAGTTTTTTCCATAACTTGTATAACTTCTGTTTTTTTAGCAAGATTGATTTCATTTCTATTTTCTTTGTTCTCCCTTAAGACATTACATTCTTCTGGAATTTTTTCTATAACTTCTGCTTCTTTATCAAAATTGATTTTATTTCTATTTTTTTTGTTTTCGCTTGTGATATTACAGTCTTCTGGAGTTTTTTCAACATTTCTTATAATCTCTGCTTCATTATAAACATTTATTTTTGTATTTCCTTTGTTCTCGCTTATGACATTTTCTATCCCAGGTAATTCATATTCGTCTAGCTCCATGTCTATGTATTTTCTATTAATCTCAGTAAAAGTTTCGTCTTTTACCTGATGGGCTTGAGCTTCATCATTTAAAACATAGTCTTTCCCAGTAATATTTTTTTCTGACAAGGAGTGTGTAATATCTATTAAATAATTCTCCATATTTTCGGCGGCATTAATCAATTCTTCGTCATTTAAGAAAGGAATACTTTCATCATTATCAGTGAGGTTCCATATCGGTTCATATTCACTACTTGATGCTGTTTCACCTTTATCTTCAGAACATGCTAATCTTTGTTCTTTCTCTAATTTAACTTTGTACCAAAAGTTAAAGAGAGACGTGTCTTCAACATTTCCTTGCCAAGATGGACCGGAATTTTTAAATAGTTTTAATTTATCTGGCTCAATTGAAGAGTCCATATAATTCAAAATTGTATAAATTTCTTGAACAGAAAATACTGGAACTGTGTTCTGACTGGCAACATCTTTACTTTGGGAAGAAAACTGTTTAATTTTAGAATAATCTACTGCATCGGCATTAAGAGGGCACAAACCACACACCCTAAAACCATTTTTCAAAGTTTCGCTTTGAATGTTTGATCTTAGAACGGAATTGAAGAGAGGGGCGAAATTCTCTCTTTTCAACTTAGCACCCCCATTTTCAATTCGCCATTTGTGTATTGCTTTCCGCCACGCTGTCTTAAGTGGATGAAATATAGCAACATCCATTGGCTGCAGTATGTGTGTGGAATTTGGGTATAAAGCGATAAGCTCAATTTTATTTTTGGTACAAAATTCACTTAATGGCAGAGTGAGGTGAGATGCGTGTCCATCAACAAATAATAAGATTGGAAAAGTATACTCATTTTCAACTAGCCATGGGTAAAATGAGTTTGTGATGTACTCAAAAAATGTCTGAGAAGTCATCCAACCTGACTCTGATTTACCGAGGCAATATCCTTTAGGCAACATATGAACAACTGCCATTGGAATTCTTTCGTAAGGATAAATGGTCATGGGTGGAGCTATAGCACCAGCTGCATTTCCTAAAATAAAGTTAGGACAGAATTATTAGAAGGCAACCTATTAGGAATAGAACTTTTTACCGCATACAAGAGTTGTTAAGCATTCTTTTTCATCGTTAGCTATAAAGCTGTATACGGACTTTTGTCCTTTTCTAGCTAGTACTGTTGATCCCTTAGGACTTAAAAAAAAAGCGGCTTCATCCGCATTGAACACTCGCGTAGGATCATTCGCAATTTTGAGCAAATCTTTGCTTTTGAAATAGTCGGTTACTTCTTTAAACCAGCTTCTGATATTTTGTTCAGAAACCTTCGCCCTTCCACTTGTTAAATTTTGGGTTATTCTCTCTGCAATCTCCGGGTGTCTTTTTAAAAAAAGCTCATACCAATGACGGCCAGGACGATTATTACTGAATTTAGAATCTCTCTTCAATTTCTTTAAAATCATTTCAATGCTATCAAGGAGTTGGGTTTTTGTGGCTGGAAAACCTGTATCTGATAGGTGCAGCATCCAACTGACCAAGGCAGTTTCTTCATTGGAAGACAAAACTGTAGGGGAACCTATTTTTCCTAGCTCTGGATATTTCCCAGTTTTTTTATAGTAAAGGGTAGTACGAGGAATGTTATATGTTTTTGATACCGTGGCTAATGGTATTCCATCTTTAATATCCCTCATTGCATTTTTTAATGCTTCTTCAGAATAATTTTGAATTTTCTTGGGAGGCATCTTTGGCTAAAAAGGTAGGTACATACAATATCAGGATTAGGAACAAGAATTATAATGTAACATTCTTAATGCTGACATTACTGTCAGGTTTAAGAAAAACGCAGATTTTTGAACCTAAACCTGACATGAGTTGTATTTTTTACAATTTTGAGGTTATAAAATTATTCTTACAAAATTTTAGTTATTTTAAACCTCCCTAATGATTGTACACATGCCACTTCAACAAAACTTTCAAAATATTTAAAGAAATGTACTTACCAGGGACTCTAAGCCTTAAGAAATTGTTAACGAAAAATGACTTTCTTAAAGAAACAGAACACCTTGAATTTTAGGTTACACTGAATTAAAATGTTTTAGCTTGAATGATTGGTTGCCTATGTCAGTGTCGACTAGAATATTGAAATAATAATTGCAGATGGTGGGTATAGACCCATCTATATGAATAAGCTTGTTTTTGTTAAAAAAAAGAAACGTGTCAGCTTTTAGGACTATGTCAGGTTTTGGTGCACCTACCTTATATATTTTTGCATTTTTTGAAATCTGCTCATCAAGGCAATTAAAATGATATTAAACTTTGTGGCATTATCTTTTTCCGTTTTTGAAAAATTCCGTTTTCAAATTTTATACTAAATTTATTTAACTCGAATTTGTGGATCTCGCGATAAAGATAGATGATCGATGTAATAACAAAAAATATTTGTTTTAAACAAGAGAGTAATACAGTGAAACTCCAAAATGTTTAGGAGCCTTTTAAAATTTTACTGATTATATTCTCGAAATAAAGAACTGTACACGGTCCAATAGCGTCACAAAAAACTTTGTATTTATCTAAAACTTTTGCCAAAAACTTTTTTTTCTAACCTCAAAAACTAACAAGTTAAGGCGCGTGTCAATTTATAATGAACCACCCTGTACAAGGGCAACTAAGAGTAGCCAATAAAGTAGGGTGCCTTTTCAGCATTTGGACTGGGAAAAATTTTAAAATGAAAATTTTATACCTAAATATAGACGTCGCATTTTTTTGAAAGAACAGATGGAGCCAAAATTGACGAAGTTATATTTAAAACGTTTGCTCCCGGAATTGCTAGATCCGACCACAACACATCTAAAGAGGCACAAAGTAGGAAAAGAAAAAAGTAATAGAAATCCAAAATACCACATAGATATAGCATAACCTACCTACCTACTGTGGAAATAATAATTTATTGAAACACTGTTCTACTTTGGCTGTTTGATTGATAGGAATAATAATTTCATGTCAGAAAAAATTGTAAAAAGTTATAAAAAAAATGTCTTTCCAATTCAGTGCACTTATCAGAAAAACAATTATTATTGCATAGAAAATATCGAAATATACAGACAAAACTTAGGTTTTTTTTATTAATTTCTATAACCCAATTTTCCGCAAGGCACTGAAGAAAAAAACAGGGTTAGTAAAAATAACAAAAAAAGACCCGAAAAGATACTTTCGGAATTCGTACAAATAGGGGTAGGTATGTGTTTAATATTTATATATGTTTTTAATATTTATATTTTTTCAACAATAGCCCAACAAATACACAAACCGAGTCAACAAAAAACGCCATGAAGTAGTCAGGTTGCAGCCCTACAACTTTTGTATGATATTTTTTTTCTAAGTTGATAAATAAAAAAGTTATGAAGTGGCCTAATTTCGCGGAATCATCCTGTACACCGGCGCCCTTCCGACCGATTCAGCTCTCGGCTGTCTGACGGTCCGACTCGCTCGGGTCCGAAAAAACGTCGTCCGACGTCCGACACGGTTCCTCGCGCTAAACGCGCTGCCGGTGAGAGGGGAAGGGACGAGAGTGCGTGGTGAGGGGTGACTAGAGGAGAATATTCCTGAGATTGGAGCCGGTCGTCTCGACCGTTAATTTTAGATCTTGTCTGCGCGGTCATGACCATTAACGTGGTGGGAGTATGCTCGTCCTATCATAAAATCTTTCTACTAACGTTCACCTAAGTATTACGGAAAACTTTATTTTTGCAATAGATAGATATCGTCTTAAACGTCCGGAAACGCTAAAGAAAAATTTTTTTTCGCGGTAGTTTACTTGCAAAACTGAGTTGAATACGTAATGAAATGGCTGTGACGTAGTTAGCATTAATTTAAGAACCGGCAACGTTGCCTTCTCCCCTCTTCGTCTTCCGTCAAGTAAAATAACCTGACCTGGCCTGTTAGCCTTTATAAATACAACCGCTATCAAACTATCAATATATAGTTGTCTGAAAACGTTTCTACGTGCGAAGATTATCAGCCCTTTGCCCAATGCGTTAGCAGAAAATAAGCAAGTGATCTTCAGTTATTTACTAGTTTGCGCGTCGTTATAATAGTCATTGAGGTTGTTCGTTCCCTCTTGTGAAAACTCCAGTAGAAACTCTGGAAAATTGTTTTTATCGACACCGACGAAATTCGCCGAAAACGGTGGTTGGAAACAGTTGGAATTCCAATGAAGAAAACGTTTTTGTATTGTTGCGAAGACCATTTCAGCGTAAGTACATATTATCTGTTATAGATAGTTTGAAGCACTTTTACTTCTTTTTTTAATACTTACTGTCTTGGGGTTATAAGACTACATCTACCTGAATGTAATAAACCTCAAAATAACCCCTGTTAATAATTTTTATTGCATATTAATATAGAGATTAAAAGTTTATAATAATATTAAGTATTTATAGTTTATATTATTGTACTTGTAAATCAATTCTTTTCATTATAAATTCAAAATTTTATTTCATATTTAAGTTCTTACTTACCTACTCTTTAATCAAGCAACTTTTATTGCAATAATTTTTGTATAAGAATAGTAGGATACATTTTTCTTTTTTTTAACTTGAGCGTGATGCTAAGAATTGGATGTTCTTCAAAACTGTGGGAAGCAAGATTATCTTGAAAAAGGAAGTTGTGCCTCAGCGCTACATAAAAAGCAAACGAATTGCTTCCCTTCCAATTCATGTAGAGAGGATAATAAGACGAATTCGAGAATTTGCAATGCTCAATATACATTCGAGGGTAAACCATCAACTAATATATCTTTTAGATAACATAATGGTTATTGTGTGAGGCCTTTAATTTTATGAAATATATTTAAGTTAAATAGTTAAGTTGTATTGTAAATTATTGCTCAATAAACTGTAAATTATGTTGTGTTCATTCTTTCCCTAATTCGTTACCTTTTTATAGTAAAGTTTGAATAATAATTCATGTCTAAAGTCATATTTTCATTTTCGTTTTGTCAATGACAAATATTCAGAACCTAAAAAGAATAAACGTTCTACAATCATAGCAGAGAGACCAGAGAGGCGGGCAGGGACGTAAACCCACGGCTTCGATTTGGACGGCGAATCCCGCGTGGGACGGACGTGAGGCCGCGAAGCGGGCGAACATCGCGGCGGCAAAGACGCAGCATGGCCGATTCTCCGAGGTCCCCCCGAGTTTAATAAACGAACACACAACACACCATTTCCAATTCCACATAATATGGCAGATTGTCCGTAGTGATGTAAAAATTTCTTGTTCTTGTCTTGCTCTTTCTTGTTCTTGTCTTGCTCTTTCTTGTTCTTGTCTTGTTCTTGCTGCAAGAACAAGAGAAGAAGTAGTGGAGCAAGAAGCAAGACAAGACAAGAGTAGCTCCAGCAAGAAGACAATATTTTTGTCAAGAAATTTGCAAGAAACAAGATTTCTTGCTTTCTACCGATGGCAAGTAAATGAGACAAATAAACAAAGGAAACGTGATTTATTTAAATCATATTAATAAGAAACAAAGTAGGTAATTCTTTTATACAAAAAAACTGAAACTACAGTTTGTACAGCGAATGTTCGGCCCTACGTCACAACTCCCGTCCTTGTCTTACTCATGAATATACGATGGATATCGGTCGTATATTCACGAGTTAGACAAGGACGAGAGTTGTGACGTAGGGCCGAACATTCGCTGAACAAACTATAGGTACCAAGGTAGGTACCTACTTAAATCTTAAACGTGAACATGACATTACTGACATTACTAGTAACTAGTTACCTATCTGTATTTCTTACACTGCCCCATGAATTTAGACAGAGAAGGCATGATTCAGAATTTAGCCTATTTCGGTGTTTTCTTATAACCAATGATGCCTTCGAAAAAAGTCTTTCGGCAGGAACTGACGTTGCCATAGTACTTACAATATCCCTGGCCATTTTAGATAAAATAGGGTGGCTCGCTCGGCGCCGGCGAGCGCGCAGAAGGCGTAAAATAAAGGGAATCCCCGAAAAAGAGTTGGGGAATCCCCTAAAAAGCAAGAACAAGAAGTAAGCAAGAGTCTTGCTAGCAAGACAAGAAATAATTGTGCAAGAAATTTGCAAGACAAGAAGTAGCTTTACATCTTGCCTTGCTTAGCAAGACAAGACAAGAAGTTGCCGAGCAAGACAAGAAATCTTGTTTTTTACATCAATAATTGTCCGATGTCGCCTTCACAAATCCTTGCTCTATACTTTGAAAAGTCACAACCTTTGGCGGGAAAGTATTATTGATAAAATTACAGCAAATCTAAAGCAAATATGAAAAAAATGAAAGACAAGGGTCGATTTTTTTGTCATTTTCTACCGACAGATAAAAAAAATAATATTTTTGTCCGAAGTATACGAGCCCATTATTAGTAAATCACACAGATAAATCTATTAACAAGCAATACCGTGAATCTACATTTGGAGCAGCACTTTTAGCCTTCGGTCGTGTTTTTCTAGTAAATAAATAAATTATTATTAAGTAGGTACCTATACTCACGCAAACCAAGGGTCGTTCGAAGGCAGAAAAGCATGCAAAATCTGTAAGTGCTGCCAACATCGCAAGATATATTTGAAAACTTCGTTACCTCCAAAATTACGTAAATCCTACATATACTATATTATCTCTACCCAATTTAAAATGGGATCAGTGAACTTCCCTCTCCAGATAACCTTGCCCGCCTCGTCGAAGTGCGAAACGCCGCCCTCCCCTCTCCACAGGGCGTCTCATTAAAACACACTAATCCGCCGGCGGCTCTTCGCCGCCGTAACTCACCCCGCCGCGGCGAGTCGAACGAAGGGGTTGGCAGACGGCGGGGGTGGCCGGATTTACTGCCGCGACCCTGGCAGAGTGTAAATTTCGGGAGGCAATCGTAAATCAAGCGGGGGCTCTGCCCGTCGGACCCGCTAATCGATTGCAAGGGTCTGACCGCGACGCCCGCGACTTGAGGCGCATACCAAAGGGAATTAACCTGGTGAGAATACCAACGAATACCAAAGTTTGTTCAGCGAATCTTCGGCCCTACGTCATCAAATGTCAAAAACTACAGTGCACTGTCAAAAAGTCAGTGGCGGGTCGTTATTTTTAGAAATTATTGGCGTGTAAATAGGGTTGCATAAGAAGGTAGATTCAAAAATGGTGAATACTTCGGGTTTATTTTTAATAGGAGTAGAAAAAAATATTGCCTTTACTGTCAAATCAAGGGGAATTGCTCCTTTATTAAAGATTTCATCTTGACATTGTTACCTAATAATGGAACATCAAAAATATTAATAATTTATTTTAGGTACAAAGTACAAAGCTATAAATTTCAAAATTAAAGACTTATACTAATATCGAGCAACTCTTAACGCCTGGCGTAAACAAGAGCACGTGCGTTGAGATATTCGCCAGGGCCGCACTGAGGCACGACATTTATTTAATTTTAGTTTTACAATTGTTTACATCAAAATATTTCGGAAAAATTATTGGCCTAATTAAAATGATTCAAAACATCGATAACATTATTTGTGGCAGTGTCTAAATAGCTGACAACAATAAGATAAAACCGCATAACTACACTTTTGCTATCGAGTACGTCCCTGTTGCCGAGTCGGGTGAAATTTTATAGCCTACCGACCAATCGCGAAAAGTCATTGAACACGTGGTTTTATCTACGCCAGGCGTAAGGATTGTTCGATTTTAGTATAGTGTTTAATATAATACATATGTATTAATATTGAAAAAAATATACAAAATTTAATTATTAAACAAGCAACATAAAACAAAAATAAAAAACAATAAATAAAAACAGAGAGTAAACAAGAAAATAAAATAAATTCTAAATTGGACTGCACTATTGAGTAATTTTTGGTGAATTCAACGGGATACAGAAAATGTATTAGTTTGGTTGGTCCTTATATTCTTTTACTCAATGGGGGGACTGTGCAAAAACAACCAAGCTTACCTTGTTTGTTTTGGCTTTTTCACTGCTATCTATAACAGACTGATTAAAATTTGACAAATTTTTCAATTTGTCGTAGAAAACCACTGTAGATTAAAAACAATTCTTTAGTATAGGTAAATTATTTGAGTTTATAAAAAATTGTTTTCAATCTCTTCTTCAACGGTTTTAATTTTGACCACATTTTGCCTAACGATAGACTTACAAATGCTGAAACTGATGGGTTAACAACAAAGCTAAAATATCAAAAAAATCTCCAAAACCTGAAAGTATATACTAGTTTATGTATTAGCTTTTTTGGGGGAGCAACTCAATCACCTACCACGGTTACTCGGCATCGTCTGAACTACTATCCGAGTCGTTAATGCTAATAATAATTTCTGGGACTTCGTCTAAAACTTGTTCTCTATTATATCACTCATTAATATTTTTTTCGGTGTGTTCCACTACCGATGCCCATCTTTCTGGTCTAAGGCTTTCTCCCAAATTTAATGCAATTTAATCTAATAATTGTTGCTAAATTTACTTAGAGAATACCTTATCATCGCCGTAGCCATCTTCACCAATATGAGCATTGTAATACTGCTTCGTTTGGGCCCATAACAGTGATAAGGTGGAAGTCGCAGTACTTCATGCCCATTCTCTTGTAGGTACTCATCGACTACGTACCACTTCGCCCTAGAATGTAATTCTGCTTTGAATTTGTTCCTTTCCGCTCCACAGGTATGTTATTGGATTCCAGCTACACGACAATTTGGGCTTTCGTCCAAGATGACTGTGGCTGCTTTTCCACTAACATACTATGGTAAGGAGCATTATCCATTATAATTAAAGAAGGCTCTTCTAAATTTCGCACAAGCTTCTCCTTAATCCACTTCATAAAAATTTCTCCGTTCATGTCTCCGTGATAGTCCGCCAACTTTGATTTGGTGCCATATACAAGAGAAGCATTTTCAATAAAACCATCCTGATTTCCAGCATGCAAAACAATGAATCTCTTGCCCTCGTAAACTTTCTTCTTTACACTTTTCTTCGAATCATCCTGCCAAGATCTACAGAAATGAGGATGATTTATATTTACGATTGCTGCCTTTAGCAAAAATCCATGTCTCATCTAAAAATACAACTTGTCTTAACCCAGAATTAAAATTTTGTCGATACCCTCTTAGAAACTGTGCCCTTTGACTGACAATATTCCGAGTATAGACTGTAGAAAATAATAATTTATACTTACCCAGTTGAAACTTGGCAGTCACGTTGAATTGATTAATAATTTAATTAATTTACACGCTCTTTTGCAAACAAACGTACAAGCTGTTTTGCAAACAAACGTCAACACCTAGGTGTTGTTTTAGTTGCCTATATACAGTTAACACCTAATAATTGGCTATTTGGACAAAACCCCAAAACGACGCTTGTGAGGTCTACCGGGATGTTCTTCTTTGTCACGCACATCAAGATATAACAAAACCAGGTATTCTGGGAGGTTGAACATTGAACATGCGCTTTTAGACAAAGACGGTAGTTCCTTTTAGTGGGACACGTTATAACTAAACATGATACGTTCGTGATTGCTTCATCTTTTATGACGTAGGGCTGAACATTCGCTGAACAAACTGTAAAGTTTCCTTCTTGGACAATTTCGGCGCTTTTATCTAAAAACTAAGGGAAGGTTGCTGAGAAGAGCAAACGATTTTGATGATCACGGATTTTCCCGATGTGAGTGTATTTTACCCTTAGAAGTCAGGAGCATTTCCTGGAATTTCCAGATATTATAAGGTTTGTTTATACAGTTTTGAAGAGTTCTCGAACAAGATATCATCTAACTAGCAAAAAAGCTCTAAAATTATTTTCTTGTGTTTTGACTGATTCGAGCCAGTTCTGGGACGTTACCGAACTCCAGTTGGAACAAGCCCTATGTGTAGGAGCTTTGAATAAAGAACCCCAGGAAGGGCATTATAAAATACGGAAATCGCTCTGTGTAGGGAACAAGTTTTGACCCAATATTTTAATAAAATGACAGGGTGTTAGATGCCACTATATGGTGTTTTGGTACTTTTTCGAGTTATTATGTTTAACTGTGCGGCTTGTGGCTCTTTTCTGACTGCCAGAACTAAATATTTGAGGACAATAATCCATCGGTAAGTAACTTTGTAATTTAAATTAACTTTTGAGGTCATATAGGCGTTCTATTTCTTCAAACTAGAAGACATAAATGTGCCTTATAATTTTTGGTCTGCATTGCAGGTAATGATTTCACAAAAAATGATGATTTCTGCCTCGATTAGTTTGATGAAACAATTCTGTGAAACCGCAAACGGCATCCCACTATATTCATTCTTTATTCGTACTAAAACACAATATGATGTGATGATGCGATGATGAGATGATTAGATGATGAGATGTTGAGATGATGAGCTGATGAGAAGATAAGACGATGAGACGAGGAGAAAATTAGATAATGAGACAATGGGATATTGAGATAATGAGACGATGAGACGATGAGACAATGAAATGATGAAATGATGTTATAATGAAATGATGAGATGATAAGATGATAAGTTGACCAGATGACGAGATGACGAGATGACGAGATAGTGAGATGGCGAGATGACGAGATGAGGAGATAGCGAGATGACGAGATTATGAGATGATGATGAGACGAGGTGACGAGGTGACGTGGTGATACGGTGATAAGGTGACGAGGTGAAAAGGTGATGTGGGGATAAGGTGATACGGTGATAAGGTGATACGGTGATAAGGTGATAAGGATATTAAGATGGTAAGATGGTAAGTTGGTAAGGTGATAAGGTGATAAGGTGATAAGTTGATAAGGTGATAAGGTGATAAAGTGATCAGGTGATAAGATGATAAGATGATAAGATGATAAGATGATAAGATGATAAGATGATAAGATGATAAGATGATAAGATGATAAGATGATAAGATGATAAGATGATAAGATGATAAGATGATAAGATGATAAGATGATAAGATGATAAGATGATAAGATGATAAGATAAGATGATAAGATGATAAGATAAGATGATAAGATGATAAGATAGTAAGATAATAAGGTAATAGGGTAATAGGATAAGGGGATAATAAGACAATGTGACAATTTTGAACTAAAACTAAGTCGCTCTAATTATAATAGATTGCTAATTATCACTAGTAATCGCTCTAGTGCTTGAATTATTGCCGGAATTTTTTTTTTTTTAGGTAAATACTGAGTATAGGTACTAACGCGTGTTTCGTTGAATAGCGTGTTTGACGCCTTAGTATAGTAGACTTCTCTACTGCGAATGTGAATGTTGAACATTGTTATTGGTAAAGCGCTATGATTGCAAGATGCGGTAAGAGTATAATTTGTCCGATCCATCATCTGACTCCGCCGTTGTCACAACAACTGCCACTACAGAAACTGGTTTACGGGCGCGGCCAATAAAAACGCGAAACAATCCCCGGACCTTAAACCCACACAGGGCGCCCGCGTTTAAAACTAATTTAATTTTGCGGGATCGGGCTCCCCTAAACAATACGCGTCGGAATAAAGTACACACACACGCGGCGCACCCCACACCACCATTAGCATTAAATACGGCGCTTATTTGCGCAGCCGAAACACAACAGGGTGACATCGGCTTTATTGCCGCACAAAAGGACGATCAAAATATGCAGGGGAGCCGGAGGGTGAGCGCAGATACGGGGATGATGCTTATTAAACGCTGATCTCCGGGGCTAATCGGTTAATTTGAGGGGTGTAGCCGGGGCGAGGTCCCCCGGGGATGTCGAGATGATAATCTGGGCTGACGCCTTTACGAGTTTATTGATTCGCGTCAGCGTAACAAAGGGAGTAGCGAATCTACCGCGGGTTTCAGAAACAATGTTGTTAGGCAAGAGCAGGCGTCAAACTGAGGAAGTTGAGTCGAAAGAGTAGCGTGGGTCGTGGTTGCATTAGGACCAATCAAGCAACACGACATCTGGTTTCCGATAAATTTGTACAACCTTCTGTCTATACTTTACAAAAGTAATATATAAGCTATTTACAAAAATAGTCTATATATAAAAGTCTATATATAGTGCGGCGTCTGGGACAATACTGTATTCGGTATCTGAGAGATCTAATATCTAACGGATTCTATGGTTACATGCTGAATCGTTCAAACACGGGTAGATCGAGAGAATTGACTCCTTTTTTAGCTTGCTATGCCGTTATCCATTCCATTCTTAAAATAAGGTCGATAGTAACTATCTCTTTCCTTTTTTTATACAGTAAAAATTATAGTGGGTTTTGAGACTGTGGCATGAAGTTTTAACTAATATCACAGACCTATAAGCTATACAGGGTGATTTATTTATATTAACTACATTAATTTTAACAGTGGGTAGGGAAAAATGCTATGAATGCGAAATCGCAATTAAAAAAAATTCCAACTTTTTTTTAAAGCCGGAATTATTTTTTTCTAAACCGCATTTTTACCTATTTGGCCCTCTATTTACGGCTGCCACTGGATTGCTTTCAGGGCGCATGAGGCATCGGACGACGCTTGCCGTTGCGCGCGTCAACATTGTTGCCAGATGTACGCAACTTTCGTAAATTTAAAGGAATGTTTTCAGTACATAATTATTTGTATTGTAGGCGAATGTTCCGCCAAATGCTTGCGGAAATTATGGACAAATGTTAACGCTTACCTCTTGTAACGGTTAGTTTTGCCCTGAGACACCTTAAGGCGAGGCGAGCCTTAAGGGATAAATGCCAACGAGAAAAATAAATGAAACGACTGCTTACGTGAATTTTTGATTTTTGGATGCTTTATTAAGTAGGTACCTATTCAACTAGGGGGCTTACATGATTTCGTGGACCTCGACACCACTGAAGACGATTTTTTCTCGATAAAACGAACTTCACTCACTTTCGCTTGGGGCACTAATATTTCCGCTCACTAGTTCACTGATAATCCTTTTTACTACACCAAGACGCTCCTAGAGTAAGTAATTGTGTTCTGTGATTGTTCTGCTTCCTCTGAAATAAGAACGTCAAAATTAGCCAACATCTCTGGGATACAGTTGCTTAAAATTACCTTACTTTCCGCTTAAGTTGGTTACCATCACCAACGATACACTTCTCATTCCTTTATTTCTCGTTATGTTTGCTTTTCATTGTTACTAGGGATCCATATTTGCAATAGAATCGTTTCCGTGGGGGTGGTCCTCCTCTGTGACATTGGTTCAGTCGTAAGTACTTGAATCTTTCTAATTTCCACCTTTCGATCTTTACAGCTTTTTCTAGTTTCTTTTCCTGCCGTTAGGTATGTTACCGGGTATAGCCTGATGTGTAACCTACCGAGTCTTAGTATTATTTCTGGGCGAGTTAGGGATGATGGGTTGCTAAAAGTCCTTAGCTTTCTTGACTTCTGTTTGTCACAACCCTTGTCGTGCAGTCGTTAGTAGGAGTAGGAGGATGTGTGTAGCCCGAACTGCGGCTATTCCGTGACTACCAGAACAAAATGTTTGGGGGATAACATTCCATCGGTAAGTACTTTTGTAAACCGGAAACGGAATGCCGCCATATGCTGAGACTGGTCTAGCGTAAAGCCCGAATTTGCTCCTTCCTGGGGTTCTTTATTCATAGGTTAAGAATGACTTAAGTTTATAATGACAGATAAGAAAAAAATAAGTTTTGAAGTTATTAAAATTTACTAACAGTCTTCGATTTGTAATATAAGTATACAAGCTTCAACAAGTAAATTGTTGGGATGATTAGGGATTTTTCTTTCCTATGATTTTTGTGTGTGGTGTGTGTGTGTGTGTTTTTATGAACTCCTATGAATAGAGAACCCCAGGAAGGAGCAAATTTGGGCTTTACGCTGGACCGGTCCAGTCTCTGCATATGGCGGCATGCCGTTTCCGGTTTTACAGTGGCGTACTACTTTAAAATGGTATAAATGAAATATTCAAATTTTAAAATACATTTTAATCTTAATACCTAGTAGATAATATAATTATGTATTCTTAAGTAATCGATACATAATATGTATCGATTACTTAAGAATATACAGGGTGAGTTTTTTCGATGCCCACTACGGGGATCTCGGAAACTAGCAGTGCTAGAACAAAGGTTAAATGGGGAAGAATAGCAGTTTTGAATGCTCAATCTAATGCCCCTTTTGGATTTTTAAAAAAGTTCATGGTTCACTAGATATTTTGAAAAGAGTGATTTTTTTGCTATTTCATCAGATCTCTGTAGCTCCGTTATTTCTGATTATATACAGATAAATGTAGAAACAAAAATTGTAGATAATTTTGGGCTTAATAAGATAATCTAATCAAATTTCTTATGTTGTTTGTGATTTTTGAGATATGACATAAACTTGTGTTTTTTAAATGTAAATCATAGTTGGCTGTGGCCTTATAAAATCGGCCATTTTTTTAGATTTCCAAAGATATAATACTCGGCATAGTTATTATAAAAAATAGAAGAGATATGGCCAATTTTCTTATTTTTTTTAAAAATTTTCACATACTCAACCATGGAATATTTTCATAATTAAGTACGTTCTATTTTATAATTAGACATACTTCAAAATTTCTAATATTTTGTTTTTAGCTGGTAAGAAAATGTAACAAAATAAAACAGCTACAGAGATCTGATGAAATAGCAAAAAATCACTCTTCAAAATATATAGTGAGCCATGAGCAATTCACAGATTTTCCTCTTTAATTCCCTTTTTTGAGGACTGCCTGGGTCTGTTAGTGATGCACATGTAGGCGATATTTTTGTAGAAGGTGAAGTTGTTCGAACTGGGAACGAAGGCCCAGGTACAGCTTCTATATAAATATGTCGTCATTCTCTTCAGACACAGTTTCTATTATCGGTCTCGTATAAACTGGATTAAACGTCCTGACCTAAAATAAAGTACGTACAGCAGTTATGACATGTAGGAGGTGATTCACTTAAAATAGCTGGAAGTAAATGCATTTTTTATAGTGTTAGAAAAGTCGTAGAAAAGAACATAGTGTAATGCAGACTTATCTTTTTAATGGAACACCCTATTTAAATATCTATCATTTTTAGTTTAGAATATACAGTGAGGACGAGAAGGTTGGAACAAATTCGGTAAAATGTTCAGGTGGCGAATAAAAAAAATCGATGAGACACGTCATACATAATTTTTAATTGTGCACATTTGGGCATAAAACTTTTTCCTGTGACGTCATCAAGTTCGCAGATATGACGTCATCGACATTTTTTAAATGGCAACCCCACTTTGTTATACGTCATTAGAAAGGGGAAGTTTTTCTGCGTACAGAAGTATACGTTTTAGAGTAGGTTACATAACAATATTTCTGAGAAAAAAATATTTTAATGAATTCTTAGGATAAACTGAGAAAAAAATGTTACTATTAAATAATTCACAAACTTCGGGACTTGTCACTTGTCACCATAACCAGTCAGAATAATTAAAATTTCAATTCTTTGAGTTTCAGTTAAACGGGCCATTTTTAGCCAAAGATAATATCACGAAATAAATTAAACGGTGCAATGCATTAGGGCAAATAAATAACAATCGGTCTGTGAAAAACTACCAGCAAAAAATTAAAATGGAACCATTTACACGGCGAACGCAAAGATAAATTCGCAAAAATAAATTCAAATAAAAATTATTAAAATATTTTTTTCTCGGAAATGTTGTTATGTAACCTACCCTAAAACGTATACTCCTGTACGCCGAAAAACGTCCCCTTTCTAATGACGTTATAACAAAGTGGGGTTGCCATTTAAAAAAAATTTCGATGACGTCATATCTGCGAACTTGATGACGTCACAAGAAAAAGTTTTATTCCCAAATATGCACAATTAAAAATAATGTTTGAAGTGTCTCATCGATTTTTTTTATTCGCCACCTGAACATTTTACCGAATTTGTTCCAACCTTCTCGTCCTCATTGTATAAAAAAATCTACTCCTACGTGGAGTAAATTCTTTTATTTATTTAACTAACACTAAGAGCATTGCAACATGAATCTTGATAATAACAAAGAGAGATTTTTAATACCTTTAATTATAAATTATGATAAAGCATGTTTTAGTGGCATATCAATTCATATCATTTACCTGATATGCCACTAAAACATCCTTTATTATTTATAATTACAGGTACTAAAAATCTTTCTTTGTTAATATTCTTGGCTTGACATTGTAGGTTAGAATTTTTACGTTCGATACTTCCATTATTAATTATTAATAATTAATAATTAAGTTTTGTATATATCTTGAGCACAGACTTAGTCAATGATTTTGTATATTTCGAAGTTAATAAAAACTCAATTATGGGCATGTTCATAAAACTATACTTACATATTTTAATCGAGGCACTTCGATAGTAGGCAAGGAAGTTAGCGATAGTCCTACTTTTATCCAAGATGTTCGATCGAAACATTCTTCAGCAAAGTGACGTGAACATAGGAAACTATATTCTTTTGGTGTCCACCCTGTTCTGTTCGTAAACTTAATCCAAAAGTTTCTTCTTTGTGGATCTTCAGGAAATCTAAAAAAAAAATGTGGAATAAACTCAGTGCTTTATAACGTTCCCTCACTCAAGAGTAAATTGAAAATATACTCTAGATTATTATATATGTACAGTAGGTATATTAGTAGGTACCTACACATTTTTATGACTTTTTATGAATCTTTAAAAATTTAGAATCTTCTGAAACAGGTAGATTGAGTTGTTTTAAGAAATAATCCTCATTTTCCGTGAAATCATTGCAATATAGGCCAAAAATTATAAGGCATGTATCAATCTTTAATGTTTTCTTTGACTTAAGGAATCCTTGATACTAATTTTAAATTTACACTTCTACCCATAGGGATAGATCATAGAGTTAGCTAAAGAAGCTTTGGTATTCATGGTAGTTTGCTTAAATAAAGCTTGGGAAATACCAATAGGTTATTTCAATTATATATACAGGGTGTCCGGAAATAAATGCACCAACTTGAAAAATTAAAAAGAAAAATGGAAAATATGACGACAAGTTCATATGAACATGGGTCCGCAGATGTTTGGTTTTCGAGATGCAGGGTGTTGAAATTTAAATTTTATTTTCGATTTTTTTAAATAACTTTTTGAGACGACAAAATTTTCGTGCAAAATTTGGTAGTCGGGGTTTTTTTGGGATGAGAAATCATAATTTGGTATTATTTTTGGTGCAATACGTAGAGGGCGCTGCGTACGCTATCATTATTTAATTTAATTTGCCCTAACTTTTTTGACAGTAAACTTTTACGACATTTTGTGAAAGTATCCTCTTCCCACACGTTTTCTAAGCAAAAAAGGTATACTTGGTGCATAACGCCAAAGGGGACCGTTTTCGAGAAATTTTCAAATTTCTGCATCGATGCAGGTGCCATATCGACACTCGTATGCAATTAAATTCTAGGCGTTAATCATAGGTGCCTGGCGTTCGCAATAAACAAACACATTTATTTTTTGACAGTTTAATTAATTTGTTGTTGTTAGATTATCTTTTCTACTTTTTTCTCGAAAAACGGTGATATTATCCATGCAAGAAAAGGTTCAAATGCACCTGATGTATGGAGAGGCCCGTGGAAATTCACGTCTCGCGCGGAGACTGTGCTCTGACCGATTTCCCCAACGAATACTTCCATATCATTCAATGTTTTCACGTGTGCACCGGCAACTTATGGAAACGGGTTCTGTAAATGTAACAAAATCTAATGCAGGAAGACGTCGTTTGTTAACAGTGCAACAAGAAGAAAATATTTTGGATTTATTTGACGAAAACCCCGAAATAAGCATAAGACGGGCATCACTGCAACTTGGAATTCCTAAAATGCAAGTCCACAGTTTTATTAAACTGCAATTACTGCATCCTTTTAGTGTTCAAAAAGTACAGGAACTTAAACCAGAGGATTTACCACGAAGAAGAAATTTCTGCTTATGGGCTCTTCAACGTTATAACCAAAATCCGGATTTTGTAAACCGATTGCTCTTTACTGATGAGGCCTGTTTTACAAAAGATGGTGTACTGAATCTACACAACCTTCATTACTGGGCCATGGTAAATCCACACGTCGTAAGGCAGACTCGTTCGCAAGATAGATGTTCAGTCAATTGCTGGGCTGGAATCGTCGGAGATTACATCATTGGTCCACATTTCTTGCCCCCTCGGTTAAATGCTGAAACTTACCGGTATCTTTTGGAACATGAACTACCAATTCTTATGGAAGATATTCCCCTCGATATTAGACAGAGTTTATGGTTTATGCATGATGGTGCCCCACCACACCGAGGGCGGATCGTAACCGAATGGCTGAATGAAAATTATCCAAGACGTTGGATTGGTAACAATTCCCCCAACGCAGCATGGCCTCCCCGTTCTCCGGACTTAAACGCTATGGACTTTTCTTTCTGGGGGGCCATGAAGGATCGCGTCTATGCCGTGCCAATTAGAAATCGCGATCACTTACAACAACGAATCCTTGCCGCGGCTGAAGATATTAAACAGATACCCAACATTCATTGGAAAATACGTCAAAATTTTGTAAAACGTCTGCGGGTTTGTGTTCAACAAAACGGTTCCCACTTTGAACACGTTTTACGAAATTGGTTAATTTCACTTACCTAATAAAATTCAATTGTAAGAATCGAACTCTTAATAAAAGTTTCATGAAAATAATTTGTAACATTCATGGTTTCTTGTTTGCAATTTTCTATGAAATGCAGGTAAGTTTCCGAGTTTAGACTGGGGACATGAAACATGGTATGATAATGCCATCTTCCGATGATTCTAACCGAATTAATGTAGCAATTTTGTTTGTTCACCTTTTGGCGTAAATTTAAATGTGTTTGTTTATTGTGAACGCCAGGCACCTATGATTAACGCCTAGAATTTAATTGCATACGAGTGTCGATATGGCACCTGCATCGATGCAGAAATTTGAAAATTTCTCGAAAACGGTCCCCTTTGGCGTTATGCACCAAGTATACCTTTTTTGCTTAGAAAACGTGTAAGAAGAGGATACATTCACAAAATGTCGTAAAAGTTTACTGTCAAAAAAGTTAGGGCAAATTAAATTAAATAATGATAGCGTACGCAGCGCCCTCTACGTATTGCACCAAAAATAATACCAAATTATGATTTCTTATCCCAAAAAAACCCCGACTACCAAATTTTGCACGAAAATTTTGTCGTCTCAAAAAGTTATTTAAAAAAATCGAAAATAAAATTTAAATTTCAACACCCTGCATCTCGAAAACCAAACATCTGCGGACCCATGTTCATATGAACTTTTCGTCATATTTTCCATTTTTCTTTTTAATTTTTCGAGTTGGTGCATTTATTTCCGGACACCCTGTATATATATATATATATATATATATATATATATATATATATATATAAGGATGTAAGATTAGCGAGTGTAAATGTAACAATTACAAGAAAAGGTGATAATGGGCAAACACTCAAAGTTAACAAAAAGAAAAAACTAGTAACCGCATACACGTGTTTCATGCTATTTGGCAATCATCAGTACGGTGTAACATTAACCAAATCAAAAGATAGGCATGATTTGGGAAGCAACAAATGAAGTCCAGGCAGGAGCCAACAGCACATTTGCAGCTTCAGTCAGCACATCCCCTATTTTGGGGCTTGTACTAACATCGCCACGGAGGCTGCTAAAGCGACCTGCGTGGAAATCTTCATAACCCAAGATACAATGACAATAAGGATGTAAGATTAGCGAGTGTAAATGTAACAATTACAAGAAAAGGTGATAATGGGCAAACACTCAAAGTTAACAAAAAGAAAAAACTAGTAACCGCATACACGTGTTTCATGCTATTTGGCAATCATCAGTACGGTGTAACATTAACCAAATCAAAAGATAGGCATGATTTGGGAAGCAACAAATGAAGTCCAGGCAGGAGCCAAGTCAGAACACAATTTTATCCAAAAAGTAAATTAAATTACAAAATTACTTACCGATGGAATGTTATCCCCCAACCATATTGTTCTGGTAGTCACGGAATAGCCGCATCAGGCTGCACAGCTAATCATAATAGATCTCCAAAAGGTACTTATCGAAGAACTACACAAATAATAGCACAAACCACCGTGACAACTGTCAAATATAAAAATATTGTGTCAAAGCTCAAAATGCAGTCTCCATACAGGGCGATTTCCGTCTCACGTATTTTCTAATGCCCATAGAGCTTTGGCTCCTTCCTGGGGTTCTTTATTCATTGATGAACTCACTTATACAGGGTGAATTGAGTCAGGATGTAAAAAAATTTAACCACAAGAGGAAAAAAATAGCTTAATACGAATCCGAAATAAAAAAAAACAAAAGGCAACCAAAAAAGAAGAGATATTTTCAGAAATGTATTAAAACTCCTTGTTAACGGCTGTTAAGGTCGCTCGAGGTATCCGACCCCGGGGCGCGGTGTTGCCAGTTTATCCATCGTTTACTTCCTTGCGTCTTTGGTAGTTGGCTCCATTTGGAATCATCATATTATATTATAGATAACAACCCCTTTATCCTGAACTAAACTGTGCTGCCTTCTGCCTTGGTTTGACTAAGCAGTGAGTTATGAGGCAGTAAATGTATATGCGATTAGCGTATTTTAATGAAAGAGCAACCCCATGCCACGTTTTCTAAATTTCACACTTCGCCAATGGAGGGGGTGCGTTAGACACGGACCGATGGCCGGAAATAGGGTAGTTTGTCAGTAGCTCTTGAGAGGCTTCTAGTTTGACGCATATATTTTAATAACATTCCAAATAAAATTCCAGGAGAAGGAGAAGCACTTGCCAAAGTTTGCTTTAGAGCTGTCAAAAAAGGAACCATTTAAATTTAAGGTACCTACCTATTCGAAAAGAGCTGTAGGTACATCAATAAAATCCGAAGGTGCGGCTCTATTTTTTGTCCCCCTTATAATCTATCTAAAGATTATTACCTTTAATACCAAAGAGTCTCGCACAGATTGTTAAAGTCACAATAAAGGATTAAATATATTTATATATAAGTATTTATAAAAGACACTATATTAGGTCGCCCTAAGTTGTTATAGAAAACAAATAGTTCGTGCGGTGCATCGGTGCATGCCAGTGGTTTTAGGGTTTCTATGGTCAATGCCATTTGATAAGACTGAAGAATATAACATATGTACAGGGTGTCCCATTAATAATCGGTTCATAGTTCAACTGCATGCCATATAATATATTTTGTACCAAGAGATTTACGATTGAGCTTAACAACTACCGATCAAATTTCAATCGTTACTGATATACAGGTCGTTGAAGTTCCCATGGTGTCTATTATTAATGGAACATTTCCTTTGCTGATAGATTTTTTTGACTTCCCCGTCAACAAATCAAAATATATATTTCCGCCGACTACCTATCAAAACGAGTTTTTCTGATGTAATCAAGATGGCGGTTTAATATGAAAATTGATCTCTACTGCATCGATTCTTCAAATGCAGGAAAATTTTATAGATCCTGGCCGCATCTGGGGAGCAAATTACTCACTTCCTCTTTATAGGACATAAACGATGTTATAAAACCAATTTTTATAAATAGAAATCACTATAATTTACTTGGTCCCACGGTATCTACACAAATCGCCAAAACTAAGCCACATTGTTAGAACATAATTGAGACAAGTGTTAATCGTTTATCTAATTTACAACTACCTACATTAATTCTACGTGGATAGAGAATCATCGGCAGCGAACTCATTAAAAGAAGTTATAGTTAATTTAGCAATTTGGAAAACCACATGTGTTTAAAATGAAAGTCGCTATTAAGGCAGCACTTGTTAAAAATAAGTATAAAAACAGGCAATAATAATTGTTAGTAAAATGTAACAAATTAAAAAGAACGTCTCTTGAAACTAAACCATTTTTACAACTTTGTAAATAAATAAATCTGTTAAAACGTGGGAAGAGGAAGAACTTAAGAGCAGTGGCCAATAATCATATTGCACAAGATGCATTGTGGAGGAACAGTAAAAAAATGAAATTTGAAATCCCGTATCGCTGCAATAATAACTCTAATAATTCGAAAATCAGTTTGTATTTGTCTAAATAGACCTACAAAAAAAAACAACTATTCGACAACCAACCGGTTTAATCGATCTTGATTACCATCGGTGGAGAAATATATTTTTTTAAATGTTCAAGAATCGGTCCAGTATTATAAGCAAATTCCTATCACAAGCATTGTAGTAGAAAGTTGAGGGTGGTGGATAATAGAGAAGTGAGTGAATTGCCATTACATAATGACTAGGAGAGGTCACCCGTCCAATAAAAATCGACTGCGACTTTTTAATAGTAGCGTTCATTTAAATTTGACTGGCTGCGATAGTAAAACTTATGTCTTGGCGTAATTTCAGCTGTCAATATAAAGAACATATTATAATATTAAGAAATTTATTTCATCAACGGATTTGG
Source organism: Pseudeuparius sepicola (assembly GCA_963920635.1). Taxonomy (NCBI): domain Eukaryota; kingdom Metazoa; phylum Arthropoda; class Insecta; order Coleoptera; family Anthribidae; genus Pseudeuparius; species Pseudeuparius sepicola. Next base: position 48,159,691 of record OY987299.1, on the reverse strand, counting down.
TGTAAGTATGGAGCAAGTTGTTTGTCTCTTAATCTGGTTCAAACCCCAATCATTCGTTATTTTTATTTATTTTATGTGATAATAATTTTTAATTTTTTAGCAACTTTGATGATAAAATTGTTGTAAATAATCCTCACCTTGTTTCGAACATTTCTGGCTTTTTTTCGAATAGAATGAGATGAAACCAGGTTTCATTTTAGAAAGAAATCATGCCTAGGCTAATGCCGTCAGAATTAGATAGGTATACATAGATTAAAGGAAACATAGATAGTCAGCAAAAACTACTGCTACTCAAACTTTAATTTTGGAGCGAAACTAAATTAAAACAGATACATTGTAATTTCTTACAATTCTTAGGACTCAATACTAAGTTGAGGTATAGATTTTTTAATTTAGTTAGGTATTAGTTTTTATATAAATTTATATGCAAAATATTTGGTGCAGCGTGCGGAAATTTCAACAATGGTTCTGACAGTCTACAAGGTGTCCCAGGATAAGTGAAACAAGAGGTGTAAAAGTCCAAAGTCCAAAATTGGGCAAGTTCGTCTTTTATTATCATAAATAAATAAGGGATAAAAGCCGTTGTTTCATTTATTACGTGTTACGTTGGTTATTGGTATTGAGGACGATTTTAGAGCAATGAAACATATTGTCGAGTATACCGTATTATCATTATTATTAATTACATCTGCTGGAAATTTGCATGCTACTCGCGTTTGACAAACTAATCCTGGTAATTAATTAGGCAGGAAATGTCTTGTTAAAAAAAACAGTTCCCAATTGAACAGGCAAGCCTGTTTCCTAAGCCTCCCCTCAGACTCCATTTAAACTAAATGGCCTGTGTCTAACGCACCCCCTCCCGGTGAAGTGTGAAATCCGGACTCTGGAGTTGCATTGAAACATGCTAATGCTGTTCAGAACTGTTGGCTTCAGAGACAGGATTCTCCATACAGGGCAAGTCTTTGACCCATACAGAAATTTTATCTGTGGGTAGGTCCCAGGAGCACGCATATGGTGCAAGTTAAAAAAAGGTAAAAAATTCATCTTTCGGTAGAGGTGGCCTATGTATGTTCGTACATAAATAAACCTCTGAAAATATAGATGGGTACCTACGTATTCTATAACAGAGTTCGGCATTGGTCCTACTTTCGCTCTTTTTTCTCTAACAACACTATATATTGCAGTAGAAGCCATTGTTCTCAGCTTAAAAAGAACGAATGGAGAATCAGTTCCGAACTCAGCGTCTAAGTTTTCGAGTTAGAAAGAAAGAAACTTATTATACGAAAAATTTAGGGTTTTTTCTGGACCGCCACAATCTGCCATTAGAAAAAACAAAATGCATCGAAGAGTTGTAAAAAAATATAAACCTGCATTTTTCCAGAGATATAAATACCAATGTTATACTTTTCCTGTAATGGAAATAAATAATTTACATATAGATGTTTTTAATTAAAATCAAGATTGCCAGAGAAGTAGGTACACTGAATAAGAACGCAGGACTGTTCCATTGCCATATTTTTTTTATTCCGCGGCATTTCGTTCGTTAAAAAATGGTATATCGCACACAAGATAAGTTTGGTAATAGCTATATATACACACAGAAAAATCTATTTTCAAAATAAAAATTTTAATTTTCTTCAAAATATATATTCAATTTAAAATTAATAATATCAACCTAAAGCAAAACGACATGTCATTGAAAAATTATAAAATTTTCACGGTATGTTCTCAATTCAAGAATCAGTTTGATTGACTCGAAACTACACTGAACTAATCTTGAATACATTGTCTAATCACACTTTGAAATGCCCATAGCTTCAAGAATAACATCCAACATCTAAATTTGAGAAAAGGGTTATATTCAATTATCCATAATCCAAATATGAGACTAACATTATATTCGAATATAATTAATAAATACTATACCTAGTTCTTGGATCAAACAGATTCAAGAATTGAAATAATAACGGCATTTTCTTAAAAGAAACTGTTATTGTTAGTTTATACTATATGCAAGTATGTACATCATTCATATTAAGGAAATTAAATTATGGAAGTATTCAAGCAATAATTTTAGTTAGAGCGCGCGACTACACCCCACACCTCGCATTGAAGTTCACATTTGGGCAAACGATGCCGTTCCGTATACAGTAGTTTTTATCTTACGCGTCCTGCAGCGGACACTATGGTTTCGCGTCGGCCATCGTGATTAGACAAAAAAAACAGACAGTTCGAAAGATCGACTAGTTCATGGTGTATTATAATAGTGCGTTGGTTATGTCACAGAATAACTAAAAGTTATGTTATGTATGTGACACTACCCATATTTTCATTATTTTGTGAGATAGTAAGTTCTCTGTTTGATTATCTATTTGTTCTTAATGTAATAATTATGATGTATTGCCTTATATTTTTAAAGTAAAATTTTATGTATGTAAAAACTATTTATTTCATTTAGAGATTGTCTTCTATTATACCTACCTGTTAAAATATTGTTAAGAAGTGTCTATAAGTCTACGTAAAATCCCCGCAGTTGGGACCAATAGTAGAGGCTACCAGCAAAATTTGCAAATTCCGGCTGCTGCATTAAACCCTATGAGAATATTAAAATGTTTTAATTTTGTTTAATAATTACCTAGGACCCCATGTTAAAAAAATATCAAAATTATAACAACTTCGAAGTTATTTTCTGTTATCATTTTGATATATTTTTAATATTGATTTCAAAAATGTATGGGCAATAACGAATTAGTTATCAAACAAAATTACAAACATTTTAATATTTTCATAGCTTTTAATGCAGCAGCCGAAATTTGTAAATTTTGCGAATAGCCTAGACATTGGCCTCAATTGGGAGGATTCTACGTAGGCTTCAACTTGAAAGTACAATATTCTCGAAGTGAAGCTATATAGGCTACTTGAAACAAAATGCCTTATATTTAATAGAACTCTAAAAATCACTTAATCAAATATTTTTAAATATTGAAGTGACTCTTATATATCTTCATTATGAATATAAAAGAGTTTGAGGTGAAACTATAAATATTATTAAAGAGAAAACTACATAAAATCCAATTAAAATTTGATATTATTTTTTATTTGAAGCAATACTTTTATCGAAGGAAATATACCATTTTCTTGGAAGCTACAAATATACTTTTTTCACTGTGAAATTAAGATATTTTTGCTCATATGGGAAATTAAGTTACCCTCATGTTGAAACGTGTATATTCATTTCGAATATACTTTTCTTTGTGTGTAATACAGGTCTAAAATAATATATACACTCTACAAGACGTTTCTATTAAAAAGTAAGTTTATATTTTTTCATAACTTTGCGATGATTTTTTTTAGACTGTGGCGCTTCGAAGTGGCACTGAAGTTTAGCTTTTTATAACGAATATTTAGTTGCCGAGGCCTGTAAGGTCGAGCCAAATAGATCATATTATGAGTTATAAAAATAAACTTCTGAGCCGATGAGGGGCACTGTGTATTTTTTGAAATCGGGAGATTTTGAGAAAAGCTCCACAAAATTCCACATTACGAAAAATTGTGAAACATGCGAAATTAAAGTTTTCTTAAACGGTATTGAGCAGATTTTGCGCAAATGAAGGTGTTATTTTATATTTTCTTGAAATTTTTGAAATATCAATTTTTAGTATGTTTTTTAAGTAAAACCTTACTTTTTAATGTTCGTTAATAAACCAAATCATTCAAAAGTTACAAATAAGAAAATACACCGGCCCTTAAAAACATAAATTTCGTCACCCATCCGTGAGCCGACAGCGCCGTATCTCCATGCTTCTGTCTACATATAGAATAATTATTATCGATGTACAGGGTGAGCGAAACTCGACGTCCTAGGCCTACAGCAGCAACACGAAAACTGAAAATAAAATTTCGAAAAGGGGTTCTGAAATGGGACATACTAAGGTCCAATTATGACCGAAAATAAGCACATACAATTTTTTCCCCATATATTGAAAGTCCTTATCATTCTAAACAACTTTTGTAGAATAAGATTTTCTGTATCTTTTATTGTTCAAAATCTACAGGGTCAAATATGTAAAAAAACATGCGGAATCTTTTTCTAATCACCAGGATAGTTTTTCCGAAATCTAGGTAGATGGAAACAATTGATAGTCGGAAACTATTTAGGAGTATGTTAGGGTGCCTGTGCAAATGTGCACCCAGAAATTTATTTAACTAAAAATATACTTTTTTGTAGCAAACAATAATAAATACATGAAATTAATTATAAATTAAATACTAACTATTATAAGGAAAGGAAAACAATTGAAAAAATCTGAAATGGGATTGAGTAAGGTCTATTTTAAGCCGAATTTGCATAGTTTTCCAAATTAGGAAACTGAAATAATGACGTCATAGTTTTTTCCAAGAACATACCTATATTTTCGCATCTTTAAAAAGAGCTAAATTTTCTGAACAAATTTTGTAAAGAATATATTTATTTGCTGTTTTCTTCGATTAAAAATTATGAGCAAATTTGCAAAAAGTATTTTCAAAAAATCACGTTTTAAACAAGTAGCCTTTGGGAAAAACTATCAAAGTTGTATCTGTCAATAATAATTATAGTAATGGCTAACAAATAATGTTGTTTTGTTGTTGTTTGTCTTTGAAAAATGTTCGCGCTCAACGAAAAAGTCGACATGCTATTGGTTTATGGGGAATCTCAAACGAATCCTAGAAGAGCAATTCATTTATACCTACGCCCAGGGATATCCCGAATGTGTTATTTATTCCAAGCTTAAAATATTTGCAAGATTGGAACGCAATTTACGTGCAAATGACGAGGCATTTTCTTCTCGAAAGGGGAGAAAAATTGTTAAAAGGATCAATTGTAACAATACTCTTGCCACTGTTTTGCAGTATTTTGAAGATCATATCCAAGAAACTCGATTCGGCGAGCCTGTCGTGAGTTCAACTTAAGGTATAGTGCGGTACGAGAAATTTGGAAAGGAAATGGTTACCGCGATTAGAAACTTCACAACTTAGAACACTTTACAGGTCAACATCAACAACGAAGAATTAATTATGTCCCAATAAAAAAATGAACATTATTGGGCTACTGAAAATCCACATTTTGTCAATCCGATTGAAAACCAAGGCCACTTCGGAATTAATGTTTGGTGTGTACGTAGTCTTCAAGAACAACTTCCTATGCTTCTAGAATAGTCGAATATGTGCTTATATTACAGCTGCGTACAAATATGTATTTCCACCATGACTGAGCTCCACCGCATAAAGCAAGAATTGTGCAACAATATTTAAATGAAACTTATGGAGAAAATTGGATAGGTAGGTATAAATGGACCGATACAGTAGGCGCCTAAATCGCCAGACTTGACCCCACTGGACTTCTTCTTGTGGGGAACGATGAAAAATAAATTTACAGAACACCATCTGTTAACTTCGAACATTTAATAGAAAAAATCGGAAATGCTTACGATGGACTATCTCGAGAAATGTTATGTAACGTTTCAATAAGAGAAGTAAAGGGGATAGATTGGATAGGTAAGTGTTTGGAAGTAGGAGGTGGTCACATTGAAAATTTGTTGTAGTGATTTTCTATATACTATATTTTTTTCTGTGGTAATAGTAGTGACTTAGATATTATGTGTTTTTAATATTTAATTAATAATTAATAATGTCTAATTATTGACAGATGCGACAAATATTCAAATATTTTATAAATATTATATATTTATAGATAATGCTTGTTACTACCAGATCTTATTTTCTCTGGTTCGCACTATACAGGGTGGCCCACCACGAACTGCATCGATCTATACAGGGTGTTTCATAATTGCATGCTGATCCGGCAGGGGGATATTCCTTGGGCGATTTAAAAACAAAATTTTCATATTAACATAGGTCCGGAAACGCTTCATTTTCGATATACAGGGCGGTAAAAATTGAAGAAAAAATCGGTTTTTCTTCAATATTTCGGAGACTGGTTTAGATATTATTTTGATATTCAGTACACGATATCTGCGTATAAAAGAAAGTATTTTAACAAAAAAAAACATTTGTTCTGATTCCACCAGTGGCGTCCCCACAAACAGGTCGATACACATTTTTGAGAAAAAAAATGTGACGCCAATGCTATTTTTCAAAATAAGAATTATTTTCCTAGTCTTTGTTGTGTGTCTATCAAAAATGAGCTCTTGACTTTTTGGCCTACGACGGACGGTTTCCGAATTAAAAAATAAAAAGCATTTACTTGCTATGCCGCTATGGCAGATTAATTTATTATTGAAATCTTAACAATGATTAATGATTAATTAAATCATATCAGGTGTTGAAAATGTCGACCACCCGCAAGTATGCACGCCTCAACTCTTCTTCTCATAGATTCGCGTACTCGTTGAAAAATTCCTGGCGTATTTCTTATAGTGTTGCAGGAATCTGTTATGCGATTTCTCAGTTCTTCTTCAGTTTGGATTGGGGTGCTATAAACTAAGGTTTTAAGATGGCCCCATAAGAAATAATCTAGATTGTTCAGGTCAGGGGATCTAGGCGGCCATAATTCTGTTCCTGCTCTGCCTATCCAGCGATTATTGTAATTTTGGTCCAAATAGACACGTGCCAAAACACTAAAATGCGCAGGGGCACCATCGTGCATAAACCACATTCGATTTCGGATTTAAACGGGGACATCTTCCAACAGCACTGGTAAATCATTTTCAAGAAAGTGACGATAATTTTCTCCATTTAATCTTCCTGGCAGAAAAAAGGGTCCAATTAAATAGTCGTCAACAATTCCTGCCCACACATTTACCGAGAATTGTTCTTGGTGATTGACTTCGACGATTGCATGCGGGTTCTCTTCAGCCCAAAAGTGATTGTTGTGGAAGTTTCTAATTGCATTTCGGGAAAAACTGGCTTCATCAGTAAATAATACTTCTCTGTCAAATAGTGGATTTTCAACAATTTTTTGAATAAACCATTGGCAGAAATTTATACGAAATGGAAAATCCCGAGGCAGTAAGGCCTGAACCCGTTGAATATGGTAAGGGTATAACAAAAAATCGTGAAGTATCCTCCAGACTAAAATATGGGAGATATTCAAATTACTAGCAATTTTCCTTGTGCTTATTTCGGGATTTTGCTCAACTGAATTAAGAACGGCTATTTCAGTTTCTTCTGTTCTTGCGATTCGTTGTGCCCCTTTTAAGTGGTGATCGGGTTTAAAACATCCCTTCTCGCGTAGTCTCCTATGAACGCTTGAAAAAGTTCTTGCATCTAGCACAATTCTTTGCGGAAAACGCTCTGCATACAGTCGCCTGGCTTCAAATGCATTTCCATCCGCAAGACCGTACATGTAATGAATATCGGCAAACTCGGCATTCTCAAACATATTGTCTTATACTTATATCAATCACTCACATTCAGATAAAGTATTGAAGTGAAAAATTTGACACTTGGTTGTAAACACAAAACTAAATCTCAGTGGCCTACTAGATTTTAAATAATAAATTAATCTGCCATAGCGGCATAGCAAGTAAATGCTTTTTATTTTTTAATTCGGAAACCGTCCGTCGTAGGCCAAAAAGTCAAGAGCTCATTTTTGATAGACATACAACAAAGACTAGGAAAATAATTCTTATTTTGAAAAATAGCATTGGCGTCACATTTTTTTTCTCAAAAATGTGTATCGATCTGTTTGTGGGGACGCCACTGGTGGAATCAGAACAAATGTTTTTTTGTCAAAATACTTGCTTTTATACACAGATATCTTGTACTGAATATCAAAAAAATATCTAAACCAGTCTCCGAAATATTGAAGAAAAACCGATTTTTTCTTCAATTTTTACCGCCCTGTATATCGAAAATGAAGCGTTTCCGGACCTATGTTAATATGAAAATTGTGTCTTAAAATCGCCCAAGGAATATCCTCCTGCCGGATCAGCATGCAATTATGAAACACCCTGTATATGGAAAACTAAAAGTAGGAAAATTCTGAAAATTTGGCACCTCACCAATGCCGATGGGCGCTGCTCAACTAAAATATTTTGGTGAATCTGGCACTTCCGGTTATACCGGAAGTCGATATCAACTTTCTTATTTCAAATGGAACACCATGTATATTATTGCATTTTTGGATTCTAGGCATCATTTTGGAACAAAAACATGGCAAATGTCCTATCTCTAAATCCAACCGTTTTTGAGATATTTGCATTTTTCCGAAAAAAATGACAGGTGCAGACTTAAAGTCATTTAGCAATTTATACGAGGAAACTTCGAAATTTCAAAACTAATTTTTGGCATCGTGTAACAGAAGCCCTGACCTAGTGATCTCTGCTGAGGAATAAATCCGTTCTTATACAGGGTGTTCACAAAATATGAATAAAAATTACATTCAAAATGTGCTTAAATCTCGAAATTTTCAAATGGAAACCCCCATTTTTTTTTAATGTGATCTTATTCACCACTAAAAATAATGACAACTTTGTGTAAGGTTTCCTATACCTAAATGCCGTAATTTTCGATTAATTTGCGAAAAACCCACTTTTCGTCCATAAAATGCGGGGTTTGTTTAACGCTTGGAAAATCATATTAGCCGTGGACGTTGAAAAGACAATCGCGGCTGAGGAAATGTCACTTGATTTATAAATTATTGTCAACAATAATGCCGGCGCCTGTCATTTTTTTCGGAAAAATGCAAATATCTCAAAAACGGTCCAAAATGATGCCTAGAACTCAAAAATGCAATAATATACAGGGTGTTCCATTTGAAGTAAGAAAGTTGATATCGACTTCCGGTATAACCGGAAGTGCCAGATTCACCAAAATATTTTAGTTGAGCAGCGCCCATCGGCATTGGTGAGGTGACAAATTTTCAGAATTTTCCTACTTTTAGTTTTCCATATATAGATCGATGCATTTCGTGGTGGGCCACCCGTATAGGTATGAACAAACAATAAAATTTTCATGATCCGGATTTTTATGTCAAACTGAACATAATTTACTATAGAATAAATTTCTGGGTGCACAAGGCACCCTAACATACCCCTGAATAATTTCCGACTATCAATTGTTTCCATGGCTAATTAGATTTCGGAAAACCGATCCCGGTGATTAGAAAAAGGTTCCATGTTTTTTTTACATATTATTTGACCCTGGAGATTTTGAACAGAAAATATTTTTCTGTATCTACAAAAGTTGTTGAGAATGATAAGGAATTTCAAAATATAGGGAAAAAATGGTATGTTTCTGGGAAAATAATATCGAGGACGTCACAGCGGCCAATTTCCCAAACATCAAAAAAGCTAATTTTCGGTCATAATTGGACCTTAGTATGTCCCATTTAAGAACCCCTTTTCGAAATTTTATTTTGAGTTTTCGTGTTCCCGCTGTAGTCGTGGGACGTCAAGTTTCGCTCACCTTGTACAAATCGACCGAACTGTGCATATTGAAATATTACGTTGTTATAGGTTCCTTAATGGGATTGAAAAGTTAAGTATATGAAGTATATGAAGTCGAAAAATAAAGTCTCTAGAGTCTATACTATATCCAAGTTACAGAGGCAGTGAATCAAAACATTGGCCACCACATGACCTCTTATTGGCCTGGCCATCGTAAAATCTCAAGTATTTAGACGGCGAGTGGAATACAGGGCCGGCTCTTCCCTCAGTCGAGTTTCTTGCATAGGTAGGATCGCGCGCAGACTTGTTGCAGTATCTCATATATTAGTCCGATCCTGGTAATCGATCGCAATATGTTTATGTGATTTTGTTTATATCTACTGCCTCTGTAACTTGGACAGACTATAGAGTCTAGACGGGTGGGTAGTGCAAAATATATGGGAACAGACCGTCTCAACATAGTTCTACCGATTTAAAAAATACCTATGTAGATTTTAATTTTGTTTATTTTTGAATGCCCTGGTCGTTTTGATCTTGACTTTTCGTATCTAAATAGAAAAGCTTAGTTCTAGAGTTGGACCGTGTTAGTATAGTTACAAAATAATGTCGAAGTACCCTTATACAGGGTGATTCACTTTTTATGTTTAGGACTTCAAAGGCGTCTAAATCTCGTCAAATTGAGACTTTTTTGTGGTATTCACTTTTTCATACAGGGCCTTTGTTGTCGAGATACAGGGTGTGAAAGTTAGCCACAAAATAAAGATTCAATTTTTTTATTTGAGAACCACTGAAGATATTCAAATGAAATTTGGCAGATATACTGTGTTGACATAGTTCCTTATGATGTGAAAATATCAAGTTTATAGATCAACCAGCGGCGGAGATATGGGGGAATGTACTCTTATGGTTTCTTCATATCTGTCACCGTTTCACGGCAAACTGGGTTCATGTGATTTGACTGCATGGATGTAAAATGGAAATGGAGTGGGCACAAAAACATAATTTATAACGTTATGGAATGAGGAATGAAACATATAATGAACAAATAGTAACAATAACGGTTGCAATAAATGTTCGAAGAGATGTCCTTGAACTTCCACGCACTTCTCATTTCTGAAAATTCGATGTTTGTAGTATGAACAAAAATGAAATATTGGAAATGAAAATTTTTGAAAAACAAAATAGTATTATGCTTTTAAATCGTTTGTTTTAAGTTTGTTATCTATACATTATGTTGACAGTTTCAGTGCGTAAATTTTTAGTGGATAATAATTACAATGCCAAGAACATTTACTAACGCTGAATACGCGGATATCCATTTCGTGGGAATTCCGCTGCCGCAGTAGAAGAATACCGAATAAGGTAGATATCCAAACCGAAGAAACCCTGCTGCATCAGTACTTGTCCGTACACACGTCAGATTTTCTGAAAATGGTTTGCGCATACCAAATGAACGTCAGGTAAATCGCAATTTATTAAACCAAAGAATTCTTCGATTGTTGGATGAAAATGAAAGTGAATTAAGTACCCGTAGAGCAGCATTACTGCTTCAGCTCACGCAAAGTAAAGTCTTTAGAACGTTAAAAAGAGATAAAAGAATTGCGTTCCGCTTAAAACCAGTACAACATTTGATCCTGGTGATTTTGCAAAGCGCGTGCAATTTTGCCAATGGGTATTAGATAGTCATAGGCGCGATCCGCATGTGTTGCATACTATGGGCAGAGGAAGCAAGTTTCACCAGATCAGGCGTAATAAACTTCCATAACTTACACATTTGGTGTCACGAACAACCACACAGAATAAGACCCACTTCTTTTCAGCATGAATTTAGCTGCAATGTTTGGGTAGGAATTATTGATGATAAGCTATATGGCCCACACATTTTGCCAGCCAGATTAAATTCCCAATTGTTTTACAATTTTTTAAATGAAAATTTAAATATTTTACTGGAAGAGTTACCCTTGGATTTGAGGGCAAAATATATGGATTCAGATGGATGGCGCGCCTGCCCACTATGGTCATCAAATAAGACAATGGCGTGAAGAAAACTATCCAAATTGTTGGATTGGCCGAATCCCCAATAGAAATTTTGCACATCCTTTGCCTACTATTGGTCCAGTTGCATGGCCGCCGCGATCGCCGGATTTAAATCCCCTCGATTATTTTGTCTGATGGGGATTTTTAAAAGACAGAGTTTATAATGTACCAGCAGAGAATCTCGAGATGATTGTGAATCGAATCGAAACAAACTGTCAAACACTTCACCAACCCTAATGTGATTAGTAAGTTTAGATAACCTAATCAAGCGGTGCGAGAAGTGCATAGAAGTTCAAGGACATCACTTCGAACATTTATTGTAAAAGTTACTGTTATTATATTTCATTAGATGTTTCATTACACAACGTTATAAATTTTGTTTTTGTGCCCACACCATGTTACATCCATGCAGTCAAATCACAAGAATCCAGTTTGCCGTGAAACGGTGACAGATATGAAGAAATCATAAGAGTACATTCTTGTTGGCAATAAGTTCTTATATCCAAAATTATGCTTGTTTTCATATTATACAGGGTGTTGATATTTTTTTAAAAGAATTTCCTTGCACTGAACCCTCGTAACTCCGCCGCTGGTTGCTCTAGAAACTTGATATTATCACATCATAAGGAACTATGTCAACGTAGTATATCTACCAAATTTCATTTGAATATTTTCAGTGGTTCTCAAATATCTTCAGTGGTTCTCAAATAAAAAAATTAAATCTTTATTTTTTGGCTAATTTTCACACCCTGTATCTCGAAAACAAAGGCCCTGTATGAAAAAGTGACTGCTACAAAAAAAGTCTCAATTTGACGAAATTTAGCCGCCCTTGAAGTCCTAAACATAAAAAGTGAATCACCCTGTATTTCGTTTTGTCGATTTTTTAAACATATAGTACGTACGCATTTATACCGTTGATCTTTTGCCTACCATAAAACGGCCATTATCCCTTTGACCATAAAATGCCTCAGAGTCAGGGTCGGGGTAGGTATACATACAGGGTGTCCGGAAAGTATGGGGCAATCTTACAGGAGCAGGTAGGGGACGTCAAAATATTACGATTGAGCTTTACCACTACGGGTCAGATCTCAATACTTACTGAGATACAGTGCGTTGTAACTCTTTTTTTCAAATTGAATTATGGCAATATCTCCCAAACTAATCAAGCTGTTGAACTGAAATTTGGCACTGCTGTGTTTTTGGCGATGGAGAATAAGCTGAAAATGTCAATTTCGCCGTATCTCACAGAGGGCGACACTTGCGCTGTTTTTGGATCGTGCTTTTACTCGTAACTTTTTTGAGGTTATGTTTTTGGTCCTGCAGGTCTATCATTTTAGTGCATCTTTTCACTCTGCAAGAAAAAGGTACTCTTGTTTCATAACGATAAAGTCAACCGTTTGCGTTGAAATTGCCAAAACGTGCCCCAAAACACCTGTTGAGTTCAATATTCGAAACATAAAATTTTCACCTATCGCTTTCAAGTGTTTCATATCAACGGTACCATTTGAAGTGAAAAAAAATCCCTATGAACAAAGTACCAAAAATTATTCGCTTTCAAAATGGAAAGGATTGAATTTGACAAAATTTTGACACGCTGTTTCAAGAAAACCAATGGTGTTTTGACCACTGCTCATTTGGCATTTTTTTCATCATTTTGAATGTACAGTTGATCTGTAATATTTGAAAGTGGTAGGTGAAAATTTTAAGTGTCGAATATTGAACTCAACAGGTGTTTTGGGGCACATTTTGCCGATTTCAACGCAAACGGTTGATTTAATCGTTATGAAACAAGAGTACCTTTTTCTTGCAGAATAAAAAGATGCACTAAAATAATAGACCTGCAGGACCAAAGAGATAACCTCAAAAAAGTTACGAGTAAAAGCACGAGCCAAAAACAGCGCAAGTGGCGCCCTCTGTGAGATACGGCGAAATTGACATTTTCAGCTTATTCTCCATCGCCAAAAACACAGCAGTGCCAAATTTCAGTTCAACAGCTTGATTAGTTTGGGAGATATTGCCATAATTCAATTTGAAAAAAAGAGTTACAACGCCCTGTATTTCAGTAACTATTGAGATCTGATCCGTAGTTGTTGAGCTCAATCGTAATATTTTGACGTCCCCTACTTGCTCCTGTGAGATAGCCCCATACTTACCGGACACCCTGTATATTGTAGGCGCACTGAGAGATTGCGTCCGCGGGGAAGCGGGGAGCGCGGAGAACGATTTGTCGCTATTGGCCGACTGCAACAGTGCAAAAAATGCACCGCGCTTTCGTATTCGCAATTAAAAATAGAACCAAGGCGAGGTTCAGACGACTGATTATCCCTAGGCGTGCGCGTCCAAATTTATAGTTTTGAAAACTTCTTAGTATTATTAATTTCGACGCGCACGCCTAGGGATAATCAGTCCTCTGAACCTCGCCTTGGTTCTATTTTTAATTGCGAATACGAAAGCGCGGTGCATTTTTTGCACTGTTGCAGTCGGCCAATAGCGACAAATCGTTCTCCGCGCTCCCCGCTTCCCCGCGGATGCAATCTCTCAGTGCGCCTACTTTACCTGCAACAGTATTCATAGTATAAATATAAATACAATTGCTAATTGTATCAGCGTTGTATTAGTCTTGTCTTAGTGTATTTTCATTTAGTTTAGAATGTCTACTTATTTTAAAATATAAATTTCTCAATAATGTTTAAGCCGACCCTGCACCCCAGTAATATGTATATTATACCTATATACAATGGGGTATTATCAGGCAGTTGATTTATTTCAGAAAGGTCAACGGTATAAATCCGTACACACTATACCATAACTTTTCTTGAGAATATTTTAGACTTCGGTGAAAACATTTTTTGTTCATTTGTTGCCTAGAATTGATTGGTGTATAGAGAAACCTTTTTCATTAGCGGTTTTAAACATAAAAAATTCCCAAATATCTCAAATTTGAACCATAAGGATATTTTAAAAAATGAAATCATTATTCAATTATTGTTCCGCCGATTTCTATTATTCACTAAGTATATTAATGAAATCATTATTCATTATCCCGCTGGTTTTGCTGATTTTTAAAATCAAGGTTTATTTTAGACTCAAAAAATACCTTCGGCAGTATGATTTTGTAGGTGAAACGGTCAAGTCGGAGTGCTTCATATTTTAATTTAAATTTCATTGTATAAAAAATATAAAAATGTGTAGTAAGTCTATAGCTAACATTATTTGATACTCGTGTACAAACTATAGTAATGTACTCTCATATAATGGCTGTTATTCTCTCTGATAATATATCACAGTCGCCTATGGCTCATATCGTAAACATGATCCGTCTGAATAACAGCCATCATTATATGCTTGTTGAATAATATACCTAGTATTATTATCCCAACAGTCAACAGCCATGCAGGTCATGAAATCCGCAAATTCGCGTATTTTGAGTTGTTCTTGCCCGAATCCACCGTGTGAGTGACAAACGTCCCCGCAGACATTACTTTTCAATTTGAACACGGATTAAAATCACAAAAGGGGCGTTTAACATAAAAACGACACCATGTAAATATTTCGGGAACCTCGATCGGAAAGCCGTCGCACAACACGTCCTGGGGCGGCTTACACAAATAAATATGTATGAGATGAATAGATTATCCCTGCGGGCGGGGGATGAAAGAATTCTCCGGTGCTCGTGTGCGGTTGGATATTAGTGTCACCTTGATGGCTGGGATACAACATATCCCCAGAAACACGCATTTAATTACGTTTCGTTTCCTACAGACCGGGGAAGTAATATCATAGGCATAGTGACACAAATTAGACAAGGATATTCATTCCTTTTAGCATTATTTATAGATATACCTACTATGAGAATTGAATACTGAGTATGACTTCACAAAAATGCTATCACGGAATTGATGGAAAAACTCTACTATAGGTACACTGGGTCCCGGATAAGAATGAACAGCATGGGGATATTGCAAACGGTGAGAGATAGAGCAACGGTTAAATGGGGAAAAAGTTGCGCAATTTCGAGGTCAATAAAATGGCAGATTTCTAATATCTTTTTTCGTTTTTGAGTTATTTTGAAAAAAGTAAAATTTTGCGTTTTCGATTTTATTTTTTTCTGAAGTTGTTATCACAGATAGAAAAAAAGAAAAACACTTTCTTATGGCACTTTTTAACGGGCTTTAAGATGGCGTTTATAGATTTGTTCTACAACGTTTCGTTTTTGAGAAACCATCTTCAACTTTATTTTTTTAAATACGGACCTGGATTTTTTTTGCAGATTTTGAAAGCACCTTTCATTGCAAATACCATGATGTATGACACGAAATATTTTTAAATTGTTTTGAGACAATTATTCTGAAAATTCCCTTTTTTCCATTCATTTTTCTCTAATGCGGCCCTGTATTTAATAATAAGAAGTCTAAATATTAATCAGTATTGTCAACAATTTAACTTACAACTTATCTTTCGATTATTGGAGAAAAAAAAAGGACGGCAAAGACTAATAACAGTCACATGCGATAATAAAAAATAAATAAAAACCCCCACCTAGAAGGCTTTGAAACAACGAAACCAACCCCTTGTCATTTGTCATAACTCCCACTGTATCATTTAGTTAACAATTTGTATCATTAGAAATGGAGGGTGCTTTTTCAAATGGGGACAAATTTAACATGTCAGCATGTTATATCTTGCGTCACAGAAATAGTGTAGAGGCCGAACGAATGTATTGTTGCAATTAATAAATAGCAAAAGTTATTGATTTCGTTGGCTTAAAGCTTTCTTCTGACAATTAGAAAAAGCTAAGAATTTACTCCAAAACACAATGCGACACTGTTTGCTGTACAACAACAGAGGAAAACACTTACCAGACAGGGCCGTATTTAAAAATATGAAGTTTTCGAAGTAAAAATAAACTGTAAATAAATTGTTGTCAATACTGATTAATAATTAGACTTCTTATTATTAAATACAGGGCCGCAATAGAAAAAAATGAATGGAAAAAAATGAATAATCAGTATAATTGTCTCAAAAAATTTTAAAAATATTTCGTGTCATACATCATGGTATTTGCAATGAAAAGTGCTTTCAAAATCTGCAAAAAAAAATCCAGGTCCGTATTTAAAAAAATAAAGTTGAAGATGGTTTCTCAAAAACGAAACGTTGTAGAACAAATCTAAAAACGCCATCTTAAAGCCCGTTAAAAAGTGCCATAAGAAAGTGTTTTTCTTTTTTTTCTATCTGTCATAACAACTTCAGAAAAAAATTAAATCGAAAACGCAAAATTTTACTTTTTTCAAAATAAGTCAAAAACGAAAAAATATATTAGAAATCTGTTTGTGCCATTTTATTGACCTCGAAATTGCGCAACTTTTTCCCCATTTAACCGTTGCTCTATCTCTCACCGTTTGCAATGTCCCCATGCTGTTCATTCTTATCCGGGACACAGTGTATATCGTAGTTGACTAATTCTTTTTTGTAAGCCCATGATAGTGGTAGGTGAGATGATCTCCGACTTTTCCTTAGATTTGTCAACCCTGCATACGCGGCAAATCTGGGGTAAATTTAAATGGACTGTCAATACGGGAGGGTTCGGTGGAAAAGGTCTAATTCCTAATAATATACACAAAAGTTATATTATCTCATTATTGTTATGAATTCCATAATACCATTATTGCGTACCTATATTTTTAGGTGACTATTGTAATTAAGGTAAGGAAATAGTAACAATTTCGGGGAACCGAAGTAAACGGACTCCCTCTCGTCAGTTCTCAGTTCTGATATTTATTCGACAACTTTCCGTTGTATAATGTAACTTTTTGAGACGACAAAATTTTCTTGCAAAAAAAAACAAGTTAATTAAACTGTCAAAAAACAAATGTGCTTATTTATTTAAATTTTATTTTGAATTTAATTGCATACGAGTATGTCGATATGCACCTGCATCGATGCAGAAATTTGAAAATTTCTCGAAAACGGTCACCTTTGGCGTTATTTACCAAGTATACCTTTTTTGCTTTGAAAACGTGTGGGAAGAGGATACATTCACAAAATGTCCTAAAAGTTTACTGTAAAAAAAGTTTGGGGAAATTAAATTAAATGATAGCGTACGCAGCGCCCTCTACGGATTGCACCAAAAATAATACCAAATTATGACTTCTCTTCCCAAAAAAACCCCGGCTACCAAATTTTGTAAGAAAATTTTGTCATCTCAAAAAGTTATACTTAAAAAAATCGAAAATAAAATTTCAATTTCAACACCCTGCATCTCGAAAACCAAACATCTGTGGACCCATGTTCATTTGAACTTTTCGTCATATTTTCCATTTTTCTTTTTAAATTTTCAAGTTGGTGCATTTATTTCCGGCCACCCTGTATTCATTTATTTTAGAAAATATGTTCTTGTTGTTTTTATTCATTAAAATTATCGAGAGAGTCTTGTTATTTATAACTTATTGCCCCCTTATGACGTTAATCCAGGATACGCCACTTATGACCCCCTTATGGGTTCATGGTGACGTCACCTAGAACCCGATATTTGAATTTCAATTTTAATTTGTGGCTTAAATAATCTAATGAATATTAGAGCTTCGAGTTGATATCGTGGTTAAACTCTATAAAACTTGTCTATAAAACTTTAATTTTCGAAGTAAATCTATAGTTACCTGTAGGGAAAACAACGTTTAGGCACCTTGTTTGGGGTTGCACGAAAACTAAAAAAATAACTGGCAAGGAGGCAAAATAAAAATATCTCAAGAAGGCTTCCTAATATCCGCCAAAAAGAAAGAATTCGACTTTGTCAACAGAAAAATGCACTTTGGTTGGACAGTTATTTTCGAAGGTTCAAGTATTAGTTTTGTTGATAATTTATCCTTAAATAATTATATTATACTAATAATTTAGGTATCCTTAAATAATTAGATATAACGATAATGAACACAAAGCTCCAAATATCTATTTCCCTCCTCTCCCGAAAGTCCTATTTACGTTTGGTCAATTATTGAGCTTTAAAATAGTTATTGGGCCGTCGCCATCAATTTCAAATGCTCTGTGTAATCGTCGTGAAATTGGTATTGGTGACATAAAGACCTTTAATTTGCTATGCCATGGCCCTTATACCACGACGGAAAGCCAATAAACAATGTAGCAGCTGGATGGAAAATATCGGCCATTGAGTTTATGCTCAAAAAATACCGAGCCTACCTGAAACGATGCCTTTAAATTTAAAAACCAGTTTTCCTTTTAATTTTCTAAAACTATATACACGACGCGAAACTTTCAACTTTCAACAAGGAGGAACGAAAGATCAAATTCACGCAACGCAACATGAGGGACACACTACAGTGCGCGATTTAGTTTATATGGGATACCTACTAGGCTGGGCCGAAAAAACTTTTTTTATGTGATTTTGGAGGGGTAGTCAAAAAAAGTTGTATTACGGGCATGAAAAACTACCAAAAAAAGCTGGGCCCCATAAAATAAAATTTAGCCGCCCCCCTCCTCCTGTGAAGGGTTGATTTTTTAAAAATAAAAAATTTCGATTGGGGTAGTTACCAAAACATTGCATTCGCTCTACAGAATACAGAAAAAAAAATGAACGTAAAATTTTGAATTTTAGCCGCGCCCCTGTGCTCTTAAAGATTCTTGCAACCCTAAAAAACTACTTATTTTTTATTTCGGACAGTTATACGATAACGAAATAGAAAAACTATTTTTAAAAAGTTGTTCTAACAGTTACGCAGAGACAATGATTCATGTTACAGATCAGACAGAACTAGTTACAATATTTTAGCTTCAAAGCTTAAATATATCGTAGATAACATTGAGTAAAGGGGTAATAGGGGTCTTTTACTCGATAATAGAGTAATATAAAATGCAAACTGTCCGCGCACTCAGCCTTTATCAGCACTTTCATGTGAAAGGGGTCCATTCTTCTTAGGGATATAACTCCTCCCTGCTTAAGAGAAAAATAGTAACCTGGAGGGTTGATTTTCCATTTTCTTCTCCACCATTTCTATCTTGACTTGTCCTCTTCTTATTTTGAACTTCCTTTAGTAGATTCTCTATGCGACGTATCCAATTAATAATCTAATACTAATAATAACAATGTTTGTAGCAAATCCATAACTTAAGGTGTGTATCTTTTCTATATGGGGAACTTATAGAAGTGTAGATTTTTCTTGAAGTTTGTGAATATTTTGTTTGTAATATAAAATGCAAACTGTCCGCGCACTCAGCGTTTATCAGCACTTTCACGTGAAAGGGGTCCATTCTTCTTAGGGATATAACTCCTCCCTGCTTAAGAGAAAAATAGTAACCTGGAGGGTTGATTTTCCATTTTCTTCTCCACCATTTCTATCTTGACTTGTCCTCTTCTTATCTTGAACTTCCTTTGGTAGATTCTCTATGCGACGTATCCAATTAATAATCTAATACTAATAATAACAATGTTTGTAGCAAATCCATAACTTAAGGTGTGTATCTTTTCTATATGGGGAACTTATAGAAGTGTAGATTTTTCTTGAAGTTTGTGAATATTTTGTTTGTAATATAAAATGCAAACTGTCCGCGCACTCAGCGTTTATCAGCACTTTCACGTGAAAGGGGTCCATTCTTCTTAGGGATATAACTCCTCCCTGCTTAAGAGAAAAATAGTAACCTGGAGGGTTGATTTTCCATTTTCTTCTCCACCATTTCTATCTTGACTTGTCCTCTTCTTATCTTGAACTTCCTTTGGTAGATTCTCTATGCGACGTATCCAATTAATAATCTAATACTAATAATAACAATGTTTGTAGCAAATCCATAACTTAAGGTGTGTATCTTTTCTATATGGGAAACTTATAGAAGTGTAGATTTTTCTTGAAGTTTGTGAATATTTTCTAATTTGAAGAGGTTTCGCTCGTAGATTATCGATGAAGTTTAAAACTTAAAAGTTGTGTATCTTCTCTATATCGGGAACTTGTAGAAGTGTAAACTTTTCTTAAAATTTGTGGATATTTTCTAAGTTGATTGTTTGAAGTTGGAAAGGTTTCGCTCGATAATCGATGAATTTTAAATCGTTGATTTTAATTTCTGGCAAGGTGAATAGGTTTCCTTTTAATTTCCTCATTTTTATTAATAAATAGGAAGTCATTGGTTTTTATTCTGCAATTTTCTGGTAAATGTATTAAACTTGTTTCATTACTAATTTTGATTTCTTTTTTCTTTTGGCAATTCGTTGAAATTTTAAGTGCTTCTTCAGCAGGAATGGCAATAACATATATTCGCTGTTAGTTGCCTGTATTATTGTGTTTATTATGTTTGGTAAACCATGACAAAATTTTTCTTCTGCCTCTTTGTCGTGGAAATTATTTATTTATTAAGCCTCTTTTATTCCTATTATCTACCCTCATTTTAGCTTTGATTTTAGCCCTGCACGAATCTATTACCCGAAAGGGGCGCGGCTAAACTTTAACGTGTGACGTCCAGTTTTTTTTCTGTGTTATTTAGTGCGCTCAGTGTAATTTAGTAACGAGTTTTATTATTTTTAAAAAACACCCCTGAAAGGGCGAAGGGGCGCGGCTAAATTTTAACTGTAAGGGTCGGTTTTTTTGTATAGTATTCCGCATCGGTAAGACAAGTTTTTTTTACTACCCCCTCAAGCAAATCAGAAAAAAATGTTTTTTTGCTCTTTTCGGCCCACCCTAATACCTACCCAACAATCAGTGCAACAATTTAATAAGGATTGGCGTCAATCCAACAGTTTCTGACTTACTCTGACTTTTTCATGTGTATGGCCGCAGTTTTGGGCCTATTATGCTGATTATACTTCACCAGCAATAATAATTAGGTATTTCTTTCATCACAATGCTCCTCTGTTACTCTCATCATTCATTACCATGGATCAACCTCTCCTGCCCAATGTGGGTCATAAAACAGTTGTCTGGTAGTCCGGATAATAATAATATTCTTCACTTCAACTTGGAATACTGCTGATTGGAGGAAGATGCTAGCGGCCCAATGTAATATTAACCCCACGGAAACAGACACCCTATACAGGGTGCTTTAAAAAACAGTGTACAGGTTTCTAGGGCTGACATAAAATGGAAAAATAAGATGAAAAGTTCATATAAAGGTGGGATCAAAAAGGCACAGGTACCTAATTGTCTAAATTTAAATTTTGTTTTATATTTCTACAAACTGCTTTTCAACGAGATTAGCTCGAAATCTCGTAACGAATTCAAATATTGGCATTGATTGGTTTTGATGTGATTTTATAGGGGGCGCCACCTACGGCATTTCACGTGATTTAAAACGTAATGCCTTTTTTGAGTCTAGGTTCTTGACGTAAATATATTTTCCTCTGAATTTTTTATGCGAAAAAGGTTTACCTTTTAGATGTCTCTAGGAGCAACAGTTTTCGGGATAATTGCTCTTTAAAATTTTCATGTAAAGCCTGGTTCATACAGCTTCATCTTTTAATTTTACGGGTGATCCCTCCTCGGTATGGCCGTTGAGTGAGGAATAATAAGAGGCGCAACCTTACGGGCCCCAGCGAGCCGAAAACGCGGCCCGAAAATCGTCCGAGATAAAAAGCGTCCGAGACAGAAAACTACATATCCTCCCAGTAAAATACAAAATATACAAAATTGTACCGTTAGCCCGTTGCAAAGGGATCGGTGTTCTCAAAAACGTAAACAAGTTGTAAAAATCCGTGATCGCTAGGCGGCTAGAGCGAGTGGGAGCAACGAGGGGCTCCAGGGTAATCACACGCAAACCGGGCTCACAATTTGATACGGGCGTTGCGCCTCATTGGCGTAGCTAAGGAGGGGCTGGGGGGGGGGGCTAAGCCCCCCCCTGGTATAAATATAGCCCCCCCTGACAAATTCTAGCGTTTATTTTTATATTTTTTTTACATTATAGGTTTACATTAAAAACCTTACTAAGCTGATTTAATCTTGTTACGTGTTCGTGTTATTGCGTATAGTAATAGACACTGACTAAAACACTAATAACAAAATAAAACAAACTAAACAGCGGCAACACCGAACACTGGCAACACTGCCGTCACGCACTCACCCCGCACCCGACCCCGTCAGTCCGCCACACTCACAGAATCAGCATCACTCAGGGACTCTTTAACTTACTTTAAAGAGTCCCTGGCATCACTGCGAACCTGGAAGGCTGGACGTGACTGCTTACTGTGATTGATATGTAATACTGCGAAGACGCCAATGTACATCTATATTTTTACTTATGCAGTATCAGTATACAGCTAAAAACAAAATATTAGAAAGTTTGAAGTATGTCTAATTATAAAATAGTACGTAATTATGAAATTAATCTTTGGCTGACTATGTGAAAATTAAAAAAAAATCAGAAAATTAGCCATAGCTCTTTTATTTTTTATAATAACTATGCCGAGTATTATATCTTTGGAAAGCTCAAAAAATTTCCGATTTTATAAGGCCACAGCCAACTATGATTTACATTTAAAAAAACACAAGTTTATGTCATATCTCAAAAAAAAAATCACAAACAACATAAAAAAATTGGATCAGATTATCTTATTAAGCCCAAAATTATCTACAATTTTTGTTTCTACAGTTTTTTTGTATAATCAGAAATAACGGAGCTACAGAGATCTGATGAAATAGCAAAAAATCACTCTTTTCAAAATATCTAGTGAGCCATGAACTCCAAAAGGGGCATTAGATTGAGCATTCAAAACTGCAATTATTTCCCCACTTAACCTTTGTTCTAGCTCTGCTAGTTTCCGAGATCCCCATAGTGGGCATCGAAAAAAATCTCACCCTGTATGTAGTAAAGTTGTGTGTATTTAAATTAATAACGTTGTGTCGATTAATAAGTAAATAAGCTCTACTAAGCTTGCGTAAGTACTTTAATTTTCTTCATTTAGTTCAGTAAGTTCATTTACAAATAAGTACCTACCTAATTAATTGACAATTGACTATTCATTCATCCGAGCAATAACCCACGATACACAGAAAACGGTATGCCCGCGCGCAGGTGCCGTGACGTAAACGGTGACGCTTACTTTTATTTTTAAACGGAAATTTGAATTTGCCAACGTTTTATAGTGAGTTAGGTAAACACATACACACCAAAGTGTTTAAATGCGGCGCTCCGGCGCTTTTGCGGGTTACTGAATCTCATCTCCTTCAGGGGCTTAAGCCCCCCCAGAGAAAAAAGGCCAGCTACGCCTATGTTGCGCCTCTTATTATTCCTCACTTAACGGTATGGCTCACCCGACTGTCAAGTGGTATAGACAACGAATCTAAGGAAAATTTGCTGAGGAATCAATTAATCATCGATTCAATCAACTGGTCAAGGAGTATTATAAGTATAAGGATAGCACATTCGAAGATGTGGGACAAAGCCACTGACACTCGCCTAAATCAAGTGGCATGTAAATTCAAAACAATGAAGACTCTAACTTACTTCATTACAAATAACTTTATTACAGATAACGCAGTAATGACAATGAGCGTACTTAAATACAAAAATCCGAATGTAAAAAGTAAGGTATGAAAAATGTATATCGAAATAAATGTTGGACTAGTAGAAAAAAATTTAAATTTCATTTTTACTTTAGTTTTTTTGTATGTAGATATATACATATTTTTAATATAGCAAGTTACAGTTTCAATTGTTTCCAATCCCCATCCCCAAAATCCCCAAAAAATAAGTCGTAGTAGTCCTTGGTTTTTAAAATAAAATGTGCCGTTTTGCCCTAAAGCAGAGCTGGGCAGATCTATTTAAAAAAGATCGTTTTAAAGATCGAAGATTTAAGATCGCGATCTTGATCATAGATCTGGATCTTTTTTCTTTCACTAAATAACGATCTTTTTTAAAAATATCGTTTCAAAAAGAAAATGGTGCGTAGTACCATTTTCTTTGATATAATATATATATATATATATATATATATATATATATATATATATATATATATATATATATATATATTATTTCTAAAATATATTATGTATTACGAATTCAGTTACTAACGTTACTAACGTTACTAACGAGCGTTCATTTAAAGCAGTTTACCTCAGGAGATCTCTAGGTCTCAGCTAAAGTGCAAATTGTCAGAATTCGTGAAAAATTACAAATAATATAAACAAACTGACGTACATTTTACCTACAACTGTAGTTGTATTTTGAGGTCTTTAAATGAATGCTTTATGTTAATTTGTATTTTATTTTAAATTATCTATTTCTCAAAATTTCGAATTTTATAACTTAAGTTATAAAATTATAAATTGCCTAAATAATCGGTGAACACGTTTTTAGGAGAAAAGACTAATTCTCCATAGGTATATCAACTGATTGATTACGTAACCAGTTCAGTTAGAGTAGTAGCTTTACGTAACTAGTTACGTAAAATTTTACTTTACACAACTAGTTACGTAAAACTGGACGTCACTTACTCTTGTTTTGAAAGATGTCACTTTATACTGTGTGAAAATTAGGAAAGTATTTATAGACATCTATATCTATTAACTATATAATATCATGAATTTTGTTCAAAGATCTTAGATCATTTAGAGGATCTTAGATCGTTTAGAAGATCTTAGATCGTTTAGAAGATCTTAGATCGTTTAGAAGATCTCAGATCGTTTAGAAGATCTTAGATCGATTGATCTTTTTTAAATAGATCATTTTTAGACGATCTTTGATCTAAGATTGTTTTTGCATGAAAAGATCTATTTAAACGATCTTAGATCTTTTTTTGAAAAACGATCTGATCTATGATCTAGATCTTTTTTAGCGCGATCTTTCCCAGCTCTGCCCTAAAGTACAGTTTTTCATGCCCTATCGTTAAAGAAAAAACTTGATCAAAATCGTACGGCAAATACAAATGTTATGTGGGTGTTCCGGTTTGAGGTGGGTCAAACGGTCAAACTAGAGAACTTGATTAACTCTAACTATAGAGAGCATCGAATTCTATAGCTGTGCTAATTTGGAAAATTTATATCTCCACAAACAAACAAAAAACAGGAAATTGCATGCATGTCCTGCATGTGTATGCTAGTTCAATCGTTTGAGGAGGTTTGGATTGAATCTGCCTAAGCCTATAAGTACCTACTAAATATCTTGGAGAAAATCTAAAGTTAACAGACGATCATACGGTGTTTTCAAGAATTATTCGGGGACGTGCGTTTTTCAACTCATAATAATATTCATAATAATAATGATAGTATTAACTGGAGTCCAACCACCGTCTTCAGTCTATTCTTAGTCAATGTCTGAAAATGATCGTCTCTCTCCCGGCACATTAACAACGAGCCCGCCTTTTAGACACTCTCCCCCAAAAAGTACCATCATATTTCATGGAGAGGGGCCTTATTACACGCTAATCTGTGGGGCTAATCGGCTAATTCGAGGGGTGTATCTCGGCCATTGTTCGGGCGGGATCCCGCGGGGCACGCCGGAGATGTCGAGATGATAATGTGAGCTGGTGCCTTTACGAGTTTATTGATTTGCGTCAGTTTGACGGCGCGCGGCGGGGGCGCCGCTCGTCGCCCTCCGGGGGACCGCTCGCCTCGCACCCTCCGCCCTGGAAAACATCGGGATTTGTTTTCCACCAGCAGTGATGGGCCCCGGAGATTTTTCAGAGATTTTTCGGGAGAGTTTTCGCTCTAAAGTGGGTTTAAATCCATCCGTTCGAGGGGTTTAACTTTTATATTTTACCTTCATTTTGAACAAAAGCGCAAGTTAGGCACTGTAGCATTCGGATTATTAGTAACCCGATACAGTTTGTTCAGCGAATGTTCGGCCCTACGTCACAACTCCCGTCCTTGTCTTACTCAGGATACGACGGATATCGATCGTATATTCACGAGCCAGACAAGGGCGGGAGTTGTGACGTAGGGCCGAACATTCGCTGAACAAACTGTAACTTTCTTTATGATCGTACAAATTTATTCAGCACTGAGGTTGGTCCATCCTGGACCAACACTATATTAAAGACCTGTGCATAGCGCTGTTTCAAGTGATCGCCACTGGCGCCACACGACGAAACAAATTTACAAGGTGGTTTAATGTTAAAACACCATTGCTGCAGAATCTTTTATAAAATAAAAACATGGAAATGTGTCTGTTACGACGAATTTAATATCCAAAATAAAATAAAATATTTGTTTGTTATGTCCCTCTAATTTGACAAGTTTACATGGCATATTTCCATATATTTTCTCAAGAAAATCGAGTCTAAAAAGCAAGCAAGAGTATTTGCTACTTTCTGGTATGAAATGAAGTCCATGGCTAGTTGAACTGTTAAGTAAGCATAAAACGCGTTAGATTTTCCAGTTTCTTCTTTATATATGGAGGACTATTGGTTCGCTTTGGAGCTATAAACAAAATATTCTATTGTCATTCTTGCATACGTTACAAAATATTCTTCAAAAATAATATCTAGAATTTTCGCTTCTTCAGCTGGTTGATCAGATCATCCCATAATTCCAAAATAGTGTTTATTCTTCTGCAATTCACCTAATGGTCTCTGCACTGTGCGTATACCATTTTCTTCATGTGCATGGAAATTTCATGTTATCACAAACAAATCTACCTATAAAATCTGTGTTAATAGGATAAAACTGCTAAATACTGGACGCAAAGACAATTCGTTACCGTAAAAAGAAGGCAAATCTTAATAAAGCTGGATATTTAAAATTTGGGACGTTTTAAACGTCAGTAACTAACAATACCAATAACCACAGAATACTCCCCTATAACTTATAATAAGTCGCCATTAAGAATTTTTGGCGAATTATAGGATAAATAAAATACTTTAGACATTAAGTCAAAGCGTGATCTAGTTGGGGGTAAACCTCTCTCTTAATAACTTCGTTTGAGGTTTCAACTGAGGTCAGGGGCGGATTGGTCCATCTGGATACCCGGAAAAATCCCAGTGGACTGAATCATACTAGTCCGAGTGGACTGCTCCATAATATTAAATAAAGTCACGAGAGAAAATCTGTCGGCTTTCTCAATAAATAAATAAGTATTAACTTAAACAGTCGGAAAGCAACACTAGTGAAATTGACAGCGACGCAATAATTGACAAAGTTACTAAAACCGTAACTTGCTTAAAAAGGAACTGCTGTTTGATTATTAAATATTTTCCAACAGATTTTTTTGTTTTTATAATATATTCGTTCTTCATTCAACGATATAATGCTTATACGTGCCCGCGAAAGTTGGAAGCATAAAGGATTTTTTTTTTATTTTTGGGCTAAGATGAAGCTACTCTGGGGCGATCCTCTCTGCTTCCAAAAGATTCGTAATGGGACAATTAAACGCCAGGAAGTCATTTGACATACCTACCTGTCCAAATTTACATTTAGTTAAATAAAAAATGGCCAAAATATGCCTTATTTGTTATTTTATCGAAAAAAGTTATTTGAAAGAGTTCCCTGAAATTTAGCCCTATATGCAAATTTTCAAACAAAATTTCCGACAATAGATAATACCTACATTTTTTGATTTTTTGGAAAATCTAAAAACTAAAAATTTTATTTTTAAAAAAACTTTCTACAGGGTGTTCCGTTAATAATACTTCATAGAGCAAAATTAAGAACAAAATGGCAAATGGATATTGGTCGAAACACCATTCGTTTTCTTAAAATAGGGTGTCCGAATTTTGCCGAATTTCAATTCGTTCCAAGCTTCGTTCCATTGTTCACAGGGAGTTTTTCTAACCTTAATTGGTACAGCTGATCTGTATCATTTGAAAGTGGTACGTGAAAATTTTATGTTTCTAATGTTGGAGTTGGAGGTGACAGGGGCAGGTTTTGCCAATTTCAATTGTTATCGTTATGAAACAAGAGTACCTACACTTTTGTTGCAAAACGAAAAGTTCCACTAAAATAATAAACCTGCAAGACCAAAAAGACAACCTCAAAAAAATTACGAGTAAAAGCACGATCCAAAACAGCGCAAGTGGCGCCCTCTGTGAGGTACGTAGAAATTGACATATTCCTCATATTATCCATCCCCAAAAACATAACAGTGCTAAATTTATCTTCAGTAGTTTTATTATTTTGGGAGATGTAGCCATAATTCAGTTTCAAAAAATGAAATTCAACGGTCTGTATCTCAGTAACCGTTGAGATTTCACTGCGGTAGTTGTTAAGCTCAATCGTAATATTTTGGCAGAAACATGAGGTTGATCATTGTAGGTATCATTATTAAGGGGACACCTGTCAAGCACAAACTGCTGTATTTTATATAAAGTTAAGTTCTAGAAGTAAATAGGTATAATATATATTTTATTTAAAAAAAATATTATTGTGGCCTGCTTGACCTATATTCCCGGACCGTTCTGACTGTCCCAATCCGCCCGTGACTGAGGTAAGTGTCAAAATACCCTGTATCCTGTATCTACTTCTTCCTATCAGTAATCTGGCAAAATAAGTAACAAAAAGTACAATAAACTTATATATAAAATATAATTCAAGTTTACAAATTGGTCTGCTAATA
This sequence comes from Pseudeuparius sepicola, assembly GCA_963920635.1. Taxonomy (NCBI): domain Eukaryota; kingdom Metazoa; phylum Arthropoda; class Insecta; order Coleoptera; family Anthribidae; genus Pseudeuparius; species Pseudeuparius sepicola. Next base: position 48,130,784 of record OY987299.1, on the reverse strand, counting down.
TACGATTGATGAAATTGATGAAAAATGTAATATGAGTAGTTATTACTTTACAATAATTGTTTTGATGTTTTTCTCATTGCTCTTGTATCTACTACCTACCCTACATTAACCACGACAAAACTTGTAAGCTTCAAAAATGTTTTTATGCTTTAAAGATTATGTACCTACCTGAAACGATATTTAGCTAAGAAAATGTATTTTAATTACGAGTTTCTTAATAGTTAACGACGATGTCTGTAAAAAACTGAAAGAAAATAATTAAAAAAAACATTGCACAAAATGAATGTTATTTATTCAAAAATTAATTAAAATTAGTATACACGGGATGCGTTTTTTTTAAACAAGCATTTCGATATTTAGACAAATAAAGGTGGATTTATAAGCTCGACATTTGCGTTGGCGCTGGCCGTTGCCGTTTGCGTCGAAAATTCAATCCCAATATTTTACTTGTAATCGTTTATAAACGCCGTCGAACGTTGCCGGCTGCGTCCGATGCCGTCCGAGATAAACTAATTTCATCTTTCACGTTCCGTCATTCACATTTCTGGACGCAAACTGCGAAGGTCACCGTCAACTTCGAGCGCCAACGCAAACGTCGAGTTTATAAATCCACCTTAATGTGTGACGTTTTTGAAGTTTATTGTTAAATGCCAAATTTGACAGTTACCGTAACTCAGTTTTTATTTCTGTTCAAGCACAAACTGCTGACAAAGTCAAATTTGAAATAATTCGGCAAACAATTTTTCCCTTATTATGCAGACTTTATTTGTCACATGCACTGTCCCAAAGTCTATATACGTCCTAGTCCAGAAGGACGAAAAAATATGTTTCCATGGATACCCAAGGCTTTTTGGGTGGTAAATATTATTAGAACTACTGCGATGGTAGATCTAGGCGAAAATAAAGAAAAAAACCAAAAAAAAATCAAAGCCTATATTTGATTTTCGAGGAAAGCACACAACTTTTTATTAGCAAAGATAGTTTCTTCCGCCGGTATAATAAGAACGTGGAATTATAAAAAGATGTAATTATTTGTTTTACCTAATTAAAATTCAAATTAAATACAGGGTGCTCTAGAGTTAGAGATTTCTCCCTAATATTTTTCCAAATGTTAAAAAATACCAGAATAGCTTATCTATAGTATACATTTATTTTAATTTGACACCTTAGCCAGAATATTAAGTTCTACTTGTCTTTGTTCATTCACATCAAATAAATGAATGCACAAAAACAACAGTTTAATTTTTTTTTCTATATCTACCTACTTTGAAAAAAGGAAGGTCTGTAACCATCAAATATAGACAATAGACAGAAAACCACCAATATCCATAATATAACTTAGACATGTTATAGCAAAAAAAGGAAGGTATCCTTAACCAGGCTGTTCAAAAAATACTTAATCCCATCGGGAAAACGCATCCTCAAAATGCATCCCTATAAATACATACACTTAGCACTACAAATACATACATTTAACACTACCTGCATAGTTTTTCCTTGAAGTTGTAGGTACTCTCAGCATTTTGAATACAATACAATGGTCATATAGGAGATTTCTTCAAAACAAATGTGACAAAAAAGAAGAAAATTAAGAATTTTTACCTCACTTAAACTAGCAACAAGCAACCCTTAACAGCTTTCAAATAAGAGGGGAGCACAGAATTAATTAGGTAGGGATAGGTCACCTAAGAGTACCCAGCCCCTAAGAGTACGCACTGGCATTTTTTATCAGTTCCAATGCTATTCGGAAAGAGGTCGCTATTCATTGTAGACGCCTTCAATTGACAACAAGTTTTGATTATAGTCGCGTGGTGCTCCGTAAAAGATTCGACGAATTACAGGCAATTAACCAATTTTATACATATTTTTATAATTTTTTGCTATAAGGAGTATCTTACCCCATGAATACTTAACTATATATATTGTTCGACTGTGCATCTTAAAAAGGCTTTAGACAGGCATGTTTCGCACAGCTTACGATGTGTAATTATGGTTGCCTGTTTTAATTAAATAGATTATTCAATCATCGCTGACATGTCCTCAAGAGTACGCATGCAAAGAGTACGCGCGCACAAACAGGTCTATATTAGAAAAGGAATTTAAAAAGGAGCTGCCACTTGAAAAAACTAGAAAATCTCAATACGATATTCTTTGTTCTCTCTGCAGGGAACAGTAGAGCATTTCAGAATGGATTAAGTGTGATTCATGAGGTGCATGGTGGCACGAAGACTGTACCCAAAGTCTATAGACTTTGGACTGTACCAACTACCTCGGACATGGGGTCTTTATAATATGTAACTTATGTCAAGAGTAATATATTGTTGTTATTTGAATTTTTTTAGCGCGTATTCTTAAATCCAGCACTGCGTACTCTTTCGAGCTCTTGTTCCTAAGAGTACGCAAACTGTTTTTTTTTATTAAAGGTGTAATATCTCTCATGTCGATAATTATAAAAAAAAATTATTTGCATTACATATTCTTAAATGTTATAAGGAATTTATAGTGTGTCTAATAAATCTGTATTACTTATGTTGTCGATTTATTTAACTTTGAATATTAAGTGCGTACTCTTGGGTGACCTTACCCTTTATCTAATAGGCCTACTCAAGTCAATGTAATCGCAAATATTAAATTTGTCTCCATGGGAAGTTGCAAATTTTATATCGGGTCTCCTGGTATGGTTTAAGTTTGCAAACTGGGTTTCAAAGTAATCACACTAACTTTATTTAATATTTGTTATTTGTTGGCCACATTTTGTGGAAAAAATATCAAGTATGATGTAACTATACTGTTTGCTGAATTCTTAATGATAAATATTTTCTATTTTGAGAAAAAGGCTAGGCTTAAATTCCCAAAAAAAGTTGGGGTAGTATCTGGAAGATTAATTTTTGTGATAGTGGATTCATGTTTATTTCTTGAAAGATTTCTTCTTATTCTCAATGTATTTTTTTACCTTCAAAAATAACGCGGATTCCCTGAAAATTAATTTTTGGGACACCCTGTATGTCTACTGGTTTTGTTATTTACAATTTTTTAGCGGTCATACATAAAAAATACCAAGTGTTGAAAAGATATCAACAATGTTTCTTATTGGAAATGTTTTAAGTTTTAACCATATTGCTGTAGCATAATTTAAATTTTTATTGCCTGCCATATTATGGGTACACAAAGAGAAGATATGCCCATTATTTACCTATACTTTGTAATTTAACCTTATAACTTGTCTCTACTTCCGTGCAGATTGGCATACAGCGAAAACGATGTGTTGTCAAGTTAAAAACCAACAGCGGAATGAAGTGCCTGATTACACGTTACATCAATCCATCATCATCAAGTATATTTGCGCGGCAACCAACAGATCATGAAATTTAAAGCCGCGCGGCCACTGTGATGAATTATAAAATGCTAATTGACAGTAGGAATGTAAACCGCAAGGTAGGTATGTACACGGAATTTATCGGTTGCTGTAGTGCTCACGACAGATAATCAATATTCACAATGTCCATCATCAATGGTACATCCACTTTCAAGATATAGAGAAACATGCTAGATATAAACTACCAACCACGTTCTCTGTAACAATAGAGCCAGATCCATAGGTATGCCTTAGATAATAGTAATGCTACTGCCCCCTCTAATAACCTGTTAATAAAAAGATTATTGTTCATACTTTCCAACGACGGTTTAATATTATTACTACCTATATACCTATTTCAAGATGCTTCGCTAGCTTTGCCAGGGAATGACACCCTGGTCACATCTAAACCTCTAAACCTGGTCACATCTAAACCTCTAAAAAGCTTGTCGCGCCAATTGTAAAGGAAATACATACTTCGGCTTATGAACCAATCACTGTTCGATAAAATTAATTGGTACCAATTTTATGAACATTTCTCGCAGCACGCTTTTTGATTTGAAAAAGCTTGTGGCAATTTGGCATTGAATCACGTTAATGAAAACCTAAACTTATTTTACTCGTTTTAGTATGTGGCTAAAATCAAAGCTTGTTTTCAAAAAGTTTTTATTTTCTATTTGTCAGGCCATTGACAATGGGAACTAAGCGTTGATTGAAAAATATGTAAAGAAAAGCAACGGGTGTCAAATAATTTTCCAAAAAACGAATAGGTATTTTGGTTATAAAGTTTTTTAATCACCTGTGCCTTTTTCAGGAAAAAAATACTGCCAGATTTGACAGCCCTTGCTCCTCTTAGTTAGGTACTGATAATCCACTCAACGGAACTACAATGTCAAAGCCCTATTGAAACGGCACCGTCGCAATGATAAAGGCCTGCCAGCTGATGGCGACGCGAAACGTCACTACGTCATCACAGGGAGGTCCGAGGCCAACGATAAAGACAGGCCACGGCGCTAACGCATAATTGCGTAGTCACGTGACCAACTTAGTCCTATATAATGAAAGGCATTTTTGAAGATAAGTAGAAAAAACAAATTTCGTAACAATTTGGCAAGTTTTCTTTCATCTATTACATTATTTGTTTTGTGCATCCAATAGCTTTCTCTAATTGTTTTTTCAAAATTTTCAACCTGCCTCGGCTCTTTTAGGCTGAGAGTTAAACGGCACCGCACTCACAATATTTTGGCACATTCTAAAAAATTGTTCCTTTAGCTTAGGTGATATTCTCTATAGGTATTTTCCTCCCACAACACATTTGTCCACTTTAATTGTTTCACTTTCTTGAAAATGTGTTAGCCAGGGTTTTTTAGAAATCAAATCTCAGTTGGAATTTGACGAATCCATTTTTGGCGGAAATTTTCATCCCGAGCCAAAACAAATGTTTGTTATGGCGAGACTTTCTTCCTGGCTTTTGTAATATGTATAAATATAATATAAACAGACCCAATATTTAATATTTAGGTGGGTCGACAACGAAAATCCTCGAGTACGTTACAACACTGATTTATTTCGCACAAGGTGAATGGTGAATACAATAAATACACAAACCCGAACGTGGTCAACGGGAACGGCTTCCAGCCACCCGGACCGTCTGAACTCGCGGATCTCCCGTAAGCAGTTCACCCCTCTGTGTCTCAGGCTCCACTGTCCAATACTGTCCATGTCCATAATAGTCCATTCCTGGTTCCCTATTCTGTGGTTCGGGGGAGAATTCCCCTTTACAGCGCTCACGCGCACTAGACACAAACTTGTTTCTAAAATATAAACTAAGAGGTTTAAAAACACTTTAAACATTTAAAACTTTTCAAAACACAAGCTGCCGCTTTCAGTTATGTGACAAATGACATGTAACGTCGGACTAAGATGGTCACGTGATTTTTGTGCGCCAGAGCCTGTCTTTATAGTAGGCCTTGAGGGAGGTCGGGAGGTTGCTTTTTGAAGTTGTTTACGTTTACTTGTCTGGCGATTTTCCTGTTTTAAAGAACGTTTGTTGTGTGTTGGGCTGTGTTTTTTAGTAATATAGGACGTGGAGTTTTATTAATAAGGTGGTGAAACAGCAGTGGTTCAGAATAAGGTGATTAAAGTTCAGTTTTAGTTTATAGGTTTTAGGATGTGTCTATAGTTTGGGAATAATTTAAATCATGCCGTGGACGTGTTCCGTTCCCAACTGCAACGGAAACTACAAAGGCGATCCTAATGTGTCCGCTTTTTCCTCCATAAAGACCCCATGTTAAGGGAAAAGTGGGTTAAGGCAATCAAAAGAGTTTTTGTTCCTACACAGTTTTCCAGGATTTTGGTTTGGACTGTTGGAGAGTGTTAGGTATACCTAACAATTTTACGTGATTAAACGTAACCACCTTGAAAGTTTTATGGTTTTATTTATTCGAATTTAGGTGTATCTATATAGGCAGGCAAATAAGAAATAATTGACATTTACGAAAAATTTACCGGTAGATATCTAAATGCACCAAAACCCCTTTAAAGATTATTATTCGTGTTGTAAAACCATGAGCTATATATGTAAAGAATCATTTTAAAGTGTTTTTTTACCAAATTTACCAAGTTGACACCTTGAAATTTGAATTTGGCGCCTTAGGCTCACCTCCCTTGGATGACTCATCGCTTTCAGCTGGCGGGCCTTGTTAGGCCCGTTTCACAAAGGACGGATGACCCGCGCGGATCATCGGTCTTACACGGTTGTTAAAATGTGCCAATTCACATGTACGCCTAGCATCGGTCGACCGTTCAAAAAGCGCGGGCATCGGTCGAGCCCCTGGCGTGCGCGGATGATCGGTTGAAGTTGGGGTCATAATATATTATGAAACAGAAGTTTTGACATGCACGCGGATCATCGGTCGCGGAATCGAAGCGCTGTTGACTGCTGCGTAGTTTTTCAAATTATATATAAATTATTATATATATAATACCTGGGAGGATATATAGCTCAATTGTTGGTCTTTGTAGACATATAGGGTGAACCCATATCCTTTTGGAGAATCGTTCCCTTTTGCGCCTTTGCCTTTCTCTTGACCTTTTTACGCACAAAGCGGCAACAGCGCGATACTGTGCACTGCTCAAACGCATGTTGACGACTGACGAAACGCCCTAGTGTGAACACAGTTTTCATCGACCGATGGTCGGTCGCTACCGATCATCCGCGCGGATCATCCGTCCTTTGTGAAACGGGCCTTATTGCGACGGTGCCGATTGAAAGCGACAAATATAGTAATTTATTTATTTATTTGATGCTGTTCCCTATACGAGTTGTTTGGATGCAGAAGACAATCATCCGCATTTGACGTTCATATAAACCTGAATGTGCCACGTAATGGGACGGTCGGAATCAGAATCGCATCGCGATAAGCTCTCCTCACGATACGCGACCTTACGGCCCTTACGTGAGTGATTCTTCCAGATTTATTTTCCATACATCATCATCTCCTAATAAATAACCGCTCAATAATCGGATCTGATCGTCCCTGACCGCTGCGAGAAAAATGCCCGGCCGACGTTTAAAAATGACGAGCGATTAATCCTCGGGTCGCGCGGAATCGACTGCCGTCCCCGTCCGAGGCGATGTGTGTGGCTCGGTTTTGCTCGCGGCCAGCGATTTGTACCGATAATACGGCCCAGATAAGAATCGCCTGTCTGCGTTCGGTGTCTGGCGTTCCTGTTCATTCAGAACCGTCCGAGGGTACCTATCATTCCAAAAATGTCGAACGGTTTGTCACTTTGCCAACTCGACGTGTCAGTGGTTGGTGGCTTAGCAGACTTCGATAATTTTTGCTGAGGATGCTTCCTTTCCTTTAGTGTCCCATAACGATATAAGGAAACAACTAGTCGAAGGCTGAAACATTATTTGTGGCCACCGATATGGAAATTTCCAGGTTTTCATTTTTTTTTCGTGTGGAAAATTCTCCACGTTTGCATAGTAGGTAAGTACATCGGGCTCTCCATTAAGAAGTATAATAGTCTAGTCGCCCCCACTCCATGTTTGACCTTGTCTTTTGCAATTTACCCCATTATGAATGTTATATAATATGCGTTAATTTTTGAAAAAAAATTGGATAGCGTTCATTTTATAAAAATTTTCCCATTTTTAAGACGTTTTATAATTTATCCCAATTTTTTATGATTATGATTATTTTATGAACTAATATAATTGTATTTATGTATAAATTTGTCTCTATACGACGCAAAATAAGGGTACTTACTTTACTGTTGTGGTTGTGCCGCTTTTAAGTTTTTGACTCCTCCTCGTATACCCCGATATCTGCATGAAGTTTTTCGGAGCCTATTTTGGTTTCAGCAGGACATGCCTGATGCATCCATTTGTTGCGTACCTTCTGCCGGTCACTGTATACAGGGTGATTCAGTCATGATGTAACCACAGAGTGGGAGAGGTCTACTAAAAAGGAAAATGCGAAATAATTTTTTCTCGAAGTTTAAAACGTGGGGCAAATGAACCTTAATATCCGAGTAACTCGACGCTTCTGCTTTAATGTCAACCGTCGAGGTTGGCACTGCATGGAGAGCTATGTTGCCACATTTTAATCTTTTTTTTCTTGGAAGGTGAAACTGAAGGAATAAGAAATACCTACCTTGCATTTGCATTATTGGTGTATTCAGTTTTGATTCTACAAAGGGCAGGCGTTGTCTTTTCGCGAACTTCCGCAAACACAATCACAATTTCTAAATTACACGAGAAAATTGCTACCGGCAAGGCAACGCGTAATGACGCTTACCGCGATCCATATTTTACAAGTTTTCGCTTTTTTATTGTTTGTTTCTCTTAGCAACAAAACAGCCTGAGAGCGGTTATTGACATGATTGCTTAGTTTACTGATTTCCCGACCACTGGGCGCTGACGGCGTTGGCTGTCAGAGACTTAGCTCATTAGATGCGCTGGAAATTCAATTATTACAGATTACTTGTACTGGAGGGCAAGTTCAGACACCGCCCGATAGATGGCGATGGCTCCACTCATCTCGGAAAATAGGAGGATTGTTTTTGTGAATAGTTACCTATTCCACGGCATCTAATTCATATATGAGTAAAATTGTTTCAAGGTATTCTTAAATAAGTACTCACAATTTCGTTTTAGTAATATGTTAAAGTAAATTTAACGTCAACTGAGTTTTTGTTGACGTGGACTAACTGCGGTTGAATAACTATTCCCAAAAAGAAATGATCGCGGGTGGGGGCGGTAGCAAACGGTAGGAAGGAACAATACCGACTGTGGCGTGTACAGAGTTCCGCGATTCGCGAGGCCATGAGCTTGTACCTATCGAAGTTGAAACTGTAATAGAGTGTTTTTGATGCATATATGCACATTTCGTGCTTACTTTTGTGTTATGTCTGTTACTGCAGTCTCTGCATCCGTTGTAGGAAACTAAGAGCTCCCTATACTTCTAAGTACACGCGCGGCCCTTGAAATTGTTCCAATACGTGCGGACGCAAAGGTATTCAACTGACAACGTTGCAATTACCCCTCCCCTCTCTCGAGGTTTGAAAGCCAGCGATAACTTAAAAGCGTAAGTGACGGCAAATCTAACATCTTATTACGCGACATTACCTTACGTGACATTGCCAGTTACAGGCAAAAAACAGTAAATTCGGCGCTTTTAGGTTGGCCTTAGATTGCCTGAAAAATAGTGGAAAATCTTATAACCCTGCCCACGGACATTGGTGGCTTTTTTCGCAAAAGTCTTTGGACAACCTCGAATAGAGCCATTCTAAAAATCGAAGAAGGTGGTAAATCTCTTAATTGGGTGTCGTACTTTCCTCCGGTACCAAAAAGAACCTCGAAAATCCGATATCTAAGAGAAATTCCCGATTCACGATTAACCACTTTCGAGAAACGGGACGGCTGTAGAATCAACGGAACCGACGAAAAATCCTCTGAAAGCACTATTGGAAATTGTTTGTTTTTTCTCATTTCTCGATTTTCGGGGGTCCGGGGCCCGGGAAGCATCAGAACCTCAACCGAGGACTCCAGGGAAGCTTTAAAAATTGAAATAAACCAAAGATTCGGTTTGCGGTTATTATAAAGAAGTGTAATAAACCAATGTAAAAAACCACCACGAGATTCTTCTATAATAATACAATAATTATACTTAGATATTATACTTATTTAACTAATACCACTTTGACACTCAAAGAAATCCGCGTAATTTCACGTTACGTGAATCTCAAAACACCAAGAAACTGTGTAAAACTTTAAATCCACTTTAATATAATGATAATGCGGCGATTTATTATCCTATTTTCGTTGACTGACGTATCGCAATTTTTATTTTCTACGGGGAGGAGCGGGTCGGTGTCGGTACGAGGGAATGTAGGGGAAGTTGTTGATTTGAGAAGCCGTGGAATTGGCGCAACGTTGCCGCACTTACCCGAAATTCTTGATTTCTTGCTTATTTCCCATGCCTAGTGGAACGATTTATGAGGCCGCGCGTGTACATATCCACCAATTACTGTCGATTGACATTAAAAACTCAAAAAGGTAATACATTCACTTATACTAAAATCGAGCAACTCGTACGCCTGGCGTAAACAAGAGCACGTGCGTTGAGATATTCGTCAGGGCCGCACTGAGGCACGACCTTTGTTTAATTTTAGTTTTACAATTGTTTACATCAAAATATTTCGGAAAAAAATTATTGGCTTTATTCAAATAATGGTTCAAAACATCGACAAAATTATTTGTGGCAGTGTCTAAATAGCTGAAAACAACAAGATAAAACCGCGTAACTACACTTTTGCGATCGAGTACGTCCCTGTTGCCGAGTCTAGTGAAATTTTATAGCCTACCCACCAATCGCGGACCGTCATTGAACACGTGGTTTTATTATTTACGCCAGGCGTAAGGATTGCTCGATTTTAGTATAGACTATGCATATGTTTTTTGAAATATCTGTGAAATAATAATAATAATTCTCACCCTCACAATACTCCAAACTAGGAGTACCCCAGAAGCAAATGAATGCTTGTGCGGGGGAGAGGGGCAATTACTATTATTTTGCCTCCGTTGCCATTTGCGGCTAGGGCCGACTTTTTCCCGATAGAACTAGGATAGCATTCGCTCAAGTACTACGGCCATCAGCGGTGTTTTTCTATAAAGACATGTGCACGTGCAGTCTGCCTCGAACTCGATTCGAACCAATGCCGATCGAAGGCAGAAAAACATAGAGTCTAAATAGTTCAGCGACGCTTCGAACGTCGCCATCGCGGCCTCTAAAGGTACAAAAAAAGTAAATTTATGATAATAATATGTTGTGCAACTGGCAACTCCCCGCCACGGGTTCGGTAGCCTCGACGCGCAAGTTTAACAGCTGATGTGGTGAACGCCGTTAAAAAAGAGGTTTAATACACTTCTGAAAACATTTTTTCCTTTTTTGTTGATTTTTGAATGTTATTCAGTGTCCGCCAGATTGTTCGCCACAAATGGGACATTTTTATTTTGCGCCGAAATAAGAAAAAACTGACTACGGGGCTTCATTAGGCATGTCGTGAAACCAAAATAGGGCCCGAAGAACCTCATGCATATATCGCGTTACACGAGGGGTATTCAGTAACTTACAAGAGTATAAGTATATCATCCTTATTTTGCATCGTAGAGAAAAGAAGAGAGTTGTTTGCAATGCAAAATTATACGAAATACAAAATATTGGCCTTCTATTTATATTTTGTCATTAGTTGCAGTTTACTCATTTGCTCGTGAAGGAAATTTTATGCCACCATATTCTAAGCGTTCAGTATTTTTTCTTTATTTTTTTATTGTTTGCCTTGAGAATCGATGACGAAGTTTCGTGGAGCACTGCAGTAAACCGAATGGCTTTTCCTCGCGATGACTGTTGGATGAAATTCCGCTTGTTTTCGAAAAGAGCCAGATGCTAGACAAAAGCCAAAACCACGCGTACAATATTTTACCGAACCTTGTCTTTGCGAATTCAGTTATGGAAATGTCACCGCCGCAGATTCCCCCAGTTTCGATAGGCTCCACGTTCCCGTGGGCGCAGATGGCGTCGCCGGCCGTCGGGACGCGTTTTCCCATCGCTCGAATCGGCGACGTGCGATTTGCATGCGGCACGCAACCGCGCGGTGCGTGCGTGTTGACACAGCCGGTCCGCGACCCTCCTCCGTCAATCAGGCGGCCATTGTGGCCGCCGTCGGCCCGTGGTTGAGCTGTCGGCTAGGGGAATGCGACGGCACGGTGATGGGCGCGTGACGTTGTCGGTTGCCCTCCGCGCACAAGTGCGCCCGAGGGGGGAAGAGGTTCACGCAAAGCTATAACCACATAGAAGATTCACTCACAGAAAATATAGCTCCGCGTAGTGTACCTATATTTTCTGTGGGTTCACTCGGTGAGAGCCATGCAAGACACAGTTCATCTATACCTACTCCAGTTGGCGGGTGATAATGGTGAAGGCGACAGGAACGGAGCGCTTCTCGTTTGAATGTTTCTGTGGTTCCAATTCTACCCCGTCGTCTGGACTATTATTAGCCGTGCAAATAAGGATATAGGTATATCGGACCAATGTCGGCAAAGCTTTGAATCGACAAAATCAGTGGGTACAGGGCCGGACTGGTCAATCAGGGCCCACCGGGGAAAAATTGATTGGGGCCCCACGCTCTCTTCTTTAAATTATTAAGTTTTGCAAAACTGGGATATAGGTACATGTGTTATGAAGTTATGATAATAGTAATAATAATAAAAATGTTAATGATAATAACAGGCGAATAAATAATAATAATTCTCACCTCACCCTCACAGTACCTGAGAGTACCGCAAAAACAAATCAATGGGGGGGGGGCTGTGCGCCTGTGCGTAATATAAATATTAAAAGGGACAACATAAACTCTCAAAAAACTTTTAATGCATACCTATTTATTAAAAAACAAGAAAAACAAATTTCGAACCAGATTGCGACTTGCGACAGAGTGCGAATGAAATATCAAAGCTGATTTTTTTATTTTATTCTCTTTTTTCAAATAGGTAAATGGTTTTCTCTTAATAGTACGACAAAACTATATTAAGAAAACTTACTCGGAATGGAAAACTGCGCATGATGACAAAATTTGACGATTCTAGGCTTATACTTTGTATTTTGGAAAATATTGGAGGAAAGTATGCAGGATTGTCAAAAAATTTTTCATCAAACACAGTTTCCTACTCTGAATAACTTTTATTTATACAGTTTTGTCGTACTATATACCTACAGAAAATCATTTAATCGAAGAAAAACATAAAAAAAATAAAAAATCGAAGTAGGCCTATTAACGCCTTCAAATTTTGTACACCTATAAGTAACTTATCATGGTGAAAAATTTTTCTTTATAACTTTTTTCAATATATCTCTCGCACTCTTATGCGAATTAACGATACTTCAATTTTCTGGTCACCCAGTGTAAGTGATGTTAACTTTGTCCATGCCCATCTTATTTTAAGAACAAGCAGACTTTTTATCAAGAATAACTTTTTTCGAAATTTACAATATTTATTTTATAATTACCTATAGTTAAGTCCATCCGTGGACACACTGTATATAAAAATCTCGTTCTCTTCTATTATCACGAAAATAAAATAAAAAAGTTCTCTTTGGTAACTTAAACAAAAAAAACTAACATCACAAATAAATCACAGCATATTTTTTACATAGTATGATTGTTTTTTAAAATATTAATAATTTGGTCATTGTCCAGATTGTCCATTATATCGCTTTCAGCGTTAATTGAAATTAAAGCTTCAAGCATGTCCTGCGAAATTGTCCAACGAATTTGAGATTTTATTAATTTTAATTTTGAAAAAACAGTTTTGTATTTAACCTGGGTCAAATTCAAATTTACAAAAGCCAAAGAACGCATGTTCGATATTTTAAGTATTAAATAACAACACACCAGACAACCTGAACATGAGAAACTTGAAGAAGCTTCTAACTTATTTTGGGAATTTATATTTAAATCTTTAACAGAGCCGGAAAATATTGCTGAAAAAGAACTTAATTCTGAAATTAGTTTATTTTTATCTATAGTAAAATCGAGCAACTCTTAAGGTGGCCACACATTTCGCTTTTGCCGGACATTTTTGTTCGACCAACAAGTCTGTTCGAACAAAACCAAAAAAGGTTGAGTTTACACACACTTCAGTTTTGTTCTCCATCCTCAGTCGACAAAATAATATCTGTGAGAGAGGTGAAAACGTTATATTTGTGTGCAGTGGCGGCGGCATTAGCTAAAAAAACAAAAAATAAAAGAAATCGGTCAAAATGGTCAAAGGAATGGCTTTTGAAGAGAACTCACTTTTCCCATATTAATCTGCTGAATGAATTTAAACTAAAACCAGGAGATTGGTTTAATTATTTAAGAATGGATTACGAAACTTATTGTAGATCAGTCATTTTTGCTACCCTGCCACACACATCAGACTTGTTCGAACTCGTTTGTTCAGCGAACAATACCAGCCGCCCTATTAAGGTAGCCACACATTTCGTTTTTGCCGGACAGTTTTGTTCGACGAACAAGTCAGTTCGATCAAAACCGTCGCAAAACCGAAATGTGTAGTATTTTTTTTCTGGCAAACAAAACCGTCGAAAAAATCAGGTTGTACTTGATTAGGGCGGCCGGTATTGTTCGCTGAACAAACGAGTTCGAACAAGTCTGATGTGTGTGGCATAAACATTTTTAAAAGACTACGGTTTTCGCAGTAACGTACCTGCAGGGTAGCAAAAATGACTGATCTACAATAAGTTTCGTAATCCATTCTTAAATAATTAAACCAATCTCCTGGTTTTGGTTTAAATTCATTCAGCAGATTAATATGGGAAATGTGAGTTCTCTTCAAAAGCCATTCCTTTGACCATTTTGACCGATTTCTTTTATTTTTTGTTTTTGTAGCTAATGCCGCCGCCACTGCACACAAATATAACGTTTTCACCTCTCTCACAGATATTATTTTGTCGACTGAGGATGGAGAACAAAACTGAAGTGTGTGTAAACTCAACCTTTTGTGGTTTTGTTCGAACAGACTTGTTGGTCGAACAAAAATGTCCGGCAAAAGCGAAATGTGTGGCCACCTTTATCAAGTACAACCTGATTTTTTCGACGGTTTTGTTTGTCAGAAAAAAAATACTACACATTTCGGTTTTGCGACGGTTTTGATCGAACTGACTTGTTCGTCGAACAAAACTGTCCGGCAAAAACGAAATGTGTGGCTACCTTAACGCCTGGCGTAAACAAGAGCACGTGCGTTGAAATATCCGCCATAGCTGCACGGAGGTACGACCTTTATCTACTTTTAGTCTTACAATTTCTTAATTAAAATGGTTCAAACCATCGATAAATTTATTTGTGGCGGAGTCTAAATAGCTGAAAACAACAAGATAAAACCGAATATCTACAGTTTTTCGATCGAGCACGTCCCTGTTGCCGAGTCGGGTGAAATTTTATAGCCTACCGACCAATCGCGGATCGTCATTGAATACGTGGTTTTATTTACGCCAGGCGTACGGATTGCTTGATTTTAGTATAGTATAATATTAAAAATAGTTACAAAAGCTTCTTTGCGGGTTAAGAGAAGAGACCCTTTCTTTTGCAGGGAAAATATTTTGGGTCAAAGAACTGAAAATCTTTATAATGTTTCTCATTGTTGGAAAATCTATTTGAAATGCTTTGAGAAAGATTTATAATAGTTTTGTATGTTTCTACTTCAAACTTTTTGTGTAAATTAGTAATGACATAATGCTCTGACATTTCTCCGGGCAATTTCTTTTTTTAGGTTGTCTCTTGTATATTATATATTTCTTATCTATGGTTGTCTCTGAATTCTGAACATTGAGAAAGAATTCAGGGCGTGGGGAACGAGATTTTCTATGCTAGTTACGGGCCGAGAGCTACGCGTAAATAGCCCCTGAAGGGAGGTACCACACTACCTAAGTAAAGGAGATCTGTTTAAGTCGGCACGTGAAAACCCGAAATACCAATAGAGGGTAGAGTCCTAGTTTTTAGTCTTCGTTGCGCCCATTTCCAGAACTATCAATTTTTCCAGGTAAAATCCCCTATTACCTATGGACTATGGATATTATCATTCTACTGCAAATGATATGTTTTTGATCACCATTTTGGAATCGGAAGAACAACTAAGTTTATTTTTGCGAAGCCTTCCTGATGCCAATAATATGAAAATCCACTATATACCAGCACTTAAGTACACCTAAACAGGAATCTGCAGTCAGTTTTTCCTAGAAATATTCCAAATTAGGTATCTTTTGAAATTTGAAAAAGTCGTAGTTGGTCATGGATATAAGTAACCCAAGGATAAAGTTAGCCACTCATTCAATGCATGTTTTTAATACCTACCTAAGAAACAAAGTTTATCAAACTCGGTCAACAAATAAAGATTTTACAACTTCTTAACGTGGGCACACTGTAGGCCGTAAAAATCCGATGTAATCCCCTTTATTTTAATAATGTGTCATTTTATAATGGCTGAACAACCCTGATGAATATATCTTGATCCAATAATTTGGTCGATTTTTTCTCCCAGCTTAGGCAGAACGCAGTATTATAGAAATATGGTAAAAAATGTCCTGCGTAAAATTAAAGTAAACACAAAACACATTTGCTTTCCTTGCAAATATCATATTTAATGAAATTTGTCAAAAATCCGAATTTGTTTATTCGTTACTTTTATAGAAAACTACGTCAAACTAAAACACTATACAGAGCCTATCACCCGTACAAAAATTGTAGTCCGGGGTAAATTTGCAGCACGCCTATGAAGCATTGGTTCAACTTTACCCCTGATTAAAGTTTGTGCACTGATCCAAAACTCACTCTGTATATTGTTGGAATCCAAACGAATCTACTGGAGAAAAAGTATACAGGGTATTTAAAAATCTCACCAAGTGATGCGCACTTCCTATTCCGATCAAACAGAAAGTCGGAAAGGGGAACTGTAAAAGGTAACCACAGAATGTTGATAATTTCAAGGTGAGAATTCGCTATAATTAGGTATAATATAAAAAATATTATATTTGCTGTAGGTATAATAAAAAATAGTTTTCGACTTTTTGAAATACAAAAACCAATATCACTTTAAGGTCTATATTGTAGTGTACCTATCTTGAATTGCCACCATTTCCATAACGAAATTTTAAAATGTCGAGCTCAACTCTAAATAGTGACATAAGATTTAGAGTCAAAACTCGAAATTTTAAATGGCCCAAAATACTATTAAATATTATTTTTCGGCCATCTAAAATTTCGAGGCCTTCCAGGCCTTCGTATAGAACTCTTATTCTCTCTCATAATATCTGAAATACTGAAATATACTAGGTATATTACCCTATGGGGAATTATGCTGTGGTCGGTGAGGGGGGGGAGGTACCTTGACTTGCCTATTGCCACCGATGCCAACACACTGATTTATTTTATGATGTTTTTGATGCTTAATCTCCTGTTCTTCTTTAAGAAATAGGAAAACTGAAAAAAAGTCCTGAACACCCCATTTGACAATCTGTTGGCCTCCGCGATGTCCCAGACTTGGCGCACAATTACTTTTTCTTATGAGGTTATTTAGGTAAACCATCTATGAACATGAACACGAGAAGCCCAAGATATTGAAAGGATTGCGGGCTAAAATAATACATACATACATAGTACATGCCGCAATATTCCACCTGAAATCTGACTAATATCCGAGTTTTATGGCAGACTATGGGATACCTACGAGACTCAACAGGGAGAAATTTTTGAACCGCTCATTAAATAAGGAATAACCTATTAAGAATTTTTTTATTTTATTTCTACTGTTTATTTTTTCACAATTATGTTTTATTTAACGGCTCGAAAATAAATAAACATTTTAGAAGAATGAGAGAGCCACCTCTGCTTGAAAGCACGTACACAGATAGAAAGAGATAATACTTGAATCAAATAAAATTTATATAACTCAAACAAATTTGATTCTTGCATATGGCGAACCATAGACTAACTTTGAATAAAACATTTGGTTTGTTTCAATTTAAAAGCAACATTTAATTAGAGACAAATAAAATATCATTTGGAAGCAATTAATGTATATTCCTATGGAAATACTAAAGATTTGAATTGAATAAATGATATATTTCGAAGGAACAAATCTCCAATATTAAAAAACATTTATTCTATTTAACAAATTAAGGAAGTTGCGTCAAACAACTGTGATGGGTTGAATTACTCATTCAGGGTATTCACTCGAATAAGATATTATTTATTTGAAGTAAAGCAACCTTTATCTTTATTATTATTAACAAACTTTAGTTCTTGCCGATTCAAATAAAAAAAACAAAAATTTACTCAGTTCATAAACATGGAAATTGGATTAGAAAAACACGATAATTTGTAATGTTATAAAAATATTTATTTAAAAAAAAACAATATTTGTTATAAAAAAAACTATACAAAACATACCAAGGAAAGCGCCTCATCCTCATAGAGGTAGCCTATATCTGATATATTTTAAGTAGTTCTTTGAGATTCGTTTCCATTATACTTACAAAAGAAGTTGAAAACACACAATACACACAGTACACCACACTACACTCGGCTACTCGGCGGCTATACATATGATAATAAAACTGTGCGGTCTGTGCGCACAAAACCTCTAGGAAGATTACAGGCACGTACCTACCTACTTACACGGACTTGGAACAGCGCTAAACGCGGACACTAGAGTGCGCCCTTTGTTTCCCAACATTTTCTCTTTCTTTCTATCTTTTATTCTCTGGAGTGAGACATCTATGTATATAGTATTATTTAACTCAAATAAGGTCAAATTTAAACCAAGTAACAATGTGGTTGATCCAAACAACCAAAAACGAATACTAAAAATAAAAAATATTCTTGTTTGCACCAAGTAATACCTTATTTCAGGAAAATAATAATTGCTTCCACTTTCCACTAAACAATAATGTGTCAAAAAAATCGAATACCTTACCCAAAAAGCACTTATTTGTTAATTGAAAAAATTAATCTTCATTTCAATAATATAGTTTTTACGGCAAATAATTCGTGATCAAACCGCACAAATATTTTTCTATGAAGAATTGTATTTCTATTTGTGTAGTATTCCCGGAAGTACTTGGTATTGCGTCATTTCATTCAGCCATTATTATGGATTTACTAAAAAAAACTTAATTTTTTCTTTAAAAAAAGCCAAATTCTTATATACTTAGTTGACGATTAAAGAATCTCGCATCAGTATATACCTATAGCTTCGGTCATTAGGTACAATTATTAGGTCTCTGGCAAAATATTTATATTTCGTTCAATCCTATATCATTCCTAACAGTTTAATAATCCTGAAACGGTATTCCGTCTAAATCAATGGCCAACACGCTGCCGTTACCGCAATACCACACGCGTCACTATTTGTGGGATCGGTTCAGCCTCAACGACGGAATTATACAAACGGCCGCCGTCTTGACCAGCGGTTGTCCCTCTGTCGTCGTTACTCACCGCTGATCTGAATTTTTGCGGGCGGGAAAACGCTTTACCGTCCTCGCTCCGTATGTAGATAGGAACGAGACCAGTGTTTTTGACAGGGGCAATAACAGTAACATAAAGCAAGGGGAAACTTCATTATCTTAGAAATTGGTCAACCCTCCACCGAAGCAGGAGAAGCAAGAATACCAAACTGAATTGGAAAATGTAGAAGCATTTCGCGGCATATGGGCATACGGCTCGGCATTATAATTTAATAGTTTTATTCCTACTTATAGCACAGACTAGCGAGTGATACAGTATTAATTTAGCGATATATGTGTCAAAAGGAGACTCGCTTTTCGGCGAAATACCTACCTTCTAAAGAGAAAAGAGATAAACACTATGTGCGTTTCATTTGATTTTAGGTTAATTTGCATAGCAAAAGCAGAGAAATTGTATTGGAATCAAATTTATGCTTAAAATTCTGGCTCTCTTTCTGTAAATTGAAATGGACACTCCCTTATTTTTGACACATAGACCGTCAGATAGTGGCAGATTTAGGTGCCCCGTTTTCTCATACAAGCAACGAAGAGGGTTGAGAAGTACGTTGATGTTGACTAGAATGAAGGGAAATTTACGAGTGGATAACATATGGAAAATTCGATTTTCCTATATAATATACACGTCCGTAGACCGTAAGGAGTTGCCCTATATTTATTTTGTGTTTATCTATGTAGCTACATTTCCTTACTTGGACGTCAATATATCAGTTTTCTTTCTGCCAGACGTCTACTTCTAGACGACTAGGGGATTTGATTCTGCAAAAAATGTCACAACACCATTTCCTAACCCAGTTTTGCGGAAATGTATCAGGATAAAGCCTGGTTCATACAGCATCTTTACCTTTTAATTTTACTTTATGTTTAAGAAATAACCAACGGCATTTGTCTCTTGATTTGAACTGACCAATGACATTTAATATTTCTTAAAGATAAAGTAAAATTAAAAGATAAAGAAGCTGTATGAACCATGCTTAATAATACAAAAAAGAAAAGTAAAATTTCGGCATTTGGTAATGTTCAGTAGTGTTTCACAAGACAAGATTTCTTGCCTTGCTAGGCCTATTCTTGTTTTGCAAACCAAGGCAAGAAATTAAATTCATTCTTGCCTTGCCCGACTCTTGCTGGAAAAAATCCTGTCTTGCAAACAAGACTTCTTGTAATTTCTTATTCTTGCAATTTTTTGTTTAGTGACATCATCGCAGCAAGAGTCTTGCTACCTATAGTAAAATCGAGCAATCTGTACGCCTGGTGTAACTAAAACCACGTGACTTGAGATATTCGCCAGGGCCGCACTGAAGCACGACCTTTATTTAATTTTAGGTTTACAATTGTTTACATCAAAATATTTCGGAAAAGAATTATTGGCTTAATTAGAATGGTTCAAAACATCGTTAAAATTATTTGTGGCAGTGTCTAAATAGCTGAAAACGACAAAATAAGACCGCATAACTACACTTTTGCGATCGAGTACACGTCCCTGTTGCCGACTCGGGGAAAATTTTATAGCCTACCGACCAATCGCGGATCGTCAATGAACACGTGGTTTTATTTACGCCAGGCGTACGGATTGCTCGATTTTACTATAAACTCTTGTAGGAAGACTCTTGAATTATTTATTACGTGCAAAGCTTGACGAGACATGTTGGCTCAGCGCTACAGAGCCACGGTGCGCGGGGTCGATAATTTATTTTTTTAATTATTGTCAATTTTTTTGTTATTATTATCTCTCACTCTCCCAAAATGACCCGATCGACACTATGCCACACTAATATGAAATGAAACAAAGCATTAGGAAGTCCAATAGACCCAATAAGAAACCAGTTAGTCAGGTAGTCATTTAAGTATTTTAGCAAAAATACGGTTAAAGCAAACTTGTAAAAAAAAAATTAATCCCTTATAGTAGATTAATTCAAAAGTACATACTATTAGTTTTTTGAATTTATAAGAAATAAAATTAGAATGAGTTTGTTTGTCGGGAGTCGGGAAGTATGCATTTCCTGTCGTGAAAGCGGCGTAATTATGTTAATTCTCAATTTCTTTGAGTACTTCAGTACATGTAATGCCTAGAAACATGGATTGTATTGCTTACTAGGAGTATTGTAAAGAAAATATTATTATTAGAGAATACACTTGCATATAGATACATAAATATTATACAGTGTCCTCCAAAAAGTTCGCACCATAGAGGGGAAATTTTTAATTAACGTTTTATTTTGAAATTTAATTTTGGGGTTACCTTTTGCTTTAAAAAATATGAAAAATGACCCACTCAAATGTGGTCATGTGACTTTCTTTATCTGTCAAAAATGACATTTAAAAAAATATATCGCCAAAAATGGGTTTAGTTGTTAAAATATCAAAAAGTTTTACTTGAAAAAGTTGTTTGTTTTCAATTTTACGTAAGTGTACCAAATTTGAACGCTCTACTAAAATATTTAGTTTTTTACCAATTTTTAATAGTTATGAAATTTCTTAAAATTTTAAAAACTCGAAACTTTGTATAAACTCTTTTATATCACTAGCTTTATCATTCTATTAATTTTTTATTACTAATTACTGATAAGAATAGGTATTTTTCAAAAGAAAATGATATTTGCTCTTTAAAATTCTGTTATGTTTGTTGCAAAGTTGATGTACCGTCTAGCATTTGGGGTATAAATTTAGTTACATTACGTTTCCCAGTTCTAAACTGATGCCAAAATAATAGTAAATTAAAATATCATCAAACTATTTTACGTATCTTAGCAAAATTCTTGACTTTTATGGAACAAATAATCATTACCTTTAAGTTTAATTTCACATTAATCGATATTGATGAGTAGGCCATGGAGGGAACAGAAGCAATTGTTTTTATTTTTATTTTATTTGACAGTTTGGGGTGTAAATTTAGTTACATTACGTTTCCCAGTTCTAAATTGATGCCAAAATAATAGTAAATTAAAATGTCATCAAACTATTTTACGTATCTTAGCAAAATTCTTGACTTTTATGGAACAAATAATTATTACCTTTAAGTATAATTTCACATTAATCGATATTGATGAGTAGGCCATGGAGAGAATAGAAGCAAATTATTGTTTTTATTTGACAGTTTGATAATAACATCAGGACTACAGAGGGGCAGGTGTGCTGGTGGGGCACCTTCTAAAGTTCTTACAGATGTTTCAATGACGTCCGCCTTCCAGGCCGGGCCATCCCTGGGGTTACGATTTACTGAGAACTGCGAGACATACTCGTCAGGGAGTGCCTCTGCTTTCTCCTCCGCGGTGTAAACGAGTCCGTTCCGTCCTTGTATCGGTGGCATGGGTGTTTTCACACCACCTCGTTAATTTTTAATAATTTTCCAGAAAGAAGGTTCTGTCGATGTCAAGGTTTCTAAGTTACGTTGCCAACTATCGTTTTTGTGTTCGGAGATTCTGTCTAACTAGTCTTGTCAGTCGGTTGTATTCGACGTCCGCTGAGCCATTTCAGCAATAAGATCTTTGATCTCTTGTGGTAGTCTAGTCGAAAAGTACATAGTAGTTGTTGTCGAGGTTGATTCAGTAAGTGCGTTTTTTATTAAAATTTTGAATGGTATCAGTGTAATTGTCTGTCACGTGCGTCTGTTATGTTTCGTAGCGGAGGAGGATTGAGCAAGAGTGCTGTCTTGTATGTATCCCAGTTCACAGTAAATCTATCAACGTATTGAGTTATACCATTGCCACATGTTAGGCAAGTAAACCCAGATTAAAGGAAAAAATCAAACGTTTTTGCGAAGTACTATAAAATGGCAGTATACCTACCTAAATAAGACCAAAATTCGAAAAGAAAAATTTGAAATACTGCCATATTTGCAAACAAATGCAACCGACAAATTAATGTTCTTCTATTTATAAAAAAATATATGTATGTCTTTTTCACACTTTAGTTTTTAAAAGTTACCTATATGGACACATGAGTGAAAAGTTATAATAAAGAAACAATGTTGGGAGTTGGGAGTAATGGAAGTTGGAACATAATATACATTTTTAGTACTTTCTAGGAAACATAGCTGCAACTTGTAGGTATATCTGAAGTATCAAAATGCAGTTCACTTTTTCTAAATTCAAAACAAATTATGTAGATACAGTTGTGCCGAATTGAAATATCTTATACCTAGATCCCAAGACTTATCAAGATTTATGTATACTCGAATTGCAACGCCCCTATATGCATACGCATAGGGTGTTAAGATGACATTGATCAATATATCACTTAATTTTTTTCGGAGTCAGTAATGGCGCTTCAGTCCTAAAAAATGTCCGGTCCTCTTCCTGCCGTTCTTAATACGAATATAACCAAATGCACCGAAATGAATGGTAATTAAGCAATTACTCATTTAAAAAAATGACACGCTAGGGCCACCAATTTCATTTATGAAGGAATAAATAAATGTTAAAACACGGGTAGCGCGGCGAATGGGTAATCGGATGAAATATTTCTTTGTGTTTGATTATACCTACTTGATTTATAATACTTATTAAAAAACCAGACTGTGCATTAATGATAAGATAAGCATCAAAGAAGTCTGAAGTTCTTCCAACTATTTATTGATACAATTTAAATAGAATTAAGTAATGGCAACAGTCTTTAATGCAGTTTCAAAATGGGCAGGTCTGGTCATATAGAAAACTGTACGCAAGGGGATAATAGAAGTTTAGTAGACTCCTCTGGAATATTTCATTTTTGCCAGTCTCAAAAGACGACGCTAGATACAATCGATGTGCTGAAAGTTCTCTGTAGTTAAGTTCATGCACAATCTTCCTAGTTATTACTTATTTGTAAATGGTCGATTTTTTACAAATCTAACCTAATACCCATCCTTGGTATACTTCAAACAGTTCAAACTGAAATAATTTTTATTTTGAGATTTTAGTTTTAACGTTAAAAGACGTCTTTTGTTCTTATCTACATCTTAAAACCAAAAATGACCTTATTTATCTGCTTACCGAAATAATAAACCTATGTGAAACACATATATATTGTCACCATAATATTTTTGTTGGAATAAGGTTTTTCAAAACTCCACTCCATACTACCTATGGTTTGTACAAAACAAATTCCGATGCACGTCATCGTATACGGCATTGGAAAAGACTCGTCATAGGGACGCAGCGTTGCCGTATCGTGATAAATAAAGATATAAACAATAACCGTCGCATTCACCATATTTTTAAACCACAAGCATAAAATGTATTTTATATGATAAAAGATTGAACTTTTAGTGGATTTGCAGTCAAGTTGGTCTTTAAAGAAAACTATTGGTTAATTGCCAAGCTTTCGGAATTGTTTATTCCAATGCAAAACACGTGGAAACGTTCACGTGCGCGTCCACGAGGTTATAACTTATAATTCGGGCTCTGACGGTTATAAATTCGGCAACGTCGCCCGTAGCGTTAACAGCGGTACCAACATAATACTAGGCCAAATTCAAATATCAACACACAAAATCCCATATGTTTTCATATAAAACGTTGGTAACACAATTTTCGTCATTAATTGTTATTGATGACGTGCAACGGAATTTGTGCTGTACGGACCATACTTCTATACAGCTTATTATTAAACTTCAATAGGTCACTTTTACAAGCACTAAATGGAAAATATGTTTTCAAGTAAACATAATATATGTTTATATATAGGGAAATACTGTAGGATTTAAGTATCTCCAGGCCTTTGTATCTAACAACAGGGACACTTGAAGCAGGAGATGATGTTCTGTGAAGCAAGCAGTCTTATTCTTAGAATCCAGCCTCAATTAGGTACCCTGAAGTTGCCGCACGCGGTTTTGATACAGACCGATGGATACATTATGATGTCGGCAAAGAAGATTACTACTACCTTAAATATCTTAAGGTATTTTCAAATTTTTAATATTTTGGATATTGATCTTGGACAAGGGGCCTTTTAGGGAACTAGATGACCGTAATAAAAAAATAATCATTATTTATCTTTTATAATGCACTTAGGTACTTCTTCTTTGAGGATCTAATTTTCAAGATAAAGAAAATTACTCTTCCGGCCTGTATTTTGGAAAAATATTTAAAATTATCAAAACATCTTTGACTTAGCAAAAATATCAACAAGTTGTTATTTTTCAACTATCAACTGTCATAGTTTCCGCGAGACCCCATCACTTGCAAAAACTATACATACATTGTGCTGTAAAGTCAGTCTACTACACTACGAGTGCCAATGCATCACATACAACAATATACTACTGGTCCGTATAGTCTGCCGGAGATGGGTAAAAAATCCATTTTCTCAATGTTCCTGTACAACAGGAATATATAAATTTGCGATGTGCGCCCATTTGGAGTGAGACAATTCGGGAATTGTTACTTCCCAAAATTGTATTATTTATAAGACGTGTGACCAGATTCGTGAATCACAATATGTTCACATCTTCAGACAGTTAAAACACTACAATGTAAAAATAGTTTACAAAGCGATAACTAGAATTACCTAGGTAATTTCGTGTTTTTGTTATTCTTTTGTAAATGGTTTTTTCCTGAGTTAGCTAGGGTAATTTTTTACCTTCTATAGTGTTTGCTCGTGACTGAAGATGTGATCATTGTGGTTCACTAAACCGGACACATAATTTATATATAATAAAATGTTGGGAAGTACCTAGTAAGACTTTTTGAAAAAAACGCCTTCTTTAATTTAATTTGTCAAAAAGGTAAACAAAGGAAAGAAGGAAAAACAAAAGAAATGAGTTAAACCCGAACAACCCCAACTGAATACTTTACAGTTACGCACCTATAACTATAGGAACACCCGCATTGACCGAAGAGACACGTACGAGCTTATTAACGTGTCCCCACACCTTTCAATGACAAGCAGTACTTTTGCACCTGACGTTATTAAAGAAAGTGATTGCGTGAGGCGAACAACATTATAAAGTTGTAATTGGCCCATACGGAATGTTTTATGCGAATTTAGCTGCTAATTTGTCGGATCACGCTAGTTTTATCACTTCGCCGCTCACCGTCGATAATTAGGAGTTTTTGCGGCGATCGCTGCCGCAGGTTGCCCAATAAAGATTCCCCAGACGCATTAATTTGCGGACAGTAGTTAATGCCGGCGTCCACTGCAAAAGCTTCTGGTCAAAGTCGTTACACGACTACAGACTATATAGCGGTGAGAACAATATTATTGGATTCAAGAGCTTTCTAATGGAGATTGCCACGTTTAACTGGTAAATAGATATATGTGTTTTTTTTTGTCGAAAATAGTGTGTGTGTATTAAATTAACAATACTCGACAGTTAGAAAAGCCAACAGTTGGATATTCTTCTCGCCCGACATTTCTACGTTGCATATAATCGTTTATGCCTTATTTTTTACTTATATTAGTTTCATATTTGGATGTAACGTTCGCCTATCCTAATATTATCGATCCTCCGGCTCCTCTAACTGTTCATCTGTCATTTAATAATAGTTATTTACATTGCAAGATGCGTAAATCCACTTTTTTGGCCGAGGAGTTTGTTTAAGGACCGAGGCAACGCCCGCGCTGCCCCGGTCCTTAAAAACCTCCGAGGCCAAAAAAAGGCTTACGCATCGTGCAATGTATTATATTTTTCCTGCTTCCGAAAAGTTCCTATTAGGTATAGGCATTGAGTAAAGGAATATAGTAGATTGGAAGTAATAATATTGAAAATAACCATTGCTCTATTACTAAAAATTAAAATCAGTAATAAATATAAGGAGTAGAATGCAGCCATAATAAAAAAAATAAAAAACTTGAGTATTCTGTGGGACTCGAACCCGTGACCTACTGTTTATTATCCGGACGCTTTTAACCCAGCGCTACGTCCACTGCTGCTTGAATTTGCTATTAGCCACTTTATTTGACGCTGAAAAATATATCCATATTCTTAATTTTTCTTTGGCATAATTCGTATTCTTTTTGATCAAAACCAGATTATAAAATAATCGATGTGAAACATATTAAATTTGACGCCAGTTTCAAGTTGCTACATATATTTTATTAATGGTTTTAAGTTTTAAGGTCCTTGCATAATCGTTGCATCTTTGCTAGGCAATACTTTTTGTACCTAGCAAAAGGGCATCTCGAACATTTCACTTTCGCTTTCGGGCCTGTTGGCGCGCATGTAAAGTGAACTTACGGGGAAGGGAGCAGGAAAAGAATATTTCTTACACATTTTTGGTAAAAATAGGTAGTTCTAGTGTGACATAATTTCCCAACAGACACTCTCTATTTTAATGAAACTATAGCATGAATAAAGGGGAATAGTAACTCATAGTAGGTATGTTCCTATCTTCTAGCATCCCAAAACCTACTTTGGTAGCATTACCATAGAAGAATTTACGTCGTAGTACCTAAATTCTTCTACGGTATTACTTTTGTGCTTGGTATTTGGACCTAGTACCTCATTTAGTAGTACCCTCGGTAGTATACCTATATCTACTGACACCTTATACCCCATTAGACTAAACCTTAGGTTGGTTACCTACTGCCTATCAAACAAACCTATACTAAAATCAAATAAGTCTGGCGCCTTGTAATAACAGCACGTGTTCGATGAGGTTCCGCGAAATAAGGCGACTGGTCAATAGGCCATAAACTATCAGCGTGCCATGGCAACAGAGATGTACTCGATCGCAAAAGTGTATTCATGCGGATTTATCTTAATAATAATATAATAATATAATATAGCATTTATCGCCCAACAGGTAACCCCCATTTACAGGACAAGTATGTAATAACGAGTAAGAGAATCACATATGAATATTAGGTACTAATAAACTACATAAAAGACTACATAAAAAAGGCAAGATAAAAAAGCAATATAAAAAACCCGGATATATAAGTGACAAAACATTACAGTGAACGAAGGCAAATAATTTTGTTTTATACACAGAACACAGAAAAGTTGTCTAAATTATCAGCAGCCTCTCTTAGAATTACATTCAGATTATGAAAATTAATGTCACAGTCTTCACTCAGCTTATTAAAGTTATCGCACATTAAAAAAAAAGGTGTTTTAAAAAATAAATTTGTCCTTGCTCTATCACAATAAAAAGTGTTTGAGTTGCGAGTTCTAATGATAGATGGAACATAAAAATTAATTTGAGAGATGAGATCACATGCATCTATCTCGTTATGCAGAATCTTATGCAAAACCTTCAGTGCTGCACATTTCCTTCTCAAATCTAAGGACTGAATCTGAAACCTAGTTGTTAGCTCAACATACGGGATATATTCCGTCTGCCTTAAATGCAAAAAATTTTAGAAACTTTTTCTGCACGCGTTCAATGGCTACTTTATGGCATCTATAAAATGGACACCATATGATTGAGGCATATTCAAGTTTAGAGCGAACAAAAGCTGAGAACAAGACTAACAAAGGACTGAACTGTGTGAAAGTACGACAATTTCTTACTATGAAGCCATATGCCTTAGAGGCCTGGGGTAACCTTCCATGAAATATGGTCGACAAACAACAATTTTGAGTCAAAAATGACACCTAAATCCTTCACTGAATCGCAACGAGAAAGAGCACATCCGGAATCACTATAGTTGTGTGCCAAAGTCGATTGTTTTTTAGTATAACTCAAGACTTTACATTTAGCAATATACAAGTGAAGCCGATTTTCGTTGCACCACTGATGAATACGATCAAGATCAAGCTGTAAGTGTATGCAATCCTCAATGGTATTAACCTCGGCATATAATTTTAGATCATCAGCAAATAGCACTCTACCACAACTGAGCGAGTTCGCAATATCATCAACAAACAAGAGAAACAATAAGGGTCCCAGATTCGAGCCCTGCGGGACACCTGATTTTGGAGTATATTCAAACCAGTGAAATCCGTTATAGAAAACACGCTGTTTACGCTGATCAAGGTAATTGCACAATAAGGCCAATGCAGAGGAATTAAGACCATACATATTAATCTTCTCCATGATCAAGTCTATCGAACGCTTTCGCAAAAGTGTATATTACATCAACTTGCTTTTGTTTGTCAAGACGGCTCGCTACAAATTGAGTGAAGAGTGAAGCATGTTAAATTCGTGACAGTGGATCTCTTTGACAGAAATCAATGTTAATGTGGAGAATGGATGGATAAATTCTATTATACAAAACGACTGTTGTTTTCAGCTATTTATAAGCCACAACTAACTAACTAACAACAGACACAAATAATTTTATCGATGTTTTGAACCATTTTAATTAAGCCAATAAATTTTTCCCCAAATATTTTGACCCAAACAATTGTAAAATTAAAATTAAATAAAGGTCGTGCTTCAGTGCGACTCTGGCGAATATCTCACGCACATGCTTTTGTTTATATCAGGCGTCAGATTTTTTGATTTTAGTATAGCACCCCTTAGTACGTACAGGTATACCTATACTTGGTATTGTGAATCCCTAATTTATGCTTCCATTTTACCCTTTCTTCTCTTTTGTGGGTTATCTGAGGAAATTACCGTCCGCAACTTTCTACAATGCTCTTTCCCTCTTAAACTTGGCCGCAGCAACTTCTAACACGGGACCTGCGGTAACACCCAGTTAATGCTTCCAAAGGGCTTGTACCGATTACCGTATTACATGTCACTTATATCGACCTTCTTGATAAAAGTATCCCAGCGATCTTCCTAAGCACCTGGCAGCCGTTTGTGAGAGTGCGTTCAAAATTGTAAGATTATATATCTCGCACTGCCCATTAGCCCGCCACGGGAGTTCATTATGTATATAAGATAATAGGTTTTGCAAAATGCCTGAAAAGTCATGAAAGAAAATGCGGTTCCTCTGTCAAATATAGTTATGGTTGGTGCTCCAAAGACGTACTTACATAAGGTTGAGGGCTTTGATCACCGGTTGGATAGTGGCATTCTTTACAGCCCAAGTATTAACATTTTAGTTATTATTAGTTTTACAACAGCTTTTTAATAGTAATAAAAGCAACTAAAGGTTTCTGAAGTTTTATACGTGTCTTCTAGATAACCGGTTACTGATAGGTTTATAATAAGGTCACGAACTATTGTTTATATAACCTTTTCAATAAAACCTCGAGTTCCTGGTACCAAAAGTTCTAAAACCGGGTTATATAATGGTCTTGGAAACTACTTTATAAAACCTGTAGGGCTAGGTTTTATAGAGGTAACTCTATACACCTTTTTGTTCCTTCTGGAAAATTAAGAGACTGCTATATAACATCTAAGAGCTATACTATAATTCAATAATGGTCTTTTCCAAATCAATTAAAAAACCTCAAGTAATATCTATCTCCTTATGCAACCGAAAAAAATGATTTCGATCTACGCATGTCCCATAACATGGGGATTATTTATAGGTTATGATTACATTGTAACTATACTCTTGTTATACATTATACCTACATTACATACATTCTTTTGTAGTCCTAGTCTCTTATAATAAGACCATAAAATGACAGAACTTCAACTTCAACGGTAAAACAAAATAACAATAAGTAAATAAAAACACAAAACAAGCGTTGAATAATGGTTATTCATTTTATCCACTGTCACTTAAATTTTCTTCCCTATTTCGCCTTTATTACTGGTATCTTGGTATGAATATCCATTTCTTTCTGCTATTTGCCCATGCGCTCGGTACAACTGATAAACTATACGAATTTTTTCCAGGTTCTTGTGGTTGTTCTCTACAATTTTAAATGACATTTTGCTCGTAAACCACACACAATACCTAGTCACAATTATTAATAATGTTTCTGATGCAGATAGTAACATTAAATTAGAGGTTATGTCATATATTCGTTTTTACTGAATATTCGCATGCGCGTGCTACTCTGGGTGGTATAAATGTTACTTGTACAATCAATAGTTGCAAAATTTACTTTTAGTTTTATTAAAATATCGCTCGAACTCTTAGGTTTCCAGGTGTCACTAAAATTGGTGATTAGAGTTACCTAAAGTTATTACTATGTAACGTTCAGCAATCACATTTTTATAAGTTGTGGGGTACATTATAAAACCTGTGGTGAAATCTATTACCAAAGGTTAATGGCTGCCATTTTAAGCTTTTTACTGTTATAGGTTATAGGGATTAGGTTTAAATTCATCAAGGAAAATTAACTACAAGGTTATTTTATAATGTATTTCGTTACTTTTCTCGGCATAAACTTATGAATTAATCATTATGTATCATAATGTTTATAGCTGTTTAATAAACATAAATATAAAAATCGAAAATTACTAATTCCATCAAAAATTTGTTAAAACATCGTATTTGCAGAGCCCGTGAATTTTCTGGAGGTAATTTCCAATTTTACCCCATGCAGAAAAAGATGCATGTGGATTTACTGCTCTCCCGAGACCGACTCTTCTCTTTCTATGATCAAAATAGCAAACATGGATGATTTAAAGAAACAAAACATGGTATGTCGACTTTGAGAAAACGAACTGTCTAATTCGTTTCAAACGATAAAACATGATATTCTTTAATATCACAATGGAATAAATTGAGACAAGTAATATATTTGTAAGACATGCGCAGTACGAATAAAAGAGAAGTTTTATAAGGGTGTCCAAAAGCGCTTGAGAAGAAACTTAAGTAACCAGAAGAACTAAGGACGCAGTTATAAATTGTTCGATTTAAGGCATATACCTAAGGGTTTCTTAATTGTAACGGGAAAGTTCTCGCAACTTCTTAAGTGACTTCAATTTTTATAATATTAGTAACGGTTTGCTTCTCCGCGACACTAATAAAACAAAAAAAATTATTTGGGAGCCCCGATAAAACAGAATTTTGTGAATCAATCGACTAAAATTTCATCAAAGTACTTAATAATATAATTAAACTATATTAGCCATTAAAAATGGTTATGCATTATATATGATTAACAAACTTTATAATAAATTTCTTTATAAACATAAATTTTCTTTCAATACTTATTATTCGAATAAAGATAACAAAATCAGATCTATGAATTTTTATGGTCCAATATCAACTTCTATTTCAAGAGTTTTTAAAAATATGGTGTTTTAGTTATTTACAGAACTACCATCAGCCTTAATCAAATATTAGTCAATAAAAAAGAAATTTTACCTTTAAGGTCGACGTCTTTCAAGTCGGTTGTGAAGACTTAAAAACTTCACACAAACACTCAACTTTTTTCTCCGAAATTGAGCTGGATTATTATTTTAAAGGTTGTCTATATATAAAATTAGATATTTTTTGTTGTTGTAAATATTTGCAAACAATGGTAAATAAAAAAGGGATTAGATGCATTTAAAAAATTAACAAAAGTAGGGATTTTGCAAACGACTATCGCACATCATTGACGTCTTCGAGAAAATGCCATAGGTAGGTAAATACCTACTTCTCTAGCTTACGACCTTACCTTGGTCCTTGTATATTCCCAATTAGATACTGTTTGCGGATTCGTTTCAAAGTATAAAAAACACAAACTACCCTTCCTTTGTTCTATTTTCCGACCTCGTACAAACTGAATTCCCTTGCGCGGCGCTAATTAAGAACAAAGCCGGCAGTTAGCGTTGGCCCATTACGGGGGCATTAGGCTGGCGCGGACTCGTAAACTCCGGCAGATCAAAGGGGGCCACATCCGGCGGAACCGCGAGACCCCGAAGACATTGTCGCCATGCAAACGGTCTAGTAGGGCTACCTATAGGCCTAGTCCGTACCCAGGTTTATAAAGTATGGAATATCATAAAGCCATAGTATCTACAGTCACCGATTCGGAAAAAAAATTTCACCAAAATATGCCCAATGATTTATAGAGGGTACTCCGGTAGACCATTTTTTTTTCGAACTTCGGCCCCATTCGGTGAATGCCTTGTAAAACTTAGTATTAAAATTTTGTACAAAGGATTTTGAACTATTATATGGCCAATTAGATGGCACTTATTCATTTTATTCTTAAAAAAAATGCCTAATACAGGGTTAGGCAGAATGAAGTATCTATTTTCTATGTACTGGTATTTGTTAATGGTTAAACTTTAAGCAAAAACTGAAACAAAATGTTCTTGAGTAAACATGGCAATTCTATTTTCTCAATATCACATCAGTCAAATGACCTCCGCCTCGCTGCTGGCACTCCTGAAGTCTAGCACAAGCATTTTGCTTCACTCGTTGCAACATTTCAATTATTGGGATTGCGTTAATCTCAGTTCGAATATTATGCTTCAGCTTCAGTTGTTCCAAAGTTTGATTAGCTTTTAACTGACGTTTCTCGCAAACAGTTTGGCAACTGTCCTAAATTGCCATGTATCGGTAACACATGGTGACTTGATTTGAAATTAGATTTTTTTACATTATTGAATAAATGTAGTTCAAAAATGGATAGGTTATTCTGCCTAATTCACAGTCATTTGACTGATGTGATATTCAGAAAATAGAATTGCCATGTTTACTCAAGAACATTTTGTTTCAGTTTTTCATTAAAGTTTAACCATTAATAAATACCAGTATATAGAAAATAGATACTTCATTCTGCCTAACCCTGTATATAGTTTTGTCATTTTTGAGGGTCGTCTTTTAATAACAATAGGACCTAATATAGCTATTTCAAAAAGTTATAACCGAAGAGGCAGAGCTCTTCGAGTCCTATATAGAGTGAAAAAAGTTTTTGAACAACGATGAATATTTCGAAAAATAATTGTCTCGGCCCAAAAATGAAACACTATGTAGGTATACTATAACCCAATAACCGTACTGTAAATTTTGTAACTTGATGTGCCGGTATTTTTTGCGCACGGTTTTAACAATATGCTTATACCTGTCTACGTCTGGTATGGTTACATACAGAATCATATTTAATGAATCGATATACAGGATGATTTGTTTAGGTCTACCATTGCGATTTTCTCCCTTATTTTGAGTCCTACAAGAAAAACGCAAGAAACAAAATGTGACAATTTTGGACAGCTAGGTGGTACCTACTGAAAAATAAATCGACATTCATGGCCAACTTTTCGTGCAACGTAAAAAAAGCCTCAAACTGAGCTAAACTATTAATAACTGTAGCATGTTTATTTTAAGAGATAAAGGAAAACGTTCATATTAAAAATTAATGGCTCTATGAAGCTTTTTGCAACCAGGTATTCAGATAGTTTCAGCAAATTACACAGGGTCTTCGGCTCTCCTGGGGCCATGCAAATTTCTGTCGATTTGAGGTTTTTTTAGTACGCAGAGCGAAAAGGTGGCCATGGAGGCCCGTTTATTTTTTAACGTCGATTAGCTGAGCAAAATTTCCATATTTTGTTTTATTATGTATGTTCTAAGTAGTATAATGTTTTCATCACTGATCGCTTATGATTTGCTTTTTTGGGCGTGGGATGAAAATGTCTCGGACCCTGATCAATTCAGCCATTCGCGTGATTTTGTTTACATTTAGTGAAGTAGGTATACCAACATTATCCAAAAAAGTACCTATGTACCAAAATTACAATTTGTTCTTTTTTTTGAAAGTTTATTAATTTCGAAGATATATTAATGTATTATTTAGCATAAAAAAAAGTAAATACCTACCTATCGTAACCATTTTAGTAATGCCCTTTTTAGTATCCTCTACTAATGTATTTCAGATGGTAGGCGCTTGGTATGTCGTGCAACAACAGCCGAGATCTGCTGCTTTAGCGGCAGGCACTTCACGGTCGATCAGCGCAAGCCGCAGCCGTCAGGACACGGTCACAAAATCAAGTTAGCTGGGGACGTTAAAATAATCGACGGCAGCCGTGAAATCGGCGTTGCGACGTCGGCACCGGCGCCTTCTATGGGCCACACACGGTCTCCTTGACGGCATAATTTGAAACATATATTTTTGTATAAAACACAGCCTTGAGCATTGGATCCATTATTTTCATTTGGGAAGACTAATAGAAAAGTATTTTTTGTTTCTTTAATAATTTCAAGTATTGTTTCAAATAACACCAATGTAAAATTTGTATATCCAGTGCATATACCTGTAGGTCCACTCACGGGCGTAGCCAGGATTTAGTTTTGGGGGGGTTTAGTTTGAGAAGTAAATAAAACAACAAAAATATACTTACATGAAATTTAATATCTATATATTCATCCGAAAAACTACGACATATTTATAAAGTTCTTAACTTTAAATGAAATGGATAAATTAATTTCGTTCCTCTGCGCTAAATCTAAAACCATTAAAGAAGAAATCTTCGGCTTTTTCTTTTAAATATATCCACTACTTCATCTGCATGAATTTCTGTTCCATAGTGAATGTTCATTAGAGCCAAACCATTAAGTCTGTTTTCACTTGTAGTGTTTCGTAAATAGTTTTTCAGTCCCCTTAGGCTCGAGAAAGACCTTTCTGGGGTAGCAGTGGATACATGAATAGTAGCCAGGATTTGTAGTAATGTGTAAATATTAGGATAAAGGTTTTTATCGCACATATCTAGGCATTCCAAACTAGATTTCGGGGTAGGCAAGTTCGGCTGCAACTGCGTCTGCCTCTCGTCAAAAGATGGCGCTAGGCGCTACTATTACTACATAATATATTCAAACGTAATAATAATTTAACTCTTCACTCCTCGTATTTTTAGGTAATATTTTGCTTATTTCGGGGGGGGGGGTTGAACCCCCGAAAACCCCCCTTGGCTACGCCCGTGAGTCCACTACTGCCAAAGCAATCCTTATATTAGTGTAGTCCTTCGTTTATTTTCCAGATTTCTCCTAATTATTATTAATCCTAATTTTCGGGTATAACAATGAAATTCTCAGCCGCACTTGCGCGACTCAGACGGTACCTAAAACAACTGTAAAGACACACATAATTTAGGTATAGGCAGTGACTTTCTATAGTCACTGGTATAGGTCAAAAAACCTAATTGTATACCTTATGTGCGTAACTCTCTTATATCATTAAGAAAAATTAATCTTATATTTGAATTCCTCGCTCAAAGAAACCTTCTGACACCAAATTTTCTGCAAATATTTGGAGTTATTTGAAGAGAACAAAAATAAAATTTAAATTTTAACATCCTCTATCCTTTTTATTAAGCATTTTCTGAGCTATGGCTATATGGAGATTTTTTCCTATTTCTAGATTCTGAATCACCCCTTGAATTGTTCCACACTTATAATATCGCTTATATATGTATATTTCGAAAACGGTGCATTTAAGTAAAAAATATCTAAAGGTTGTCTGGCAAGACAGGTAGTGATGAACTGTGATTTTATAACGACAATTTTCCTTGGGTGAAGGAAAACTGGTTATATGACTCGCTTTTGATACCCAGGAATAAAACACACGTTTTAAAATTATTTACAAAGGTAGTTTATTAAAAAAAATTAAGAAATGTGTTAACATTAAAAATTGTGAAATGATGATTTACAATAGAGATATGAATTTATAAAAGTCGTTGAATGAAACTTGACAATGGTTTAAATTGAAATGAAACTTAAAGATAAATTGACAAAGTGCGAAGTTACGTTAAAGTCAAATTGACTGGCACTGACTCTACTGAGTAGGATTTAAAGTTCCAAAAAGCTCAAATTAATATAACCAAAGTTCTGCACCGTTCTGAGGTTAAACGTGGAACGCTCTGACACAACACCTTACTTGAAAGTATTACGAACTTCCGAGGTTGTCCTCCGCTGAAGTCTACGAGGCTGACCCAAACCAGGTTCGACAGGCCGAAAGCTGAGCTACGGGCCTTGGATGTTTGCTAGCTTGATCTCAGGGTCTTGACCTTAGTTCAGCCAACCCTGATGCTTGTTGGTTTGTGGACAGTCAGCGGGGTTGTCGACTTGTTGTTCGATGAGGCGTTGGTCCTCGTGCAGTTTTGAGGGTGTGGAAAATTCAGAATCAATTAGACACAGCCAATATACTCAGTCAGTGACGTCAAATGTTTATAAATGTTTATTCACAAGAAACATGCTCGAAAAAAATAATAATTATAAAAAGTACAACAATGGACTAATACACCACTTTTTTTTATTTGCTCATCGGATAGTATTGGGTGAGATATACTTGCTGTATTTTTTTAAATTTTTTTTTCGCCCCCGTTTTGCCGCAATTAATTTTTAAAGTTCAATATACGTAACTACCTGTTGGATTTTATTTTTACCTAAATTTACTGCCAGGAGCCACGTTTGGCAACGCCGCGCCAGGCGCGCCTCAATATCAAGAGAACTTAACCTATAAATCTGCAAGGACAAATCAGATCCTGCTAATATTTTACCTACATTTGATCTATTTTCACTGTATTTTCGCCATTCATTCCATTAGATGACGGGAATGATTAGGAAAAAGACTTTTTTGTACCTGTTTGTTCAAGTACAAGCGAAATTTCAATAAAATTGTATTTTTGTTTGTCAATAATAATACTTGTTTTACTGAGATTCAGGTAGGTATCATTCTATTCTCCTGAGAACTCTATTAACTACTCAGAGATAATGCCAGTTAGTCTACAAAACCTAGCAATTTGTTTATTGTAAACAAGAGTCGATTTTATTTAGGTCTGACAAAAGTATAGGAGTGTGGTACAAAAGGATACAAGTGCTGATACATTATGAAGCAAAAAATGATAAGAACCGACCAGGTTCAAAGTAATATTTTATAATAGTTGATGATTTTTGTCATACAGTTTTCTGTAAAGTATATTCCGCCGATTGCTAGTTGTATGAAGGAACTGATATTTTGGCCTGAATCTAAATCTAATGATATTCAAAAAGCATTACCAGTTCTTTTCAAAGCAAGACATAAACAGTGGAGTTAATAATTGATTTATTAGAAATTGAGACAGAAAAGTCATCGAATCCTATAGACGTCCAGCACTGACCTGGTTAGAATTATAAAAAAAATGTTATAATGGTTTATTAATAAACAGGGATTAATAGGTATAGAAGATTGGGCAATTAAACATATTGAGCCCTTATTTACAGAATGTAAGTCAGTAAGACCTGCATCGGTTCCAACACATATAATAGGTGTCAGCTCTAGATATTGTTCAAAATATGACATGTAAAAAGCAATAAGCCAAGTTTTTAGTCGAAAACCTTTATAGTAGGTCATCGCTCGAATTGAATCGACTACTTCAAACACATTTAGGTAAATTATATTCCCGAATGCATACTCGTAAAAAATGATATACCATGGAGTAAAGAAATAACACGAAGAAAGTTTGCACCAGAAAAATGTTACATCTCTGAAAAGTAACTGGCATATTAAATAAAGTGGTGGTTTTATTTTCTACACGAGGTAAATCATAAAAACGTCAAAAAGGTGTTTTATGGAATAGAAACTTGAAACTTCATTGCTGGCCTTACCTTTTAATTTTAAACTTTTCATAATACCTACATGTTTTCTCTAAAATTAACAATACCTAAGGGCGTTGAGTCCATATAAAATTGCGTGTCCGGTCGGAGTGTGCTTACCCTGAAGTCCCTCGTTGCCCCCACTCGTTCTAGCCGCCTAGCGACCACGAATTTTTACAACTTGTTTACGGTTTCGAGAACACTGATCCCTGTGCAACGGGCTAACGGTACAATTTTATATATTTTTTATTTTTCTGGAAGGATATGTATTTTGTTGTCTCTGATGCTTTTCGGGCCGGCTATGCTGCGTCCCGTAAGGCTGCGTTTCTTATTATTCATTCATTCAACGCTAAGGGTACTTTCTAGTCTTTTTCATATTTTCGAACCTCCCCCATATACGAAATGAGATATTCAAATTTTGAAAACTGCGTTTTGAGTTTGCAGGAATGCACAACCTTTTATCAAGAATAAAATTTTCTGATAAATTAAAATAAAAAAAAACATATATGGTGTGTACTTTCTGCCGGACACTGTATATTCGACACTAGGTACTGTTGTAATAAGAAAAAATATATGTCTGACATAGTAGTTACATTGCAACTTTTATATCTTATCGACAAAAAATAGAAAAATAATAGGGGGGGTCGGATTTTTCGCATGAAGTACATAGTAATAAAATACTTAGACCTGTGACTTTTTCAAATTTTATTCACAAACAAAAATTATTATTTGCTTACCTAAAGTAAATTGTTACATCAACAAAATATTTCCAATATATCATTATCCATTAGAAACACCATTAATTGTTTTATTTATACTTTGGTAATCTTTGTTATAACAAGTATTGGATGTTAGAATTTTTCTTGTATTTTGTATTTTGATTCCCCCGAACGCCACGTACACACCTGAGTTTTTTCCTTTCTGTGCTACCCCAGTGTCCAGCAAGCCTCTAGTGACATTTTGAGCTGCAAAAAATTAATTGCGGAAATTTGGATTTTTCTTGTTTTTGATCTCCCGATTGCCACGTACGCACCTTAGTTTTTCGTTTCTGGGCTACCCCAGTGTCTAGCATGCCTCCAGTGCCATTTTGGTAAATAGTTCAAGCTGGTGAAAAATCAATTGTGGAAATTTGGATTTTTCTTGTTTTTGATCTCCCGATTGCCACGTATGCACCTGAGTTTTTCGTTTCTGTGCTACCCCAATGTCCAGCAAACCTCTAGTGCCATTTTGTTAAATATATCAAGCTGCAAAAAATTAATTGTGACAATTTGGATTTTTCTTGTTTTTGATCTTCCGATTGCCACGTACGCACCTGAGTTTTTCGTTTCTGTGCTAGCCCAGTGTCAAGCAGACCTCCAGTGCCATTTTGGTAAATAGTTCAAGCCGGTGAAAAATCAATTGCGGAAATTTGGATTTTTCTTGTTTTTGATCTCCCGATTGCCCCGTACGCACCTGAGTTTTTCGTTTCTGTGCTACCCCAGTGTTCAGCAAGCCTCTAGTGCCATTTTGTTAAATATATCAAGCTGCAAAAAATTAATTGTGACAATTTGGATTTTTCTTGTTTTTGATCTTCCGATTGCCACGTACGCACCTGAGTTTTTCGTTTCTGTGCTACCCCAGTGTCAAGCAGACCTCCAGTGCCATTTTGGTAAATAGTTCAAGCCGGTGAAAAATCAATTGCGGAAATT
Organism: Pseudeuparius sepicola; assembly: GCA_963920635.1. Taxonomy (NCBI): domain Eukaryota; kingdom Metazoa; phylum Arthropoda; class Insecta; order Coleoptera; family Anthribidae; genus Pseudeuparius; species Pseudeuparius sepicola. The sequence continues at coordinate 48,090,879 of OY987299.1, read as the reverse complement.
TGGATTTTTCTTGTTTTTGATCTCCCGATTGCCCCGTACGCACCTGAGTTTTTCGTTTCTGTGCTACCCCAGTGTTCAGCAAGCCTCTAGTGCCATTTTGTTAAATATATCAAGCTGCAAAAAATTAATTGTGACAATTTGGATTTTTCTTGTTTTTGATCTTCCGATTGCCACGTACGCACCTGAGTTTTTCGTTTCTGTGCTAGCCCAGTGTCTAGCAGACCTCCAGTGCCATTTTGGTAAATAGTTCAAGCCGGTGAAAAATCAATTGCGGAAATTTGGATTTTTCTTGTTTTTGATCTCCCGATTGCCACGTACGCACCTGAGTTTTTCGTTTCTGTGCTACCCCAATGTCCAGCAAACCTCTAGTGCCATTTTGTTAAATATATCAAGCTGCAAAAAATTAATTGTGACAATTTGGATTTTTCTTGTTTTTGATCTCCCGATTGCCACGTACCCACCTGAGTTTTTCGTTTCTGTGCTACCCCAGTATCTAGCATGCCTCCAGTGCCATTTTGGTAAATAGTTTAAGCTGGTGACAAATCAATAATTGTGGAAATTTGGATTTTTCTTGTTTTCTGAATTTTTTCGTTTGGGGTTGCCCCATAGGTATATATCAATTTTGCTGCTGGCATCATTTCTTGGTAAACTGCAAGATACGAAAACATCTCTGGAAATAAGAATTTGAAACAATTTATTTCATATTCAATTGTTGTTTTCTGGTGTACTGACTAAGTATTTTATCAATTTGTGGTAGACATTAGTGCACTATGCGTAGGACCAGTACTTAGCTGGTGTGCTGTAAAAACGAGATTCTTGATTCTGATTTCGTTGTCGTCTCGAGAAACGGAATGCTGCATGTGCATAATTTAGGACTAATATCAGTGACTATAGATTCCTTCTATAGTCACTGCTAATATACTTATGTTGGGCAATCACAACACATTTTACACATTCCACAACCGAATATCTTTATGCATTGGTAACCACAATGACATTATAATTATTGTTCTTGTTAACGGGGTCGGGGTTATTTTTGCCTTAACCCTGCATTCATTATTATTTTGTCCTTTCTTCTGCACATATCCATAAGTCCATTCTCTAGTTGACCTAAAGGGAGCATTCACAGCTACGTATATAATCATAATATTACAACAATAATCAAATAAACAACATACCTTCCTCTTAATTTTTCCGGGTTTTGCTCGCAATTTGTATTAATAACTTGACACACCAAAGCAAGTAGTGACCAGAACAAGCTTTAACAAAACTTGTCTTCATTATAATCCGAAAAAATAAAGTATTCACAGCGAGATTCTTATAACAAACTGAGAACAGAAATGATTAAGTTCCCGTCTACGAAAGTGAGGTTATAAACGCACAAAACACAAAACACAATGTCAACTGCAAAATGCGGTGTTGCCGCTGATTATCCTTAAACAATCGACTCGTATGTCATCTGTCATATTTTATGGGGGGCGTCTAATAAGTTCAGAATGGGATCGGTAAAATCCAAATATTTCATTGAAATGCTTGGAAATTTGATTATTTCTCACCAGGCGTATAAAAGCTGGATCCAATAATTTATCTGGGAATGCTTGGTTATATAAAAAAAGACGAAATAAGTACTAATAAAATAGCAGGTACTTATTGAAATTAGGGATCGTGACGTCACATTCCCTACTTTTGCGACCGTTTTTTTCAATTTTTGAGCAAACTAATGGACAAAAAAATCTGTTGGTGGGGTTCCGTGATTATCTAGACATGTTTTACAAATTCCAATGAAAAAAAATATTTTTTATTCCTAAGTATACTTGTCCATTTGCTTAAGTTGAAGATAATATAATAGTTAATAAACCCCAAATGTATATTCCAGAATATACCCAAATAATAACACTTAATTGACTGTATTGCGAGTTAAAATCAACGACAAAAAAAATTTACTTAGTTTAAAGAAAGATATCCCGACGTTAGAACCCAAGAAAACCGACAATAAGAGGTCACGAAAATTTAGGAATTTAATTAAAAAACAACAATGCGTTTAGCTATCTATCAGCTCAAATGCTGCTCTTTCCGATGCAAATTAAGAAAATGACGGTACTAATTTGAGGTAAACGATAATTAAAACAGCAACGATATTACTACAAAAGATGAAAAAATCTCCGTCAGGCTATTGGTACATATTGAGTGCTACGTGCAACTTTACCGATACAATAAAACTTACTTCCGAGCTTTACAGGACAGAAAGGCAGCCACGGTTATTCCTTCTTTTATATTTGCAATTTAGCTAGGAGAAATCTCCAGAAAGAATAAACGTGCCTGGGGCAAGCCGCAGGTGAGTTTCAACAAAGAAGGAAACTTACCAAAATTATAAAAATAATTTTAAATGAAACTCACCTGATACTTGTGTCCACCTTCCCGTGCCCTGCTCAAAATGCTCAAAGATCAACAGGTTTTCCAAAAAAAAACACGCGTCGCCCTTGAACGCCAAGATGGCCACCTGGTCCCAAATTTCCAAAAAACTCCAGGTGCGCCAGGTCGAGATTTCACATGAAAAATAGAAAATACGGTTTTATTCCGTTGCAGAAGATGTAACGTAACACAGCCAATCACGACGTCGCCTTTGTCGATGTCATCTAGCCATCTGATCATAGAGCAACCAAAAGATTTCTTCTGTCAGAATTCACGATGGCTTCCTGCCCAGGGCATGGAACCAGACTCGCAGAAAATATTTGCTCTGAACTGAACAAGTGACATCAACAAATGCGTAGCGGATTACTTGCTAATAACCAGAGGCGCTTTCGGGTATGATGTGTCAAGCTCTGGGTGTTTGAGACTCCGTTTTGCTTGTGTGCCGTTCATACCCGAACGCTATATAGGATCCAGTTATTATTTTTGTTTTATGTCTATGAGCTAACCTTAAATTTACGATGCAAATGCGCTATAATTTGCAAATATAAATGGAAAAAATGATTGATAGTGAAGTTATGGTAAGTTATATTTTTCGTTAATTAGCATTGACTACGCAAGAGAATCAAGCGAAGGTCCATAAAACATCAAACTGACAATCAATGATTCTACTGCGCAACTCGGAGCGTCACGTATCTAATAAACGGCTGGTGCTCGAGGGGGCAGGGGGGAGAAAAAAAACGCAACTCTGGAGCATCAAGCTCAAGCATACCCGAAAGAATTAAATGAAAGTGGAGTAGGTACTCCTGAGTAGCTCTGGAGTACTCTAAGTGTAATACCCGAAAGCGACTCGTAGTGCTAACTGTTGGAACGTACCTTCGACGTAATGCACAAAGAATCACTGTACTTCCACTGTTGACTTAGCCACAACAACCCTAGTGCATCTATTCACCGCTAGGTGGAAGCACAAATACCAAAAGAAATTAATTTAAATCGAAAATTGTGATTTATCTTACAAATAACGAGGCATTATTATATTTAAGACGTGGTAATGGAATTTTTAAAATAAAAATTTTAAATGTACTAAAAAAGTTGTTCAATATCGATCCAGAACCCTAAATCCAAAATTTTGACAAAATCAAAAAATATTAAATAAAAAAAAATAAGTAGCAATTCAAAAAAAAATAAATTTGTTTTGTAGCTTTTAATTTTATTTTAAAATGATTACTTTTTGAAAACAACTTGCCTTCAAAACTTCCACTGCATACACATTTCTAAAGGCAGGAAATTCTTAAATTGCTATTTTTTGACTTTTTTTATTTAATATTTTTTGATTTTGACAAAATTTTGGATTTACGCTTCTCCATCGATTCTGAACAAATTCTTTTAGTAAATTTTTTTGAAAAAAAACCTAATTTATGATTTTCAGATTTTTAGCCTCGATTGTGGCATCGCAGGTGGCTTTGAGTTTGGAGTAGGCAACTAATTTTTTGGTAATAAGTAGGCAACAATGCCATCTACCTCTGGTAAAAGTTTCGTTCTGGTCGGTTTAAAATTAAAGAAGTTAAGATTCATTGAATTTTTAATTGGATTGTTTGCCACCAAACTGGTTAAAAGACAACTTTTTCAAGTTGCCTGGAAAATTAATAAATTCTTAACAGTAAGTAAGTGAACTAAACTTTGAACGTGTAACTCAAAAAATAACTTCAACCAATTATTTGTTTTCTGAGCTTTCAGAGAATAAATCTTCCTCCTTTCTCAAAGATTACGTCATTGCTTTTCTGAGCAATATATTAATGTAAAAAATATGTTTCTTCTTATTTTTCTATTTCCATAACAATCATGTCCTAGAATCATTATGTTCTAAATTTCAAGTGGCACAGCACACCGTATATTAAGATTCTGCAAGGAAAGTGTAGGTGTACCTACTGGGTGTAGTACACTGACCACTTTAAGAACTGGCCATTAGTCTTTTTTTGTGTTTTTTTATATTGAAATACAAATCTGTAATTCGCCAAAAAATATTTTTTTTAAGATTTTTTATTACACAAATGCAAAATGTTGAAACTACTAACGTCCACACTGAACTTTAATTAGTGACATTTTTCCAGTTGAAGAAGGGTTTGCTAGGCGCGTATGCGTAAAACGCGTATAATCATTAAAAGTCATTAATTGTAACGACCTCCAAAAATACCTATATTATTATTATTAATAGCAAGAAACAGTAGCTATAAAGATGGTTATACGGCACCTGTTACAAAATGGAATTTATTTTTCCTAACGGAACCTAGCAAAAGTCACCAAGTTTGAAATTATTTGGAGTTATCATTACACTTTAAATAAGTGGTGGAAAATATATGCTCTACATACAGAGTGTCCAACTTTAAAACTGTACAAATCCGTAAAATCTTGATTTTTGGAGATAATCGCCTAAACTCCCATTTTCAAAATGCAAATTCAGGGTCAGCTACGATTTTTTATACCTCCGATATTCTCAAAAATCATTTAGCAATTTCTTTAAAATCTGACAACATTATTCAATATATCTACCCATATACCAAATTTGAACAGAAATATACAAGGAGTTTCATTCTACAGGGAGTCAAAGTTGAGCAGAATAGAATTTTTAAGTTAAAGGCATCTGGCTCGTCAAGTGTGCCATAAAATCCCTGAAATAGTTGAATGGTCAACAGGACCCCTCAAAGGGTTGATGTGCAAAGGTCCAGTACAAAATATACAGGGTGTTCTTAACTTCATCTCAAAGTACAGGGTGTCCCATTTTCGATTAACGCTGTGGTGTGAGAATTTGAATAAAAAAATCGTTAAATGGTTTTCGTGGAAATCAGTGTGGGGGTAAAAAAATCGTAGCCGGCCCTGAATTTTTATTTTGAAAATGGTAGGAAGGTCAAAAGAATCAGTTTTTAAGGACTTTCAAACAAAGAAGTTCAGGCGATTATTTCCAAAAATAAAGACTTTATGGATTTGGATAGTTTTGAAAGTAGTACGAGTAGGTATATAAACTTAAGCTACAATTCAAGAATGTAATAGTACTCGCAAACTTACTTTTAATTGTAACTTTTGCCAGCAATATTGTTCTAACAGAAATAGCCAAGTTTCTTTTGAAACCATATCTACATACGTCGACTTGTTGCATGCCTGCGGCGAGATGCTACTGGTCCAGATCACATTTTTATAGACGACAATATAGTTGCTCAGTCTCGACAAAGATTATATATTATTTTATTATTATATTTTAGATTATGATCTTTCGTCTCGGCAACTTCCCGTACATTACAAGAACTTCAATAGAACTTTTTGGGAATCAGTTAACCAGAATTGCTTCAACACATATTGGCAACCATTCAAGGCTGCATTAATATCAAAGGTTGAAACACAACGTATTAAGGTTGTTAGAGCTAATTCAAAACCTCATGAGCCCATGACGGGGCAATAATTTAAAAAAACCGCGAGACCTTACTAGCAAGACTAAAAATATTCGAGACATGCCTGCTCATCAGTGCCGGACTGGACAGGTGAGATAGTGAGAAAAATCTCACGGCCCCCCCTCCTGTAAAGGCCGCTTGGGGGCCCCTGCCCTGAACGGTTTCAGAGAGCGCTAGCACGCCCGATGCGCCGGTGCGAGGGCCTCTATTATTCACTGAAAAAATAGAGGCCTTTGGCCCAAAGTCCCCAACGCTCTTGAGTTGCTTTTGAGCGCCACTTCTTGTAGACAAGAGAAAATATTTTGCTTCAAACGAATGGTATTTGAATTGAGAGAATTTATATTGCAACAAGAAAAATGGTTCTCTTGAAACGAAAATAATTTTCTCTTGGATGTTTTTTTACTCCAGACAAAATCCAAAGCTCTTGCTTTAAAATCGCAGAAATTAAGCATTTCATTCAAGAGATAAATGTTTTAATTCATATTTAAAGCTTTTGCTTTAAAATCCTAGACGCTATTGGGAAAAGACCGCGTAGTTTGAAAGATCTTTTTACAATATCATACGGTAACCCATGCACAATCTTTTAGTGCAAGAGAAATAGTTCGAATTTCCAGTCGTCCGCTTTTGGAGCAAAAACAACACTCCCCACCACAACTCCAAGAAGATTTGATTCGACGCGAGGCGTGTTTTTATTTTCAATCGAAGTGGATGTTATAGTTGTGTGTGCAAGGTCGCAAGTGTATCGTACAATGGCGTCGGTGAAATAATTTTTAGAACAATACCGTCTGAGTCATTTGCTGCCTAAATTTGAAGGCAAGTATAATAAGTACATGTATTTTTGTGAAAATTGCTTGATGTTTTGTTTAAAAATTATGTTAATATTATGAAATATTTGTATTATCTAAAGTCGAGTCTAAAGCCGGTTGTCTGCCATAGCGTCTGTTCTAGATACAGAATTATTAGTCTTACATACAAACCATAAGTGGCAAGTATATTATTTAACACGTCATGTTAACATAAAAATCTATGTTTTTAGTTTATCACTTTTTATAGCCAATGGCTCATATTATTATTTCCATACCTGTTTCAAGTTACTAAGTATAAGCCATGAAGGTTTTAGTCTTCATAATATAATAAATAAAACAAAACGGTGTATTTAACAGCTAGGTGTACAAATTTTGATAAAAGGCTCGTATAAAACATTGATATTATTTTTAGATCAAATATATTATAGGTACCAGGCTCATTAAGAAAACCTACAAAAATGCATAAATAATTTTTAAAAGTTTCGAGGGTATAGCGACATGGCGACTCGAATGTAAAATTTCTCTCGAGACAAGTCAAATTCGGTTGACCCAAAACCTCGCGGATTTGGCCCAAATCCGAATGTTTTTCAATTGAACAAAATGGCTATTGGACTAAAATAATTTTCCTTTGCGCAAACACCATGGGCTTTGTTTCATGCAATTGACGCGTTTTTAAATGAGTTTGTTCTGGTTCTAAAGAGAAATTTTTTCTTAATTTATATTAACCCCGATGTGCATGAAAAGTGTTAATATACATACATATTACATGTTTACAGGGTGCCCCATCTCTACTTATACCATAGAAGAATCTACCTTCTATGCTTATACATAAAACATCTTCGCTACCTGTAATATTCGATATAAAAAAACTCGAGACAAAAAGTCTTTGCTTGAAAACCACTTATATACTTTTACTGAATATACAAGGTATCTCAAGAACAATGTTTTTGTTGTCAAGTATTTTTTTAAATGCAACGCCCTGTATATATTATTGGATGTTTAGATTCATTTCATATATTATTATTTTTATGTTCCGTATACCCTATACCTAAATTTCAATTATTGTCTTTAAGATATTATATTATTAAGTTGACATTTTTACCACTTCCACTGGCTGTAAAATCTAAAATGATCTGAAATAGAGCCAAACGCCGGTTTTCATCTTCCTATCTTAGTTTTTCAGGGTCAACTTAGTTAGAATTTTAAAATAATCCATTCCATTAAAAAAATACTTTACCATACAAATATTGTTTTTGAGACACCTTGTATGTATATTTAAATATACCGACTATCAGTAAAAGTCGAGGTAAAAGTAGTGTTTTCGTACAAACAATTTTTGTCTCAAGTTTTTTTTATATCGTGTAAATATTATAGAGATTGGACATCCTCTACGAAATCTCGAGTAACAATAAAAATACATAATGATTGTAAAAAAAATTAAAAATTTAGAAAAAATACAAATATTTTAAAATGGAATGGAATATAATGGAATAATTAAATATACAGTTTTTTTTTATTTCAGAGCAGAATATTGATGAAGTTGATATTTTAAGAGAATTGAACCAAGAAAAAAGTCTAATACAATTCTGCAGTAAAACAGGGAAGCCAATATTTTAAGCGGATTAAAATTTACATGGGATTTTCTATGGCCAGTCAGGCGGTTATACAAAACATTGTATAAACAATATTTATCCATTTTCTATTTTTGTAATAAATTCTAATAAAGTTTTTTTTCGTTTTATGGTCTCCTTATTGAAATTTAAAAAAAATGCAGCCAAAACGTAGTAAACTACCCTCTCAGAACAAGAACAATTTTTTTAAGTCAAGTCCGAAAGCTCTTGTCACTAGATATTTAATGCGATTGAACCCAGAGAAAGATTTTAAAACCAATCCCGTATTTGGAACAAGAATAATTACTTGAAGCCAAGTCTGAAAGCTCTTGGTAGAAGAAATTTCGCTATTGAACCAATAGAATGGGCTATTTTCATAAGAAAAAATCCGCGAATGCTCTTAAGAGAGTTAGGGATTTGGTTTAAGAGACTTCGCATTTGGACCTATTCAAAACCGAAAAACTCTTGGCTGAATATCATAATCTCTTTGCTCAAAGGATTTGTTTTTTCAATGTTCTTTTACCTACTCAAACAAACGAATTCTGTAATGTGCGTATGTGAAGTACTAGGTTAGAACGCTGAAACCGGTGAAAGCTGTCGCTAAACTGCTTTGCAAGCTTTTATTTAACTTATTTAACTTTAACTGTATGTATGTATGTAGGTATGTATGTGTGGGTCGAATCTTGCAAGCTGAATTAGAACCACTTCTAGACATCCAATTGAGCTGAAATTTTGCACACACCTTTAGTTCTGGTGACAACACAATATGCAATAGTCAATAATGTAATACTTTCAAAATGGCCGCAAATCCAAGAAGGCCGATGATGTATTTTTTGTCAACCCCTTAATATGGGTATCAAATAAAAGGGCTTGAAGAGTAGAAAACGACATCACACTAACATGGGTATCAACTAAAGGGGCTCGACGGGTAGAAAACAATAAGGTGAACGACTTCATGCTAAATCTAATATGGCGGCCGCCTGAAGACCACCCTCCTGACATGGTAACCAAATAGGTACTAAAAAGCACAAAATAAAATAAAAAATAAAAAACCTTTTTAAAAACAAGCTTTTATTCAAGTCATGTACTAAAACGAATAAAATAAGTTTAGGTTTTCGTTAAGATAATTCAGTTCCAAATTGCGACAAGTTTTTGCAAATCAAAAAGCTTGTCGCGCGAAATGCTAAAAAAAGTAAGTACCTACCAATCAATTTTATCGGACAGTGATTGGTTGATAAGCAAGTACATGCCAAAGTATGTATTTCTTTTACAGTTAGAAAATGTCAAGCTGTTGTCAGTCTTTATAATATTTCAGTGAACGCTTAAGAAAATACTTATATTTACTATATTTACCTTTGTAATATAGGTACCGTACGTGTTTCTAGAGTTTATTTTAATTTTCTTGTTCATTTATTATTTTGTTACACTTTTTAAAAATATATTGTGTTTACTTTTCAAAAAGCAATCCGAAGTTTCCATGTACCTACATATTATATGGTAGAGTGAGAGATATAAAACATTTTAGAGATAAAAAGTTTTTGAGCATTCATGTGGGGGGGGGGGGCTTTCTTTAAAAAATCTCCCTGGGCCAAGATGGGCCAGTCCGGCACTGCTGCTCATAAGTAACGAAGGCAAACATGTCTAATATTTTAGTCTTGCCAATAATGCCTTGCGAGTAGTGTCATTTTGTTAAATTGTTCAGTCAAGCTCACAGCTATTGAGGTTTTGAATGAACTCTAGTTCCATCATTGTATATAACAAGTTTTCATTTATTTGCATTTCCTTAAATCGCCAAACGGTGCAATGCGCTAGTGCTGGTTGCTTGGTTTAAAAACTTATTGGAATACAAATAACCTCCAAATCACGTCGGCAAAAGCTCGCTGTGAATATTGGCCCGCGCCGAAGCGAGGAAACTATCAATTTCGTCGAGTGGCTGCTGGCGAAAAATCCCTTGTTTGTGTAAACAACGTCAACAAAGGGCAATTTGGCGCAGATGGCGCGAATATCTACCGAGGCGTCGGCTGCTCCCTCGCTGGTTTCTTGCGAAAACACCGGCACCACGTTACGCCTTGCTTTCATAATGAAATTTTAAAAACACGTCTCAGATAATTATTGACGCATAAACACATACACGTAGTTATAGCAGGTTAAAAAGTGGTAATCGAACTATTCTAATGTGTAGAACTGAAAGGAAAGTTAGTATCGCTTGCTTCAAAAAGACGAAGATAGCAGATCGTTCATTTAGGCCGTGAAGCTATGCCCTGCCCTCGCCTACCACGACGGGAGTGGGCAGGGGCGGACTGGGTCATCGGCCGGACCTATTGTAGGCGCATTGAGAGATTGAGTCCGCGGGGAAGCGGGGAGCGCAGAGAACGATTTGTCGCTATTGGCCGACTGCAACAGTGCAAAAAATGCACCGCGCTTTCGTATATTCGCAATTAAAAATAGAACCAAGGCGAGGTTCAGAGGACAGATTATCCCTAGGCGTGCGCGTCGAAATTTATAGTTTTGAAAACTTCTAAGTATTATTAATTTCGACGCGCACTCCTATATAGGGATAATCAGTCCTCTGAACCTCGCCTTAGTTCTATTTTTAATTGCGAATACGAAAGCGCGGTGCATTTTTTGCACTGTTGCAGCCGCCGCGCCGTCACTTATAGGCATTATTTGATTATGGCAACACCACCGTAATAATATCACGCGACGCACTCGCATTAACTTTGTCTATTTCACAAGTATCATGTGAAAAATCTTTCTCCAAATTAATAATAATCTTGAACCGGCTAAGAAGTTCTCTAACCCAAGACCATTTAGATTTGAAAAGATATTTTATAATTTCATTAGATAATCAAAATCTAATAAACTATCTGTGCAAAGGCATACGTAATGTATTATGTTTTTAATTTTTTTATATGGCTCGCTACAGATGAAGAGTGATTTTTATGTTTACATGTGTTTTATTTGTTTTAAAGAATTGTTTTTTTTTATTTTTTTTTTCGTTACCTATATTCTTTTGAAATAAAAACCATGGCATAAATTGATTTCGACAATTTAGTCCTCCCCAAAATTTAAAAATACCTAAAAAATAAAAAAATTCTTGAAACCAACTGTTTCTGGCGTCTCTTTGTCTACAAGGAACCCTACGGAACCCCCGCTTCCAGTTCCAGTCCATGGGCCGGTCTCATACAAAGCGCCCGGGCCGTTTTTAGGTGTCAGTCCGCCCCTGGGAGTGGGGTTACAATGGCCGCAGACTATGCCGATACTTTTCTTTGAGTTCAACATATTAGAATAGTTCGATTACCACTTTTTAACATGCTATAGCACTAAGGAGGACGAAAACCGGATGAAGTATCAGGATCTGCCCTTTGAGATCCGCAGGATGTATAGGGACCACTCTGTAACGGCGTCGAAGATACTTATATTTTTTTTAATTTTAAATTTGTCAAACATTTTTATACTCAAATCACCTAAAGTCACAGATTAGGCTAAAATGTTACATTGGTTCTATAGTTGTGACACAGATTAAAACTAAACTAAAAAAAGACACTCTTGGTTGATATCGATAAAATGAACTGTTTTCGAGAAAAAAACATTTTTGTTTTTATTGCATGCATTCTTAAAGAGACCTAAACCGATGAAATTTATATTCTATAGGAAAAATGCCACTTTTATTTACATTTGTTTTTTGTTCCTATGGTTGTTTTTTTTTTGACATGTACCGATTTAACAATCTTCAATTCGTAGAGCTAGGGAATGCATAACATTAGAAGGAACTCATGTTGAACCGACATAAAAAAATATGTAATAATTATTGTGCCTTTATCGTAAAGGGTGTAAAAAAAAATTGCCATTATTGTGCTACAGCTAGTCCGTCCCTGGCAAAACAAATAAGCCAAAATTGTTTTCATGGGCCCTTTTTAATGAGTCTTACGGATCGTCCATCGTATTAAAAAATAATTAAATTACACAAAGTATTTTAAAAGTTATTTAAAAAAATCTATTTTCAGGGCCGCGTCCTTTAGGGGCTTGAATCTCCGTAGGTGGGCCCTCTGGGGAAAATTTTTATAGGAACTTGTCATGTTATTTTAACGTCGCCTGTATAAATCCGAGAGATTGCCCACATATTCTGGGACACCCTGTGTAACACGTTAAAATAGCTATAGTAATAAATTTATCTCCATACAATTATTTTAATAATAGGTACCTAATGGGGAACTTGCACAAAAATAAATTTGAAATATATTACTGTCAAACGTAATTTATTGCCATTAAATGAACCACAGTTCACAAAAAAACTAATTTTTTTTTATGTAATACATGTAAGCAATTAAAAACTGCATAATTCAAATCATTCTTGTAACGCGCCCTTCTTGGTTGTGACGTCAAGTAGCTCGTTGGTGGTGGCGCCTCTGGTGGGCGGCGGCACCATGTATAAACTAATATGGGCGGCACATATGCGTATCAAAACTACAGCAGCACGCAAGCTTTGTTTAGAAAGATCAACGAGAACGTCCCATCCTTGTTTATCCATCTTATTATAGTCTATCTCAGTCTTGATATTGTTGATAATGTTTGAAAAGTGTGTACGCTGTATTAAATAGTTATTTACATTGCGGGATGCGTAAGCGCACTATTTTGGCCGAGGAGGTTGTTTAACGCCCGCGTTGCCTCGGGCCTTAAAACTGTCTACGAGGCCAAAAAGAGCTTACGCATCGAGCAAAGTATTACATGTTTCCTGCTACTGACAATTTCATATACCTATAGGTAGGTAAGTAACTTTGAATTTAAATACACTATATGGAGTAGATTGTGAGTAATAATCTTCATAATAACCATTGTCCAATAATTATTACTAAAAATGATAATCAGTGATTAAATATAAGAGGTAGAATGAAGTGATAATAAAAAAAAACTTCTGCGATTGCTCCCGCGGGACCTACGAATTACTAGTCCCGTAGCCTCACCATTACATACAACAGATCCATTCCATTCTTCCTTTCCAAATTTTGTGAAGATGTCACTCCTGTCACTGCCTTCTGATCGATCGAGTAGTGTGACGTCACAACCATTTCCGCGCTTTTCGTGTCGTTTCAAATCAATAGCTTGCGGTCCCAGTCCCAACTTTAATTATTTATTGCAAATTAAATATTGCGATTTGAGGGCTGATATTTGGTATGTGCTCTTTCTATGGATAGGCAAATATATTAAAGAAATAAAAAAAATGTTCAAATTCCCCATTAAATGATATAAAATATAATAGGTAAAATATCCACCCCGTGTAGGTACCTTTTACGTATATCTACTTCTATCTTGTAGAAAAATAAACTATTAGGGTACAGGTGGTGCTCCCGAACAATATAGCATTTTTATTAATGAACAAGGAATTACAAAGAATCTCACGTAGATCCGCAAGCCAAGGCACATTTGGTCGAAGCCGAAGGAAAACCAGGACTTCCCTTTTCCACCATCGCATCGCCCTCTCCACCTGTTCTACGGCACGGCCTTCTGTATCTTATAAACCCGCGAGATTTAGCTCTAATCCCACTGTGCCGCCTAAACACCTGCTCAAAAATACGGATCTTATTAAGTTGGAAATGCGCCGATCTGATACTCCCGTATTATCTTTCTATATAGGACTGAAGTCACAGTTGCATCTACATATACACCAACATTTAAACTATTCAGGTCTTTGATCCGTACAAAAATTTTAACCAGGGGTGAAACTGAACCCTTTTAAGCACATCTTTATGGAGTTATTTTTTTATAAACTGAAAAATAAAATTTCGGGTTTTCAGTGAACAACTTTTCAAAAGATTTGGGACCGCTAACAACCTGTACACACAATATAATATTTTCTAATACCTAATAATGATGTAAGAAACCGATAATAATAGATTGTTTCGAAAAGTACGGAGCATAATATTATGAGGAAATGGAAATACATAGAATAAACTAGGTACCTAAGTATTAAAAGAAGCTGAAATATTTCACATTTTAGGATCTCAAATAACTAACTAATAAATAGTGGTGTGTAGTAAGGTGTGAAATTATTTTTAAATATTTAAAAACTATTTCGAAATTGCCAAAATTATTATTATAACGTCTGTTTCGAGAGAAATTACAAAGCAGTCAGTGTCAATCCAATAGTATGTCCGAGATTAAATTCTTTGCCTGTTTCTGACACTATTCTTGTCATTTGATTGGCTCTGCCCAGTTGGGAACAGTATGTTATATAAATGTACAGGGTGTTTCATTAAGGGTGAAGAGGTACCATAATATCTCGGGAATTAATAGTCCCCTAAAAATCGCTGGAAACTATTTTTAAGTTCGTGGGTCGGCCGCTAGGGGGCGTATTCGCAACAGTAAATTTGAAAAATGAGTTTCCTCAAAAAATGACTAATAAAGGTATATAATAGTATATTACATAGCGACAGTTGTAAACAGCTTATTACGTATGAGTGGAAAAGTTGCGCACGAGCCGCTCAGCGGCGAGTGCTGTAATTCCACGAGTATGTAATAAGCTTACAACTCTAGTTTTGTATTATAATTTTTCTTCGACGAAATAAAAACTATTAAGTACCTCACGGGCGTAGCCAAGGGGGGGGTTTCGGGGGTTCAACCCCCCCCCCCCCGAAATAAGCAAAATATTACCTAATATTATACCGAAAAAATACGAGGAGTGAAGAGTTAAATTATTATTACGTTTAAATATATGTAGTAATAGTAGCGCCTAGCGCCATCTTTTGACGAGAGGCAGACGCAGTTGCAGCCGAACTATTTTGTATTGTAGGGACACTTTGCGTTGTTTCTCGATTATTCGCCACGCCCCTCGGTCGAAATGAGCGGAACTTTGTGGAAGTTCGTGAAAGTTTCTGGACGGCTACTGGGCTGCTATATAAGCGGCGCCGCGGCGCGTGACCGCGCTTACGGCAGTATTGTTCCATGCGAACTCAAAGCGAATAAAAGTGAAAAGTGGTGAACGAATAGTGAAGAGAATTAAGTGTACCGTGTAAGTGAGTAATTTTAGTGCGCTGTTATTCGATGACCTTGTTAAGGATAGATACGTGAATCATTATTACTGTCGAAAAATGGAGGGGAAAAAAAGGAAGGGTGATAAACTTAAAGGTATGGACTACTGGAAAAAGTGGTGTAGTCAAGGTCAAGGGGTTTCTAATAAAGAAACAAATTTGGATTTAGCTATCAAAGCTTCAGCTACCTTGCATGCTGATAAGAAGACTGCCTACCCCGAAATCTAGTTTGGAATGCCTAGATATGTGCGATAAAAACCTTTATCCTAATATTTACACATTACTACAAATCTTGGCTACCATTCCTGTATCCACTGCTACCCCACAAAGGTCTTTCTCGAGCCTAAGGAGACTGAAAAACTATTTACGAAACACTACAAGTGAAAACAGACTTAATGGTTTGGCTCTAATGAACATTCACTATGGAACAGAAATTCATGCAGATGAAGTAGTGGATATATTTAAAAGAAAAAGCCGAAGATTTCTTCTTTAATGGTTTTAGATTTAGCGCAGAGGAACGAAATTAATTTATCCATTTCATTTAAAGTTAAGAACTTTATAAATATGTCGTAGTTTTTCGGATGATATTAAATTTCATGTAAGTATATTTTTGTTGTTTTATTTACTTCTCAAACTAAACCCCCCCCAAAACTAAATCCTGGCTACGCCCGTGAAGTACCTATAATAGATAAACTATACTTCTGATTATCTGACAGGCAACAATTATTATGTTGGTTAGTTGCTATGGTGACGCGGATGCCGCGCTAACAAGGCACCCGTGATAATTGCGTTTTAATTAAGAACAGATACGTAATTTTTTTTATTACGTGTCAGTCATTACGTGTCAGTGTTCGTAACAATGGACTTACTTATAACCTAAATCGTCATTTAATAGGTATGTTACTAGCATAGGAGTAGAAAAAAAATATTTTTATTCCTCTCTTTAGCAAATTCTTAACAATTTTCGTTAAGGGTTTTTTGCTCTAGCTCTTATTCAAATGGAGGTGAAACGGGTAGATAAACCTTGACTTGAAAAAATGCTGCTAACTCCGGTTTGGCTTCACCGAATTGATCGAATTTGGGATTGTTGAAGATATTAGCTTTCCTTCTTCTATCAAATGATTGTCCAGTAAGGTAATTTCGAATTTCGTGGTCACCGCTAGAGGGCGCAATTTGAAAAATTCCCCTTTTATTGCAATTTTAAATGCAATGACATATTTATTCTGTTATAATCAAAAAATAGATTAAATCTACAACAAAAAATACCAAGGTTCAAATCGATATCTTCATTAGTTTCGGAGTTATCGCCAAAAGAATAATTAACATGTTATTTGAAAGAAGAAGGTATAGGTATTTGTTGTCAAAGATTTCCGTTTTCAAGCATGCCATGAAATAAATAAAAAATAAAAAATAAAAAATCCGCCCGTGTCACCACTATTTGAAGAGCTAGAGCAAAAAATCCTTAACGAAAATTGTTCAGAATTTACAGAGGAGTACAATAAAATTATTTTTGATATACCTTTATTAGTAATTTTTTTGAGAAAACCCATTTTTCAAATTTACTGTTGCGAATAAGCCCCCTAGCGGACGAACTACGAACTTAAAAATAATTTCCAGCAATTTTTCGTGACAATATTACCTAAAGAAGATTTTTCCCAAAGCTCCAGCACTATTAATTCCTGAGATATGGTACCTCTTCCCCCCTAATGAAACACCCTGTATATACGTGGTAATTTTCCGCACGCGTGAATGTGATTCTGGAGTAATTACACATTTTTATAAAATTACACATTAATTTAACTGCTTTAATATAAATTTACGTATTTTTGCAATTTATAATGTAAAATTTACACATTTTTGTCGTAAATTTACCTTATTTTTTTCAGTGTATGACTAGATATAAACAATCGATCTACCGGGTAGAGAATTTTTTTTGTGAAGCGTGTCTAAAAATTTGGCTGGGTGCGGAGCACCCGGCCAAAAGTTTGGCCAGTTGTTGGAAGCTCAAGCAAAGGTGACAAGGTGACAACTAAACAATTTGAAAATAATATATGTCAAAAAATGTGCCCCATAAAATCATCCATAAGACTAAGCATTTTTGCGTTATTTACGCAAAGTTAGATAACTAATCGTTTTTTTTTGTTTTTTGTTTGTTTTTGTTTAAAGATCGCGTCTTAAAATTCAGCCAGCACCGGTTTTAGGAGGGTGCTAGGGCGCTAGCACCCGGCGGTTAATTTTAGGAGGCGGTATAAGCTAGTCTAATAACTAAAAATAAAGCACATTTTGTTGCTATGTCGCTCAAGACGCGACACCTTCATTTTGATCGTCGTCTGCAAACATAACATCTGAAACGTTCTCCTATTCATCATCTTATTCATCTGTACGTTGAAGATTTTACTCTCCCCCTGGATTTTTGGACGAAAATAAAAAATTCCAAGTGAAAATATCCTAAACGCAGAATATACAACATTATGATTCATTGATTGAATATAAATTGGAAAATTGTCATGTAATAATGTGTAACATAGATACATTTATTGAAAAATATACTTATTATTGTCAAGTAGCTAACTACCAATTCCACGAGACTTGGCTTTTCCCATACATTGTCATAAGCCCAGGGCTGTACATGGTTTGGGGTTAAAGCCCCCTACATTGAAAAAAGACGAAAAATACATTATACTGTTATGATTTTGTAATTTTCTACACCTCTTTTGAACTATCTGTGCTTTATATTTCTAAAAAATTTCGCCTTTGGCGCATTTTCTCTGCTTTCTTTTGTATAGCCGGTTTAAAAAGCAATGATTTTTATGGGCTCACACTAAAACAAATTTCGAAATTTCTATTGGTCACAGTTGTTCTATAAAAGAAGACTGAGTAGGACTTCTTGGCTACAAATGTTACGAGTCATAGTGAACAAAACAAATTACCACCAGTTAAGAAGAATATGTTTTGCTTAGAATTTATTTTCCCTAATTTAAACTGTTTGACCTTGAATATATGAAAAATTTTCGCCTGCGGCGCAATTTTGTACCACAAAGATTCGATTTATTATTATTTTTTTAGTTTTGACTACCTCCTAACTAAAAAGTTCAGCTTTTTTGGGCAAAAGTGAGAGAAAAGATAAGGCGTTTTTTAAACTTAGCGCCCGGCGATAGTCAATAAAACCGGCGCTGAATTCAGCGGACTCTCATCCGGATGAATCAGCTGATATCTCCCTATTTCCCTTTGGAGGAAGTAAGAGACAGATATCCAGCTGATTCGTCTGGATGAGAGTCCGCTGAATTTTAAAACGAGGCCTTTCTTATGGAAATACCTTTATTTTATTTCATTCTATTTACATTGTGTTTTTTTAATCATCGGGGTGATAACTGTTCGTTTTTTGTTATGTACTTTTTTTTATATTTATAAAAAAAATAACATTTTGGGGGGAGGTTGTATGCCTTGGGCACCCAGCCAAATTTTGAGAAGTCGGCGCCTATGCTTGTAGGTATAATAGAAAAATCTATTACAACGAGATGAAGGAATGGTTCGCGGGAATAAACTGCTGGTATAGTGTTCGCAGCTTAGACAAGCAAAGGCCGCAAACCGCAAGCGCCGCTGCCATCTCCAAATCACTACATACTTACTTACCTATAATAGTACAGCGAAGCTCGCATCGAAAACCAAATGTGCAAATGCAGATTGCCGACAAGCTCGGCCCGGCACAAATAATTTAACATGTAATAATTGGTTTCCTTGCAGTGGCGTAGCTATGGGGGGGCGGGAGTGTGCGGCGCACAAGGGCCCTCGGGTGTAAGGGGCCCATTGGCCACGCCATTATTTGCTGCGATTTGGGACTGGGAAAGTAAAAAGTAAAAAAGCCCTAGGATAAACATTTTTTTCAATGCTCCATGCGTCGTTTTTTTCCAAAACTTCAAAATTTGTATCTACTTCAATGTCGCCAATTTTGTAGTAAAAAGTGTGTAAGGATTGAAACGTTAGCTTTACCGCTCGGCCGCTCGGTAATTTGGTGTTTAGCTCTGGCCAGTCTGGCCTCTATGATTGTTCTAGTGCATTTGTTTATAGGAAAATGAGTTTTGTTTTGTTTTTATGTTAATTTGGTAATTGGTTGATGACTGAAGAGGAATCTATTCAAATTATTCATTATTCGGCAAGTGATAATACATAAATGGTGGGTACATATAGGCTATATTTTATATTTCTGCAGGTAAATAAAAAGAATTCCTAAAAAAAGGGAGGAAAAAGATGAAGCTTCTAGTTTGAAAATTAAAATAGCCACCTTTGAATTTATATTTCCTACAGTTTTTTTATTCAAAGTTATGAATGAAATTAATTTGGCATCTAATGTTTTGCAGAAACAAAATGTAGATTTGGATTCAGCTGCTGAGGTTCTAGAACGAGTAAAAAACAAAATTGCAGTTCTTAGAAATTCTTATGACGAAATAAAACTGGAAGCACAAAATCTTGCCAATACATGAGACATTAACCTAAACTTTACGTCAAAACGGCAACCAAAAATAAAAAAACATTCTGATGAATTAGCGAGTGATTTTCGGTTTGAAAATCGCGAATATTTTTTTAAAGTTAACGTATTTTATTTTGTACTTGATCAAATTTGTGGCCAAATAGATAAAAGGTTTGCATCCATGTAGACATTAACAAAATATTTTGACTTTTTGGAACCGAAAACTCTTCTGAAAAGATCTGAAGCTGAAGTAATAAAGAATTGTGACAACCTTTGTAAAAAATAAATTTACAAACCAGTTCATCCAAATAGTAAATTTAACTAAAGACGATATTAAAGATATCGCAATGTCCATTGGCAACATTTTCCAATTAATAATTAATAAATACGGATTGATGGAAAGTGATTTTTCAGAGGTGTATTCGGCATTTTTATTATTTTTAACTCTGCCTGTCACAGTAGCCAGTGTAGAAAGATCTTTCAGCAAGTTAAAAATAATAAAAAATTATTTAAGGTCAACAACTGGCCAGAATAGACTTTGCAATCTTGCCCTTTTGTCTATTGAACATAAATTTGCGTCATCCCTAGATTTAAGAGACATTGTAAATAATTTTGCGAACGCTAAAGCCAGAAAAAAAATGTTTTAATGTATAGATAGTAAAATAAGCAATAAACCGTCTCGTTTCTTTTTTTGTTGTAGAGTATATATATTTATTTTGTTTTTTTTTTCGTAGGTGTATTCTTTACATTTTTCGAATAAATTTGTATTGGTTTTATTTTCAATAACTTTATTTTATTCTACCTAGCTATAAAGTTATATAATACCTAACTATTTACAAAAATATATTTAAGGAAAAAAATGGATTGTGTGAGGGGGCCCTAAAAAATTTCTTGCACAAGGGCCTAATGAACTCAAGCTACGCCACTGTTTCCTTGTCGCAGTAGGTTCTACTATGCTTGTAGCTTCGCGTACGTTGTACGGCGTACCCGGCGTATACCTACTCATGCTCTCCCTCATCCCATCAGCATGCAAGCGGCGCAGCCGGGCGTCGCCGCCGCCGCGCGAATTGCCGCCCCAATTAGCATTTAGATGGGCGCACGATAATTATGAGGGGGTGGGGGCGGCCAGATGGAGGCGGGGGCGGTAACGCAGGACGGGAGGATTCGCAGCGTGAAAAGAATGGACGAGCACCCGGGGGCGCCGTTTGCGCTCGCACGAAGGGGGAGAAGATGGCGGTGGATAGGGGAGGAAGGGCGCTAACCGCCGCAGATAAGGGATGCTAAAAAGACAGTGTAATGAACAGTTGAGAAAAGAGAAGGGGCAAGGCGAGAGAATGCCCTCTCGAGAGAGAAACATTCTCGACTCTCGTCGAGATGAAAAGACCATTTACTCTTGCTCCACGAGACCACACAAATCCTAGAGGCAAATCGCCTTTACAAAGTCTGACGAGAGAAAGAGTGAGAATAATAAAAAACTAAATCCTGTTCAATATCAATCTTATTAGAAAGTGTTGTATTTGTACATTTAATGAAATGAAATAATCAGTGGCGGCTCGTGGGGGGCTACAGTGGCGC
Source organism: Pseudeuparius sepicola (assembly GCA_963920635.1). Taxonomy (NCBI): domain Eukaryota; kingdom Metazoa; phylum Arthropoda; class Insecta; order Coleoptera; family Anthribidae; genus Pseudeuparius; species Pseudeuparius sepicola. The sequence goes on along the minus strand of OY987299.1, from coordinate 48,069,540 downwards.
AACGTGCCAGGCTGCAGCCCCCCCCCCCCCCCCCGAGCTCGTACCAACCAAACGAAAAAGCGCTAAACAATGCTAAATAAGAACAATGCTACAGGATCGTTTCTTTACAAGACCGAATGATTTTTATTTTGTTTAACCTATGTATTTTTAAGTTTATGTTATGATTCAACAAATTTACGGTATTGAGGATATCGGATATCGGTGGTACACATTAGTAGTTGTAGTTGACAATGTTGACATTTAATGAAACATGATCTGTCTGGCCGGCAGTCGGCACAGAACAGAAAGACAAGTCACACGCACACGCGCTTCGCGCCGCGGGCCTTAAAACCTAATCAAACCTGCGCGAAGAACTTAAAACTAGTCTGAACTGAACTTGCCTTCTGTTTTCTACTGTCCTTCATATACGGCGTAGCCGTTGATAAGGGGGGGGGTTGAGTGTTCAAACCCGTCCAATTGAGAAAAAAAGAAGAGGAAACATATTTTGGTGATGTAACTTTACAGTTTTCTACGCCTCTGTTAAATTGTCTGTCCTTAAAATTTCTAAAAAAATTTCGCATGTGGCGCATTTTAATAAGCGCACACATTTTAATTCCTGCTTTTAAAAATCAATAATCATTATGAATCCACAAGGAAATGGATTTCTATAGGAAGTTACCTACCTATCTATAATATTCTACATTTGGCCCTTTGAGAGGATGTGGCAATAAATTTATAGGCACTAACTTATATTTTTACTTCCACATCACTCCAGGAATTCTCCTTCGGGCTTTTATGTAAAAGAAAAAGAGAGTATACCTACTTCTTACAGTTACTGCATAGTTAAATTATTATTATTATATGGTTCCACAGTTAACAAAGAAAAAAACTACAATCAGTTGCGTAATATTTTTTGCTAATATTAGGTTACTTAATTTTTTTAGTTCATTAAAAATGTTTCACCTTGAAAATTTGAAAATTTTCGGTTGCGGCGCAATTCTTAACAATGAAAAGTGAACTTTTCCATCCGGCCCCCCTGACAATAATTTCTGGTTGCGCCACTGGGGGGCTACGTTTTGAAAAGAAAAAAGAACACACTAGTGGTCAATTAAAAAATATATAAATATAAATTTTTGCATAATTAAGCAAACATTTCTATCATGTACTTAAAAACATTTTCTTGGCGACAAACTTCCAAGATGCTGATCAATATTTAATTCGGTCCGTTTTTGATGTGCCTTTGAATACTGTAGAACTTTCTAAATGTTCTTCTATAATAGAATCTAACTCGGATGTAAAATCCACTAGTTCTAGAAAAATAGCACAATTTTGAGAGTCTTCTTTTTCGTCGTGCCCTTGTAACGCGAATTCTAGTTTACCACAAAATTTTAAGCAGATTATTATTCTTTTTAAAACATATATATTTTTATCCACGGCTTCGTTGTGTTTAATAGTGTTTTACCGGTACGTGGAATTTAATTGAGCAGCAATACTAACCTTGCCTAAAAATGCTAGTTCTGTAGAACAATTCGTGTGCCGAACAGAAAGCTCCTGTTTTTTATTTTTTATATATATGTTTTAAATCTTTGAATCCTATTCTAGCCCATGTCTTATCCACTCCTTCTTTGAAAAACAGTAAACAGGGAAAACAAAACAGTGCATTTAATATGTCGCATCCGCATATCCACTTGCTCTTGTTGTATATATTTCTAGAAAAGCGTCTCGTAAACATGCCACTTGCATTTTTATCTGCGGTTGATATAATTGTAAATCAAGAGTTGGTATAACAAGAGTTTTTATTTCAACTTTTTCGGTCAATGAAAGACTTAAAGGTTACCTTTCAAAATGTCCTGCACACTATTTTTCATTTTGTTTATTTATTACGTGTAGAACATTATACAAGGCGAGATCGCGAGGCACGTTCAGAAGACGAATCATGCGGGAATACAGAGACCAGACGCAGTGGAGCATCTAGGAGTAGACCACTGGCGCCCCTCCTTGCCTCATTCGTGCCCCTTCGTGTCCCCCTCTTTTTCCACGTAACCGACTGACAATGTCCCTAGCCGTAATTCCCACTCGATGGCTTTATCCACTCCCGTTGCGCTATTTCCATTTTTGAACAAAGACAAGAAGAGACTACGAGCTGGGCACCGTTGACAAATACCTCAGAGAAATAACCAAGGATAGAGGGAGCAACAGCTTCAAAATACATACGTTTGTAGTCAACCAACATCTTATGCAAATTTACCGAAGTAAACAAACATTAGGCCCGTGTGTACAACGTTTACCTGAGATAGGTTATATCCTGAGAAATATCAATTTAGCCACATACCACACACTTTCTGTATACAAAATCAGTCACTATATCCTAAATACTAATAAATAACCTATAAATTAACAGAAAAAGAATTAAAAACGGGAAAAATGCATACGTAAACAATCGGAAAACTTGACATGCTGGGCATAGACAAAACAAATACCGCTGAGTTAACGGACGCGGCGCCAGCGGGAGGCGGGGCATCAACAGCAGCGTTGCCATGTCGGGCGGTTTGAGGTATCTGTGACGATTTTATTAAAGTGATAATTAGATACTATAATTACAGCGCAATTTAGTTTTAGTTTAAAACTGTTACATACAAGAAACTAATAACTACATTTGTTAATTTAGCGTTATGGTAGGTGCGCCTTCATTGAATCCCATTATTAAACTCTTCTATTTTGAAATGAAATGCTGTAAACAATGGAGTACGTGGCATCACTCAAAAAGATGTTGGCTTTGTTTACTTTTTGTCCTTACTCCCTCTATCCTTGGTTATTTCTCTGAGACAAATACCTATATCAGAATGGTCTTTATTCTCAATTTAAATTTACTGCGCCATCTACTATCGAGTGGATCAACCATTTGGTTCTAAGTCGTGATTGGGAGCGCCCGTCTACCCGTCCCACTTCCACCTAACTTAGACCCATTGTTGCAAATTGGCGCATAATTATGCCATTAGCGCATAATTTCAAGTATAGAGCCGAATCATTTTCGAATCCTCCAATCAGGCGGATATTTTCGCATAATTTAGGTATAATGGGTAAACTGTTCGAATATTTTGATATAGACCTAGGGGCAACTGATAAACATAAGAAAATAACATTGGATCAAAACCCTACTGTTAAATTTCGGAACTTATAGGTACTTGGTGTAGGTATAATTTTTCATTTGTCACTATCGGACACAATAGCCGCGTTCCTTTTGCCCCTGCACTGAGAACTTTAAAAAGAGGCTAAAACCCACTTTGGGTTCAAGGTCTCGTCTCGTCGTCGGCGCGCGCCGAATGTCGGGCGAAAACCGAATGTCGGGCGAAAACTACAGGTACAGGCATCTAAAGATATTCCTTGCCCTAAAATGCCATAATAGAAACCTACCTGTAGAGCACACGCTATGTAACCTTGAGTCGACCAATGAAAACGCGGAACTGTGGGTTTTAGCCTCTCGTGAACTTTAGCTCAGTTGTTAGCCGAGCACTCAGTTTGTTTTTTCCTGTCAAACGCTCATCTTGTGAAAGGGTCATTTTCCCCACTACCAAACTGAGACAACATGCTCGATAGTGAGTTTCCTCGCGAGGATATGCTTGAAGGGTGAAGGAGGAGGTAAAAAATCTCACTTTAGCTCACATTCTCATTTGTAAAAGGAACTGCCACCAACTGAGATAAAGTAAGAATTCTTAAGAAAAGTGGCAAAAGGAACGCGGCTTATCTGTTGGTTTTGTGGTTCTGGTTATTTGTGGTTCTGTCATAGAAAAAATAATATATTATTTTGTTATTTATGTGGTCGACGGCTGGACTAAGGTTTTCTGAGGCAACAATAAACAATTTAAGCAAATTTAAAACTAAGGCAAACTTTTTTTATCACTAAAAATGTTAATAATTTTATCCGAATTTATATTAAAACAACCCCCAAAAATATTTTTTTTCATCCCTACAAACCTTTGTAGGTAAAAAAACTGAATGCTGAAAATTTTAAATAACTGATAATTTTATCTCTTTTCAAGAAACCAGCGAATAAAAGCGCATAATTTTGAGGTTAAGGATAAATAATTTTATGATTTCACATTGGCAACACTACTTAGACCTTTCTCGCGATTGCAGTATACAAGCAGGTTTGTCTCGGGATTATGTCCAGCACGCTGCAGCGGATCAAAAATCGCGTGACATCGGCCGTATACCCTCCGTGATTACCGGGCTCTGTGTATTATCGGTGATCGCAGTTACCCAGGTCGAACGGATGTATATTTTGGCTATAGACATAATATGACAACTGACATACCTACCGAATGCCCAATTTCACGACAACAAGCCCCTCAAACATACCCGCCAGCACAATGAATCCAACTGCGAATCCGCATACCAAATTGAGCGTCAATATAAAATATTGCACTACTTAAGCGATTCGAAAGACAAATGGCCCGTGCCTCACGTTTGTCCCGGTCCCCCCGGCCGACCGACCTCAGCCATATAACGGCACGAAAGTGGATCCCTAATCCGCACGCATCCGCGTCCGCATATCCGCTCCTGAGGCTTGGAGATGATGGCCCCCTACGTATGCGGGTCCGGTCCGTGGCGCCGCCTGCTGTGCCCCGTAATCTGGGCGTCCGACTCGCCAACGCCGATGCATTTAATAAAGTTTGATACGTCCGCCTGTGCCGTCTTATTGTGCGGTTTCCAGTTTGTAGATTGAAAAAAGGTTATTGTTCAATCCACATTAACTGCCTACGAATTTCCAGAGGGAGCATAGCGCCGATGCAAATTGGCGAGAAACCGACAAAGGCTCCTGCAGGAAAATGCAACGGTTTAAAACGGTTGTCCTAAACGCCGAATAGACCACAGTGATACATTGATTGAATATGAGACCTGGGCCCTGGGCGATATCACAGATAACGTGTTTCATCTGTGGCGATACATAAGCCTATAGGCTTATGTATAAAGGCCTATATATAGGGCTGTAGATAGTTTGGGGGTTCTAACCGGCACCGTCGCAATGATAAAGGCCTGCCAGCTGGCGACGCGAAACGTCACTACGTCATCACAGGGAAGTAGATATACTAAGAGAGTTCTGGGCCACTTGCCCCATGTTAATTTCCATAAGGCCAGAAATGCGTGCATTTTGGCTACGCCACAGCCGAGGTCACGTGACGTCACAGCTTGACCTCACTTGACCTTTACGTGTGATTCTTGGAAGCCGGCCCCCACCCATGACCCCACTCTTGCCGCCGGTGCCGGTAAAGGGGTGACGCCTATATATTTGATGGAGCGCAGTTCCTGCACCATTCTTAAGCCACTTGCAGTAAAAATTTCTAAGCCACAAAATACAGTCGTTCGTGGAAAGTTTGAACAAGAATTTGGTCTTGAAGAGATTCGAGAGTTTGCAGAATTTGGAAGTGGGTGAAAAATTTCAAATAAAGATGGTGGACAAGGTGAACACGCAGTACGGAGAAAAAAATCTTCGTAGAGTGCGACGAATGTAAAACGGTGCTACCGCAACGCTACACCGCACAGTTTACGCCCCAACGGATCGAAGCCATGAACAAGGACATCGGCAATGGAAGGGGATATTTTCTGCAAAGTTTGGGGTCAGTCGGTTGGAGTACAAATATCAAATTTATTGTAGAACCTTGAACCCTATTATTTTAATAAACGTTTAAAACCATTGCCTTTGTTTTATTTATGTATATAAAAAAATATTTATATGCCAAAACTTGGCACTTAGGAAAAGGTATAAATAAAAGTCGTGGTTGTTTATTCAGTTCAGTATAATGCCGTCTGTTACTGGAAGAGGATTGGTTAATAGTGTCATCAACAGGTTGCCAGACGAATTACACCTTCCCGGCTATCAGTACTGTGGTCCAGGTACAAAGTTGGAGAAACGCCTTGCTCGAGGAGATCCTGGTATCAATAAGCTGGACGCAGCTTGTAAAGATCACGACATCGCATACTCCCAAAATAAGTCTTTGGAAGAGAGACATAAAGCCGACAGAGAATTGGAAAATCGAGCGTGGGAGCGAGTGAAATCAAGAGACGCTAAATTTGGTGAAAAAGCTGCCGCGTGGTTCGTTACAAATACTATGAAGGTCAAACGCAAGGTCGGTATGGGTATAAAGAAGCGCCCAGTTTCGTTTAAAAGAGACATTGTCAAAAAAGTTGAAAGATCTCTGAAAAAAACTTTAAGTGACAGTCAGATGAACGACATGAAGCACTTGAAGAAGGCATCGCTGGTTGCTTTAAAAGCAGCACGAATAGCCGTAAAGAAAGCGGGTGGAAAGAAAAACGTGAAAATTCCGCGAACTATTCCGTTTCAGCACACCGGTGGATTTCTTCCTTTACTTCCTTTGCTAGGGGCCTTGGGCGCTCTCGGTTCGGTGGCAGGGGGCGCTGGTGCTGTGGCTAAAACAATTATCGACGCAAAAGATGCCAAGAAAAGGTTGGAAGAACAAAAACGACATAATCGGGCGATGGAAGCCATTGGAAAAGAAGGCTCTGGTCTATATTTACGAAAAAATAAGAATGGAGCAGGACTGTTTCTGAAGAAACAAAAAAACTCCCAATGAAGCTACCCAATAGACCGCTGTCCGACGAAGACATATCGAATTACGTAGAAATTTTAAAAATACCACATTTCAGAGGCGTGTTTATGAGAGATACTCTTCCGTCGACGCCAAGAATTAATGAAGCGGCCATTTTAAATTTAGACGTGGAGCGCAACAAAGGAACGCATTGGGTAGCTTACAAAAAAAGAAGTCCCGTCGTAGAATATTTCCATAGCTTTGGCGCTTTAAAACCGCCCAAAGAACTGATTAGATATTTTGGAAAGGGTGTCCAGGTCACGTACAATAACGATGCCTATCTAAATTTTAACGAAATAAATTGCGGTCATTTGTCTCGAATTTCTATATAAAAGGTGGAGGTCACCTTAGAAGTCGCCAGTCATGTCATTGTTATTTACTCTGCACGGACGTACATCCACGCTCTCCATCGATTTCGATAGCCCGATAGTTTTGGACCCAAACGCCGAATACGGCTTAGCTTTGCTGGGATTCCACACGTACAACAGCATACCAAATATCGAAGAGGAAAGCGGTGACAATAATTTTTATTACGTAACCGGTAGTTTTGGTGGTAGCAGAGTAATAACATTTCCCACCGGATCGTACGAAATAAAGAACATAGAAGAGCACATAAGAAAAAATTTGAAAAAGTCGGAAGACGAAAACGATAGCGGTACCATATCGATAAAAGCGAATAAGAGTACTCTGCAATGTGAGATCTACAGCGATCAATATACCATCGATTTTATTTCACCCGGGTCTATAGGTAGACTTTTGGGTTTTTCCGAACGATATTTAGGCAAAGGAAAAGTACATTTTACGGTGCCAGTAGATATCGTTAAAGTTAGAACGCACACGATTTACGAATTCGCCGTTGGAGTCGATCCTGGTTACGCCATAGACGAAACTCCCAAAAATTTACTCTACGTGCCTGTCACGAAACGTGAAATAAACAATCTGACCATAAACATCCTCGATCAGAATTTCAAGCCTGTCAATTTCAGAGGTGAAGAAATTATCGTTAGATTGGAAGTGAAACGACTGTCTATGTGAAATGCGTTTGGTTTTTGGAGGCAACTACCAACCGTATAAAAGGCGGTTTAGTGACCTCCGACCCTCATTGACGAAGACGTTATCGAAGTGGAAACACCATTGCAACTTGAATCTAACGCCGGAAAACCGTCGATTTCTAGAAGCACTCGGCTACCATGTCGTTAACGCCTCAAGTATTCGACGTGCACCGCACTCCAACCTTCGATGAGTCCATTCAGCGATTAGAGCAACGAACATATTACCCGTTTGTGAAATCTTTTCTGAATAATGACATTGTGGAGAAAACCATTAACCAAGGAGACACTTGGTTATTGATGTATGACGCTGCAATTTATATCAAAGGTAAAATAGAGAAGAAAACGGGAACCGGGAGATGTAGTTTTGCTAATAATGGAGGTGCGTTTCTCTTCGATTCGATTTCATATGAACTGAATGGAAAGGAATTGGAAACAGTTCGAAATCCTGGAATTGTGAGTGCTATCAGAACATATCTATGCTACGCCCCCAGCGATGAAAAATTACTGGTAACTGCAAGTTGGTCTGGTCCAACCAAGCCTTTGGCCGTAAATTTGGATGGAACATTTAGCTTGAGAATACCTCTGAAATATTTGTTTGGAATATTTAACGATTATCAGTTGGCCACTTGCGGAAAACAAACTTTAAGATTAACACGAGCTAGAAACGATAACAACGCTTTACTTCTGACAGACGATCCTGCATCTGCTGCCGAATTGACGGCAGAAATAACAGTTTCCAATGTCGAGTTAAAAGTGAAACATTTTCAACCTAGCGATTTCATTAGATTGGATCTGCTTCAGTCTATTAAACGTGATCTCCCTATAATTATACCGTATCGTAAATGGGAACTTCATGAACTGCCAAGTCTTACGATCAATGCCAACAGAGAAATTTGGTCAGTCAAAACTTCAATGGCCGTGTCGAGTCCTCGATACGTTATAGTGGGATTTCAAAGGAGTCGCAATAAAAATGCTAGAAAGGACCCTTCCGTATTCGATAATATAAATATAGCGGATGTCAGATTGATTTTAAATGGTGAATATTTTCCTTTTGAACGGCTGAGATTGGATTTTAATGGCAATGACTATCTGGAGGCCTACCATAATTACGTAGACTTTTGCTCTAGTTATATGAATGAGAGGCACCCCTTGCTTAGCTACACCGAATATAAAAATAACGCAGCTCTCTTTGTCATCGACTGTTCCCGACGAATAGAGCCCATGAAAAGCACCACGGTTGACGTAAAGCTGGACATCGAGAGTAACGAAGGATTTCCAGCCTCAACCCGAGCTTATTGTATTATTATACATGATAGTATCATCGAATATTTACCATTAAGTGAAGTAGTTAGGGAACTTATGTAGTTTAATTTTAAGGAGAGTTTTTTAGGTGTAAGGTATTATTGTACTTGTACTTGACCTAATAAAATAACAAAAATAAAATATCGGTGTTTCCTTTCCCTCCCATTACCATACATTTTCCGAAATCGATAAATAAAGTGGTTGGGGTAGACAGATCCCCATTAAGATGAAGGTCGCCGTAGTGGACGCACAGGGATTTATGATAGACGGACGTTTCTGTCCTAAAGAGCTGACAATAAAAGTTAACGATGAAACTTTACATATTCTTATAAGACCTCCGAAAACCTTTAGTGATCTCAACGAATGCGACAAAAGACAAGTGCGGTATTTGGAGAAAAATCATTTGGGGATCGCATACACTAGCGGCCATGTGGACTACGTCGAGATGGAAGGTCTCCTAAAAAAATATCTCAGTGTCGAGCGCGTCTATGTCAAGGGCCAACAGAAAGAACGCTTCCTACGAGAAACCATCGATGCCGAAGTAGTTAACCTGGAACGTCATTCAGGGGTACCTAAATTTGAAAAAAGCATTTCGATGTGTGCACACCACAACCAACAGTCAATGTGGATGTGCAGTTTCATCAATTGCGAGAAATTGTTTGCCTGGCTGGGTAGTGGGAGGCAGGCTTCCCCCCACCACAAACGCCTCCCACTTCTGTTTCATACCTATTTAAACACAGCGAGCATGTCCCTACTGTGTATAAAATGGAAGAAGTGTGTGACTATAGAAACCGAAATGATAGATTGAAATCTTTCGCGAAGTGGTCAAATCCGTCGATTTCCCCAATACAATTGGCTGAAGCGGGATTCCATTACACAGATTATGAAGACGTAGTCAAGTGTCCATTTTGCTTCATAGAAGGCTACCGATGGGAAGAAGGCGACGATCCATTGCAAGACCACGCAAGTTGGAGCCCCAGTTGCTCTTTCATCCAAGCAAGTAATGCGGGACTTAATACGACGTTCGCGGATATTAAACCCTTGCCAGTGGTCGCAATACTACCAAACTCCGTCGTCGAAGATACCGTAGTTCGTCAACCTCAAACCGCATCAAAAAGTAAATTATATAAAATTTGCTACAACAACGATAGACAGGTTGTGATGATTCCCTGCGGACACGTAATGCTTTTCATAGAATGCGCACTTCAAATCTCCTCATGTCCTTTGTGCAGAACGATGAAACGTGAAAAAGTGCGTGTCTATCTACCATAAGCTATTTATGTAGTAAATGTATAAAACAAATAAAATTTTAAAACAAAAACTTGTTTTTATTTTGAGGTCAGTCGCCTATATATTGAGAAGTAGCACGCAGAATTTCTCAGTTGACAAGATGCAAGTTCAGCAATAGCAAGTTTGTCTCCCTATCGAAAATCTAGATGTCATACAAGGGGTACGGTAAAATCAAAACATGGTACCCTACTACCAGACTCGTTTAGGGCAATCTTGTGTGGACCTAGCGGGTGTGGTAAAACGAACGCACTCCTTAGTGTGATTTTCAATGAAAACGGTCTGAAATTCGAAAATATCTACTTATATACGAAATCGTTGTACCAACCGAAATATCAATTATTGCAGGATGTAGTAAAAAAAGTCGGTTGCATCGGCTTCTTTCCGTATACGATAAACGAGGATGTCATCGATCCGTCGGAAGCTCTAGAAAATTAGATATTTATATTTGATGATGTATCCTGTGATAAACAAAATAAAATCAGGAATTTTTATTCGATGGGACGCCACAAAGCGGTGGACGTCGCTTATCTAGGTCAAACGTATTCGAAAATTCCGAAGCAGCTCGTACGCGATAATTGCAACGTGATCGTGTTATTTAAACAAGACGACGTAAATCTGAAACACGTTTACGAGGAACACGTCTCGCCAGACGTCTCGTACGAAGATTTAAAAAAACTGTGCTATCAATGTTGGGACGACAGCTATGGCACTCTGGTCATAGTTAAGGATTTTAGTCTGAAAAACGGGCGGTATAGGAAAGGTTTCGATAAGTATATAAGGCTGTGAGTACTTCTCTGACGTTAGTGGCCAACATGCCGCTGACTTCAGAGGATCAAATTCTAAAAGCGCACCGCGCAAGGAAAATCAGTGAACTTGCACGAGCGATTAGAAAAAAAACACACGGCTTTGAAGTTGGGGAAATTCGAGGAAGACGAGACGCTGGAAAAAATATTCAAACCAGTGACGCAATCTATCAAAACAAATAAAAAAAGATATTCTAGACATCGAACCGAAGAAATAAAAAACTAAGGTGGAACCTAAAAAAGAAGGAGAAATTGGGGAAAGCAGTGATACAAGAATACAGAAAAAAGTAGAAACATTAAAGCAACGGATTGAAAAGTTAAAAGGAGATTTTACCCCGAAACTTCCACCACACGCCGAAAAGGCAACGGCAGATTTTAGTCCGACATTGCCATCAGTCGAAGAGAAAAATGAAGAGGAAGAGGAGATTTTTGAAGATGTATCTCAGTATTCTCCTACCGTTGTAAAGGACTACCTAGAAGCATATCCGGAAATAGCTCGACCGTATAGGTATTCAAAAACATAACGCAAAAGCACCCCAAATCGATTTTGTATACGGACCCAAGTATAGCGCAAGCGAATCAAAATGGACCTTAGGAAAAGAAACTTTAGATTTCGATAGAAAAACGTCGGAGATAATAGTGGGTAGGAAGAGGTATAAAGGTACCAAAGGACTTTTTCAATTGATTTTTTATAACGATCATCGAGCCAATTTGGTGGAGATGAAAAATTATAGTAAAATTCTAACTGAAACATCGGTACATTTGAATAGCGCGGGCAAATTTAGAGGTTCATCTCGATATAAGTACACGAATGTTATTAAACCGTTACTAAAACGCGTAGATGATGAGGGGGCAAGCGGTAAAGGTATGCATCTCACCTACAACGAAAAACCGGTGGAGTACATGTTTTGGGACGACGTCAACGAATTAGTTGACAGATTGCGATTACTGGTGGCATCCAAAAATGACGGCAACACGTCCCACGACAACGAAATCGTAGCTATTATAAATGAACTGATGGAAGCTAAAGTTACCAAGGAAAAAGTTCAGCTAATTAGGGAATTACATAAACCGATACGAAAAAATTACTCTAGACGTAGAACTATTATTAAAGGTTTGGATGATCTTTGGCAAGCCGACCTAAGGCAGTTGGATCAGTACGCCAGCCGCAATAAAAACTTTAAATTCATGCTAGTCGTAATCGACTGCTTTTCCAAATTTGTCTGGTGCAAACCGTTAAAATCCAAGTCGGGAGAAGAAGTGAAAAGGCTTTCGCCGATATTCTCAAAAATTCCGGGGGGCGTCGACCTCGAAATCTGCAGACCGATCAAGGCAAGGAATTTTACAACTGTCATTTTAAGAAGTTATTGAATACTTTCAACGTTAACCACTATAGCACGTTTAGCGACACGAAAGCGGCGATAGTAGAGAGAGTGATCCTCACCTTGAAAGAACAAATGTTCAAGTATTTCAGTTTAAGCGGCACATACAAGTGGATCGATATTTTACCGACGCTAGTTGATGAATACAATGATAGGAGACATAGAACCATAGGCATGAAACCTAAAGATGTGAACAAAACAAACGAACGGATCGTCCTTAACGAATCTTTCAATCACCTAAAGACTTTTGATAAACAAAAGTTTAAACTAGGTGACATAGTTAGGATCAGCAAAGTCAAGCACGTCTTTCAGAAGGGTTACACTCCCAACTTGACGACTGAAGTGTTTAAAATCTCAAAAGTTCAAATTACGAACCCTCCCACATATCTCTTAGAAGATTTGAACGGAAGACCTATCCAGGGGGGCTTTTACACCGAGGAATTGCAAAAAACAGCTGATCCGGACGTCTATTTGGTAGAAAAGGTGTTGCGTAGAAAAGGAAAGAAGATTTTGGTCCGTTGGCTGGGGTTCGATAAGACCCACGACTCTTGGATAGACGCAACAGACGTCTTGTAGTAGTGGCGGAGCATGGGTGACAGTAGTGGCTACGAATCTGACGCAGCCGGCGATGTCGACGACGACGTTTCACAGCAAACGATTCAAAGAGATAGACTTCTTCTGTTGAAAACATGTTTCCATTTGGCGCCTGGTCACACATATACCGTACATTGTGGGCTGAGTCCACTACGATTTTTTACGCCTGCTGTAAATATCGTTTGCGGGCAAGGTACCCGAGAAGAATGCGTAATGAGCATAGATCACGTGGAGTGGAGAGAACTTATGTCGCACCTGTATAAGTTTTTCGAACAAGGAGATGGTCTGCCTGTGAAATTTGATTGTGACATGGAATTGGACACGATTAATTCGGACGGATTAGAAATCGTAACGCTCGGCAGAAACGGCGTATATTTTTACTTCAGCGAGGCATGCTGTATGCTACGCATAGATAAGGATGTTTCCTTTAAAATTGCTTTATTGCATAGTTTTAAGTTAGTTGATTTCTATTATAATTTTTTAGATAGGGCAAAGGAGATGTTGATAAAAAGTAATTTTAGAATAAGTATTAGAGACACTATTAAGTTACTTTGTAGTCCAATGTGTAACATAGAAAAGTACTGTATTTATGAACTCTTTTATCTGGACAGGGAGTTTTTGTTGCTGACTTGTATAGGAGAAGGTATTCTTAAATAAAACAACATTCTAAAAATAGTGTTTTTATTTACATACCCACATTCTTACATTTCAATCTACATCTATGATATCCTTATGACCCCAAGGCAAGGTGATGATATTGTCGAGGATATATCGTTTGTTATCGAAAGGGCTGAGACCGATTTTACTTTGTTTGATACTAAACACCGTATGGGCATATGAACGTATCGAGCACTGGCTGGCGATTTTTTCTTTCTTTTCAAATAGGCAATCGACATAATCCTGGTGCGTAATCTTATTTGTTACTACATTGTATTTAACCCCCTTTGCTTTTTTCACGCACGTTTCCCCCTCGTCTATTAAGTATGAATACATTTTTGATCTAAGCCCGATGAAATGGGTCAAGATACTACCGTTTAATTCATCTTTCATTAACCCTTGTACTTTTTTATTTACAAGCGGAATGTTGTATCTATTATTTGGTGGGTAGTCGGAGGTGTCAAACCTAGCTATATTTTTCAGAATGAGATCCCGGTAAACGTCATCGCAACAAATTTCGTAGATAAGGCTGTCCGTATCAGTGTATAGTAATTGACAGTCGGAGGATGAATAGTTTTGTAGCATAAAATCATAGTGGAATTCGTAGATGCAGGTTTTGGATATGTCTAGAATTGCCATTCGAACATACAGGGGCTTGTTAAAGTTAATATTCGTTTTATTTAATTCAACGCTAATTAGGTTTTCATCAAATATTGTCCTGCATCTAAAAGTTGGACTTGAAATTAGATTTTTGGCACCGTATCTCCCCTCCCACTTATTCACTAACTTCACGATTCTGTTTCCTAATATTTTCCATAGTTTTGCCATAGATAGCGTTGTTCATAAGTTTAATAATGTTTTTTTTTTTCGATATCAAACTTGGCCTTCGTTCTTAATTGGGTGTTATATTTGATGTATGGCGCCAAAAAAGCTGACTGTTTAAACTTTAAAATTCTGTGGGTCTTTTTCAAGACCCGACCGTGGTTCAGGGCCTGTTTGAGCACCCTGTAATGTATCACGTATTTTTCTTTGGGATAAAGGGTAGTCATAAGTTTAGGTAATTTCGATTCTGGCGGTACTCGGTGTTCGGCACCAAAAGGGAGATGCAAATCGTGCAACCCGTCAGGATACTCTAAGTCAACCTCTAAAATATACCCTTCTTTAGCATCGTTAGGAATTTTAGTAACGTCAATACTGTCAATGTCGTCTACCCATTGAAAACCGCCTTGAGGCACACACTCACACATCGCCCAACCGTACAAGTTATTTACGTCTAGATACAGAATATATTTAGAGGGATCGTCCGGATTGTGTCCTTTCATGTATTTATTATTGTCTTGCGCGAAGCGCTTAGAACATTGGCTCAAGCCGCCTCTGACAGCTCTCTCGAAAAATAGCAAAATATCGATATCTTGAAACGTTTCTAATTTACAGCCGGTGAATTTTAACATACAATCGAAGGAATAACCAGGCATGGTATAATACCAAGCGGGATCTAGACCGTAATTATCGTGACACGACTTTCTGAACGTCTCAAACACGTCACTTAGCAACATAATGTCAATTTTGAGGTACAGATCCGAGTATTCACCGATCGTGCCATATTGAATTTTTCCCAAACCAGTTGAGCGTGAGCGTATTCATTTTCATTGATATTGATGTCGTTTAGTTTGTAATTTATCGATAGTTGGAAGCGAAGTCTCTTGTAATTTCTCTAAATTGTCGATGTAGTCATAACAAAAAACGCCTTTTCTAGTTAATAGGGTCAACTGATCCGAAGGGATGTCACCAAATTCCTTTTTAGTATTAACGAAATCCTTGCTTTTAAGAGAGGAGGCTAGTGTCTCTAGAGAAAATCCCATGAATCTGAGGGAATCTATAAAACGAAATTTTACACTCGTTTCATTATCGAAAATCGTAAAACTTATATATTTTTCTTTATTGAAGGGAAGAAGGGAGATATGATTGCGCTTGGCAAGGTCCCTGATAATGAAATGACTGTCGTAGCCGCTGAAATTATGAAATACCACTGGAATCACGAACGAGTTTCGATAATTTAGATTGCATGCCTGATGGGCGTACTCACGAAACCTAGAAGACAAATGGCAATGATCACGAACTATGATATCGTCGGGAGTGAACGATTTTTCACAAATATGACAATTTGCGGTGGCATTTTTCAAACTTATATTTTGATCCATCGGTTCCACGGTTGTTAATTTCGACGCAACGATTTTTGCGATTTCCTCCATTTGATCCGCATACCAAGACATACAATCGGAGCCTCGATAGCTTTTGAAAAAAGACAAAGAGTCGTCGTAGGAGCATTTAAAATAAAAAGCGGCACTGAACGCCTCGTGTTTTTGGTACTTGGATGTCTGCGACATCGCCTCCGAATCGGTATAAGGTTTTAACATGGACTCGAAATCTGAATATATAACAAAAGGGATGCGTTCTTTATAGACGTAATTTTTAAACTTGACAAATTTTTCTTTGGGGAACGACACCTGACAATTATTGAATTCTTCACAGTAAACAGTGTGGTTGTCTAATTTTTCCTGGGTTTGAAAATAATTCAGACATCTGTCACATATGAACATTTTGCCGTTGTGTTTATTTATTTGCGTAGAAATTAGACGCGACAAATTTTTAATCCAGCAAAAATGATATTTTATAGCTGGCATTTCGATATCTTCCGCGGGAGAGGTCTCGTAGTCATTAGTTTTTAGGAAATATTGATCCTGAATGAGTAGCAAGTTCACGTGTCTATCCATCTTCTTTTTAGTCAATCGCACCGGGCCAGTACAAAATTTACGCGGATTTTCGCATACTAACTCTAGGGCGTATACGTTTACGGAAATTTCATTTAATTTTTCGAACCTTTCTATTTTAGGAAGCATTACTGGAAAGTCCTCCAACCCTTCGAGGTTCAAAACCTCCGCGTAGTGGGGGTACGCACTCATGCGATATGAATGCTTATCTACGGGGTAAAGAGCGGAAATGACAGCCCACATGAAGCACGCGTCATCATCGTTTCTAACGTTAACGCAAGCTTTTTTCTTTAAAATCTCATCCGGTAATTTCACATACGACCCACCGCCGTTCCCCATTTGAACTTTGTTGACATTAACTTTCTATGTAGCGCCCAACCAGAATCACGTTCCTGGAACTCTTCGAGAGTCTTTAAAATGGTGTCGGTGACGTTGTCCGCAAACCAACGTTTCAGTTCTGTTCCCCCGTCAATAGTAACATTTTTCGTATTGAAATATTTATTATCCAAAATTTCTTCATCTCCCGATTTTTTTATAAATTCCCCACAGAAAACGGTGTTAACCTTTATTATGTTGTATTCTTTTACGATTCTAGACAAGCGTGGTTTTAAAAAGCGAAAAGCGTCATTCAAGAAATCCACTATGTCTTTATGCTTAAGATTTATAAAGACTCCCAAACGAATTCTACTTTTGAATGCGGACTTAGTGTCTTCCCATTTGACCCAACCGCGTCCACTCGCTTTTACTCCGCACCCAGCTCGTTTCATATTTTTTAAGTAAGCTCTGAATCTTTTTAAATGTCCTAAATTTGTTTGTAGTTTTGTCATCGTACCAGGATTGTATCGACATACTTTTATAGCACCATAAACGAGCCTAATATTTTTGTTAATCAGTTTATGCCAGCGCTCTCGCGTTCTCATATCCATACCGTTTGTTATCAAGCGAACAGCCCTCTCACAAACGTTCACAATATCATCACTTACCTCTGCGATTGCTGCAGCCATGATGCCGATGTGGTTCGGTGTGTACGCAGCTCTGCTGTGCGGAGAAACCGTGCGCTCTTTATATACCAAGACGCAACCGCTAAAAAAATTAATTTTGCAACGAAGCAAAAATTCATGTCCTGAAACCTACAATTTAGAAAAAAATTTTCTTATGAAATATATTCCGAGAAAGAAGCTAAATGCTTTTATCAAATAAAAACAGCAGGATGTCGTTGAAAAAACCAACTTAATATGACCTTGAAAACGTCATCTGTGAATTTTCTTTTATAAACATTTGATTAGCCCCTTTGATATGCTACAACTTTTATTTGAAACATTTTTTGTAGAGTCATTAGTTTCCAAGATATTAAACTTTCATGCACATGACGTAATTATGAGACAAATTTAGAAAAAATTTTTTTTATGAAATATATTCCGAGAAATCTGTGAATTTTCTTTTATAAAGATTTGATTAGCCCCTTTGATATGCTACAAGTTTTATTTGAAACATTTTTTTGTAGAGTCATTTTTCCAAGATATTCAACTTTCATGCACATAATTATGAGACAAGTTGACCATCGACCGGGCGGCCCCGGTCCATGAACGCGCCTGACGCTGGACCAAATCGAAACGCGGGCGCTAGCGAGATTATAAGCCGGGGCCGCCCGGGAATTTTCAATTCGATTTCTTACATTCAAATAGCTTTCGTTATTTTTTCTTTTATTATGTTCAGGAGAGGTCACTGTTTTGTTTTGATTATCGCACGTTAGGAAAAGATTCACAATGAAAAGGCAGGCTATTTTTAAATGATTTTATTTGATATAATATTTTAAAATATAATAATTTATACTGTAATAGGTGGTATACTATAAGCCCCAATTTTCTTGAAAAACACGTGCCCGTTCCTCTAATCCCTCACTAGACAGGCGCTGCAACCGCAGCCTTTCTGCCTGGCGAAAGATCCTCCGGGCGGCCTTGCTAAGACCAGGCGGATACGGACGCAGCACATTTCTCTCTTCTAGGTCAGGTGTGTAAGTACCCACATCGTCCCATTCTTCTTCCAGGGGAGGCCAGGTGTTTTCTGCGGGAGATTGACTGCTCTTCCGTTCTTCTGAGGGCGGTTGTTTACCGTGTTCTGCTGGGAGCTGCTGGCTGCCTTGCCATTGTTCTGTTGGTTGTTGGTTGCCTTGCCATTGCTCTGCGGGTTGTTTGGTGTCCTGAGGATATTCTGGGAGACCAACCTCTTCACCACAGATGTGCCATGGCACTCCATGCCACATCACCTGTGCTGTTTCTTTCGGGGGCTGTTGTTCTGGAGGCTTGTAGTCTTTGTTGCAGTCACACTGCAGCCCCCAGTCGTAGACGTCCAACATTTCTTCTGTTACAGTGGGGAGGGGGCACTTGCACCAGGGCACTAGCTCGGTCTCCATCTCTTGCATCTTGAAGCACTTGGAAAGAACTGACGAAGGAGTGAAAACCCGCCTCCTTTTATAAGCCACTATTTGCTGACTAAGGTTTTTTTGCCTTGTAGGCATATTTGACATTCTTCACTTAAAAAATAATTTCAAAATTCAAAATCGGAAAAAAATTGGGAAAATGAAAACAAATTGGTAAAGCAAAATTTGAAAAAAAAAATTTTGGTAAAAATTGGTAAACAAAAATTCTCCCGTCTGATTGACAGTCGACCCTAGACCACAGTGTGTCAATTTTAAATTTTTATTTACTCGTATTGGATTTTTTTTATTGGATCTTATTCGATCAGAGGCATTTCCTATATTATCTGAATTTTTTTTCTAACATTTTTTTGGTCAGTGTCCGTTTTCTGTATATTTCCACTTACAACAGAGTCTTCTACGTTATGTCTTGTCAAAGTTAGTGGCTTATTTGAGGCCTTTCTGTCACTTTTTTCTCAAAATTTCACAATGCAAACGACTTAGGACCTTTTAAAAATTCATTTTTTGAAAAAAAAATTTGAAAATTTTTGGAATTTTCATAGGTATCGATTCTGTGCTACTGCGCATGCCCGAAAATCTTGACGCGTTCGTCCAACCCCAATTGTGTTCCGGCCAGGCCTTCGGCCTGGCGCGGGCCACAATTAGGAACATGCACGATGGAGTACCACTTCTGGGACCTGTTCCTAACCAAAATTCAACTTTTTTGCTTTGGTGAAGATGTTACTTTTAGGACATTTTCTAAAATTTTTGCTGACGAGGTCTTTTTTTTTGCTGACGTCGCATTTATTACCTATAAATTGTGTCATACATCAGAAAGAGCATTTAGTTCACAGACTTCCGTGTTATAGTAAGTGTTTACAAAAGTGTTCCATCATGGCTAGCAACAGAGTGTCGCTTTCTCTCAAAAAACCAGTAAGTACTCTTTTTTTTACAAAACTAATGTGCTAATAAAGTCCATTGAATGTTGGAAACAGTTTTAACCACGCTTTTTTAGCCTAAAACCTAGTGTTTTTTTTTCTCAGACATACCCTGATATGCCGTCACTGAGTCAGGATTTGACGGACCTGTCGCAGTCTCAATCCGAGTCTCAGCCGTCAACAAGTCAACCTGCACACAAACCAATTATTCACAGCCACGTGGTAATCCCAGTAAGTGTTTTTATGTGCTATGAACATTGAAAATCTTTTTTTAAGGTAATTATGCTCAAGACCCACTAAAAATTTTTTTTTACGGTATGGGTGCAGCTGCAAAAAAAATTAAACTGCAGGACGACGACGCCTTCAGCGTGATCAGCTTGCCACCCACTCAAGACAGTGAAGACGAATTTGAGTCGGAAGGAAAAGGCGATATATCTTCATACGTCAAAGGGGTGACAGTTGAGCTGAAACGAAAGTATGAAGCGACGAAGCGGAAGCTACAGGTGGAACAAGATAAGAAGTCAGAAAGAAGACGTGAATTGGAGCGATTAAAACAACAGGACATAAAGGGTGATAAATTAATTCAACAATTACAACAAGATTTGGTTGTCGGTGCTAGACTACTAAAACGATTTAATTTATAGAAAATTTTTTAAAGTATTATTTTAGCCTAGCAACCTTTTTATGTCATGCTTTTTTAATCGCTTCTTTCTTATTATTTATTTTGTTTATTATCCTTTTTGTACTTTTAACACTTTAACCTAATTACATATATTTTTTTACTATGTTTTGTATTTTTGTCCTATCCTTTCATACCACATAAGTTAAAACTATATGAAAATATTAAAGTTCAAGTAGTATTCTTCCTCCCTGTATAGCTTGTTACTCAAACGACCTCCAGCAAAGGTCTTTTATTCTCGGTGCATTTCGTGTACCTAAGCATTTCCTTTGTTCCTCAACTTTTGCTATTCTCGTACCTTATTTAAATACTTAACAGCAAAGGATTTTTTATATAGAAACCATCAAAACTCGTTAAAAACCATAGCAAGTGCCTTGAAGGGTCATGTGGCGCCATCTCTACATTGATAGTACTACTATAATTCCTGGACCGCGAAACCTGGCCTTCCTAAATCATAGGCCTACAGCCTAACAGGGTGAATATAAGTCATATTGTGGAACAATAAAACAGGAAATAATTTTAAATGTTTATTAAAAATCAATTATATAAGGTTAGGTTTTTTATTTTCTTATTTACCTCATATAATGTAATGTCCTGCTTCAACGTTTCTAATTTTTTTAAATACTGCTTCAATTTTCTTCTATAATACAATTTGTCCATTCTTCGGGCATTCAAGGTTCTACAATAAATTCAATATTTGTTGTCCTTCCTATCGGCCCCAAACTTCGCAGAAAATACCTTTTGCCAGCACCAATTTCACCATTTATCTTCTCAATTATCTCGGATGTAAACTCCGCGGTGTAGCGTTGCGATAGCACCGTTTTAAATTCGTCGCACTCTACGAAGATTTTTTCTTCGTACTGCGTGTTCACCTTGTCCACCATCTTTATTTGAAATTTTTCATCCACTACCAAATTCTGCAAACTCTCGAATCTCTTCAAGACCAAATTCTTGTTCAAACTTTCGACGAACGACTGTATTTTGTGGCTTAGAAATTTTTACTGCAAGTGGCTTAAGAATGGTGCAGGAACTGCGCTCCATCAAATATATAGGCGTCACCCCTCCACCGGCACCGGCGGCAAGAGTTGGGTCAGGGGTGGGGGCCGGCTTCCAAGAATCTACACACGTGTCCCAAAGGTCAACTGAGGTCAAGCTGTGACGTCACGTGACCTCGGCTGTGACGTAGCCAAAATGCACGCATTTCTGGCCTTATGGAGATTAACATGGGGCGAGTGGCCCAGAACTCTCTTAGTATATCTACTCAGGGAGGTCGGGAGGTTGCTTTTTGAAGTTGTTTACGTTTACTTGTCTGGCGATTTTCCTGTTTTAAAGAACGTTTGTTGTGTGTTGGACCGTGTTTTTTAGTAATATAGGACGTGGAGTATTATTAATAAGGTGGTAAAACAGCAGTGGTTCGGAATAAAGCGATTAAAGTTCAATTTTAGTTTATAGGTTTTAGGTTGTGTCTATAGTTTCGGACTAATTTAAATCATGCCGTGGACGTGTTCCGTTCCCAACTGCAAGGGAAACTACAAAGGCGGTCCTAATGTGTCCGCTTTTTCCTCCCATTTTAAGGGAAAAGTGGGTTAAGGCCATCAAAAGAGATTTTGTTCCTACACAGTTTTCCAGGAGTTTGGTTTGGACTTTGGAGAGTGTTATACCTAACAATTTTACGTGATTAAACGTAACCACCTTGAAATCAGTAAGTTTTATGGTTTTATTTATTCGAATTTAGTTGTATCTAGGCAAGCAAGTAAGAAATAATTGGTATTTACGAAAATTTTACCGGTAGATATCTAAATGCACCAAAACCCCTTGAAAATGTGACTTTCACTCTCGTAGATTATTGTCCGTGTTGTAAAATCATGAGCTATATATGTAAACAATCATTTTAAAGTGTTTTTTTACCAAATTTACCAAGTTGACACCTTGAAATTTGAATTTGGCGCCTTAGGCTCACCTCCCTTGGATGACTCATCGCTTTCAGCTGGCGGGCCTTGTTATTGCGACGGTGCCGTTCTAACTCCCACCCCTACATTAAAAAAAAAAAAGAAAAAAAAAACATCATAATGTTGCAATTTGGAAGTTTCTATGCTTCATTTAAACTGATTACCTATCCTTAATATTTATAAAAAAAATCGCCTAAGGTGCATTTTAGTAAACAAACACCTCTGCCCTTGTCGTGTTAGATAGACAAGGCCTCTGCTTTTTTGTATTCCCACATTCGATCACGTGTATGGGGTCACCCCAAAACAAATTTCTATTGATATCACTGGTTCTATAAAAGATAAGTATTCTTTATTTAATTTTTAATTGGGTTTTTTCGCCACCAAACTGATTAAAGGACAAATTTTTCAAGTTGCCTGGAAAATTGATAAATTTTTAACAGTAAATGAACGAAACTTTGAACGTTTAACTCAAAAATGAACGTTAATTACGTCTATAGAGGGTTTTGAATTTATTATTTATTATAATGTATTTACTTACATTTGGATGGAGAGGAATCCAAAATAAAATGCACATTCAATAAACGCCCATTTATTTTAAAGTTATTAAGCGAATTTAAATAATTATAGTTTTTTATATTTTCTAAAATTTATTTGTGGCGCAAACAGATCCATTTAATTTTTAACTGGGTTTTTCGCCACCAAACTGAATTAATTAATTAATTAATCTGTCACTTCACTTTGACGTGGCATGATCTTTGAGAAAGGAGGAAGATTTATTCTCCGAAAGCTCAGAAAACAAATTTGTTGAAGTTATTTTTTGAGTTACACGTTTAAAGTTTCGTTCATTCATTGTTAAGAATTTATGAATTTTCCAGGCAACTTGAAAAAGTTGTCTTTCGATCATTTTGGTGGCGAAAAACCCAATTAAAAATTAAATGGATAATTCTAGTTTTTATTTACGAAATACATAAACTACCCAATTAACATATTAACTTATCAAAATTTACTATATAAAAACCGATGTATAGTTAACACATTTCAAAAATGACGATTTTTAGTAACGTCTCGACTGAAAAAAAAAACCTTTTTTTATTACCTATGGATTATATCCTAAATCCCTAATCTTTCTGATCTACGTATTACGTATTATATCCAAGTAAACATAAAAGCAAGGTGCATCATCACAGAAAAAGTCCAAGTGACCACTGACCAGCTCAAGTGCAGTAATTGAAAAAGCAGGCTCAAAGATACTCTATACTGTATATATGTATTTATACAATACATAAATCATAGGTAAGATTGTACACACAAAGATCAATTTTTTCAGTGGAGTAGCATTTTTCTCAATTGTCTACCTCAACCCCATCTCTATATTATGTAACTGCAGGAGCTTACAAATTTTAATGCAAACTAACCCTTATAGAATGTACCTATAATATTCCACAAGAAATTTCAGTAAAATCCCTCCACGGGTTTCGCCACAGTTATAAAAAACGTTGTTTTTTTTGGAAATTTCCATAGGGAAAAAATCACATTTCCATCACGAAATCCTTATCCCACGGAGGAAAATATATGAAGACATTCAGTTATACTTTTAACTTTACAACGCACGGTGTAAGTATCAATATTGGCCATCAATTTTGTTACAATGCCACAGAACATTATGTGAGACATGGTTTGAAGGCTATTTAGCTTAGGAAAGTTAGTTTAATTTGGAACAAAAATCGCTTCTTAGATTTTTCCGATATATAATAATAATAATAATTCTCACCCTTACAATACTCCAAACTAGGAGTACCCCAGAAGCAATCACATGCTTGTGCTCCTCTTTGTGGGCAAATTTAACATTCCTTGTCCCACTATTATTAAAGGACATCCAATAAATTATTTCAAGATACTCTTTTATTTCTGTCCATTGAATCTTCGGTACAAGTGCTCGTCCATGATCGTGACAGGAAGATTAACTAAACAAATTTCTATACTATAGTTCAGGATGAGAAGCAAAATATTTTAAAAGCTTTCTGAAGGGAAATATTAAAAGAACTTCATACATTTCCAGCAGCAAACCGTCGTTAATTTAATTTACCAATTAAATTGCATCAGATATGCGAGTGAGTTCATTATTTTTTTTTCGCGAATCACCTTTAATTTTCAGCTTTGGCTAATAAAGCCACCGCTAAACGCCAAGCGTGCCCTTTCATATTTTATTCATATAGGCGATTAGTTGAAGATGCGTGGCCATTACGGAAGATACTAAATCTTAATTTATCCCATATCTACTGGAAAAAATCGAGCCTACCTGCCTAACGTCCTATTAAGTCATTTGAATAAATAATGCGGTCGCCTAAGAAACGATTTCACTAGATTGACTGGATAAGTTCATTACTTTCCATAGCTCAATAGCTCCAAACAAAAACCGAACGTTATTTTGAAGTAACCACAGACTCTAAGTTTCTTGCATAATGCAACAACATTTTAATAAAAAAAAAAACAATAAAAATAAAATGAACATCAACAAAACTTCTAAAGTACTTGTGATATTTTGACCGTGATTTTTTTCGTAAATACAAAATACACCTGAAGGAAATAACAGTTCTTCACAGTTTTTTAAGCAATGAGGGATGCCCAGGGCGGATATATGAATGGATAGTGGGTAAATATAAGAACAATAACTACTGTCGGTGCATTATAAATGTTCACAATGTTTCCCAATTTATCAGTGTATAAATTATTATTAGTCTCCTCTAAAAAAATTTATCATATTTATAAAATTGGAAGGATATATACTTTTTGCCTCGTCAGCAACTTTGGATGAGAGTTCTTCCAAATTTGATGGCCCTTATTTTTAGATAACACCAATAAGAAAACAGTTTTTTTTCTCAATTTTTTTTGAACCCGAGTAAAATTATATACTGACATTATGTATCTAGAAAGAGATAATCTTTCCAATTAGCAAAGAAAATCGTGTCACGTCATTAAAAAAAAGCAAATTAATAAATTATATATTATCGAACAACATGTTAGTGTTGATTTTGTATACGCTATGAAATATAGGTACTATGATTTTGTACGCTATGAATTTTTTCGTCACTTGCCTCCGGATATAATATATTAATATACACTTTATAGTTTCACGTTCTTCATACTTATCCGTACTTTTTATAAGCAAAAAGCAGACACCTTTTGCACCGCATTGCGCAACCCGGCCGACCCGAATCCATTCCTTATTCAAGAATACAGGTTAACATACTAAGTACTTAAGTACACAGAAAATTGAGTAAAAAAAGTACTTTTAGAGCACCAATAATGTACACAGTTACACAGCTAGTGACAGTTTCGCATTGTTCTGATTTTGGCATGGCTAACTTGATGTTAATAATTATTTTGATAAACATTGTCCATAGCATAATAGAAAACTTAATTTTTTTGTATTTTTTTCTTATGCGACCCCATTAAAATTTTATTGTATCGTATTCAGAAAGTTCCAATGTATCAATTTTCACCAAAAAAAGTATATGGTGCCATTTAAAAAAATTAAATCGGTTACCATGGCAACCACATTTTTTGTGATACGAAAGATTGCTTGATATCACTAAACGGGAAATAATTTCCCCTAACACTTTTATTATAACATGTTTTTGATATGAGGAATATTTTAAGAAATATAAGCAATATACCACAATTTCTATCCACACTGTATATAGGCCTACTGCTAGTTAATAATAACATTGCAAAGAGCGTGTGGTCTTACGAAACTGCAGTTTAGGCCGAGTGGCCTGAGATCGAGTGATCTCCTCTATTATTAAACTACGCCCTCTAGATAGTGAAGTAAATTTAATAGCTCGAATTCGGGATTTTTCGAGCCCTGGTAGTATTGGGCTCTCTTCCTTCGATTTGCTCTTGTTTGCAGATGGTGGACAGTTGGATTTCAGAAAGAATTGAATCACTCGCGTAAATTATATTGGTATATTTCGGTTGATATATTTGTGTACAACAAAAAGGCAGCCTGTCTAGTCAGCCATGTATATTATTCTATATTTTTTGGTTGCGCACGCACTTCCATCATTGACATGAAAAGAGAATACATACCTGGTTGCCTATACCTGGCAATATAAAATATTCAAAATTCAAACTAAGTACGGAATATTCCGTCGCCCTTGACAGTAGGTATGGGCTTTCACAAAACAAAATAGCATGTTTTAACATTAAAAAATATTTCTGAAAGTCTTGTTCGGGCTACAGCACTCGAAGGCGTCCATTAATTAGTCACGTCCGAGATTATCACATTTCACTAATAGTTAGAAGTCACTGCCAAAAGGCATAATTTTGTGATTGCCCTTTTGAAAATTCCATTCTTGGAGCGCAGCGTAGCCACTCTCATGCAACCGTCATCACCAGGATGCACTGAGACGATGCGACTCGTAGGCCAAACAAAACATGGAACCTTGTCCTCCTTCACCAAAACCAGAGATCCATAATAAGCGAGTCTTGATCCTTTTGGATTTGGATATTTTTCCACCTCCTCCAAAAACCGTGAATCATATTTTGGATAAATTCGAATCTCTTGAGATGGTTGACTGGACCATTGGTTGCAGGCACATCAGGAATAGCCGTAAGAGG
Organism: Pseudeuparius sepicola; assembly: GCA_963920635.1. Taxonomy (NCBI): domain Eukaryota; kingdom Metazoa; phylum Arthropoda; class Insecta; order Coleoptera; family Anthribidae; genus Pseudeuparius; species Pseudeuparius sepicola. The sequence goes on along the minus strand of OY987299.1, from coordinate 48,042,500 downwards.
TCGTCCATATAAAAAATAACCTGGAGTCAGCGCATTTAGGTCATTAGGGTCGTGGGAGATAGGAGTTAATGGGCGAGAATTTAACACAGCTTCAACTTGAGCCAACAAATTAACAAATTCCTCAAAAGTTAAAGGAGTTTGACCAAGAACTATTGTAAGAATCCTCAGAAATCCAAGTTAGGATAATACCCAAGCAGCATTAAAGTTGCGGTGACTGAGACGGGAACTTTGAATAAGTAGTTATTACCTAATTATTACTTAAAAATCGACTTATTAGTTTTTATTACTTATATTGAGAAAGTATGAGTAATTACGTAGTAATTATTACTACAAGTTGGAACTTTATGGTTTCAGTACTTCTAAGTAGTTTTTGAAGTATCTGGAACGGAATTCTTACTATGCAAAATTACGTTAAAGTCACGTTAACTCTAAAGTTATATTCAATGGTCACAATTACTTTGTCGTGTTACTTGTTTATCACTTTAAAGTTTTCATTACTTTATGGTAACGGTGAAAGTAACTTCTACATCTTAGCGACTTTAGAAATACCTCCAAAGTTACGGAACTATATAGTCATATTTAAAGTGAAATTAACTTTCCCGCTACTCGAGAAAACTACTGTATGGTAAGTTTTACTTCCCACTCCATTTTAAAATTACTAGAAAGTTCCAATTACTACAAAAAAATACTTTAAGGTAACTGTCACTTCTATAGGGACCAAAATGGAAACTACATTTAGTTCCTTACAATCGTTTGAAGGATTGGGTCGTTTTTGCGGAGTGATGAAAATGTCAGCCATTAGAAAGAAGAAAAATTATAGAGACACATTCACATTTTATAGAAAATTAAAGCAGCAGTTGGATGAAACAAATCGAAACAGGAGCACTTGTCTTCAATACAAAATTACAAAACGCTTCTCTTGAGTGGCTAAAATTTTAAATATCAACATTTCGAAATATAGCACAAAACATACCGGCTGAAAATAACAGCGTCATATAAAAATTATAGGTTAAAGTTCCAAATGAGACCTAGTAGTAGCATTCGGAACTTAAACGAGGCTTCTGGAACTTTGAAGTTCTCTTGTAGTAATTGGGACTTTAGAGTTTAAAATATCTAAAACTAATTTTCGTCTTAAAGATAGGAATTACCTTAAAGTGAAAAAAGTCTAGTTGCCGTTACTACCAGTTAAGTGGCAAAGCCTTCAAACACCCATTTTAAGGTAAATAATACTTAGAAGTAATTACTGAAAATTACGCCATATTTTCTTATAACATGATAGACGCCATTAATATCAAATGTCAATTTCCTTTGGTACTGAAATAGTTATTACTTCAAAATTGTCCCCAAAAAGAGAAAATTAAGCAAAAATGAACTCGTATAACTTATAGAAATATTAAAAAAGCATTTTTCAGCATTTTTAGGTAATTTCGCACATTTTCGTAATTTATCCTCCCGATAAAAAAGTGTTAAAACATGCATTTTGAGAGGGCGCGTTGTTACTTTTCAATCTATCAACGTCATATTTGACAGAAAATTTTCAATCGTTTTAGTTTCTTGAATCTAGCAACGAGAAATAAATCAGCAAATTAATACCTTTCTTATACCTACCATTATTCATAGATATGAGTTAAAAATAAATATTAGGTACTTCCATTTTCCACGGTTATTGAAAAATGACGGAAGATGCTGGGCTAGAATACTTTTTTAATTATTTAGACAAAGACAAGGCGAGGACGCGAATGTAAAAAAGCGAACAAATCCAACAAAGTAGCGGTGACCACGCTGCTACGTCTCCACCACGTTGCCGGAACGTAAGCGCGTCGTAGCGGTGTAAGTTGCTAGGTGGTCGCCGTTACGTATCTATCACCCTCAAAATGTTCCCCATTTTGGTCGCAGGGACGTAATAGGAACGTAGTAATTACGTTCCTATCAGTAGTAATCACAACTTTAAAGTTGCAAACAAAAGTCGCCGGAACGTAACGGGGACTAAAAATGCTGCTTGGGTAGTATTAATAATTCAAAACAATGCATAACAAGAACAGGTTGCATATTTATATTTGCTATCCGTAGTACATTAAAAAATAAGATATTTCATGAAAAATATACTTTATAAATGAAGCTATTCCTTACATCAATCGATGCAGTAGCAAATAATAAAGGCTTGGTTGTTGGCCTCGTAGACTAGACCACCATTTAGCTGAATAGAAAATTGTAAAAAAATGTAGAAGTTATGGTGACAAGTGTTTATGGTTTCTTTTCGGCCATCACAAATGTGGTTTGTCTGGTTTTCCCTTAAAAAAATGTTCAATGAGGAACCCACCACCGATTGTGCATAAAACCATTTGGAGGGTTCATTTGCCGAACACGGCCCAGGCCGACCGCTGCCGTTACCCCTTGCCTATTGTCCCCGCCAATAACCATTATAGAATACACAGTTGTTCTTCTATAGTCCAGTCGACCGACGCGACGAGAGATAATGGTGAAGGCGACGGGACCGAAGAGCTTCCTGTGCTTAGGAAACTATAGCGACATTCTAATGTCCTGACCCGATACTAAGGAGTCGGAGACAGTAGTTAAGTAGCCAGTTTTTTCAGTGGGTAGATAATGACACAAAATTAGATGGAATCGTTCGGTGCCTTCTTTAGCCATTGTTGCAATATCATCTAATGGATCTATACTTGAGTAATTGCCACCAAACAATCGGAACTACCAATCTGTGTACGAATATCGTCGAGTCACTGCCAGACCAGATGTGGTCCTCCCTTTTACATTCCAAACCATCACCAGAATGGCTTGTAACTTAAACGAGGGCCATTCATAAGAGCAGGATTGCCATATAACAATGGGCGCTTTTTAACAGCCGAATATGAATCTTTGATAATGGTCTACCCAACATCGGAGCCCATATGAAATATATTATGTATAGTAATGGATAATATGGCACTAATCTTTAAAGACAACATATTGTAATAGTAAAACGTTGGTAATAATAATTAATTTCAGTTTTAGTGGATTCAGTGTTTGGAAGGGGGAATATGATAACAGAGAACGATAAATAAAGAAGCTAATGCTAATAAATATAAGCAGAAATCACTAATAAACACAGGTGAAATGGAAAAATACAGATGGAATTTCCTATATTTGCACTCTGATAACACCTATAAGAAAGTAGGTATAGACGAAATAGCTATAGTCCAACAATAACAAATGGCATTGTACATTCAACATATTCAATACCAAATGAAAACAAAATATTTTGTTAAGTGCACTGACTGATTCCGTTTTTCTTACATATGACACGCACGTTTAGGGGGTGTCTCATCCTTATCGTTCAAAATTATTACACTAATACACAAATATAAACTGTTTAGAGTTAAAGCAATACGTTAGCACTCACTTAGCAGTTGCTAGGAAATAATTTAACATGTACGGTCGCGAACAATTGCTTTAGGACGACCGGAAGCGGTTTCTCGTCGATTCGTGGCGAGCTCCCGCCCACCTGGCAACACCGCACGTGGCCGGTGCTGTGGGGCCGGTGCTGTGTGGCTGCCACTAAACGTGGTGGCAACGTGGCAGCCACCCAAAAATTGTAAAAGTTTCTACTGTAGTGGTCGTTACGTGGCGTCCACAAAAAATGCTACTTGTATCGTCTCCCGTATACAGGGTGATTCAGTTCCGGTGCTCAACATGGGGATCTCGGAAACCGTAACAGATACGAAGTCGGTCAAATGGAGGCAAACTTGCGCCTTTGGGCGCCCAACAATATGCCGTTGAGAAAGTTAAAATATTTTCATGGGTTGCTCAGATATTTAAGAAAAACCGAATTTTTGAAATTTAGATTTTATTTTTTTCTGGCGCCATTTGTGATAATATTGAAAAATAAATATACTTTTTCCTTGCAACATTTTCTGTACTACGTCATAGTATTTTTAGATTTTCAGGGCGACGTTTCGTTTTTGAGATAGAGGGATCATCTTCATATTTTTAAATACGGACCTCGATTTTTTATTGCATATTTCGAAATGAATTGTTTTCCTGAGTGCAACGATGTATGACACATACATATTTTTTCTTGTTTTAGCTGCTAAAATGCACATTTACTACGAAAAAAATTAATACGGTCCTGGACTATGCATTTCTCTCTCTTTTTTTTTTAAAGCAATTCCAATTATAACAGGTGATCATTATTTTAATACCTACTGGATTAATAAATTATACTCCATGTTTGGCATATTTTGAAATTCTGTTTTATAGTTTAAGTAAATAACAACAATAATTACTAACAATAGTGAGATACATTTTACCTAAAGTATAAAAACGAATTTTAAAATATGATAAACATAGAGTTTAATTAATCCAGTAGGTATAAAAAAGGATCACTTGTTATAATTTTAATAGCTTTGAAAAAAAAGAGAGAAAAATGCATAGTCCAGGACCGTATTAATTTTTTTCGTAGTAAATGTGCATTTTGGCGGCCAAAACTAGAAAAAATATGTATTTGTCATACATCGTTGTACTCAGGACAACGATTTATTTCGAAATATGGAATAAAAAAATCCAGGTCTGTATTTAAAAAAATGAAGATGATCCCTCTATCTCAAAAACGAAACGTCGCACCGAAAATCTAAAAATACCACAACTTAGTCCAGAAAAAGTTGCAATGAAAATGTAGGTATAATTTATTTTTCAATATTATCGCAAATAGCGCAAGAAAATAATTAAATCTAATTTTCAAAAATTCGGTTTTTCTTAAATATCTCAGCAACCCATAAAAATATTTTAACTTTCTCAACGGAATATTGTGAGGCTCCCAAAGGCGCAAGTTTGCCTCTATTTGACCGACTTCGTATCTGTTACGGTTTCCGAGATCCCCATGTTGAGCACCGGAACTGAATCACCCTGTATATAAAAGATAAAGGTAAGTAAGTCGGTACAATAATATTATATGATCTCATAGATATTTTTGGGGGTCGCGTAGGGGATGTAGGAGTGTAGATAAAACCTATAGCGGTGCGCCATGGAAATGACAGTCGCGTCGCCAAAAAAATTTTTTTTTGTGAAAATTAATTTCAGTCTCAAAGATAATTTCGGGGGACACGTAGGCGATGCATGGGGCTAATAGGCACAGCAAAAACTGTAACGTCGCGAAAAATTCAAACAAAAATCATTTTGTGCAAATCAATATCAAATATATTTCTGGAAGACGGGTAGGGGATGTGTATATAAAAAAATATGTAGGTGTGCCTTGACAAACGACAATGGCGTTACCAAAAAAAGAAAAGAATCATTTTTTATGTCAATCGATCCCAATACTAAAATTATTTTTGGGGAACGCGTAGGGGACGTACAGGATGTCCCAGTTAATGTGATGAACCCGTTTTTCTCCGTAGTTTTTAAGATAAAACAAAACTTTTGTAGAATTTTCCGAGGAATTGAAGATATGGTGTCAAATTTAATATAGAGGATGATGCTAAAACGATATTTCAAAAAATGCCCTTTTCCAAAATAATTTAAGTTGGATTTTAATACGGAATATGAGAACCTAATGAGTATACGGGGAGTAACCAAAAAGTGTGGGTTTTCATTTATGAATTCCGGTTTGGCCCGAAGTGAGCATTACTTGGTGAGATTATTTCTGAGACACCCTGTATATTTTAGGTTTTTTAGGTTCCTTTTCCCCGTCCAATTCCAACAATGTATAATTTCTCACAGTAGCTAGGTAAGTATGTGTAGCATTCCATGCAAAGTTTCAAATTTATCGCAATTTCTCGAAACTTGGTTATTTTTACAGATAACTATATAAAACTATATATCGTTGGAATTAGAAGAATAAAAGTAACCTAAAATGTCAAAATATACAGGGTGTCTCAAAAATCTGACCTCCGGTCAAACCGGACGTTAGAAATCAGAACCGACAATTTTTTGATACTCCCGTGTATACCCACTAATAATATTCGGAGTTAAAATCCAACTTCACATTTTTTTTGGTAAAAGGTATTTTTTAAAATATCTTTTTAACAACACCGAGTTTGACAGTTTGACTCAATATTCAAGTTCCTCGGAAAATTCTACACAGGCTTAGTTTTTAAACCATCAATTTAATTTATCTTTAAAGTTAGCGAGTTTATCACGTTAACTGAAACACCCCGTACGAGTAGCAAAAAAACCGTAGGGGTGCCGTGATAAACGACAGTGACGTCGCAAAAAAAGAAAAGAAAAAAATGTTTTTTCTTGAAATCGGCAGTAAAGTGTCCCAAAATCGTCATTAAAAGCTCAAAAATCGGCACTGATGTAACCCATTATTGTACGATTTTTTCAATAAGTAGGTAGGCCTTGGCGAGATGTAAACATCAAACCACAGACGCGGAGTCATCGCCCGTCAAAAGTGACCAAATATTCAAAACCCGGCCAATAAAGGCCCATTTAACTATTCTCGTGCACGCATTGCGAAATTGTTACCTATACCTATAGCAGCGCAATCTATCAGTGTAAATATTTTAGTAGGTTTGAATATCGATAGATTTATTATGGAGGCTGCACAACAAGCAGCAGTTTGGTTTTTCTGTTCGAAGCCGCCGTGTCTTTGTCACACTTGACCTAGGTAGAGCGATCGTCAAAGTCAAGCAACGCCGCTCGTAGTCGGTTAATGGACGGGTAATCCCTTATTATTATTTTCTTGCCTAATAAGACTTTTTTTTCCGATTTCAAGAAAAATACATTATGTACCTCGGCACTGAAGTTCTTTTTATGACTCATGTGATTTATTTATTCCACATGGGTCATAAAAAGTTGAACTTCAGTGCCTTGGTACATAAATAACTATTTTTCGTAAATTAGTTTTAACGCGGGGGCGCGTAGGGGATGTAGGAGTATAGATAAAACCTGTAGGGGTGCCGTAATAAACGACAGTGGCGTCGCATGAAAATTCCAAAGAATGTGATTTTTCTGCATAAATCCATCTCAAATATATATTTGTAAGGTAGACGTAGGCGATGTAGGAATATAGAAAAAAATCTGTAGGAATGCCGTGCCGTGACAAATGACAGTGGCATGGCAAAAAAAAATCCGCGGTTTCAGCGCGGCAACAACTTTGGCACCCCTCAAGTTGGTGGCGCTCCGAGGTTGGTACAAATCTCCAGTTAAAAATTTCCCTCGACTTGCAAAATAAATGTACCTATAGTTTTACATTTTTCCGATTTGACTTTATTTTGTATTGCGTATTGCGCGAAAAGTTTTCGATGGGTGGTGATTTATTTTCTATAACGTCACCCAGATGTTCAAAATTTACAAGTTTTTGTTTCTTACTTTTTTGTGCACCCGGTTGTATAAAGCTTCTCGGACATAAACTATCAAAAGGTTTCTTTTGTCTATTCTTTTTCAGCCTCACGCGTCAATAGCTGTTCAAGAATGCCATGTTTCTGTTTCCTTTGTTTTTATAGATAGTCCTAAAAAAATATCCTGCGTTTAGAAAAGTATAATAATATCATGCCATGGAGTTTAGTCACGATATTTTCAGCACAAATTCAACTCATTACCGTCAACCCACTGCAATATTAGAATGCAGTAGGTACTTTTCTTTTATGCTTCAGTTCAGCGCATAAGAAAATAAGTAGAGATCATTGCACCAATAAATATTCCTATTGCTACATCCCACAGAAATGCATTCGCCTCCCATAAACTTTTACTACCATCGGCCCGGAATGATCCCAACCAACCAGCCGCCGCGCATCCAAAATGCCGTATACCAAAGACGGTCCCATACAGTATACCATACCCGATCCCTTCTATTGTGCCAGCGGCCATTAATCATAGCGCAACGCAAACAAGCTCTTTTTTATGTCATCGGATACCTGACGCGTCCGCATAATGCTCTGTTTATCACTGCCATCAACACCACGGGGCGATCTGCGGTACGGCAGGGAATGTCTCCCGTTCGGGTGCTTGTGGGTGGCCGTTTGGTAAAGCTGAAAAGCCGATGTGGATTTTGTTATTTGTCGCCGGTTTATTGGGAAGTTTTGGGTTTGTGATGGCTGGGTCTGCGAGAGTTTGAAGGCCTTTGCAATTTTCCCTTTCTACAAGGTGCGACATAATAACACACCACAGTAGTTATGATAAAAGGTTATATATCAGTGTGAAGTAGTCCTGTTTCAATGTTTTCTGGAAAATTATATACTTTTGGTTCTGAGGATTGGTTGTTAACCGAAACTACAGATGGTCACCATTTAATTTTTTTCGGTATGTATATGGGGCAATCTCACAAGAGCAAGTAGGGGACGTCAAAATATTACAACGGGTCAGATCTCAATAGTTACAGAGATACAGGGCGTTGTAACTCATTTTTTCAAATTGAATTATGGCAATATCTGCAAGAAAAAGGTACTCTCGTTTCATAACGAGCAAATCAACCGTTTGCGTTGAAATTGCCAAAACGTGCCCCAAAACACCTGTTGACATCAATATTCGAAACATAAAATTTTCAGCTGACGCTTTCAAGTGTTACAGATCAACTGTACCTTAAAGTGACAAAAAAAATCCCTATGAACAATGTACCAAAAATTATTCGCTGTCAAAATGGAAAGGATTGAATTTAACAAAATTTTGACACTCTATTTCAACAAAACCAATGGTGTTTTGACCAATGCCCATTTGGAATTGTTTCCATCATTTTGAATGTACTGTTGATCTGTAACATTTGAAAGCGGTAGGTATAGGTGAAAATTTTATATTTCGAATATTGAAGTTAACAGATGCACTAAAATTATGGACCTGCAGGGCCAAAAAGATAACCTCAAAAAAGTTACGAATAAAAGCACGATCTAAAAACAGCGAAAGTAGCGCCCTCTGTGAGATACGGCGAAATTGACATTTTCAGCTTATTCTCCATTCTCCATCATCAAAAACATAAGTAGCAGTGCCAAATTTCAGTTGAGCAGCTTGATTAGTTTGTGAGATATTGTCATAATTCAATTTGAAAAAATTAGTTACAACGCCCTGTATCTTCGGTAACTATTGAGATCTGACTCTTAATCGTAATATTTTGACGTCCCCTACCTGCTCTTGTGAGATTGCCCCATACTTACCGGACACCCTGTATATTCCCGGGTTTCAACACATTCTTTTCATTTATGTCCCTAAGTGTTGGAAAAATAGTTCTCGGTCCAGTAGTATAAGTAGTTAGATACCTATATTATGAGTTTGTCGATGTTTGCGATCTTGATGTTATACCTATACCTATAAGCCTATTGTACACCTATGACAAGTATGTTAGGTACATACAGGGTGATTCAGTTTTAATCTGCAACACTTACAACAGGTAATAGAAAACCAAAAAATAACCGCACAAACGAAGATTATTTAAATTTGTTTATTATCTACGGAGAATGCAACAAAGTAATATAAAGAACGTGCGATACATAATCTTCGTTTGTGTAATTTAAGCGCGCCGGCATTATTGTTGACAATAATTTATAAACCAAGTGTCAATTCCTCAGCAGCGATTGTCTTTTCAACGTCCACGGCTAATATGATTTTTCAAGCGTTAAGCAAACCCCGCATTTTATGGGCGAAAAGTGGGTTTTTCGTAAATTAATCGAAAATTACTGCATTTAGGTATAGGAAATCTTACACAGAGTTGTCATCATTTTGAGTGGTGAATAAGATCGCATTAAAAATATGGGGGTTTCCATTTGAAAATTTCGAGATTTAAGCACATTTTGAATGTAATTTTTATTCATATTTTGTGTATAAGAACGGATTTATTTCTCAGCAGAGATCACTAGGTCAGGGCTTCTGTTACACGATGCCAAAAAATCGTTTTGAAATTTCGCGGTTTCCTCGTACAAATTGCTAATTGACTTTAAGTCTGCACCAGACCTGTATTTTTTTTTTTTTGAAAAATGCAAATATCTCAAAAACGGTTGGATTTAGACATAGGACATGTTGCATGTTTTTGTTCCAAAATGATGTCTAGAATCCAAAAATGCAATAATATACAGGGTGTTCAATTTGAGATAAAAAAGTTGTTATCGACTTCCGGTATAACAGGAAGTGCCAGATTCACCAAAATATTTTAGTTGAGCCCATCGGCCAATGCCAATGTGAGGTGCCAAATTTTCAGACTTATCCTAATTTTAGTTTTCCATATATAGATCGATGCGGTTCGTGGTGGGCCACCCTGTATAGGGTATAAAATCAACTAATCAGAGTTAAGCTTTCCCCAGAATGTGTTAACTCTTGTATTTAATGTAATCCAAAAATTCGGTGTGTTCTGACAAATTACATTCACCGTTTATAAAAACATTCATTTAGCAGCTATTATACACGTAGAAAAAATACACTGTACAACTCGAGTGGAATGTCCATATCGCCCTCGAACGATTGAACACTCCGACTACGGTATCGTGCTCAACCTTCATCGTCGTGCGGTATAGACATCATATATCCACCCTCGTTGTATAATAGTATTGTCAACAAAGTGACATCTGGGTACCAGTGACCAAATTATTTAATCCAACTTCCATGACGTCAAAACCTATAGACGTGGTGCCCCATTGTTAAAATGCCCTTTATTTTGACTCCAAGATGAAATATATCCATTACTACTCTAAAAACATGCTACAAAGACCGAAAGTCAACCATCAACCAACTACACACCCGGTGATTCCCGGTTATAGTTCCTCCAGAATGACACTTAGATATCGCATGTTTTTTCGTGTTTGGGGGCGCCGGAAGCATCGGAACCTCACCCGAAGACTCGGGGGATGGTCTAACGACGCCAGCCTCCGAGCCCAGAGTCGAAATAAGTTCGCTACGGCTCGACAAAAAGGGGCAATTTCTGACAATCTCGCGACATTTTCGGAATAATTAAAACAAACCTGTCTATAGGTTCTGACGTCATTGTCCAACTTCTACCAAACAAAACAAAAGTAAAGATAACACTAACAATTTAAGAGGGGGTTGCCGACAGCGAAAGTGACGTTAGATTTCGTATTTTTTTAAGTTGTATAGCATAAAATCTATTAACATTTTACCTGGCAAAAATTTAGTACAAACATATCTGTCTTCGTTTTAATCATAAGATCTCACAAGCATATGCACTGGAATTATTATTTTTCCCAAGGTTTTCATAACCTATAAAACAAAACATTGCTTGTAAGATCTTATGATTAAAATGAAGACAAAGATGTTTGTACTACATTTTTGCCAGGTAAAATGTTATTTGATTTTATGCTATACAACTTAAAAAAATACGAAATCTAACGTCACTTTCGCTGTCGGCAACCCCCTCGAGGATTGATCAAAAAGTTAAAAAGTCCACCCGCATTCTCAATAAACTGTTGTATTCACTACGTGCTTTAGATTAGTTTAAAATTCAGAAGTTAAAATCCGATACATTTTACAGGAAGGAATTGAAATAATATTATAAATATTATTCATAATTTTATTTTCGACTTACCTTTAACATTAAGTAACGTTCATCTGGAGCATTCAACAGAAATTTATTAATATCTGATTTTTACAAAACTTCAGATTTTTTGGCTTTATAACCAACAGATTCCTTTTCAATGTAATCAGTTTGCAATGTTTGCTGATGTCAAGGTAATGCTTAATTAAAAGTGTCGTTTAAATGTTGACTTTCTGTTGTAAAATGACGTTTAGAAATAGTTGTTTATGAACCATGGCAATCTGAAGTTCAACTTTTTATGACTCATGTGGAATTTAGTTTCCGAGGCCTCTGGCCAAGGCCAAGGGCGTCGCCAAGGGGGGGCAGGGAGGGGCAGCTGCCCCCCCCTAGAGGATTCAAAAAAATCTAGAAAGTTTTTTGGTGAGTCACTCAGTCACTGCGTTTAACTTTCTTATTTTCCGTAAAATAATCTCAGTTGTTTTTGTAAAATATAAATAAATGTGAGCTCTTCGCTTGTGAGCAAATCAAAATTTAGCTTCCTATTATTTCCATATATGCGAGTGAAACGATGTTAAGTTAAATATTGAATACATTACACCTATATAGCAGGGTAGGTAGGCACCTTACCTACAAGAAAAGTACAGGGTGTCCAGATTTGGTTGTAAATGCGGGGTAACTCGGTTATTTTGATACTGATAGAAGGATTTATTTGGGAATTCGGGAGTAATAAACTAGATTTATTAAAATTCTTTTCAGAACTTTCTTCGAGACAAACAAATATTCATTACAATTGAATATTGATCATAATATAGGAATGGTTGTATAAAATCAATTTATTTTAATTATTTTTTTAAATATTTTTATTCATTCATAGTTTGAGAAAATTGAGAAAATGAGGTGATACATAATACGACAAAACAAATGATTTATTAAATATTAATAAATCATTTTTTATATTTCATATATTAATAATAAATATGTTTTTGGTGAAAAAAATGTTTTCTAGTAAATGATTTGTTAACAACTGTTAATAAATATTTATTAGAGAATATTCGGTAATAACCCATTTCTTAAATATTAACAAATCTTATTGAATACAAATAAATCTTTCTATCAGTGCATGTATAAGTAGTCATGGTCATGGTTCCGTAAAAAATTTTTCACAGACAAAATAATTTTTTGTTTCATACCCTGACCCTTTCGCCAGCCGTCGCCCCCCCCCCCCCCCCCTGGGCCATCAGCTGGCGACGCCCTTGGCCAAGGCAAATGGTTTATTTGCCTCGTGGTCATTGTGTGTGTGCTGCAACTTATGGGATTTTTTTTTATTAATTGCACAACCAAAATACAAATATTCCCTAAAGCCGGTGCATGTTCGATAATCATATTAGGCGCACTTAGAATGCTAGCAAGTTGCAAGTCAAACAGCAGCATACAGGGTAGGCCAAAAATATAAAAATTGTAAAAGAGTAAAGTACCCTTATTTCAGATAATTCAGCAAATTGTTATTTAGAAAAGTTGTCTAGAATTAAAAGCTTTGCCTAAAAACATTAGGTTGTAATAATTTCCTAAAATCGTTTTTTTAATATTCACCCTAAACAATTTCATTAATTAATCAAAATTAAATCAATTTCGCATGACTTTGTTCAAATTCATGCAAATTTGTAAAATTAACTTAGATTTTTAATTTTTTTTACGGAATCACAAACTTCATTGCACAGTATAGGTATAGTATTAGAGGCGACAAAATGTGGCCTAGCTGCGATAAAGCAGCAATTGACAGTATGTATTAATTAAATATATTTATACGCAGGTATAATATCAACAGATGTCAAAAGAAATAATACTAAGATTATAATATTACCGATAATTGTCCCTACGGGTGTAGATAGGTTATAGGTCATTGTGTCGTAGCTGATGGTCAACAATTTGAACCGTTGATAAAATAGTGCTTTTTAATTATTTTTGTTGCAAACGCGATAACAGACGTTTTTTACTTTGTTTTGATAAAAATAAAAATTCAAATTTGAATTGTTGTTTTATTTTGTAATACACCGTTGAATGCAGAAAAGAATATAGTTTCAGAAATTAGCATTTTCTACCCCTCTGTTGCATTAAAAAAAAGACCTTCACCCTGTATAACCCTGTGTATTTTGTAATAAAGTTGATATTTGAAAATGTCTTCAAAATATGCGGAAATAAGTCGAATATACGTCTGTCAAATTTCCATTTTTTTGACAGCCTACTTTAGATGTTAGAAGGCCCGGTCCATACATTTGCCGCGCACTGTATAGTGTTAGTCCAGCCTAAACTGTACCAATAGAAATAGTGTCAATAAAGGCTACCAGAAATGTCAGGTAGCGTCAGGTTATTCGTCAAGTCGCCCACTGAAACCAAGGAAATCAGACAATCAAGAAATCACAGTGGTCATGCGGAACCGAAAAAATCCTTTTAGTGCACTTTCCACTATAGTTCTTTGAAAAATTGGATGTCCATCCATTTGAATTATTTTTTTTATTAATAATTGGATGGGATTTTTCCATGAAGGTGCTTGTTTGATATTGTCACCTTAGGTATATTCAGAGTACCTATACGGACGACCAAATTAAGGCCTGCTTTTTTAGTTCAAACCGTGCTTTAAACAAAAATTCTGACTAAAGACCCTTATCTATAATACCCTTGGATTAGCCGTTCATCACGGACTAGCAAAAAAATTTAAAATACCTATGCCCATACTGTCACTACCAATCAACATGCTAAAAACCAACTCGAATATCTTGAAAAGCCTAATAGGAGCTACAGGTTCTCCAACACACTGATAGTACTCTCTGTAAAGATATCAAATCTAGATTTATTGTAACTTATAAATTAAAATCTATCCCAACTATAAGTATAAGACAATTTATACCCCTTACATTATTACAGTGCTGCTGCATGCTGCACAGGCCTATTATTTTTGAAAGATATGATAAAATATGTGTTAAAGCAGATAAAAAATGCTAATAAATATACCTGGAACGAGCCCCGTCCCACACCCAGGGGACTTCTGGGTGCCCGTCCTCCATAAAACTTTTATTTTGTCACAAATTCCCACCTGTTGTGTTGGAAAATGTGTTTTATCCACTGCGTTTGTTATTTAATTTTAATCCCTTGACAAGCCATAATATGATGATTTATGGCCCGGGTCCCCGAAGAGAAGGTGTGAGAACACCCGTAGAAAAACTGTCCGGTCCGTAGACAATGCATAGTGTCAGATATTTATTGATTTGAAGGCGGTTCCCCAAATATTAATCGTCGGGTTTACGACCACCAAAAAATGAGTTTTAGGAATATTACAATTTTAACGTGCCGTTTGTTCAGAATAATATATGCAACACTTTTTCATGCAGGTATGCTCAACTAAGCCCCGGACATCAATCTTACTTCTTATTTATTATTTCGTCTTCTTGGGGACTTTATGTAGGTCACAGAAATTATAATAATAATTGTGAATATTAAAATATTAAAAACTATTTGAACAGTAGGTACCTATTATTCATACGTTAAAATACACATAATAAAAGTCAGTCTGCTAAGCATACAAGCAGAAAGGCATAATATATGAAAAATGAATATCAAAATATTCTATCTACCTAATAGATATTTTGTTTCATCCTATCATCCATAACTCAACTCTATTATAAAATAACTTATCTACTCTATAGGTACCTAATGTCAAAGGTAAAATTGATTTCATCAATTAGTCACGCCCTCAGGAATTAAATTTAAACTTCAATAACAAGCTTTTAATCACAATCACATTGCAGAAGCACGTAGGTATAGTAATATAGTAAGCCAAATTGGAATAGGGTACCCACATAATTAAAACCTCGATTAAAACTCTATTAAACTATAAATTCTATTTTTGGAATTATTATTCTTTAAAGTAATTACTTAAATAGACAAATTTTTAATATCGGCAATAATATTATGCAGCTTTTAAAAATAATAATCTTTCGTATGTTTAAAATATGAATATAGGAAAGTATGTGAGGTATTAGTCTTTGACACTAACTATTTTGTACTATAATTTGCTATTTTACAACTTTCTTAAAGGAAACATCAATTTCGGATTTTTTTGCCATATATTTTTTTGTTTATCAACCGATTTAAAAAAGCGAGATATCGTTGCTTCCAGAAAAGAACTCGGAAAATAACGGACTATAGACAGGAAACTTGAAACTTCAAACCATCCGATTTTTTAGCCCTTTGTAAGTAAATAAAATGGATCTCTCTACATTAGGGTAAATGTGTATAAGAGTACGCACAGGCATAAGAGTACGCACCAGCACTATTTAATATATACCGCCATCTACTGGTTCTTTTAAAAGGTACATTATAATTCTAGCACCAATTTATGGAAGTATCACCAGCGAAAATCTGCGTTACCGACAGTGTTTTTACAGTATGGCCGTTCCAAAATTTCATAGTGTCGCACTGTAATTGTAGGCAGTCGAGATATTAGACTTTTTAAAGGTAAATATTGACGCTACTATATATTAAATGTTTTGTTGAGCTTTTGTATGTTATGGATATCACTTTTGTAGTTAAAAAATATAGAAAACATATTTTCTGCAAAAGAAATATGCTAAAACATGAAATTTCACGTGAATGTATCAGAGTACGCAACGGTCGTTGTCTTAAGAGTTCGCAGTGCGTACTCTTATACATAATATTTTAAAATTGTGGCAGTATTCAAAAGTAGAAAAAATAGCAAAGAGAAAATTAGTACCTAGTTGCACAAAATCTAAATCATTGCAGAAGCAAAAAACTAAGAAAGTCAAAGAATCCCACGAAGATGCGACTTGCCCGGGATGTGGAGATTTATATTCGAAATCCGATGAAGACTAGATTATGTGTTCTCAGTGCAATAATATTGGTGGCATGAATCCTGCACAACGTATGTAGGTAACTGGACAATTCACTTGTTTTCATTGTGAAGAGTGACAATTTATTTTTGACATTTTTTACGGCAATTATTTAACCTTTAATTAATAACGTACCAAATATCTAAGATGTTAGTTTCTAACATTACTATACAGGGTGTTATTTAAGTACGTAGCCAAACTTCAAGTGGAGATTCTTTGAGTGATTTTAAGACGAAAAGTTTATATAAAGAGAAGTCCATTATCGCTTAGTTTTCAAGATAAAGGTTGTCAACCTTTTTTTAAAAAAATCTTTTTTCAACAACATCTTAATAATCCTTTAGCCGATTTTGTTTAAATCTCACAGTGTTATTTACTATTTACATTAGAGAGGGGCTAATTTAGCCCTGAGTAGATTCAAATTATTAAGTCCAGTGACGTCCCGGGGGCACCATGACAAATATTTTTGAAAAAAAAAATGTGGGCCTCTGACTTTTTAAAACTTTTATATTTTTCTCGCATTAAGGAACTAAGAATACAACTTTTTGGCCTCTTGAATTTGTTCGTGTCGTGCTTCCTTTTCGAGAGAAAAAATAAAAACCACTGTATTGCATGTCATTGCTTTGCTGTTGCGTTGCGGTTTTCTCGAAAACGAAGCAAGATACGAACAAGATTCAAGAGACCAAAAAGTTGTAGGTATCTTGCTTCGTTTTCGAGAAAGCAGCAATACAACAGCAAAATAGTGACATGCAATAAAGTGGTTTTTATTTTTTCTCTTGAAAACGAAGCACGACACAAAAAAAATTCAAGAGCCCAAAAAGTTTTATTCTTAGTTCCTTAATGCTTGAAAAATATAAAAGTTTTAAAAAAGTCAGTGACGCACATTTTTTTTTTCATAAATATTTGTCACGGTGCCCCCCGGGACGCCACTGGACTTAATAATTCGAATCTACTTAGGGCTAAATTAACCCCTCTCTACCGTAAATAAGACTGCCAGATTTAAACAAAATCGGCTAGGGGATTATTAAGATGTTGTTGAAAAAAGATTTTTGTTTGACACCCTGTATTTTGAACACTAAGCGATACCTGACCTATGTTTATGTAAACTTTTTGTCTTAAAATCACTCAAAGAATCACCCCTTGAAGTTTGGCTACGTACTTAAATAACACCCTTTATTTTTATATATGCCCAATGCACATATACATTCAGTAAATAAACTGTACTTGTATGTTTTAGTATTGCTTAATTATATAATCTCTAACAACTGGCTAACTATAACATGCGTACTCATAGACATTAATCTGCGGACTCTTATACAAATGTGTGTATAAGAGTACTCACTTGCAGAAGTGGCAATAAAGTTTTAAATCTCAGGTTTAAATAACAATATACAAGAAAAATGGTTGAAAACGTGTTACAAAACAATCACTTACCTAAACAAAACGTAAAAACATGCCTCAGGTATAAAATGCAAAAGTTATTGTATCTTATTCACTAAGTGCGTACTCTTATACACATTTACCCTATAAGACCACTCCGAGAAGAACCAGTCCATCGGAAGTGGAGCTGTAGGTAGATAATAATAGAAAAAGTAATTGTCATCATTGTAATGTTGTAGCATGAAACTGCGTTCGTTTTTTGGCCATAATTGAAGAGTGGAAATTAGAAAGGGCCTAAGTGAAATTTTCTATCAGTAAAGCTACTGTGATAACTCTCGAAGCGGTTAATATAATAATAATTCTCACCCTCACAATACTCCAAACTAGGAGTACCCCAGAAGCAACCATATGCTTGTGCGGGGGAGGGGGGCAATTACTATTATTTTGTCTTCATTGCCATTTGCGGCTAAGGCCGACTTTTTTCCCGCTAGAACTAGGATAGCATTCGCTCAAGTACTACGGAAAACCCTAGAAAACCGTAGTAATCCCAGTGAGTGTAGGAGAATTAGTAAATCACACGGATAAAGCTATTTAGGAGCAATACCGTGAACCCACATTTGTCCAGCGCTCTTGGCCATACCGGTGTTTTTCTTTAAAAACATGTGCATGCCCCTGCCTCGACATCGGTTCGAACCAAGGTCGATCGAAGGCAGAAAAACATGCAGTCTAAAAAGTCAGCGCCGGTACGAGCGACGCCACCGCGGGTTAAGATTAAAACTGCATGTGCCGATCTCCAAGAAGGGATGCAAGTTAATGTTTTGAAGAAAGGGAAAACTTTAGCTGGACTCAGACAAGCTAATATATCCATCAGAAAGCAAGATGTTGGAAAACAAAAAGGTATCTCTCCGAAGCATGATTCCTTATCATCAAAATCCAGAACACCAACGTTTCTATATAAGCATCAGCTACTTAAAATTGTAGACAATGTTCTAGAAGAACAAAAGTGATAAAGTGTATTTTTTGAATGTTTAATGTTTCTTAACTTAGTCAGTTATGGCACTTAGGCCTTTTCCAAATTTTATTTGTTTAAACATTTTTATTTTATGAAAAAAACGTTTGATTTGCAAATTTTTGTTAAGAAGTATGTTTTCTGTTTCCTTTTAAATGCATATTACTTATTAAAACTTTATTTAATAAAGTTTTGTGACTGGTATTTAGTTTTTGTCAATTATCTCGAAACCTTTTGTTTGGCACTTAAGCCCTTTCTAATTTCTACTCTATTTGATTATAATTTTCTGCCCGACTTTGATGAACATTGGACAGTTGCTCAAAGAAAGGACGGACTATTAACAGAAAAGTTCAAAATGGATGATTTTCTGAATGGCAGCCATATAGGTATCTACTTAAAAATTACCCCTTATTTGTTTTAGGTCAAAATGTAAATAAATAAATCAATGAAACGGGCCTTTCTCTACAATTTAAGACTGTATACTATAGGTATATGTGTGCCTTTGTCCTTTTGTCAATGAATTTTTTATTTATTAACATAAGCACATCGGGGGTAGGAAAGTAGATAAGGGAAAATAATGAAAATTACGCTTTCTATTATTGCGTACCTATAGCTCCTTCCCCGATGGCAGAGATTTTCAAGTTTTATGTCAATAGTCTCTCCGTTCTGCAAGCAAAAGTGCAATATTCATTAAAATTGGTTAATAAAAAAATATAGGCCAAAGAACGAAGGCAGTTTCATCAGTATTACAATAACAATGATGTAGGTAAATGACGCTTTCTATTATTGCGTATAGAATTATTCCGATATTTTTGCTTAAAAAATAATCCTAGCTCAGGAAAACGACAATTTTCAAAAACAGCTGCCTTCTTTGATTTCAGAAAATCAGCCATTTTGAACTTTTCTGTCAACAATTATCCGTCCTTTCTTCAAGCAACGGGTTCATTAAATTCGGTTAGTAGTAAAAAAATTATGGGCAAACGCAAGAAAGCAGTTTCAGTAATTCAGTTTATTTAGAAATTCAATTAGGGGAAACCCTATTCTGGGAATTTTAAAAAGTTTTCAAACTTTCTGCCTGTTCCCGCGATGATGTAGAATACGCCAATTCATTCATTGGTTATAGGACCTCCCCTCTGCTTACGCCACATACCCAGACAAGGGTTTGACTCTGTTGGGCGCCCCGCTGGGTCCGAAGCTGTTTTCCAGTCGCCCGGACAACCCGGGGTGGCACAACGGGCCCCGTCCCGTAACCGATAGCTCTGCGCTTGATAGGTGTAAAACTGCTTAACGCATCAATAACCCTCTGAAAGGACCCAGGGAGACGTTTTCATAAACACCGGCTTTGTCGAGTTGAGGGGATGCAGTTTGCGGGTGTCAGATTTGTTAGTGCGGGGCGTTCCGGTGGTTGTTTCTGGTGGTAATCTGTAGAGTGTTGCGATGTGAAAATAACCTATGCAACAAGAGGCGTAATTTAGGTGCATTGGAAACACTTCCCGATAAAAATTTGAATAACACCAACTCATAATAATTCCTGATGCTATTAATCCACGATGTTTATCCATTGTGCAAAAAAATAAATGCTGGCAAGCTGATTTTTTCAGGGTTGGTCGGGGGCTGCCTTTTGAGTATCCAACCCTGAAAAAATCAGCTTGCCAGCATTTATTTTTTTGGCACAATGGATAAATATCCTGGATCATTTTTTTAACATGAAATGCGCTGTAACTGGTGAGATATGAAAGTTATAAAAAAGTTTTATGAGGCAAAGTTGTAGAGCTTATTATTATGAACAGACTGGAAACAAAATTTCAAAAAAAAAAGAAACCACCCTTATTGCACAAAACCCTGAAGGGGTTCGAGTGTGATTTTTTGGTTGGATACTCAGAAGGCAGTCCTCGATCAACCCTGAAAAATTCAACTTGGCAGCATTTATTTTTTGCGCCCCTTATATAAGACGGATCTAATTATCTTGGATTACTATCCAAAAAAAAGTCTGGTTGTGACGTTAAAAACGACAAGATTTGTTCTAAGATTCGATTATTTTTTAACAATTAATTGTCAACAATTATGGTTATAATTTACATATTGTAATTAAAGTTGAAAATTTGTGTAAATGATACCTATATTTTAATTTTTGTCTCAAAACTTTCGTTGTTACATGTCGTTGTTACATGTCGTATGCCGGGGGTTAGCATTCGTGAAAGTTGCCTATAATTCTTTTACACTACCTAACGGTTTTCTGTTAGTAAGAGAGTCGAAGTGGAGCGTATAACACCTTTTTTCTTGTCTTGGGTTGTTTTATTAGGTACCTTCCATAATCCTTTTTTCCATTTTCATTTCCCAATGACGTTACGGATTTGGAAATCAGGGGTATATCCTATTCCAAAAACCTTGTTTATCTTGAAAACAATAGTTTTAAGACAAATGTACAATATACAACACATGTAGGTATGTATGTAGGTATGTATGTTTTGTAAACTAATTCAATTCCGGTGACAATGATGGTAGCATCGAGCTTTTAGGATGATGGAGAATGGAGATGGTCCTACAGGAACTCCTTAATGGTTCCTTGTAATATTGATGCATTATAGCAGAGATGGAGAGAACGCACGCACAGATATCATATAAGGTAAGGAAAGAGTTACGTGCACTATATCTGATTAGTGATATCTATAGTGATAGATTTAGATGTAAAAGACCCTGGAGTATTCTAGATTCGCAAAACTCAAAATTTATTTAAGAGTAACACGTTTAAAAATAATTGATTTGATAATAAATTATGCTTGATATACAATGTGTCCCGGATAAGAATGAACAGCATGGGGATCTTGCAAACGGTGAGAGATAGAACAACGGCTAAATGGGGAAAAGTTGCGCAATTTTAATGTCAATAAAATTGTACAAACAGTTTTTTAATATCTGTTTCGTTTTTGAGTTATTTTGAAAAAAGTTAAATTTTGTGTTTTTGATTTTATTTTTTTCTGAAGTTATTATCACAGATAGAAAAAAATAAAAACTTTCAGATTATGAAATCACTTTTCATTGCACATACCATGATGTATATACGAAATATTTTTTAAATGTTTTGAGACAATTATACTGAAAATTCCTTTTTTTACATTAATTTTTTTCTATTGCGGCCCTGTATTTATTAATAAGTAGTCTACATATTAATCAGTATTGTCAACAATTTAACTTACAGTTTACCTATTTTTACTTTGAAAACTTTATATTTTTAAATACGGCCCTGTCTGGTAAGTGTTTTCCTCTGTCGTTGTACAGCAAACAGTGTCGCATTGTGTTTTGGTGTAAATTCTTCGCTTTTTCTAAATGGGAGAAGAAAGCTTTAAGCATTGAATAAGTTAATCAATGCTTTAAGCCAATGAAACCAATAACTTTTGCCATTTATTAGTTGCAACAATACATTTTTGTTCGGCCTTTACACTATTTCTGTGACACAAGATATAACATGCTGACATATGTTAAATTTGCCGTCATTTGAAAAAGCACCCTCCATTTCTAATAATAGAAATTATTAACTAAATGATACAGTGATTAATATTTAGACTTCTTATTATTAAATACAAAGTCGCATTATATAGGTATAGAAAAAAATGAATGGAAAAAAGGAATTTTCAGTATAATTGTCTCAAAACATTTTAAAAATATTTCGTGTCATACATCATGGTATTTGAAATGAAAAACGATTTCAAAATCTGCAAAAAAAATCCAGGTCCGTATTATTTAAAAAATAAAGTTGAAGATGGTTTCTCAAAAACGAAACGTTGTAGAACGAATCAAAAAATGCCATCTTAAAGCCCGTTAAAAAGTGACATTTTTCTTTTTTCCTATCTGTGATAACAACTTAAGAAAAAAATTGAATCAAAAACGCAAAATTTTACTTTTTTCAAAATAACTCAAAAACGAAAAAAGATATTAGAAATCTGTTTGTGCCATTTTATTGACTTCAAAATTGCGCAACTTTTTTCCCATTTAACCGTTGTTCTTTCTCCCACCGTTTGCAAGATCCCCGTGCTGTTCATTCTTATCCGGGACACATTAGGTATATTTCTTAATATGAAATTATTGAATGTAGCGTGGGGAGCTGTATTAAAACAATTTTGAAGTCACATTGACAGCGTCACTATTTATAAACAAAACATCTTTTTAATTTAGAAAATTACTAATGACTTATATAAAAACTAACAGATTTGGTGTGGGTTAAAATGTTCTAATATCTTGACGCGATGAGGCCCCATAAGCGCCCCACGCTTTTTCGTTAAATTTTTTCAGATTATAAGAAATATCAGGCATATTCACATGACATATTTTTTACTTTTTTATAAATGTTAAAAATAACATCTAATATCTATTTAGTTTGAAAACTGGTACAAGATCCTAGCTGTCCAAATTTGCGACGTTTTTTATTCTTACGGCGCAATAATAATCCTATATCCTACATCTACATACACACAGATGCCAAATATTTTTGCTATACACTTTGTTTTTCGAGGTCTTATAACCACACAGTTTGCGAAACGTCCTGATGAATAGAATTATTCACATACTTCACAGTTCCAGAAAACTGCATAAAATTAACTACAACTAGATACAAAAAGCTTTTCTCGTATCGCAAATTAATATCAAAATTAATAATATACCAAGCTGACATGCATTTTTGATTTGGTTAACTTTTCACCCCACGTAATTCCACAAACAAACAATATTGATACTCAGGCCTCACTAGCTATGGCTAAGCCTTCTCCGCACAAACTATTCAAACATAAATTATAACCGGAGAACTGCTAATGAGCCACCCCGTCGTCGCCGGCTGCCTCCCCGCCAGGCTCCCAACGGTCAATTAATGCCTTATTCATCCCCGAGGTCGGTCCTCCGGCCCGAGAAACACTGGCCTTCCCATTGTGCCCCGGTTTCGAGAAAACGGCCCACCAAGACGCCCTTAAACAGTGTCACCGACGCAAGCGGCCCCCAGATTTATCGCAGGCCCTTCCCGCGATTGTTGCATACTTTTGACAGGCCGGGCGCCGGCCGACCAGCCGTTTCGTGGCCCTGGCCCCGATGTCTGACGGGCGAAGGTCCGCCTGGGCGGCTGCGAATCCATGGCCCACCTGGACCCGACGCAGTCACACGGGTACTCGTGCCTCTACTCTATATTCTCTAACCGCAACGCATCAGGCGTATTCGGGATGATTGAATGGATTTTAATGAGCAAAGGGGATGTCCCCGGCAAGTCGGCGGTGATATTTAATACGTAATCGGCGAGTTATTGAGGTTAAGATGCGTGCAGATGCCGGCGATGTTAATGAATGGACGGAATGATGGAGTGCTTTGACTTCCAGCGATGTTCTCAGAGTCGAGAGGTTAACTGTTTGTTACCTTCATATATTGTTAGCTATAGAAATATTGATCTTCCAAATGAGTTCCGTCCCCGCGTAAATTTTTATTTTTAGGAATGTTCCATTTGGAATTATACTATAGAGAGAAAAGTGCATAATTTCCTCCCGTGGTTAGTTTAATGCCTATGCTCGGAGCGGAGCGCATTAAAATCTAAGGGGGAGATGACATTTTCCTCCAGTGTAATATACAATGTGTCCAGGTGTGTGAATGATATATTTTTTAAGTTTGAGGATGCATGTCTGCTTTGTTAGAAAGTAATTTTTAACACATTTTTATTTTTAACACAGTTGCCAAATTAAACATATGTTTAGTGTAAATGTAGGAGAGATGGACCACCTTTTAAAAACCGTTAATATTTTTTTTATTTATGGGAATAAAACATAGACATTATCAAATTCACACACCACAAACTTAATCTTTGTTTTTCATTCTCGCACAAACAAAATAACTAAAAATCTTTTCCTAAGATTGCAAAAAAATAAAATCTGAAACGTTAAAGTGGACCATCTCTCCTCTATAGCTATGGGAGAGGGATGGACCACGTGAGATAGGAAGAGATGGACTTTATGCATTATTTCTTTCTTTACCGTTAGTACAACAGTGATTTTTCTTTTTGGCGAGACGGTAGTCTCAGTTTTCTTTATCACTTGTTACTAAAAATGAATCACTTCACGAATCACTTCATTGCGTTAAGAGGATACGAGGCTAACTGTTTTTATCTAATATCATCCATATATATTACGAAATATTACCAAATGATCTGTTTTTCTCAAATTACTAACTGATTACAACTCACGTTGCTTCAGTGATGGTGAATGACATTTTAGGTCCAACTCTCGTTCTCACTGTTGGTCTATCTGTCCTCAAAAATAATGGGAGGAGATATGGACCAGAACATTTCCACGAAACCTAACGTGGTCATGTGATGATTTTTAGATTAGTTAACACCAAAATACATACATAGGGGAGAGTCACCGTGAATGGGACATTTTTTTATAAATGCGTACCTATAATTTTGAAACAATTAAAGTTTTGCAGGAAACAAATTTTACTCAAACTATAAGGTGGTGTTAACCATCGCAAAATCGGGATATAAGCAATATATGTTATTTTTTTATAACAGAAAAAGGTATTTTTTTAAAAACTTGTATAGTGTCCCATTCAAGGAACATGTACCATGTACGGGACACGTGTTGCTCTTGAATGGGACATAACCAAACCAAATTCAACAAAAAATTCTGTCAATATTAAAATAAAAACAATTAAAACAAAGGAAACGTGAAAATAAAACAGGTCACATTATTTTTCCATATATTTTCTCTCTTCTAAAAATTTCATCCCCAAAAAACAAATATGACTTTATACGAGATGTTCCAGGAACTTGGACCGGGCTAAGCTTCTTCAAAATAGACTCTTTTTTTACATCACAAATGTCTTAATTGTAGGGAAAATGGAATTTATTTCTTGTTCGTCTCATAAAGGCAACATTAAAAGTTTCTTCTTCTATTTTTAAATAACCTTCTGTTTCCTATATTTGACGAATGTTTATATAAATCAATTGTCAAATTTCTAACAATTTTCACAGCTCTATGCAGGGACGTTTTCGAAATTCCCGTACATTGTGCAACCTCTCTTATTGAAGCTGCATTTACAACAACTTTACGCACAGCCGCTTCCATAGCACCTGAAAATGTCCGCTGTCTTTTATTTGGCTCCATTCTACAGCATGCAAGCTGAGATTTTATACTTACCTAATTTTTATTTTTATTTCATCACCAAACTAGAACATGCCCCTTGAATGGGACGTGTCCCAATCAAGGAACACAAGTTCGTCCTATTCAGGGAGCCAGCCACCATTTTGGAAATGAATTATTTACTTCCCAACCCCAAAATCTAAAACACATTGTTTTGTTTAAAATCATAGTTTAATGGGCTTCAATTATTTACTTTTAAAAGTCAAATTAAACAAAATTTTAGCAAAGACGCACTATACAACTTCAAGCACTGAAATTCCGTGTGGAAGATTGCATTCTCATGCGCCGTCTATTGACAAAGTGCCAAACCCTCCAGTTCAAGCATTTAGTTTTCTTTTTAGATGCCCTATTCATGGTGACTCTCCCCTACTATATATAACCATTGAAAGTATAAATAAGTATTTATCAGAAACATTCACAAATTGTATTCACTCCTCCTATAGGTACTATCAATATCAACACGTAAATAATTTGGCACGTCTCGAAAAACTTTTTCATTATATCTTACACATAATATTAAACAAGAGAGCAACAAAATTGAAAAAAGTACCTTTTTAAAAACGAGCTTTTATTTAAGCCATGTACTAAAACGAATAAAACAAGTTTAGGTTTTCGTTAAGATGCCTAATTCAATTCCAAATTGCGACAAGTTCTTGCAAATTGAAATGCTTGTCGCGCGAAATGTTGATGAAAGTAGGTACCTACCAATTAATTTTATTGGATAGTGATTGGTTGATAAGCAAGTATACCTATTTACCAAAGTATGCATTGTTTTCTTTAAAATTCGCGCGGCAAGCTTTTCAATTTGCAAAAACTTGTCGCAATTTGGAATTGAATAATTATCTTAACGAAAACCTAAACTAATTTTATTCGTTTTATAGTACTTGGCTTAAATAAAAGCTTATTTTTAAAAAGGTTTTCTTTATTTTCAATTTTATTTTATAAGTGGTTCTAATTCAGTTTGCAAGATTCGACCCACACATACATCATACTAACAGGGCAAGTTACATAAAAGCTTGTAAAAATTTATTTCATTGTAAGTCACAACACTTGGTCAATTCAAGTTGTTTATATACAGGTTTTAAATTATTTAATGGATTAGGTACCAGTTTACATTAAAATAACAACAAATGTATATTCAAAGTTTAGAACAAAAATTAAGGCTAATTTGGAAAATAAAATTAATTTTTATGTATTTATTAGTTCATTTAGTAGCATTTGCCCTTAATATAATATTAGGAAATAAAGAAGAAGTATAGAAGGATGGGGATGAAAAATAAACAGTTGAGAAAGATTCTGTAAATCAACGATTGCATGTATTTTCACAAGTTGATTATTGTATATTTTTGTTATCGATATCTACTACTAAAATGTTGCAAGCTGATTTTACGCAAGAATGATGTAAAAGCTAATTTGCTTTCTTTAATTAAGATTGTTTCAAATTTTCAACTTAAATTTAGGTTAGTTATATTATTAGATAGATATATTGGTTGAACGCATAGATTTGTGTAATAAAATTAGAATATATTATATAGGAAAAGAGAAGAAATTATTTACAAATATTTTTCACAGTGAAATAAAACTGTCATAATAGTTTACATAAACAACTATTATTTTTCTTGAATATCCAAATTGCTGCAAATTATCTGCTACATGCATGACTAGGGCATGCCAGCATGCAATGGAACCTTATATTAGGGATTTTAAGAACATCCGGTTAAT
Organism: Pseudeuparius sepicola; assembly: GCA_963920635.1. NCBI lineage: Eukaryota > Metazoa > Arthropoda > Insecta > Coleoptera > Anthribidae > Pseudeuparius > Pseudeuparius sepicola. The sequence continues at coordinate 48,014,915 of OY987299.1, read as the reverse complement.
TTTTATGCCATAGGTAGTACATTTAAATAAAAAAGCTTAAACTATGTAATTATTATAAATATATTGAATTAGTATATGTTTACTTCGGAGAATGAAGTTGTATTTTTGCGATATGAGATATGATAGTGTTATCTGAAACTCATTACCTGCAGAAGTAGGTACACGATGCACGCAGCTCTATAATTTTAATTGATATCAATAATTGTTGTATAATGAAAGAAATTATATTAGATGCGTTGATAATGTTGAATATGTGGAAAATGGCGGTAGGTACTGTCTATATAGGTATACGTCAAGTAAAAGCTATTGAAATTGAAATTTAAAAAAAAAGTGTCTGGTCACATGTTTGTATAGATCACCAGCAATAAATGAAAATCAATTTAATATTGAATTTATCAATAGTTCAGACTGACAAGATATAATAATCTTAATAACTATATAGGGACATATAGAACATTCATCTTCTTGGGAGAAGCGATTACGTCGATGCGAGTATAAAACATATTTAGCAATTATGGATTTGTATCTTATTTAAATAAAGTCACGAGACCAGCATCAAAAACATGCTTAGACTATATTCTACTAAAAGGCAAAGAAGACTCCTCCCTAAGAACTAAAATCATACATTATTAAAAGTACACACTGGCCAATCATCTGCAGATTATAGTAATAACTACTAATGCAAACCTCAAATGAAGTTGCCAAACATAAAATTTACATATAGATATTATAAAAAAATAAAAAGTTACTTGAAAATTGAAAATTGGCGAGTTATATACGATCATGCTGTGAATAATTTTGGTATACGACTCTATAAGACAACATAATAATATACCTAATAATTTAGGTACTATCAGAAAAGATAAATGTAGCAAAAAATGATTGGGTCACAATAGGCATTTTACATTCACTAACTTAACAAGTTAGGTAGAGAATATGTAAATAATCCTATACTAATGTAAAACTGAGGGGGAGATTTTTCTGTAATATTGCAGAAGAACTTGTCCAAAATATTTGTCCCAAAGTGAATTATACCGAAAAAGAAGAAAATATAATAAATTATCTGTATTTGTACCCGCATCAACAAAAAAACGAATTGGAAGATATAGGTAATAAAGCAATTAAAAAAAAGGGAAAGTCTCCCGGACAAGACAATGTTCGATCTTAAAATATGAATACAAGAAAAAGTGATAATGGGCATAAGCACTCAAAGTTAGAAAACAAAAAAAACTAGTAACCGCATACACGTGTTTCATGCTATTTGGCAATCATCAGTACGGTGTAACATCAACCAAATCAAAAAAATAGGAATGATTTGGGATGCAACAAATGAAGTCCAGGCAGGAGCCAACAGCACATTTGCAGCCCAGAAAAGGACGAATCAGAAGTGGCACTTGGCTAATTTAAGAGGGCAGAGGGGTATTTTTATGAGGTGGTGGGGACGGAGAGTATTGCTAGGCCGCCAGATCCTTAGAAACGTTAAAACATGTCAACATATTTTTCACTATCATTTATTCATTTTGGGTAGGTATACCAATAAAATAAATATGAAAGCAATTAATATTATCTAATGTGTGCCGGAGTAAAATTATAATGTTTTAAGAACCATTTATTCTATTTATCTGAGCCCAGAAAACCCACAACCTGACCCCTGTTTTCTGGGACTTGATTATGAAAGCGGAATGCTTGACAACAGCGCGGCGCGGCGCCACAGATTCCGTTCTTGCGGTACTGCCAGATCGTCCAGTCGGGAGCCGGTAACCAAGGCAACCCACAAAAATATAATGCAAATTAACTTAGTATAAAATGAAATCGATGATAATTTACTTATAAAAATGTTAGTCCTTGATAGTATTTTCGTTGATATTAAATTGAAGGCGATAAAAATAGCTAAATGAATTTAAGGAAATTGTCAGGCATAAAAGCTGACGAAGTCCGGCAACGTCGTTCGTGGCCTACGGCTGACGCGCCACCTAACGCCAGACGCCAGACAGCGTCAGTATGTTCAATTGAGGTTAAACTCCTTATAAAACGTAAACAATAAAACGAAAAACGATTACCAATTTCTAAGTAAAAGTAGCCAAAACAGGGACCAGATAAGGTGTACAATATGTATTCAGCTCAACTTGACTGCTTGTGTTGTTACTTTGAATACTTCGTTGCTGTATTTACACTAGTGCATTGTGCCCCAGAAAACCCACTTTGTGCTTAGGTTTTGTGACGAAATGGCCCCGCAATATTGCTGTGTTCGTGGATGTTCTAACAACGCGAGGAATGTTGGGATAAGTTTTTTCAAAATACCTGGTGATGAAAACAGGTAGGTACCTATGTGTAGTTTGTCCCTACCTTGTTACCACAATATTATATCCTTATTATAAATTTTATGTCCTACGTACTACCCCTTTTACTGGAGTATTTACCTACCCCAGAAAACCCACAAATGGTTTCCTACTGATAATACCTACCTAACTATTGTTTTTAATTTTTTTCAAGGTTTTATGCATGGATGAGAAAGTGTGGAACGCAGGATTTGTTAGAAAAAACACCCACACAGCTTTTTATTAATTATAAAATTTGTTCAATGCACTTTGAAAATAGTATGTTTGCAAACCAGTCTAAGTCTGGGCTAAAGAAAACAGCAATACCAACTGTGTTCTCATCATGTAAGTACCTTCATTGGTAATTATGGAAATTAGCGTATGCACCGCCCGATTTTCTTGACATTTTGGCTACCCCCCTATTTTCGAGGGCCCTGAACACGAATCTGACCTCGGTGTTTTGAGGTCGGACATAGTTTCCGAGAAAGTGAATTTTCAAATTTCCTTTTGACACCCCACTTTCACGGCGATATTTATGGTTATAATCCGGATAAATTTTTAGTGTACGCTGCTCAAATTGATCACCACCCTATTGTGCGCCATCTGCAACATCGAAACTTCGCGAAAACCCGCGGAAGGACCGAAATTTTGAAAGATTTATGCCGTGTTTATGTACGTCCGGCCCGGCCGCTGTTTTCGTAAAGTTTCGATGTTGCAGAAGGTGCAAAATAGGGTGGTGATCAGTTTGAGCTAAATTCAACTCGATTATAACCAAATATCATCGTGAAAAAGTGGGGTGTCAAAAGGAAATTTGAAAATTCAGTTTTTCGGAAACTATGTCCGACCTCAAAACACCGAGGTCAGATGCGTGTTCAGGGACCTCGAAAATAGGGGGGTAGCCAAAATTTCAAGAAAATCGGGCGGTGCATACACTAATTTCCATAATTACCCCTTCATTATTAGATAATAATATGTATTTTTTGCTGATACTTGTAATTTTGCTGCATTTAATTTTTTTTACTAGGTTATATCGATGAGGCTTCTTCACAGAGTCCTTCTGTGTCTGTATGCAGCAATTTGACTTTGTTAGAACCTCAACGAGAACTTGATCAACCAGTCTCAATCGCTCAACCTTTGGATCATCCAAGTACACCCCATCTGTCACAGTCACCTATAGGCGATCTCCACAGCATTACCGAATTTTCAGTTGCATCAAAAGGTACTGATCTATATTCACAAACTGTTATTATAGTATACACACCCAAACTTATATGTCGTGGAAAGTCAAAAGGGTTTACTAACAAAAACAGTTAAATGTGAAAAACCCGACAATATAAATTGTAATAAATAATAAGTGATTCCATATTATAAGTTTGGGTGTGTGTGTATATTGTAATTTTTTGTATTACTTATTTTGTTATTGAATAATTCTATTTTTAGATGCTAGTCAACAAACTCCTCTTAGTTTGAGTGCACATAGTCCGAGAAAGCGTTCATTAAAGTTACAAATAAAAAAACTCCAAAGAAAGTTTCATCCGAAGTTGGAGCAAGCTGTCGACAGTGCCGACACTGAAATAAATGACGAACAATTTCTTGCCATTTGTGAGAAAAAACTGTCTGCTTCAATGCTAGTATTTGTAAGGCATTATTTAGAAAATTCCAAAAAAGATCCACAGGGATATCGTTACTCGTCAGATATGAAGCAATTTTCCTTAACAATTTATTTTCTAAGCCCAAATGCTTATAGATTTTTAATGAAACCACTTTATTTGCCATCTAAAAGCACTCTTCAAAGAATAACTAGCAAATGGCATATAACTGCAGGTCTTAACAGTTTCATTTTTGAGGTTATTAAATCAAAAGCTACAAATTTAGAGGGTTCTTCAAAACAGTGCATTCTTTGTATTGACGAAATGTCATTAAAATTTTTTTTATTTTACAATAGATCTTCCGACACCATTGTTGGCTTTCATAATACATTGAAGGAAAAAAGATATGCTCCTGCTAAATATGTTTTAGCTATTGTGGCTAGAGCAATATTTGCTAAGTGGAAGCAACCAGTTGCTTATTTCTTTATTGATACTTGTTCAGGGGAGGAATTAAAATTTATTATTTTTGAAGCAATAAGGAAACTTAAATCTGTAGGATTACTAGTAAGTGCGTTAGTGTCTGATCATTTTGTACAATTTTCAAAATCAGTTGGTATCTCTCCAAACTCTTCACATTTTTATGTCGATAGCGAAAAAATATTTTATATTTTTGATGTGCCGCATCTCTTAAAATCAACACAAAATAATTTTTTCAATTACACATTCGAAACCTCTGAAGGATGTACAAATAAAACGTATATTGACCAAATTTATAATAAACAAAAACAAGCCTTTGGCTCTACGGCTGTGTCCAAAATTTACAGATGAACACATTAATTCGAGTCCTTTTAAAAAACTGAAGGTTAGTTTACCGTCCAAGTTTTCAGCGCAATGGTAGCTGCGGCACTTAATTCATTTATTGAATTCGGACAATTCCCCCCTTCGGCAAACGCTACAGTGTCATTTGTAGAAAAAATTGATAAGTTATTTGATATCTTAAATTCCTCAAAAATATCAGGCAGTAAGAAATACAATAGACCTTTCAAAGGAGCAGATTACCAAGTCGATTTTTTTAAAGGAAATGTTTACATATTTTGAGAATATTAAAATTTTAAAACAAAATATAGAGGTTACCAATAAAGTTAAATTTTTGAAAGGGTGGCAAATCACAATAAATTCATTTTTAGGTCTTTGGGAAAAATTTCATTGTTTAGAGTTTAGTTCCTTATACACTCGACGCTTAAATCAAGATTGTCTCGAAAATTTTTTCGGCACTATTAGGCAGCAAGGGGGAAATTGCTTGAATCCAACCCCCATCCAATGCGAAAGGGCTTTCAAAAAATTATTTTGTTTAAATTATTTCCAACACGCGGATGGGGCTAATTGTATTGAGGATTTTGATTCATTATTGTCATATGTAACCACCGAACATACACAAATTTACAACAAAGTTGTTGTGGGAAATGCAAGATCTATTTTTTCTGATTTAAGTGCGGTGGCACCAGATTATATTGATTTCGAACTACATGAATCAAATAGTATATCATATGTTTGTGGATATTTATTAAGAAAGTGCTTGGAACAACATTAATGTGAAGTTTGTATTAAATATTGTAAATGTCATACATTAGGGGATACTGATTTGTTTACTTATTTTAAAGCATACAAATCAAGTGGTAACGAAACCTTTGGACATTTATTTTCACCTCCTGATAATTTCCTCAATTATATTAAAACTCTCGAAGTTAATTTTTGTACCCTCTTTCCAAAGTTTGTTTTAGAAGAAAATGTTGGTGTGAAATTAAAAAATAAGCTGCAAAACATTTCATATCAACATCCATGCCCTAGTTTTAATCATGCCTATTTATTATCGCTTTATGTAAGATTTAGAATCTATTCTTCTTTAAAATTTTTAAATCGTGATATTGTTTCTAATAAAACTAATAAAAATTATAAACTTGGAAATTTACAACATTTATAAGTGCTGCCAGGGGTCATTATTTTTAAAAATTAGGCTAAGTTGATAATGTATGTATAAACATGTAGATATGCCTGTAGTGTGCATGTGCATAATATGTACGTAAGTAGTTTTTAATATCTTTTGTATTTATAGGTATTATATTTTATATGTGCTATTGTTTTTGAATTTTTTTATAGATTTTAGTAATAAACATTTATGATAAATAACGTTTTTTACTACCAGTGATACGAAGGTCAACCAATTTTGCAAATAATAATTGTTATGGATCTATATAAAAAAATAAATTAATTGCCAAGGTATGAGTTTTGACGCAAGTCGATTGCAATATTGTAATATTTCAACCACCCAAGTCCAATAGTTCACTTGATCCTAAATCATAGTTGTTTCTAATTAATATAGGTAAGTGTAAAATAATAAAGAGGAAATATTGTGAAATTTCCATGTACAATAAATAAAATGTATTTTTCTCATTAGTAAAATATTAATATTTATATTTTTTTCATTAGTAAAATACCTACTTAAAATCACTCCTGGAGATCCAAATTTAACTAGATCTAATCCCAGAAAAAAACTTTACTATTCTAAAAATTAATTTTGCTATATAAAACACAAAATTTTCTATAGCCCGGACCTGGCCGTGCAATGGGCAAGTTCTACTCTGTCCAAACTACGGTGGGCGTGGCCAATGCGCAGATGTCAACGGCGGAGAGTTCATTTCCTATATGCGCGAGAGGGGAAATTGGAACCGCGACATCAAAGGCGCCGAAAGCAAGTGCCACTTCTGATTCGTCCTTTTCTGGGTTTGCAGCTTCAGTCAGCACAATTCGGGGCTTGTACTAACATCGCCACGGAGGCTGCTAAAGCGACCTGCGTGGAAATCTTCATAGCTGATACAATGACAACAAAGATGTAAGATTGTGAGTGTAAATGTAAATAAAGAAAAAGTGATAATGGGCATAAGCACTCAAAGTTAGAAAACAAAAAAAAAACTAGTAACCGCATACACGTGTTTCATGCTATTTGGCAATCATCAGTACGGTGTAACATCAAACAAATCAAAACGATAGGAATGATTTGGGATGCAAGAAAAATGTGCTGTTGGCTCCTGCCTGGACTTCATTTGTTGCATCCCAAATCATTCCTATCTTTTTGATTTGGTTGATGTTACACCGTACTGATGATTGCCAAATAGCATGAAACACGTGTATGCGGTTACTAGTTTTTTTTTTGTTTTCTAACTTTGAGTGCTTATGCCCATTATCACTTTTTCTTGTATTTACATTTACACTCACAATCTTACATCTTTGTTATATTTGTTAAAATATGAATATAACAATTATTATTGAGGACGTTTGAGAAATATGGACCAAAAAATCCTAGGTGGGCGAAAAACTGCAATCAACGTTATAATAATAGCGTTTACTAAACTGGGAATCTCGCCTGCTCGCCAACTTAGAAAATTTGGCCTGTATAAAATTTATACAGGCCTCACGCCAGGCCTTGACAACAGATTGTCTAAAGTCTAAAGCCTGGATCAGTTTTGGTGGTCCCATAAGCCACAACGAATATTTTCCGGTTCTTATATGCCGGGTCTGTTATAGGTGTCACACAATATACAAGTTTCAGTGAATAGGACAAGCGCAGGTAGCTACTATTGTACTTCCAAAGGATTTAAGACGTATCGTTAACATTAACGCCGGTAAGTAGGTAAAACATGACCTTTGTTTATGTTTACCCTAGGCATTAACTTTTGGATTAGAGTTTCGTCACGTAAAACCACTAAAATAAGGATTAAGTATAAGCACCGTCCGCTGTCTAATACAGTGGCATCCTCGAATTTACCGAAACCCGTAACTAAAGAGATTTTGATTTATTTGAGTACTTTTTACTGTCAGCTCATCCCATTGGACCATAACTTGTGTTCTTGACTCAATGTAAAAAGGTACCTATACATAATATTATAGTCAATGAAGCTTTATAAATTTTAGACAGCACAAATTTGTTCGATATAGGAAATCAATAATTCTATTCCTTTTTAGATACCTACTAAAATTATAAGAAAAATTTATAATGTTCTCATAACAGATTGGTATATACCTATAACTCAGGAAGATATATCAATAATTATTATTCTTGTCACAATAATAACGTGAACTCAAATCTTATTTCGGCACTTAAAAATAGAACTCACAAAATTGTTCATCCGTCTTTAGTAGGTACAAACAAACTTAATTAAATTAAAAAATATACTTACTATAATAGTTATCCCGAAAAGTTAATAAACAAAAATTATTATTTAATATACGAAACAATAATAATTTAAATAGTAGAACTTCTCAAAGAAATCAAAATAATCCTCAAGGGTTTAATATTAATTACAAATCTATATACATTATACATCAAAGAACTTATCCCAAAAATTACTGAATACTTTAGAAACGAAGATATAAAAATTGCTTTGAGAAATGTAAAACCTATTGGCCCTATTGCTAATTTATAGACCAGACTAAAATATTCCACCCCTATATCCTTAATCGATCTAGTTTATTGCCTTCTTGCTATATAACTGTAATTTAAAATATGTAGGTCAAACATCACAAATTTTAAAATAAAGAATTTCGAGACATAAAAGAGACAGTAAATTAAATAAAAATACTTCTGCCCCTTCCGAACATGTTATCCTTATACGGAACATAAAATTGTTAATTTTGATAATGCTAAAATCCTACAATACGAACAAAATTACTATAAGACTATTTCTAGAGATCGTTGAAATTAATAAAGAAAGGTTTGCTATGAATTAAAGAACAGACATACAAGATTTAAGTATCTATAATTTATTCTTACATTTTAGAATTTGATACAACATAAATAAATTTTTCTAACCTTTAACCATTTTCTTCATTCTCTTTTGATAAATAGGTAATTGTTTCTAATGATATTTTCGTTTGTCAATCCAAGCGTTTGTTCAGAACTTGTTGCCATAAACAAAATTGTCATTTAATTATTATCTAATAATTCTACAATTTTTATACAACCTTTTTCTATTTCTTGCCGACATTCCATGATTTTCGGCCATTTTGTACCAAATGTCATAAAAATTATTATAACATAACCATAAATCAATTGTAAGTGCCTTTTGAAAAATTTCCACAGCCATTTTTTTAGCCCTGACGAAACTTTCAAAGTAAGAGCGAAAGCTTAGATAACTGAAAGTTATGGTGTAAAGTTGTACCTACCATTATTTTTTATGCTAAAGAAACCTGTGAATTTCCTTAAATTGTGAATCTGCATAGCAGTAATCTTCTATATGATTATGACATTCACCAAATTTTCTCCTTTGCTATTATTTTTAAAATGTACTGTGATTTAGAACATTTTCGAAGCACCCGCCACTATATTTTAAACATGAATTTAATAAAATGTCTTCTTCCTGGGATGATGATTCCGATGAAGACGACAACTAGATGAAAAATGAACTCCATTGCATCCAGATATGAATTAAAGAACAAAACAGTTTAAACACTAATTGGAAAAACGAGGCTATGGTGCGATGTGCTGTGCGAGGTGGGGTGCGATGGGCGTTCCTCCGTTGTGGCCGCCGCTTATAAAACAGTTGTTAATGGGAATTACGAATTTTTTCCTTTTTGGTTTCTTTTTCAAAATAGTACCTGTAGGTAGGTACATAATATATAGTTCACAAAAAAGTTAAAATTACATATTTATGTTCGGCAATAGACACTTTAAAAGAAAATAGCATAAAACTGAATTCGAGATTGTAATTTCTATTTTCTTGGAAAATAGAGAATTGCCGAACCAGATTGTTATAGTGAAAATTAAAGCTGCATGTGCAGATATCAAGTTGAAATTAGTAAAGTTCATATATATACTTTGCACAGATATGTATTCATTAAAATCCTGACATAGCGCTTTCGGTTAAACAACCGTCTTCAGTGTCATCTATAATATGTATACCTACCTAGACTGAAGATGGTTGCATGTTTAACCGAAAGCGCTCTGTCAGAATTTTAATAAATACATATCTGCAAAGTAGGTATATTATGAACTTTATACTTTCAACTGGATTTTTATAGGTTCCTGTATGAAATGATCTCGGAATACTATATATGTTGTGAATTACTTTTTTGAAAAATCAATAACGTATAAAAATTCCTAATTTTGATTTACAAAAAATGTAAGACCGTGCCGCATCCTCTTAAAACAATTTTATGTAGGTAGTAGGTATATATTCTTGCGATCCTATATTGCATTAGGAAAAATACTTTTTTATGTTATATTTTAGTGAAAACAGGTTCTCATCTCAGCACGCCCACATAGGTACGTCTAGAATATTCTAGATGCCTCGCACTGTTTTACAAGTTTTATTTCTTATCATTCATTTAATGTGCGTGTGGTTGTGAACAGCAAATTTGTTTTTCAAATAATATTGATTTTTTCGACGAGTCCAATAAGTTTTTCTCCAATCCTGATGACAAAATTAAACCACTTCCAGGCAGGTGACAACCATACAATACAATATAGGTAACGTAACTTTTCAGTTCCAATAAAGGTTCATTGTATCATCAAGAAAATCGAGAAAATGTTTATAGTTTACACTGACAAAGAGAAATGGAAGCAAGGTATCTCAAAATTATTTTGTGAAAACAAACAAATTAGGTTAGAAACTAAAAAATGATTATAAATCCATAAACTGAAGGACTGTTGGCAAAATTTAATTCACTAGATTAGTATGTGGAAATTATTATTCTAAAATATAACATAATATATCACGGAGCAAAATATGTCAGGTAATATACAAAAATGCGGACTTTAACAAAAATATGTTTAAATATAAAACAATTTATTTTTATTTTTATAAGACCCGTCAATATCGGCTAACATATTTTTATATTACAAAATAGTAATATATAAAGTTTTATATTTAATCATTTGCATTTTACTATTTATTAAATTCGTTTAAATAAATTTTGATATATTCTATTGTAATATACACATTTTAAATATAAATTTCTAGAATGCAGATATTTTACCAATGAAAAGAGCGTTTAATAACATTCCAGTGTATTAACCTAAAGTAATTAAATTTACAAAATCCAAATTTTTTTAAATAAAATTATATATTATAGGGGGGGCGTCTTTGGGCCTGGTGTCTTAACTTGAGCTGGTCATTTGGTGTCGCACTTTCGTTGCGTAAACAGCTACTTGTATGATCAGTTAGAGCATATAAGTGCATGTAAAGTAGCGAAATACCCGACTCCCAATTTTCGAATGGTAAGTGAAAATATTTGAAAATAAGTTTTTCATAATGTTATCGGCATTATTGTTAATTCATTTATTGTGCTCCATGGACTCAAGTAGATGTGGTGAATTAAGTTAGCCTTCTTGGACTGTTTCTGTGATGGTGCGCATTCCTTTTATGTTTACTTGGACATAATGAGCCAGTGTGAGTAGCGTGCCGTAGGGGGGGCACGGGGGGGCCTGTGCCCCCCCCCCCCGCCCTCTGCCCTAACCCGCCCTTTGTGCTCTAGTGCAATTGCAAAATTGAACGTACAATCACGACAATATTATGGTCTATTATTTGTATTATTTTTGCGTTATCCCCGGCAAATATTTCCTTTAAAGGAACGATTGGCAACGCTGCTTTGTTCACTACTTTGCTGCGCCGCCGCTCTTGACTTTCCTCTTTCAGTCTTTCCTCGCTCTTCGAGTCCTCGTTACCTCCACCTCGCAAGTTCATCACTCACCGTTGGCTCTCTTGCTATCACTGTTTTGTTAAAAATATTTTCCACCATACTTTGCAACTGCCCTGGAGCAGAAAGGTCGTTTAGCAGTTAGCAGGTTAAACAAATTTTTGAATTTCCAAAGGTGTTCAATGACTCAGGAAAGGACAAATAACTTATCATTACCGTTTCAGGGGGGTGCTAGAGCACTAATAGCGCCGGGCGGTTAATTTTAGGAGGCGGTATAGGTGGTCTAATAACTAAAAATAAATCACATTTTGTTGCTATGTCACTCACGACGCGACACCTTCATTTTGATCGTAGTCTGCAAACATAACATCTGAAACGTTATCCTATTCATCATCTTATTCATCTGTACGTTGAAGATTTTACTCCCCCCTGGATTTTTGTATGAAATAAAAGAATTCTAAGTGAAAATATCTTAAGCGCAGAATATACAACATTGATTCATTGATTGAATATAAATTGGAAAATTGTCATGTAATAATGTGTAACATAGATACATTTATTGAAATATATACCTACTTATTATTGTCAAGAAGCTAACTATACCGATTCCACGAGTCCTGGCTTTTCCCATACTAGCCTATAGGGCTGTAATATGGTTTGGGTGTTCAAGCACCCTACATTGAGAAAACACAAAAATTACATTATACTGTTATGATTTTGTAATTTCCTATACCTCTTTTAAACTATCTGTGCTTTATGTTTCTAAAAATTTTCGCATAGGGCGCATTTTAGTAACCAAACACCTCTACTTTCTTTTGTATAGCCGGTTTAAAAAGCAATGATTTCTATGGTTTTTATTGGTCACAGGTGCTCTATAAAAGAAGATTGAGTGGGACTTTTTGGCTACAAATGTTATGAGTCATAGTGAACAAAAAAAAATAAAAACCAGTTAACAAGAATATGTTTTGCTTGAAATTTATTTTCGTTAATTTAAACTGTTTGACCTTGAATATTTGAAAAATTTTCGCCTGCGGCGCAATTTTGTAGCACAAAAATTCAAATTATAATTTATAATGTATTTATTTTTTTAAATTTCTGACTACTTCCCAACTAAAAAGTTTTTTTGGGCAAAAGTAAAAAATTGAGAGGAAATATAACGCATTTTTTAAACCCCGGCGGTAGAGTATCGATAAAAATCGTTATTTTTTAAAAATGTTCCAAAGGCAGTTTGTTTATATTTTTTACCAACAGTTTTTATAGCAAATTTTGTAAGTTCATGAATAAATATGTTTATTTGGGTAGTTACGTATTTCAACAATAAAAACTACAATTATTTTTTAAATTTGTCTAAAAACGTTAAAATAAATGGGCGTTTGTTAAATGTGGATTCCCTCCGATGCAAAAGTCTAAGTAAATACATAAATATTTTTTATTAAATTTAAAACCTCTATGCAATTTTTATTTCTCTTATTTTTAGGCTTTCACGGCTGTTCTCCATGTGAGAAGGAATTTCTGAGCTGTTGCTCCGTGGTCGATGGAGATCTAGGCATTTTGCTATAGTCGTAACTGAGAGCATCTTTAGTGGTGACTCGTCTATTGAGGGATTGTAACTGATCATCAAATGTCTAATGTCTAATGTCGATCTTACTGGTAATAAGTTGCGATCCAACATAGGACGAGTCGTCACTGAAGATGCTTACGGGTACGATCAGCAAAAACGTCTGGATGATTTCCATCGACCACGGCGCGACGGCCAGAAAATTTGTTCTCCTATATTAATTTATATTATATATAAATATTACCAATTACTATAAAATATATTTAAAGTAATAATTCAATATTTTCACAACTAATATGCATATAATTTTTTCTTAATATTTGGACATTATAAATAAATATTATTTATATTAAATTTTATAACAAGTAATATTGCACGCTGGAAAAATATTTTTGAAAGTATTATACACTTTATTAATAATGAATGTAACAAATAGTCAAATTAAAAATATGAATATTATATGTGATATCATCTTAGTTTTTAGATTTAAAAGGAACACAAGTTGTTAAACCAAATACCAGTATTATTGCTCTTATAATACAGCCAATATTATAAAAATATTTTACTTTGAAAAATATAGTATTGCTCTGCCAAATACTATTAAATTTCATAATACGTATTATTATTTTTATTTTAGCTCCAAATATATTTTTTTCTCCATACAATCTAATCTACCTATACAGGGTGATTCAAAACTATGCGGCACCCTTTCAGGGCGTAAAAAAAATAAAAGAAAGTTCATATTAACATGGGTCCAAAAATGCTTCGTTACGAAGATACAGGGTGATTAAGCTTTCAAAAAAATACTTATCGATTTTTGTTTATACCTTCCAAACCGATAAGAATATTTTAACCAAACTTGGTACACAATAATACCATCATAGGTTGGCATAATAAATGCTAATATCAGGTCTCCAAAGTAACCAGTAGCGGAGGTATGGGTAATCAGTACCATTAATTAAACAAAAAAAATAGTACGGCAATGTACAATACAAAAATTTATTATCTTGTTAAATGAACAATATAATATGGAACAAAAAATGTCTCTTTCATTTTTTTCATATCTCTCTCCCTTTCGCGGAAAATTGGAGTTTTTCCTATTTCTCATCTTTTTTGGACTCTTTACTCTTTAAGTAAACGAAATGAATTTTCAAATGGAATTGCAGTAGGAGTAGGTAATTTTTGATTATTATTGGTTTGGAAGGTAGATATAAACAAAAATTTATATTTTTTTGAAAGCTCAATCACCCTGTATCTTCGTAACGAAGCGTTTTTGGACCCATGTAGATATGAACTTTTCGTCTTATTTTAACCAGTAAATTACGCCCCTGAAAGGGTGCCGCATAGTTTTGAATCACCCTGTATATCAGGGAAAGAATGTTAATAAGTTTAAATGCAAAATGGCTCTACGCTCTACGCGAAGGGAAAAACGGGGTATGAAAACATATACCATATACCTAACTATTATATAATTTTAGCAATATACAGGGTGGCCCATTAGTGCGAGAAAGTACCAAAACTGCCCTTAGAAACGAGATATTAACAAAAAAAATTTTTGGTATAATAGGGCAACCAAAGCACCATATTTTAAAAATATTTTCAGTTATACAGGGTGTTCCAAGAAAACGTGGGGACAAGTGAGGTGATTTTTTTAATGGAACACCCTGTATATTTTTTGCCTATTCGATTAGACACTTTTTGGCCTTTACAACGCCGTTTCATTTTTTAAAATATATTGCGGGGATTCCAAGTTATTCAAGAAAAAGTAAATAAAAATGAAATTTCATTTACCAACGTAACCCATCACAGCGGCCTTGATATTTCGCTTGGAAAAATTCCACTTGGTAGATTTACTAGTAGAAGGCTATCTAACATTCCTGTGCAAAAATATTTGGAAAACATTATACAGGGAGTGCTACGCAGAGTGATACATTTGACATTTTCAAGAGACAATTACTCGAGATTTTTAAATGGAACACCCTGTATTTTATTATGCTATCCGCTAGTACCTTTCTAAGGCTACAACTTTTGTTGATGTAACTTGTGCCCTAAAGTTACTCGTTTTCCCAATATTACCTATTTTAATTAAAAATGAGCCAGTTTTGCGTCTTGCGAGTAGGTCATGGCCAATACCTATTCATTTTTTGTTTTTATTTATCCCTGTATTAGATGTCAAACGTTGACAATCAAAATTTTAGTAACACGCGTTTGTAAAATAGGGTTTTATGAAAAATGTCAAATGTATCACCCTGCGTAGAACTCCCTGTATAATATTTTAAAATATTTTTGCATAAGAATGTTAGATAGCCTTCTACTAGTAAATCTACCATGTGGAATTTTTTCAAGCGAAATATCAAGGCCGCTGGCCGCTGTGATAGGTTTCGTTGTTACCTGAAATTTCATTTTTATTTACACTTTCTTGAATAACTTGGCAACCCCGCAATGTAGTTTAAAAAATGAAACGGCGTTGTAATGGCCAAAAAGCGGGTAATCGAATAGGCTGAAAATATAGAGGGTGTCCCATTTAAACAAAATCACCTAACTTGTCCGTTTACTACGTTTACCACGTTTACCACGTTTTCTTGGGACACCCTGTATAACTGAAAATATTTTTAAAATATGGTGCTTTGATTCCCCTATTATACCAAAAATTTTTTTTGTTAATATCTCCTTTCTAAGGTCTTTTATACATTAGCAGTGTTATTAAATATTTAGGTACACATATAGAAATAGGTATACAATCTATTTTCCATTGCAATATCCGTAGTGTGAGTAAGAACTTTAACGAAGCGCTGCTGCTCTTAAAAAGTTTTAATTTATGTTTCGATGTAATTATTTTTAGCGAAACTTGGAAGATTCACGACATAAATTTTTTTCAAATTGAAGGCTATGAGAGCATTTACAATGAAGGTAAGGTAAACCAAAATGATGGATTGATTGTCTATTTCAAAGATAAATATAAAAACTCGAGTAAGTACAAAATTGAGACAATTGGACAAATTAAATCCATTACTCTTGAGATTACAATAGGAGGTAAAAATGTTATAGTAGATTCTGTATATCGATCCCCTAACACTTGTCCATATGCTTTTAATGACAATCTGCAAAAATTTTTAAAAATAAAGCAAACAATTCCAAAGGACATATATTTTTTTATGGGAGACATAAATATAAATTTAAAGTCTAACAAAGACTATGCAAACGATTACTTAAATCTAATGGCAGAGTGCGGCTACAAATCTTTAATTAACTCATACACAAGAGTGCACAGAGGTTCACAATCATGTATTGACCATATTTTTGTTAGAAGTCCAGACAATATAAGTCATAAATCATTTGTTCTTGATAATCCTTTAACTGACCACTTTCCTCTCATAAGCACGTTTAATATTGGAGCTTCTATTCAGGAACTGCCTAAAACAATACAAATAAATAAAATAGACGAAACTAAGCTGCTAAGTCTTTTTAAAGAAGAACAATGGTTAGATTTTTATAAAGAAAAAAATATTGATTCTAAAACTAATATTTTTATAAATACAATTCAAAATATCACAAACAAGGCTTCCAAAAAATTAACAGTAAAACACAATAAAAAACGACATCCATGGGTCACAGTTGGTCTCATAAAATCTATAGCAACAAAACAATCTTTATACAAAATATGGTTAACTAACCCACTAAACAAAAAATACCAGGATGATTACAAAATGTACAAAAACAATTTAGAAAAATTATAACATAAGGCCAAAACAAATTACTTTAAAAATGAATTGGGAAAAAGTAAAAAAGATAGCAAACATTTATGGATCACTGTTAATAAATATCTGGGAACAAAAAAAAAATCAGACGAAATAAAATATATAAAGTCAGAGGGAAAGACCGTAACCGACAAAAAACAAATAGCAGATAGTTTTAACGTTTATTACGCTAATTTGGGCAAAACTCTAGCAAGTAAAATAAAAAAAACAATACGAACCGTTATAAAAAGAAATATATCAGAACACAGTCTATTCTTTACACCAGCTGACGAGAGGGAAGTGGGGGGTTTAATAGGAGATTTGAAATTAAACAAAGCACCTGGTGTAGATAAGATAAGCTCCAACATTTTAAGGCTGGCAGTTGAATATGTTAAAAAACCTTTGACATATTTGATAAATGAGATCTTTTTGACAGGGCATTTTCCTGCTCCTTTTAAAATAGGTGTGATTAAACCTCTTTTTAAAAAAGGTGATAGATCAATAATTGAGAATTATAGACCAATATCCTTAATTTCAAATGTGGCAAAGATTGTGGAAAAGGCAATAAGGAAACGTATTACAACTTATCTTACAACGTTTAACATGCTATCTCAAAGGCAGTTTGGGTTTCGCGAAGGAAAATCGACGGAGGATGCCTTAGTGTATTTGACTAACAACATTTATAGAAGTCTGGATAATAACCGAGTTGTGCTTTGTGTCTTTTTAGATTTAGCTAGGGCTTTCGATACCGTCGATCACGGTATCTTGATTGATCTTCTCGAAGATTTTGGCTTTAGGGGAATCGCATTGACACTTATGCAAACCTATATATCGGAAAGACTTCATTTTGTAGAGATCGAAAATGTTCCGAGTAGACCTGCGACAATAGAATTTGGTGTTCCTCAAGGAACAGTGCTGGGGCCGATTCTATTCTCAATCTATATCAATGGTCTATTAGATATGGGGGACTTGAACTGCAATATATCTTCCTTTGCAGACGATACTGTAATACAATTTAGTAGCCAGACCTGGGACGAATCAAAACAAGAAGCAGAAAAAGATCTAGTTACCATAAAAAAATGGTTTGATGCGATGTCTCTCACGGTGAATTTTGAGAAAACGAAGTGCATTGCCTTTAGCTGCGACAGGAAAAAGATGCCTCGCTTTGGAAATTTAGTAATCAAGGAAGATTTAAAAACTCAAGTAAATATAGAACAAGTAAACCATATTAAATATCTTGGCATACAAATAGATCAGTTTCTAAAGTGGGACATCCATATAAAGGGGCTAATAAAGAAACTAAGAGTAATACTGTACAAATTTCGCCAATTAAAACATATTCTAGAGCTGTCGCAGATGAGGACAATGTACTTTGCCTTAGTCTACTCACTTCTTCAATATGGCATTTCTGTGTGGGGAAGCGCTTACAAAATTCACTTATATCAGTTAGAGGTAATTCAGAAAAGATTTTTGAAGATTATGTTGAATAAAAATTATACTTACCCAAGTGACAAGCTTTATGAAGAGAGTAGACTTCTTGACATCCATCAGATCTGCTGCTTGAGGATTCTCACTCTACAACACAAACACAGAAATTGCTTAAGTACCATAAGCCACACGCACAACACCCGTTACAAAATCAAAAGCAAAACCAGAAGCATGAAGGCTAAAACATCGAAAGGGCAAAGGTCGTTTTGTTATCTAGGGCCATTCCTATACTGCCGAGTGCCTGAAAAAGTAAAATCAGTATTGCATATTAGCAGTTTCAAGGCTGCACTAAGCGAATGGATTTTATCTACACCACGGTCACAGTTTGAAAAATTAATAAACAAACAAGCAATCTAAAGGTTTACCTGCTACGTATTTCTCTCTTGATTGTCTTCAAACAAATAAAAATATTTAAATGTCAAGTCCATCAAACTTCTTCCAAGTGCAAAAAAAAAATTATTGCATTTATAAAATTATTATTATCATTATCTCCTACTTACCTTTGGATATTTATTATTTATTATTATATTTAATGTATGGTCTTATACATTTTTCCTATTTATGTTACACTACGGGGTTACTCGCAGTTTAGTTTTGATTTTCAGGGCATTTGTATTTGTGTTAGTTATAATCTAGTAGTATGGTTGTATGTTGCATCTGTAATATCACAATAACCGCTATTTTATTTTAAGGGAAGGAAAAGAGCCCACGCACAAACCTTCAGTGGTTTCAGTGGTGTAACTATATTTCCTTTACACGTTATTAGTAATAGTATTTATTTTTGTTCATGTTATTGTTTTTGGGATGGAAATATATATATTATTATTATAATTCTTCATAGAAAAATATTTGTTGTTTGATCACGAATTATTTTCCAGAAATAATATTTATCTCCCTAAAAACTATGTTATTTCAATGAAGATTTATTTCTTTCAATTAAAAAAATAAGTGCCTTTTGGGTAAGGTATTCGATTTTTTTGACACATTATTGTTTAGTGGAAGCATATATTATTTTCCTGAAATAAGGTATAACCTGGTGCAAACAAGAATAATTTTTATTTGTAGTAGGTAGGTACTTAGGTATCTATTAGCTTTTGGTTGTTTGGGTCAACCACATTGTTATTTGGTTTAAATTTGACCTTAGTTGAGTTAAATAACACTGCGTACCATTTTATAGCTGTCTCACTCCAGAGAATGAAAGATAATAAAGGAAGAGAAAATATGGGAAGGCGCAGAGGGTGCACTCTAGTGTCGGCGTTTAGTAGCTGTTCCGTGTCCGTGTATTATAGGTAAGTACGCGCCTGCAATGCCTGCAGTCTTCCTATTAGAGGTTTTGTGCACGCAGTTTTATAATTTATAGCCGCCGAGTAGCCGAATGTAGTGTGGTGTACTGTGTGTATTGTGTGTTTTCAACTTATTTTGTAAGTATATGCTTAAACAATAATAGAAACAAATCTCAAAGAACTAATTGAAATATATCAGATAGGCCAGCTGTATTATGATGAGGCGCTTTCCTTGGTACCTATGTTTTGTATAGTTTTTATACCAAATATTGTTTTTTAATTGTATTTAAATAAATATTTTTATATATAGCATTACAAATTATCGTGTTTTTCTAATCCAATTTCCATCTTTATGAATTGAGTAAACTTATCTTTATTTGAATCGATAAAAACTAAAGTTTGTGAATAATGATAAATATAAAGGTTGCTTTACTTTAAATAAATAATATTTTATTTGAGTGAATACCTACCCTGAATGGCTAATTCAACCCACCACAGTTGTTTGACGCAACTTTCCAAATTATTTAAATATAGAATAAATGTGTTTTAAAATTGTAGATTTGTTCCTTCGAAATATATCATTTATTCAATTCAAATCATCATATAGTATCTCTATGGGAAATGGGAATAAAAATTAATTTCGTCCAAATAATATTTTATTTGTCTCAAATTAAATGTTGCTTTTAAATTGAAACAAACCTAATGTTTTATTCAAAGCACAGACACCTATATAGCTTCGCGAAGCTATATAGGTCTGTGTTCAAAGGTAGTCTAGGGTTCGCCATATGCAAGAATCAAATTTGTTTATTGAGTTAAATAAATTTTATTTGATTCAAGTATCTCTTTCTATCTGTGTAGATATATATATAGTTTTGCATTATATAGACGAAACAAGTATATAGGTAAGGTACCATCCATATGAGTAATATAACTACGTCAGCTATTCGATGTCTATATAATAGAATAGGTCGAATCTACAATCTACATACCTATAGGTATACCTAACGTATAAAGAATATTTCTATTAGACGAAGTAAATTCGGCATATACAGTTAGACGGTCTTAGATCTTTTTGGACCATCTTAAGACATCTATTAGATTACTTTGGTTTCCTGGGTTCTAACCTGAGAAATACCAATTTGGCCACACACTACACACTTTCTGCGTCCCATTGTATATACAAAATCAGTCACTAAAACCTAAATACTAATAAATAGCCTATAGGTATAAATTACCAGGAAAGCAATTGAAGATACGAAAAATACACACGTAAACAATCGGAAAACTTTACTTTTTGGTCGAACACAAAACAAAATACCGCCGAGTAATGAGGTATCTGTTGACGATTTTATTAAAGTGATTATTTCCCTCATACTGCTTGCATCCAATAAGGTAGCTCCTTCCATAAAAATCCAACCAATGATATGCCTCTGCTAAGCGATAATTGCACTTGTGCAAATTATAGCGGTATAGGTAATTGCACTTGTGCAAATTATCACTTCGTTGCTTAGCAACCGCGAATCTGTTGGATACAAACACGTACCTACTTAAAGTTTGTGTGTTTCACACTGTTCTAAATTATGCAGCTTATAAATTACCTATGTTGCGGTACTATTAAGCATTGTATCAATAAATTTATATAACTTGTACATTGCTAAATTTTTGATATTGGACCTCCGCCTCCGTTTAAATTTATGACACATTCAGAAAATAAACCAATGCTGACAGGGTGTAGGTATGTAATCGCATTTGCCTTGGATATCCAAGCGTCATGTTTGTTTACTCGAACGCTACAGTCGAAGCTGTCAATAAACTCGTTCAAAATTAATCGTTTTGGAAATGTATACATAGAAAAAAATAATACAGAAATTATTAAATCGTGTTGGAGAAATAATCTCGACAAATACCACTCGTGCCGGAAATTTTTCTAGTTAATTTTATTCTTAAGCCTTATTTTGCCCATTAGCAAAACCACTCGTACAAATTGGGCTTTTATTTTCAGAGATAAAATCCCTCGAGCTCGCTCTCGGAATTTTATCAGAAAATAAAAGACCAATTTATACTCGTGATCTTTCTAGGCAAAATAGCGCTTTCGAAAAAATTATCGATAAAATTTCCGGCACTTGTGATATTACATACGAAAATTAGCTACTATAAATTACAGCGCAATTTAGTTTTAGTTTAAAATTGTTACATACGAGAAACTAATATCTAGCTATATTTGTTAATTTAGCGTTATGGAAGGTGTGCCTTCATTTAATCATTAACCTGTCTATTTTGAAATGAAATGCTGCAAACAATAATGGAGTACGGGGCATCACTCAAAAAGATGTTGGCTCTGTTTACTTTTCGTTCTTACACTCCCTCCATCCTTGGTCATTTCTCTCAGGAGCAATTATTATTTATCATTCAGCAGGTTTCTAATGTTAAAATAACTTCCCAGTGATGGAGGGAACCTAGGTATATAAACGACAGTACCGCAAGGTACTGCATGAACCTTTCTTCGATCGGATCTTTTAGCTTAGTTTTCCCGGCCCAAATAATTTTCCGCTAACCCCCCTCCCCGCTCGACGCTCGACACACCGCGACATTCCGCCGGTCCGCCGCCCCGCCTCTCCCCCTCGCGCAGCGGGGGCGCGGGCGGCCATGGCCGGCCCCCGTTCGCCCGGGCGGGCGACATCAAGTGGCTGTCCGCACGCCGTGTCGCCACCGTTACCGCCGGCCCTGATTGATAGCCGGCGACCGCACACGGGCCGGGGGCGGCCCCGCCCCCCGCCCACCGCCCGGCCACGCCCCCCGCCCGGCGCGACCCCTCCTCCCGCCGCCGCCGGCCGCCGCCGCTCAGTCGGCGAGCGGTCCTCGCCAGGTGCGGCGCGGAGTGGGACTTGGACTGGACGTTCAGATACTTGTTTTGTGTGCGGTGATGTTGCTCGGGGCGATGCCCGAAGACCTGGTCATGCCGACGGCGAGGAGCCAGCGCGCCACCGACTTCAGCATAGCGGCGATCATGGCGAGGGGCGCGGCGAGCGCGGCCGCCGCGGCGGCGGTGACGGCCGACGGCGATGGCCGTTGTAAGTAGCAGTAGCCAGATTGTTTTATTAGTGTTGGGTTTGTTACTAACAGTCGCAGGGGACACTTTCCTGGTTTTGAACCTCACAATAGGATATACACGCGCAAATAAAATTTTCAATGCTTAGGTACCTATAGTATTTCTAAAGTCACTTGAAACAGCATAAAAACTCTAATTATTGGCGTCACAAAAAAGGATATACCTAGGACATAAGCGTCACGCAGTCAAAAATATACATATTCTAGAAGCAACATAAGTAATATTTCACTTTTAAGGTTTTTTTTAAGGTGGTCTTCTAACACAACGTAAAGGTTAATGCACCATATAATATTGTCAAAAGGTCTCTTAAAAGCCATATCGATTACAACTATTTACGCAAGTAGGTAGGTATAACCTAAAATCTGTGAAATTATCTCACGCCTATCCACCGCATTTCGCTGACAAGTGGCTGGCCGTCGAACAGTGTAGCACATGCAAGTATTGCTGATATATTATTTGGCGAGCGTGCAGTCACTTGTTTTTACTACAATATCTATCGTCTCTGTCTCCTTCATCTCCTTTTACTTCTAATACCAGGTGAAGTTTGATATGGTTAAAAAAGTGTTTTGTCTCGTATTTTATTGCCGGAAGCGCCTGTTCTCGAGCTACCCTGGTAAAATATAAAAAACTCACTTGGAACACAGTGATATACGAGCGCAATCTATTTCATAGCATTTACCACGCTCTGCTGCGGGTAAAAATACCTACCAGACTTATCAGAAGAAATCACCCGTATAAACTTCAAAGGTTTTTATGCTGTTCTAAGTGACTTTGGAAATACTATACCTATACCTATACTGGTGTAGCCAGTGTCAGTTGATTAAGGCACAATAGGGTAGGGTAGGGGTAGATGGAGAGATGGCGCGTACCTATGTTTTAAATTCAATGTAAAACTTGGATGATATTAAAAACTACAGTAACAAATTCAGATCATAAAAAACAATGCATCAGGTTACAATAGCCATTTTATTTTAAGTAAGATGTAAATCTTTAAATTTTGTTGAAAACTATAGTAAATAACCATCCCCCCTTAGTAGTGTAGGTATAGGAGAGATGACGTGAGTTATCAGGTGAAACAGCCCTTGTAGGTATTTTATAACGTCAATGCACGATATACCCAACAAACACTGATAAATGGGCCATTTGTAAAAAGTGGGTATAGGTAACTATAATCACTACATCATTGGAACGATGATGGAAACCATCATTGGCATGGGTCCGTAATGTCGCGGTGGCCGGCTGCGTTCCATCAGTCACTTTTCCAGCATGGGTGGCCAGTGCAAATTTAAAGTAAAGTAGGTATGATCTGCAATATATAGGATTACCAGGAGGAGGCTGTGTGTTATAAACTTACTGGAACATTAAAGGCCTTTTATACTTAAAACATTGCTGGTCATTTAATTTGTATACCTACATCAAATGACCATAAAAGGATTATTTTCGGGTTCCCGACTTACCTATATACACAGTGATTTTTAAATCAAAAGCAAATAATAATAAACAATAAATATATCTACTCATTATAGAAACAAAAATGCAAAGTTCCAAAAAACCTGGCAAAAAACTTAAAATAAATCACTATTAGAACAAGAACAAAAATACTCCTACAGTTAGAGTTCCTGATGGAGCAAACTAGGTATCGTAGGTACATTTATAATAATAAGTCTATTATTATTTTATCTCGATGTTACCTACCTACCTACCAAAAGAATCAGATTGGCAATCCAAAAGGGAAATACGGCCTTAATTACCTATATAGGTATATAGGAACTGTGGCTCATATTTACAGGGTTTAAATGAGTTGTTCTATTTATAATTCATTATTATTATTGTTATTTACAAATAAATCAACGAATCATATATTAATATAAGTGCGGTCACAGATTCAAGATTTAAAAATTCCATTTCGCTTTATGGGAGCATAATAATTGATAAGATTATTTTTTAAGTAGGTTTTTCTAGGAGGGTAGGTATGTACAAAAAAGAAATTTTGCCAAACACCGGAAGAAGTTATCGGATTTGGCGAATCTAGCAATACCTACGCGTGGTAAAAGTCAGATTCATTCTCATTAATTCGGAATCATTATCATTAATCCCCCACACAAGCATTCAGTTGCTTCGGGGTATCTACTCCTATAGTTTGGAGTAGGTACCTATTGTGAGGGTGAGAATTATTATGGTAGGTACCTATTATTGTTATTATTTTTATTATTATGAAGCCAGTCTGGAAACTCCTCGGGAAACTCTTGTAGGTGGCTATATGGTCGGACACCCAATGCATCTAAAAAGAATATAAGTAGTATATAGGTACTTAGGTAAGTTTTATAAAAGCGCTATACCCTCTGAACCGGGGCCCACGGAAAAGTTTCCGTGATAGAAAACCTACTCTATTCTATGGAATACCTACTCTATACCTAACGCTTACAAATAATAGGTATAGGTATCGACCGAGGTATCCACGCATGAATTTAGAGAACTGACAATTATTATTATGTAGGTAGGTATAGTAGGTATTTCTAAAGTGTTGGTGATATTATTTTATTAGGCGAGCATGCAGTCACTTGTTTTTGCTACAATTTGTCTATCTTCTCTGTCTTCTTCGCATCTATTTTCACTACTAATACCAGGTGGGGTTTAATATGGTTAAAAAAGTATTTTGTCTCGTATTTTATTGCCGAGGCGCCTGTTCTCGAACTACCGTGGTAAAATATAAATGAACTCACTTGGAACACAGTGATATACGGGGCGCGATCTATTTCATAGCATTTACCACGCTCATTTATACCATACCTACCTAGTTCAAAAATTTAAAACAGAAGAAAGGTCTGGTAATAAGATACCTAACAGACGTTTTTTATTTTCGAAATGCCTTTTTTATTATCTATGCCCATCTATGATTATATTTAACCAATACATTTGGATAGGCACCTATAGCCCATGCAAACACTATAGTTTCGCAATTAAAGTTAGATAGGTACAATTTTCTTGAAAATGAAAATTAATTTGGTAGACTTATGTTGTTGACACGGCGTTTATAGAAGAAGTAATATGAGTTATTGTTATTTGGCTACAAGTTGTTTTTCTTTAAAATTTACAGAACCGACAACAATTCGCGCAGTACTTTTTTTTCACCCTATATACCCACGTACCCGAGCACGTACCTATCTATATTTTCTTCTATTATGCATAATAATATTATTAATAGCCTTCTGCTATACCGCGATGATTTTCCTTTTACCTACCATGTAATTTTAATGTTTCAAAGGTGGCCTCTCCTTACAGAAGAAGTGCGTACCAAGATGAAGTAATAGGTAGGTACCTACCGAGGTACCTACCCACCTTATACAACTTACATTCTTTTGCATTTTCTAATGGGCCTTGTTCACTCAATCGAATTTCTATATTTCTGACTACCAGAATGAAATTAATCACATAACTCTTTAATAAAAATCCCCACGGCATCTTTCTCATCAATACCTAATTTTGTTATTAATTAAATATATACTAAATATATATAAATATATTATATATAAACATTTTAAACTGCGCGCCTTAATCTGGAGCATGGAAATTGCGTTTGGGACGTTGCCGGTAATACTATAGTAATCGAACTCCCAGACAGGTTGATTTCTTCTGTTATTTGATGGCGACGGTGAACTTTATAAAAAAAATAAGTTTTTATTACAGTTTTCACTTATTATATTTATTAAAATTTAGTCACAATATAACAATTGTTGTTCTAGTGAGTTATAGACAGCAGGAACGGCAGAAACAATCAATACTTATCTCAAAAATCGGAAGTTAGGTTGTAACAAGTTAAGTTGTACCAAAAAAATTAAAAAATGTCGCTGTAACTCGGAATCTAGGGCTTTCCCCCAAAAATTTCTTTCAGATTCGTGATCTACGCACCGAAATACATATGTGTGCTAAAAATCATGAAAATCGGACAGGAGTAGCGAAACTAGATAATTATCTTAGGTACTTACCTATGTATAGTTAATTGACTGGCAAAATGTTGTTATAAGCCAGATTTATTTAGGTTGGGACAACTTACAAGTTGGTGAACATTCTGCAAGTAACTTTTAACTCAAAAAAAGGGAAAAATGTTATTACGATTTTGATAAATTGTTAAATTAGGCAATTGATATTGAGGTTATTTTTTTGTTACTGTTATGGACTCGGCTCTTCTTCGGGCAATCTAGCTACTACCTAAAGGCAAACACATAACACCCGGGGCACTGCCGCGGTGGGAATCAAACCCTCGCAGGGGCGGCTTGTGCGCTGCAGTGGCGCCACGGTGCCATGGCCCTACCACCGACCATGTCCCTTCATCGACTCTAGTTCACATAAATTCATATTAACAATTTTGCACTCCTAAAATAAACTTCCAGATATTTACTACTTACCGTGCGAAACGGCAACGGCGAAAGTGGCAACGCCGCGCCCAACCCGCGACGGCGTGGCACGGGCGGCGCGCAGGCATGAGCCGGCCGGGAGCTCTGCTAAATATAACCAGAGCCACCATCCATTTGGATAGCATTGTAGAGAGTAGAGAGAGATCGAGACCGATAAAGCGGTCCGGCGAATGTGGAAGTGAGATCGACAATAATTATTGGGAATGTACAGTACATTGAGTTAAATGTCCATAAACAGCGATTCATCGGGCCAGGCTTCGATGATATGTTTTGTTGTATATTTGGCCTTCGCGGGCGAACAAAACGTGCACGTTTAACGTTTTCAAAACGAACAGTGTACGTTTTTTATTAAGAAATTCGTTTTCGTCAATGGAATTTGAGCAAAAACTGCAAATTAAAGAGTTGGGCAAGCCGTTACCCGATTTAACTATAGAGAAAAATCAAACGGCATAACAAAAAACGCGATCACGTAGATTCAAAAAACTGTCTACATAGATAAAAAATAATTGGTCGTGCGGCTGTGAAGAAACAATCAAGTTGTTTTGTTTTGTATGTGTTTTATTCGGCGGTGAAGAAACTTTGGGGTCAAAAAAGGGATCCAACGATGTTGTGCACATTTGGGATAAAGTGAAGACACGAAAAATCGAAAGGTACATGAATAACATTTTTAATTTTAGTATACTGGGTAAAATAAATATAAGAACGCAGCTAGGTATATTCATTCAGCATATTATCCCGATACACTGCTTAAACATACTTAATGATCAGAAAAATCGGTACGTTTTAAATCAAATAATTAACTGTGTTCCTTTTTGAGGGGCTTTCGAATTGGCACTAAGAGGACACAATGAGGCAGAGGCTTTCGAAAATAAGGGCATTTTTTGAGAATTGGTGAACTTTAGTGCGAATATCCTTTTTTAATAACATTTGCTCAAACATTTATAACAACCGAGGTGAACTTTTCAAATTGTATCTCAGTTTGTGTTATTTCTCTGGTTATTTATTCAAAAGCAATTCAAAAACTCGTTTAAATCTAACTTTACTGAATAGTCTACATTTTGTGATGGTGTATGATGTTCATTTTTTCTGAGACGTCAGATGCCCATGGAAATAAATGCCACTGGAAAACTTTGGTAAGTTTTCCTGTATTAGTTAGGCGGTGTGAACTTATAGCAGCCAATTTTCTGGCAACCAAAAATTTCAAAGTTTATTTTTTGATTAATATTTCTTCATTTTCCAGTTTAATTTGCTTTATCAAAATAAATATATATAGAAATAAGGAAGGGCGAGGAAAACTTTTGCTGCCAGAAAATCGGCTGCTAACTTCACACCGGTCTAGATAGGCACATTGATTTTTAAAATGTCTTCTGAAATTTGGCCCCACCTCTTTAAATACTCACGAGCCGCCACTGAACCCACCACGTACGGTGCCAAAGCGTGGGGTACCACAAAAGACCCACTAGTTCTCTGCCCCCTGATATTGAGTTCATGTGTTGTCTATTTGGCTTTTGCCACAAAATATCATAAGTTAGGTAAATTTTCTTCTTCTTCAGTCTTCACAAATCTCAAATAGAAACATCTCAAATAGAAATGATGGTTACCTATATCGATATTGCCAGTAGCCAATCAGCGGTTGAAAAAAAATATTTTCGTGTTTTACAGAGTATGTTGTATAACTGTAACAGAACAATGATATATTTAAAATGTTAGAGATTTCACCCCACATTTCTAGTAGCATTCAGAAATGTGTAAAAAGGTGGAGTAATTTGTTGCAACCTTGTTGTGTCTTGTCACTTTTCCTTCCCAAAAGAGCGAGGGGGAAATCACTGGCAAAATTTTTACACTAAAATGCCAAAAAATGCAAAAAAAATACCAAAAATTCCAGATTTAGCTTAAAAAATTCAAAAAAAATACCAGAAAATTCCGAAAAATACCAAAATTCGGGGAAATCACTGGCAAAATTTGTACACTAAAATTACGAAAAAGTCCAAGAAAATACCAAAAATTCCAAGAAAATGCCAAAAAATTCCAGAAAATACAAAAAAATGCCAAAAAATTCGAAAAAAATACCAAAAAATACCAAAAATTCCAGGCGCGTGTACACTTAAATTCCTCAGTGATTTCCCCCTCGCGGACTGCGAAGTCCAGCCTTGTAACTTTGCGACAGTGCATGCGCATGCGCATTGTTTAGAAAATACGAAAAAATTCCAAGAAAATGCCAAAAATTCCAAGAAAATACCAAAAAATCCAAGAAACTGCCAAAAAATTCCAGAAAATACCAAAAAATACCAAAAATACCAAGGAATGCCAAAAATTCCAGGCGCGTGTACACTAAAATTCCTCAGTGATTTCCCCCTCGCAAAAGAGTCATTCATTTATGAACGCATCCCTGTACTCTGAAATATTCACTCCGCATATACATGCATCCATATATCAGTGCATTTTTAAAGTATTAAGCTTAACAGTTGGAGTCTATTTCATAGCTGTCATTAAGAAGCTTTCTGTTCTGAATATATTTTCTGTGTCCTTACTTAATTTTATTAATATTTTCGAATTTCGTGTCATTTGACGAAATGTCGCATATAGGTATACCTACTGTACCTACCTATAAGGCAAAGAAACGATTTGGGCTGAGTTGTCAGATTCCTTTTTTGCCCGGTCGCAAACAGAAGCAGAAAAATGTATTTAGGCATTCCCTTAATTACAGCTGACAGTTAACTTGTGTAAGGATGCAATTATGCGGAATGACGAGCACTATGGTAATGACTAACTGTTAATCGCACGTTAACTGTTTGATAGGATGCGAACTGCAAATGCAAATTGTGTGTAATTCCCTCGGATATTGTTCTTGCTCGACTGTTGGCCCTGTCATAAATCACTCCGCAATATTCATTAACAGGACAAGATAAATGCTTCTTCTGGGGCCACAAAAAAACCTGCATTCTGGCGACGCGTCGGGTCTTGAGTGTCGTCCAAAAATAATACGGCTAGATGTAAAATCGTTGGAACTACGAAATGAGTACGGTTTTGTTGCTCGGTTTTTTCTGAAGGTATCCTTAGATGTTTAAGTTCTCCTTGAACTTGGATTAGGAAAGCTAAGGATTGACACCATACAGGAGCAGAACAGAATAATTAATATTTCGGTGTCTTGGCCCTGGGGCCATCTATTAGCTTGCTTTGAATATTATAGGTATTGATTAGGGTATAGATAATAATAATAATCTCGGAGATGATATACCTACTGATACTTATATTCAAGCGTTAGTAACCCTGCGAACACTCTTGAATGTTAGAGCCTCGGTAAGAGCCATAGAGCATAGAGAAAACATTTTAGAGTTAGAATTAAATTTTAATTAAACTCGGTGGGTGAAAACCGAGAAGAAAATGCATAATAATCATGTTAGAGACTATGGCTATAAGGGCGCCGTGCTCTCCTGTAACTGTAATTTCTTCACCATTTTCCAATTCCACGATGTAGTTTGGTGGTGATGCAATCCTGCAGTTGGCTATGATGTTCTGTCTCCCGATGGTATTTCTGAATCCAGTGTCCACCACAGATCGTGTCCCGGCCGCAGATCGTTCCCGATATTACTATGCTGCCTCCAGAATTAGGCAGCCGGTTAACTTTTATCCGGTGGCTCTCGCCCCGCAAAGTTGGCTACTCGCAGTTTTCCTGGTTCTCGACATTAAGCGGATTGGGGCACTGACGTTTCAAATGACCCAGTTTCGCAACAGCGCGGTCGTGTATCTACTTCTTCGACCATCTGACCTTTCGTTGGAGGACGTAGCATGTAAAAGAATGTTTTGGATGTCCTGTACCATTTGTTCTTGGCTGGCATTGGTGCGGGAGTGCCTCTGTTTTGTGGTCGCACCTGCCTTAACCTCCCTTGCCTACGTGCTGTCTGCGTGGCGGCTTAAAATTCCAAAGGGTGCGCCAAGGCTTCTGAGATGTTTTTGTGGCGGGATATCCGAAGTGCTTGGCTAGTGGCTAGTCTCGGTGTCACGCACGCCATCTATGAAGTCGCTTTGTTCCCGAAATTCGACTGGGGCCGATAGGCCATAGATTTACCAGGCGGGCAATGTCGGCGCCTAATTGTTGCAGGATCTCATCGCTACGTTGTCGTCTACCTTTTAGTTGCGCCTGGTATACCTGCTGCAGATGGGCTTCCCCATAACATAACGCATTTCGAGGGCTCTGACCAGGGCATTATAATCATGCTGAGCGTCGGCTGGTATCGTTCCCAACATACCTACTTCGGTAGCCTCACCTCGTATAGGCATAACTCCAAATTTCTGGCTTTTTCCTCTTCGGTCTAGCAATTACCATCAGCAGCAGCCAGGAATTGGTTGAGGTATATGCTAGAGGCCACTTTTGCATCAAATTTTGGGGGCTTCATCTTAATACTCAGTTTTTGGAACACTTTATATTGACAACTGTTTGATATTAACTTCAAATTTCCGTACTTTTCCTTCAAATTAACCTCTCATTTGATTCATTTCGGGATGGACTTCGCTTTAAATCACACTGAGTTCAGTCTTCACATTGCCAATATATGTTTTCACTTGATTCATTTCTTATTCGATGACTTCTTCAAAATCGGTAATGTTGGGCTGCAGTCTTTCGCACAGGAGGATCTCCTTTGACGTCACTCATGAGTTTTTCCTCTTTCGTGTCCCTATCTTATTCCTTCTTGCGCCTTTCTTCTTATTTCTTTTGAATTGGTTCTTCATTTGAAAACTCCTAGTTTGGAGTATTGTGAGGGTGAGAATTATTAGTATTATTCGTTCTTCTTTAATTCATTATTCATTTCTTCTTGAAGATTCTTCACTAAATCTTCTTGAATCTTCTCCTTTTTTCATCATTGCAAAAGAAGATCGCTCGGAAGAGCTATAGATAGCACCCGCCACCGATTTTTCTGTCAAAAAATAGCCGAGACATTTTGGGCGAGCCACTTATGTATATAAGCCACCCTGTATAATATACATAGATCTATTAAGAATCCGCGGAAAAATTTTGTGTACTAATACTGACGAAAATATAGAGGAAAAGACGGCACCCATGAACACCTTAAGAAATTGGAAATACCTACCACATATCTATAGTATGTCGGTAGGATATACAGTGCAATTCTATACAGAGCAATATACAGCGATTTCGAAAGACAATTTTTAAATTTAAAAAAAATTAACTTGTTTGTTTATAAAACTATCTTTCTTTTTAGGATTTTAATTTTATATAATGTTCTTATTTGAAGAAATATCTGAAGATGTTATTCCGAAAAATACCGAAACGTACGTAATATGGAAGAAAAAATAAATTTTCTGTTATTTTGGTCGAATTCCTAGTATAATTGGGTCTTCCAATGTTTTAATACCTACGACCAGGAAGTAAAAAACAATTAGTGTCGGAATTTTTTACTTAAAAATTTGCATATAGGGATGAAGCTTTTTCAGATAACTTTTTTCGTGAAAATAACAGGCCTATTTTGGCCATATATTTAATTAAATGTCATTTGTCATTTTTGACAGATATGTCAAATGACGCCATGAAGTTTGAGTATAGTTTCATTTTAGCCCAAAAAGAAAAAAGAATCCCTTATGGTTCCAACTTTTTGGCGGGCACTGTATACCTACGATATGTTCAGAGACTACGAATGTAGATATTATAGAGCTCGTTTCTGAACAGCTGAATACTTTTGTCAAATAGTTGAATAAGTTGCAACCATTAGGCGTGTGTCTAAGTCAGGGACTCTTTAAAATAAGGGGACCCAGCATGTCACAGTCTATCACATAGGAAAAGTGAAACCTTGTTTTTTGTATATCTCCTAGAAGACCACATAAGTGGGCTGGTACAAGGTTATGTTATATGTCAGTGTCCAACTGCCACCAGGTTTTATGTGACATGCGAGGTGACATGTCAGTGCCATAGATTCCAAAGGAGGCAAAATATTTCCCATCATAGTTCACAATTTTTAAGTTTTCTAACTTCCAGATAGTCAATTAAAGGTAATGCGGCCGCCTGTAGTAGTCCCAATAATTGCAACCAGATTTTTCATGTCTCACCTTTATAGTAAAATCCTACAAATGCCCAATTCTTAAAAAGACTTAGGTTATGTGTAAATAATAATGGAAACCATTTTGAACATTTAATGTAAATGAACTTCTAACTAATTTTTAATAACTAATCATATTGTTGTTGTTATAATAAATATGACAGTAGTAAAAATAATAAATGTTTCATAATTTCCACGAGATTTTTAATTAAGTTGAATGCAGTTGAATGGCTATAGCCACTTTAACATTCAGCCTACTCGCTTGTCAGTTTTATTATCATGGCTGACTTGATTTGTCATAAATTTGGTTTTATTGTTTGGCCTACTCAGATCGAACATCAGACACCGACCATGAGACCATGTATCTAGTTTGATGGAGCTTCTTTGATAAATATCTCGGAAACGGTTGGAGATAAATAGGTCAAATTAAATATCGTTGGATTCAGAATTAAAAAAGGAATCCTGTGATGGTTAAGAGAAATGTGTAAGTTGTAAAATAGAGAAAACCACTTTCATTTCCGTTATAACCGGAAGTTATATTAAAAAACTGAATATTCGGGAATACTACTTAAAGGTTCTCTAATGGATGTGTAGGTAAGAAAATATTTTTTTTATTTTGCAAAAAATGTTTTTTCGCGATAACTTTTCTACCGACCCCCGTATACAAAATTAGGGTACACCCTCGAATTCCCCTTAATTTTTACTACAATCTCATTTTTTGAATGACGATTTTATGTTAACGTGTCTCCAGGTAGCACACTTTTTCCGCTTGGGTGGGCCACCCTGTACCTTGGAAGAGAAATAAAATTACAAAAATGAGCACCGAGAAAAACTACATGATTAGAACTAAGTACAAGACATATAATCTTATTAGTCCATCCCGAAATCTGTGAAAGTTCTTTGGGTAGATACCTACATTCAACAAGCGAAGAAAGTTCAAGTACACATATTATTACAAATGGATTCATGAACCTGGTAACAAGGTGCAATAGCGACAAATTCTCAAATAAGCAAAATTCAAATATAATATAAATTTGATTCATTTGGCACTTGCCATATTCTGTGTTTGTTGACAGAACATTGTCAAGCCTAATTTTTAGAAATCATTATTAATTTTTACTAACAATCAAAGTACCTGTTATATTCATAGATTCTCCAATAAAATGGCATACTTGGCATCATTGAGACCATTAGAATGGGGAAAGAAACGGCCTCACTTTGTAATTGTGTGCATTGTTACAGTAAACGTACTTTTTTACTCAATTTTCTGTGTATAGGTACTTAAGTACTTAGTAAGTTATAATGGCGCTTGAATTAAGTGAAACGGAAATAATACAGGTTAACATACCTACTAAAGTACTTAAGTACACAGAAAATTGAGTAAAAAATTATGTTTACTGTAACAATGTACATAGTTACACAGCTAGTGACAGTTTCGCATTGTTCTGATTTTGGCATGGCTAACTTGATGTTAATAATTATTTTTATAAACATTGTTAATAGCATAATAGAAAACTTTTTTTTTGTATTTTTTTTCTTATGCGACCCCATTAAAATTGTATTGTATCGTATTCAGAAAGTTCCAATGTATCAATTTTCACCAAAAAAGTATATGGTGCCATTTAAAAAAATTAAATCGGTTACCATGGCAACCACATTTTTTGTGCTACGAAAGATTGCTTGATATCACCAAACGGGAAATAATTTCCCCTAACACTTTTATTAAAACATGTTTTTGATATGAGGAATATTTTAAGAAATATAATCAATATTCCACAATTTCTATCCACACTGTATATAAATCAATTTATAACAAGTAGGTAAATTTTAAACTACGTATTGTTTTAAAATTGAAAACTGATTACTCCATGTGCACGCCTACGGTCCCTGCATGTTGGATGAGCCGATCAGCGCATGTATCGAAGTAGTGGAGGGAAACGGTAAAGTATTCAACTGTTCTGAGACGCAGTCTATTATCACCAGAAATTGCTAAAGTTGTAAGAGTAGGTACCTAAGTTTCCGAATTAGATCTTTTCAAGGGTCACATTAATATTAGGTATATCGGCATTATTTAACTATGTGCCTATAGGAACTAAAATTCCCCGAGCTTCAACAACAACCGCTCTTTTGTGTTGCAGGCAACTTATCGCGCACAAGCTCGCCCAGCGTCGCCGAGGAGCCACTCGAAGACGACGAGATCGAGGTGGACGTGGAGGAATGCTCGGACTCAGAATCGCCGCGTCCGACCAAACCCAAGCTGGCCCGCAATTCGCCCGGCATCTCCGAATGCGGTTCGGAGGCGGCCGACCTGGACCGAGACTCCCCCGATGTGGTGGCGCCCGAGAAGCCGCCCACCAAAAAGCAGAAGGTGCTGTGCAACTGCGAGGAGCTGCTCACCGTCGACTGCCACCTGGAGACGAAGGACCTGTGGGACAAGTTCCACGATCTCGGCACCGAGATGATCATCACCAAGACCGGGAGGTAAGTGGGGTTTGATTTGGGACGGGCGGGCGGCGGATTCTTTGTGCCATACCTGGTCGCGGCCGTCAGATTACTGCACCGAGATATGTCCAAGCTGATGTAAATATAAGAATCTGCAAAATTAAATCACCATCATCGCCCAAGTCAGACCTGAGACCGGTTTTAAGATTCTGACAGGGACTTTTATATGGCTGATATTTACAAGATATCATCATGCTGCAAAGTAATAAACCTACATAAATTGAGTATCTAAACCTATGTGTTTCCGTTTTGATAAATATTCCGGTAAATATTGTGCGAAAGGTTCTAAACGAGGTTGAGGATATTAGGTAAATTAACAAAACTTGTTGTAATGCTAACGATCACAATATCAAACTGGAAGGGTAGGTACTCTAGAAACAGGAATCTTCTGTGAGGGGTATGGCAATTATTTATAATATGCTAAGAAGGGCATTTTGATCTAATATTTTCTATAGCCACTCCATTGCCTTATTGCGGTTACTAGGGACAAAGTGTGACCCATTTGTTTTCGGGTCATCCTGTAATAAGTTTATGAATTATGCTATTTGGCACGGATTTTTTTAAAGTTTAGAGCTTGATAAATTGCATTTTGGATTAAAAATTAACTCTCTCATAAATAATCCAATGCCTACTATAACTAGGTACCTATCGTTTCTAGGAACAAAATTTTAATAAATATCATTAGCGATTTTTTACAAAAAATCTGTGCACGTCACTGGCTTCAGCACCCCTCACAACGGGCCTGTTCCAAATTTTATAGTAATAACGATTTTGTAGAAAAATTTAAAACATGCAATTTTGAAACGATAGAAATATTTAATTATCAAACCAGGCAAATTAAGATATTAAACGATATTACAGTTAGTTTTTTTATAAATTATTAATCATGGAAAATGTAAATTTAAAAGAAAACATTGGAATTGTTCGTCTTGTTGGCGATAGGTAACATGCGTCCGGCAAGAAAAGCTGCGAAATAATTTAATAGAGAGACCAGTAAGTCGAATTACTGTGCAACGGGTAAATAAACGGTATCGGTTTTCAAAAATTTGCTTAAAGCCAAGCATAATGGACGTCGTGGACTTTTAAGAAATAATAACAAAATTTTACAATATTATAACGACAAACCCCGAACTAGTATTTGAACGGCTAGTTTGGACCTTAATATCCCCAGAGAAAGTATTAGATGTCTGGAGCACAATAAAATAAAAGCTTTGAAGCCAAAATTTTTACATACATTGGAATTTGGGAGATGAAGAAAGAGAGTTTTACTAATGGCTGTGGAGAATATGTAAACACCGGTAACTTTTTGGTTTCATGTCAAAATTGCCGTCACTCAGCTCACAATTCAGAATTAATCATAAATGCAAGGAAACAGTATTCGCAAAAAATTAACGTTTGGTGTGAAATTCTAAACGACAGCATAATTGGTTATTTTTTCTTTAACGGTAACGGAAAAGGCCGGAAATATTGATAATTTTCGTAATAAATAATTGGAACTTCAGTGCAAAATATATAATGTTATGTTTTGAAAAATTACAATTTGTTTGTATTACTGAGTACTTACCACGAGTTATAATAATATCAATATCTAAAATTTCTGTAGGATTTTTATTTGTAAGTATATCTGGATGTACGACCTGTAATTTGTAATTTCGAAGAAGTTATTGCATTTTTAATATCCTATAGGTATATAGCAAAGTTACGAACATTTGTGTTCATAAATATTTGATCTTTTCACAACAAACAACACCACATTCTTCATCTTTTCAATTTCAGCATTTTAGATACCTACTAAACTTCACGTATTCTCATAATGTTTA
Organism: Pseudeuparius sepicola; assembly: GCA_963920635.1. Taxonomy (NCBI): domain Eukaryota; kingdom Metazoa; phylum Arthropoda; class Insecta; order Coleoptera; family Anthribidae; genus Pseudeuparius; species Pseudeuparius sepicola. The sequence continues at coordinate 47,977,351 of OY987299.1, read as the reverse complement.
GTATACTACACATTTTGCAAAGCCATATTCACGTATTGGTCTCAAGTTTCAGATAGGTATTCGATACTCGTGCTGAGTTACGCACTGTCAGAGTTACAAACCCTCAACCACCGAAACACCGTGGTCTTGACCGTGGTTTACTCCTGAATTGGAAAATGTATGTAAAATTGAAAATAAAGCGCTTTCTAAATTAAAAAAAAACTAATAATCCAAATGATTCGCAATGTTAGAGAAGGATACCTAGTCGCAGAATTTGGAAGGCTTTAGAATAAAGAAAGATGGATTTTTGCACCTGTAGTAAATAGAGAAGGATGTTGAGAAAAATGCATTTCAGCCGGAATTCGGACCTGGGACTTCTACTGTAGCCGATATCCATTTAAACTATTTTTATGCAGACAGAATATTATATTGGCTATTAGTTAGTTTCCTAATTAATAGGTATCATTTTGATTGTGTTTTATTCTCTGTTTCTTCCTAAATATTTATTTTCAAATATTATATCATGGGACTTCGCATAATAATATATATTATGTATGTGCTACCAAACTCGGTAGTCAATAAACCCAATATATCTCACAGATATCGATAACATTCATCGGCGTGATCCCATTTCAATTGTTCAGGAAACATTACGTTTTATTCACACGTCGCTCCCGCACTTTCGGAATTATTCCCCAAACGAGGGCTGCCGGGCGCCCCCTGCCTTTGCACAATGCGTGTACTACATTACAGGCAATCACGGATAACACCAGAATCTAGATGTTATATCCCGTGTCGGGGTGAGGCTAATTCCGCATTTATTTGTGTCCGTCCGACCACCCTCCACTTTCTGCCCCTGCCTTATTTTTATTGTTATTCGATGGCGGCGTGGGTTTTCATGCCAACGAATTCAATTACGTTTATGTGTCCCTCCAGTGATTGCTTGGCTGTACCATTATTCCGCAATACTGAGTTATTTCCGAGCGTCCCTTCGATTGCTTAGTGACAAAAATTAGGTACCTACTCACTTTTTTCAATTGAAGGATTTAAACCTAATCATTTTCAGACGTGCGCCAAGCCTATTTTGATTTTAATATGTACTAAATAACTCTTGCATATTACATAATATATGCCAGCAGCTATACCTACAATAATTTACCTACTGCAAGTAGGTACTTATGACCGGGCTTGGATTCCTGTTCGTGGTTTTGAAAAATACCTCACTGAACTGGTGTGCTGATTCTACTACTATTGACTTGCTTAAACTCCATGCTGTACGTTGGACTCGGTGTCCGTAATACTGGCATTCACTCCCGAAAAGTATTGCCTTCGAAGCACCATAAACATCACGTTATAAACAATTATGTAGCTAATCTTTCTTCTCGAAACTGATTCGCGCTTTCATCAGTATCTTCAAACAAAACCAGAATTCACCAGGTCTAATCGAGGGGGAAATCACCGAAGAATTTTAGTGTACACGCGCCTGAAATTTTTGGCATTTTTTTGAATTTTTTGGTATTTTTTGTCATTATCTGGAATTTTTTGGCATTTTCTTGGAACTTTTTCGTATTTTCTAAACAATGCGCATGTGCATGCACTGTCGCGAAATTACAAGGCTGGACTGTGCAGTCCGCGAGGGGGAAATCACTGAGGAATTTTAGTGTACACGCGCCTGGAATTTGTGGCATTTTTTTGGTATTTTTTTGGAATTTTTTTATATTTTTTGGCATTTTTTTGCATTTTCTGGAATTTTTTGGGATTTTTTTGGAATGTTTGGTATTTTCTTGGAAATTTTTTGGCATTTTCTTGGAATTTTTTGGCATTTTTGGTATTTTTTTGGAATTTTTTGGCATTTTAGTGTACAAATTTTGCCAGTGATTTCCCCCTTGGGGGAAAAAAATCCTATTCCACCATAGCTGGACAGCCTATATAGACACTACTGGAAATGCACGTGGCAATGTGGTCGATGACTGGCTGACTATCCAAAGCTGATTGTATACAGAGCTCGATACAGGGTGATAAGAAATGTTGCGCTTTTACCAATATCTCAGAAATCATTGGCGATAGAGAAAAGTTCATGAAAATAAGCTTACATTATATTGATCTCTTTCTCTAGGCTTCTACTTGCATTTAATAATAATTATTCTGCCGCACTAAGCCCAAAGGGGGTAACTGCAAATTTTTCCAATAATTACATAATGGCTTCTATTTATTCTACTATATATTTTGCATCTTATACTAAGCTATTATTTAGGTACGTATTAGTTGCTGTCCAAATATTTTATTTTCTAATTTAAAATTAGGGGTATCTACAGAAGCCGTCCTTTATTTTAAGCCTTTTATCCGTAATTAAAATATAGAAATATAAAAAATATAAAATGAGGTATACGTCACTTACGGCTAGATCGCTTAGAATTAGAATCTGATAACTAAAATAATTAATAAGATGAATAATTTTTGTCGTAACATAGCATTACTTTTATTTTATGAATAAATAAGCAGTTTTTCTAACTTTTTGTGGTTAAAATGCGTTCTAGCATAGCATCATTCACAATATTGCTATATAACCGTAAAAGGAGCATGTGCAGTTTTTTTTACGAAAAATGTTTTCTCCAATTTTTTTATTAAAAATCGAAACAAAAAGCCCAATACATGTATTGTTTTAAAGAATTTGTTACCATAGATATGGATTAAAATAAACACAAAGATGTCCATAACTCAAATTGTTGTTATACATACATACCCCCTTTGGGCTTAGTGGGGCAGTATTATACAGGTTGGTCCAAATTCTTCAGGGCAGAAATATAGGTAAACGCTTTCCATGCTTTGCTTTAGGACACATTATTTGTGCGTTTTATATAGGAAATTAAGAAATTAAAATCTAAATTTCTTTAATATTAGAAAAAACCTTACGAGTTACTAACTAGAAGCCGATCTGAATGATACTGATCGTGTTATGGTCGGTGGGTTCGATATAAGAGGGAATAATTACAACAGAATTGTTGATTCGAATGTACCTTTCTTTTATCGAAATGCGAACATGCAACGCCAATCCGCTGGAGAATTTCATGTCGGGCAATAAAAGTACCTCTTGCGGAAAAAGAAATCTTTATCACGTTGATATATCGCGCTCAATAAGGATTGTAACCCGATTCGGCGATGGTTCGGCCGCTATCAAGAATTGTTTTAAATACATAGATTATTGTAAGGTATGTCTGATTCTATTTTACTGTTGTAATTAATTTATACATAACTTAATTGCTTTCTGAAGCGATAATGGGAAATTAGAACTGCCACGAATTATTTATTTAATTCCAGGTTAGCAAAGACGAAGATGTTTTTGCGCAGAATGATCTTTTTATTTTCTTTACCACAACTAAAGGTAGGTATAATTGCTCAGAAACAGGTCTCGTTTTCATAATACAATGCTGGTGGTATAACGGTGTTAAGCAAAGAAATATATGAATATTCTTGGTAGATTAATAATTAATATCCATCTCTTTTGCACGCCATTGTCAGTTAGTTAATTAGGTATACTTTTCGTTTTCATTCAAGAAAAAGCGCCAAGTTACAAAAGTCTATACTCGAGTCTATACTTGAACAAAGTAAAGTGTAGAGTTCAGTAGGGTGTCAATAATCTAAGCATGGTTCCGCAATTTGAAATCAACAGACGCAAAATATAGGTAGGTTCCACGTCTAAAATTTAAAATATAATTACTATCGGTTCGTACTTTTTCGCAATATAAAATAATCGATAACCAGTTAGTAACTAGAATATGCTAACAAAATGAGGCTGATCTCTATCTTTTCTCCTTTTTGTGGTAGGTATCTACCAACTTTAAATTTCATGGAGTTTAGAGTTTGAATAAAGCCTTTACGAGGTAGCTATATACAAATTTACATATATAATTTTACATATGGGTGCATACTTACTTTTCGGTTGGTTTGATAGTTCAAGAAGTTATTTATGTAGATACTAAATGCATGAATGGACATTCAAAATATTTTTTCTTCCTGGCTCCACTCTACTGGAAAGAGCTGAAGATATTTTCGTCATTAAATGAATTACTATTTCCAATAAAAGCAGTGAAATAAAATATCTATTTATCTGTTAATTATCGAGGAATGAACCGTGAAACAAGACATCATGTGTTAATTAATGTCGGTCCAATTAATGTTAATCCCGTCCACTTGGAACATTTTTAATGCGAATTAATTAGCAAATACTATGCAACTAATTTCATCGAGCTAAACGAGCGATAATATCTTAGACGTGAATAGGAATATATATACCGTTATATACCGTGCGTACCGAGCTCTTTTTGCACAAATAATGTGTATGGAGAATTTGGAATTCGTCTTAAAAGCGCATTGTAATTATTCATGGTAGGTTCTGGAGGATATAATAACTATATCGTAGGTATGTAAGTATATAGTTTTATTATCATCTATGGGTTTGATAATGACAAGAAAGGTGTCTGAAACCATCAGAGAATCAAATTCAGCCAGTTGGAGAGACACGGGCTGCAATGATTGTGATTTATCTCACAAAATATATAGGTTAAGAAATGCGGCGTCAATGCTTTTGCCTGGCAACACCGCTGACAGGAGGCAGAACGGTCAGCGCCACCTTACCTTACCCGTAATTACGGGTTGGATGAACCGAGGGATGAACCTTGGTTGGAATTTCTGTAAGGAATTCTGCGGGGGGGGGGGGAGGGGCAAAGGGGGAGAAGCGGGAAATTTGAACTAGGATCTCCCACTGGAATACTGAATTACTTTTAATTATTGCTTTATTTCAAAAAAAGAGCGCATAATGTGATATATTCCGCCACATTATGTGTTCCTTTTCAGAAATAAAAGAATTAAAAGGACTACGGGGATATATTAAAGTATTTTCGTTTTTTTTATATATATATTTAAAACAAAAACCAAAGAAACATATCAGGCAGGTATAATAATAATAATTCTCGCCCTCACAATACTCCAATCTAGGAGTATTGTGGGGGGAGGGGTGGCAATTACTATTATTTAGGATTATTTTTGTCACCACCACCAATAAAACCATATACAAAAACTTAATGAATAGAAACAAAATAAAAATTAACTCCTATTTAGAAAATACATATCACAGGTCCTTGGTCCTCTTTCAGTCCGGATAAATCACAGATAAACAGTCTTGGTCATTGTTAATATTCCCAGTCTACCGAACTTGGTTCGGCAATCCGGAAACATGTAATAAAGATAAAATCGATTAGTGAGTTCCTTATCAGCAGATCGCAATAGCTACAAGTAAGGGGCAAATATGTTAGATAGGAAATAATAAAGACAGTTAGGAATTTTTAAACTTCTTGAGTTTTTTAGTATGTCCCTCACTAATTCGCTTCGTACCTTTTTTCTCCCTGATATACTTAAAAATAGTTAATCTCACACATTATTTATTAATGAATAAAGCAATTTGACCTATTGTGGATGATGTTGAAGTAACTCCGGCCATGTCTGAGATTCTTCGGGGACACGCCACCTGCTGCGTCTTCTATTCTCAAATTAAGTTGCCTCCATTCTCCGTTTCAACATTGTATCTAAAATAATAAAAAGGTGTTATTTTTTACTATCGGTACCACCTATCTTTAAATCAAACAGAAAACTACTACTGGAGTTAAACAATAAAAAACACATTAAAACACACTAAACACAGAAAATAATAACTGCTGAAAAACAACGACTACTAAGTAGACGGGGCTTTCAGTACGAGTCATTTTAGCAGTCGAACGAAACTGGTTCGACTATGCTTTTACTGACTATTGTTATTAATCTAGTGGTAATAACATAGACAAGAAGAAACAACAGGAATAAAGGGAATAAATATAACTTGTAACAGTGTCTCTAAAAATAGCCCCCTAACCATACTTTTCACACTGCCTATTCATATTCGGAATATTCCTCGAATAACACATTGATAATAATTCGGGAAGAACTGTTATGAGTTATGGCATTAATAAATAATAACATATTTGACTTACCTTGTTCGAGATTGTTGATATCTTTTTTTATTAAAACTTCAAAATTTGCAAATTCATCGATCGCCAAGGCGTCTGATCCGGCGATTCTATTGGTCCAACCCTCCAACCCGTAATGTATAGGCAACCCGTTTAACATAGGGTCGCGTTCAGAGCGAATATAGCTCACTTTTTGCTACCTTGGATCATACCCTTCGGCCTTCACAACCCGACGTAATGGCCGACCTGTGTTGCCAATGCGCCGGACCCAGTTGCATACCCCTGATTTATCTTAGGGCCTTACCTATACCATGGCCAACTACGACCGTTTTTATATGGGCCAATATTTCGAGAAGTCCTATTAGCGATTTTTTTAGAAACAAAGTGATTATGGATTCATGTTTAGAATCACTTAAAACCACCTTGTACCAATTTTCATTCTCCTAATTTACAGGGTGTCGGAAAAAAATATTATTTTTTATATTGAGATACGAATTTATTTTATTGTTTTTAACATTATCTATAATGAAAACATTACAACAAGGTTACATTGCTTTAGATGAGAAAACGATTTATTATTCAAGGTATTAGTCTTCTCGGATTAGGTATTTCGTCCAATTCAACGATTAGGAAAATTATAAGCTTCATCAGTGTACAAACATTTTTTTGAAATATTAATTTAGGTATTCTAAGCAGAATTACATTCTTATCACTTCAAGTGTGTGAACAAATTTTGTCTAAAAAGTGTTTTCCTCTTTTTTAAACATTTCCATATTATCTGACTTTTAGAAATGCAATTTAAGTTCCTACTAGCATCTTGTAGTGTGCTGTGACAACAAAATAATTCTTATTTATCTTAACGGCTGTCAAAGTAAAGTACTTTATTCCCTATTTCGTGCGTTATTCTACTAAAGGAAAAAAAATAAAAATACGAAAGAAATATCCTACACTTTGCAAGAAAAAGTAGAAACAATAAGATTAGTAGGGGACGGAACCCGTACTTTTGGCGAAGCGGTTCAAGAATTTAATAGACGTCATCCGCAACACAATATTAATCATAAAACCGTTGTAAAAATTAACAGATTTTTTGATCAACATGGAGCTATTAAAAAACTTCCAAACCAGCATCGTGAACGGCAGCGAAGAGGAAATCAAGTAATTATTGATTATTTCATTAACAATCCAAACTCGAGACTTAAAGTCAGTCTAAAAGTCAGATATGGAAATGTTTAAAAAAGCGGAAAGAAGCTTTTTAAGCCAAAATTTCTTCATACACTTGAAGCTGGAGATACTAATATAAGATTGGAATACTGTCTATGGCTCCAAGGCATGTACATACCTAGAGAATCCTATTTTTTTTTTAATATTTTGTACACTGATGAAGCAACGTTTACCGCAAATGGTATTGCATCATCACAAAATATCGGCATGTGGAGCGAAGATAATCCACATGGGACAATTGAATGTAAACGACAATATTCGTCAAAAATAAATGTTTCCTGTGGCATTTTAAATGAGAAGATTATTGGACCATACTTTTTTGATGAAAATTTAAATTCTATGCGTTTTTTAAGATTTTTGCAAAACGAATTTACCGATGCAATTGTCGAACTTCCTCTTCGATACAATTTGCACTTACAGCTCGATGGAGCACCTATCCATAATGCTGCAGATGTGAGACGGTGGCTAGATGATAATTTTCCTAATCGTTGGATTGGAAGAAGTAGTCCTCTTATTCGTTGGCCACCGAGATCGCCTGATCTCACGCCGCTTGATTTCTTTCTTTGGGGGACAATAAAAAAATAAAGTGTATGCTAGAAGACCCCAGACCCGACCAGAACTTCGTGACAGCATTGTCAAAGCATCACTCGACAGCAATTAAGAAATGTGATGACATAATAAATAATCGTAGGCGTACTGAGAAGTGTATAAGAGAATTCGGTGGGTTAATAATTGAAATGGATAAGATTTAAATTTTTATGTTTTAATTTTCTCATTTAAAGCAATGTAACCTTGTTGTAATGTTTTCATTAGATAAGGTTAAAAACAATGAAATAAATTCGTATCTCAATATAAAAATAATATTTTTTTTCTCCGACACACTGTAAATTAGGACAATGAAATATGGTACAAGGTGGTTTTAAGTGATTCTAAACACGAATCCGAAATCACTTTTTTTTATAAAAAAAAACGCTAATAGGACTTCTCGAAATATTGGCCCATAAAAATGGTTTTAGTTGGGCATGGTTACAGCTTAAGGGCAAAACTGCCTAACGCTCTAAAGCGCATTTTGAAGACCTATCTAACAAAAAAAGTTTTTGAAAATCGGTTCAAGAATAAAAAAATTATAAGGGTGGGAACTCCTTAACGTGGAAACACTGTATATATATATATATTGTATAGGTTAAATTATATTGAGGTTTTCGCGTGTCAGCTTAGAGTGCATGAACAGTACGTAGGCTTAATATGCTATGTTATTACTATTAATAAAAGTATTACACAAGATATAGATGCATGGATGCAATGAAAAAAAAATTGTTATTAGGAAGTACAAACAACAATATTATATACCTATACTGAGAGGCACAACACGAGGTTTCTTCAGGTGCCAGACTATGCTCTAGATTATAATCTCTAACTTTATAAAACGTGCTGCACCAAATAAGTAAATAAATAGGTATACATAAATAAATAAATAAATAAATAAATAAGAATGCCATAATGAATGTAATCATTAAAGTACAAGCATAAGGCATGCGTAAAATGACAATAAATCCAACTCATCATAATAAAGTCCGTGAGCAGACATAAATAACCGTAACGAAGAATCGTCGGGGCACGTCTACAAATTAAAAGGTATAGTTGAGTTCCCCCAGAAAGCATAAAAACGGCCGCCGCCGCCCGATCCGTCCACTATAAAATAACAATCTGCCCAGATAAGGGGCCGCGCAGCTGGACGTGCACCATCCCGTAATTGAATAGAACTATCCTTCTGTGTCCCGCCATCCACCTTGACCATAAATAAGCCCAGAAATCCGGTATTTACAAGAAGCCGGAGGGGGGAGAGAGAGCGAAAAAGCAATTTGCCGGGCTTTAGCCGAGAAATCAATGAAGAGGGGCGGCGCACGTAAGGGCCTGATCCGTATTAGATACACTCCGGAAAAGCGCCGGGGAAAACCGTGGGGAGAGGGTTCCCACCCTAATTCTCTAATAGATGTACTTAATTAGAGTCAGCCTCCTCTAAATCACGGCAGCCGGGGGATTAGGAGCCGCCCCGACAACCTTATTACAACTCGCCGCAAAAATCGCGGAACGAACGCCCTAATGCCCTTTCAATTAAGTCGGATCCGACCCTCGACACAACTATATTTGTCCCTTATTTATGGCCGCTCCTCTTAATTGAAAAAGGACGTCGGGTGACACTTAGAGCTGTGTATAGTGACGAGCCATTCCGTGTGCTTCTTCTCTGAAAGAGACAATAATTCACCAGTCAAAAAATTATATACCTAGTGACAACATCTGTTTCATATGGTTTGCTAGAACAATAAGTGGATATGCCGTAGGCACAATGCGAATTTAGGCTTTTTATAAACTTCCTAGGCATTTTATAAAAAGCCGGCAAAACGCGAGCATACAATGCATTTTTCCGAAAATCAATCAGAAATATTGACATTTTTGATAACATTTTTGAAAGAAAAAGTCAATATTTCCTTGCACTTAGTCGTTGCCAGGCAACGGAAAGTAACTGTTAGGAAATATTTATTTTTGTACTGTAAGGAAATATTATTATTATTATATATTATATATTATTAAATATTATTTCCTTACAGTTATTTATAAACTAAAAAAATGATTGAGAACAAGTTTTTCGAAAACAATTTTTACTACAAATGATCTTGATGTATTCGTTTTAGAGTCTGGTATGCCAACTAAAAGCTTAGATTGTAGATCTTCTACATCTTGTAAGGTCATTTTAACTAACTCGTCCATTCTACAAGCTCCAGAAATACCAAATATTACAGCAACCTATAACAATAAATAAATATGTAAATAATCCAAATAAAAATTGAAGTTTTGTGACCTACCTTAATCATTAAATATTCTTTATCTGAAGCTTCCTGGATAAATTTGTTGATTTGTTCTTTAGTTAAAATCTTGGATTTTTTTGGCCTATAGCCTTCTGCCTGCCGTTTCAATAATGAACGAAGTTTTGGATATTTAGATATATCCACATCATGTCTAATTGCAAGGGTTGCCTTCAACATTGAATAGTTCGCCCACAAAGTAGAAGATTTCATCTTGGAACCAAGCTCCAAGAAGTATGCCATTACAACATTTTCTGAGAATGAACTTGCATTTTTATTCTTACGATATTCCATAAAACGATTGTATGCATAGTTATATTTTTCTCTGGATTTTGTTGGCAACAAATCCAAGGAGGCAGTATTTACTGCTTCCGTGAGTTCTGGGGGGGTTCCAGAAATGGAACAGTCATCATCACTCATCACTTTATACTTTTACTTTTGCTTTTTAGAACGTTCGAAAACGCGGAAAACACTATGGGAAAACGCCAAAAATAAACTTTTCATGCGTCAAGTTTGACAATTCAATATTACTTTGTTTCCATAGTTACAAAACAAATATTTCATGGCATCCTTTATTTGTGAATAAAATTAATAATGCTTATTTCAAAATTTTAACAAGTTGATTGTAATAATTTATGTTCTTTGAGTAATTTTCGATTTTCGGAAAAATAGTATGTATACCTCGTAGGAAAAGCCACATTCCCCGACTCCGTATTGCCAGTCTCGGCTTACGCCTCGACAGGCAATCTTTACGGTCGTCCGGGAATGTTCAGCTTTTCCTACTAGGTACACAATTTACTATTTCGTTATGACTACACCAATTCAGGCAAATTGATAAAATGCCGGCAAAACAAGAACAGAAGAATGTGTATCACGTTGTGACTGATTATTTTTAGTCATTTTACGATTTACCAAAAACGGTGCTGTCAAAACGTGAAAATACAATAAAAAAAATAAAATAATGCAGTTACAGTAAACGTAATAATTTTTTTATTAAGAAAACATAAATAAGCAGTGAACCCCCACTTCATGATATAAAAAAATATACCACCTAAATATACCTCACTTTTCAGTCAGATAATCTAAAATATTACATACAATAATTTAATACATATTTAACATTTAGGTAAGAATGTAGGTATCTATTACTAATATATGTACAGGGTGTTCATTTGAAAACTTCCCACCCCCAATATATCACAAAATACAAAAAAGTAAAAAAATAGCCGTGACCCGTCGATTTCTGTTCGGAGGAGGACCTTCATTGATGCATATTATGTGATGTTGATAAAGCCACTCCTGTGCGGGCCACCAACCCCAACTTTAAAATTTCAAATCTAACTACCCAACTTGTGATACATCATTTGAAAGGGATTTTTTTTTGCGAATTCAGTAAACACTCGTTTTTTACAATCGGTTGAAATTTAAAAAAAGTTATAAGCAAAAACCTAGTTTTGATGGAGGCTTCAAGTTAGATTGAGGTAAATAATAGAGATTGAATTATTGAGGTCTTTAATTTATGAAATGTTCAAAATGACCGCCGTCATTGGCTAAGCAATAATAGAGCCGAAATTCGAATTCTTGCCTAACCTTTAACAATATTTCTGAAGTAATACGGCGCCATTCTTGTGTTATTCGGTTTTTTAGGTCTTCTGTGTTGCGTGGAGGAGTTCTGTAAATCACCGATTTCAGGTGATCCCAAAGAAAAAAAATCAAGAGGTGTCAAATCCGGAGAGCGACCTGACCATTCTATTGATCCTCTTCTTCCTATCCATTTACCTGTAAAGGAACCTTCGATCCAACCACTGGCTCATACCGGTAAACTAATGGGGTGGTTCCTTTTGAAATTTTAAAGTTGGGGTTGGTGGAACGTGGAACGCACAGGGGTGGCTTTATCAACATCACATATGCATCAATGAAGGTCCCCCTCCGAACAGAAATCGACGGGTCACGGAGATTTTTTTACTTTTTTGTATTTTCTGATATATTGGGGGTGGGAAATTTTCAAATGATCACCCTGTACATACATTAGTAATAAGTACCTAGATTCTTACCTGAATGTTAAATATGTACTACCTAAATTGTATGCAATACTTTAGATTATCTGACTGAAAAGTAAAAAAGTTAATAGGTATATTTTTATATCATGAAGTGAACTGCTTATTTGTTTTCTTAATAAAAAAATTATCACGTTTACTGTAACTGCATTATTTTATTTTTTTATTGTATTTCCACGTTTTGACGGCACCGCTTTCGGTAAATTGTAAAATGCCTAAAAATGATCAGTCACGTGATGCATATTCTTCTGTTCTTGTTTTGCCGGCATTTTATCAATTTGCCTGAATTAGTGTAGTCATAACGAAAAATGCATTGTATGCTTGCGTTTTGCCGGCTTTTTATAAAATGCCTAGGAAGTTTATAAAAAGCCTAAATTCGCATTATGCCTACGGCAGATATATTGACAAAATATTAAAATTACATTATATATACCGGCCTTTATTCCAATTTCAATCCCTGAAGAAGTTCAGTATTGCATTCAGAAGTGAGATATGCGCCTCTGAAAGATACCACCAGAATGTTTTTCATGAATTGAGCTAAATGTATGTTTTCCTGAGGTTTGCATCTGGAAATCTTATTAGAGAAATACATTTCTGAATCCTGTCCTTGACACTGGTACATGCTTTTTCAGATCAGTCGTTTTTTTACCCATATTTGTTGAAATACAATAAAAGTGAAAGTATGAACCTGCAATTAACTTAATAATTATTCTGGTTTGGATTATGTGTTACCTTCCAAGTAGGTGATTTTGGTACAATACTTGGCTCTATTAGGTTTAGGTATACATTCAGATTCAAATTCCTATATAGCTCGTGACGGATGAGAATGTCTTATTGAGATCTTGTCCAACACTCCAAAAAGTCCTAAAACATCGTGATTAAATAAAAAGCTGCAAGCCGACAAAACTCGTAATATGGTGTCCGAACGATTTGAACACACGTGTTTACAATCTGGCTTTTGATCTTTACTAACTCAATTATAGGGAAGAATATTGTTTAAATTGCGGTTTAATCAGAAAGTTTCTTATGTAGTTTTAGCAGATCTCTCAAACGTGTTTAAACATATTTTATTAATAGTTGTGCACCAAGGCACCGAAGTTCAACTGATTATGAGTAAACGTGGAATTAGTTGCCGCGGCCTGCAAGGCCGGGGCAAATAAATCACATCTACATCTGCTATATAAGAAGGAAGTTCAGTACCGAGGAGCGCATTATATTTTTTGGAAATCGGGAAACAAAAAATTCAAAAGCTACGCGACTTCTTTTGTGTTACGTTGCGTGAAGCACGGTGCGTCTACGTCTATGTCGCTTATACCGTGATTGAACGTGTTGGAACTAAATTTAGTCCAAAGTCGCATATCTGATTAATCTATTTACTTGCAGTGATTGACTTTGGTAATTTATTTTTAGAGTTTCAAGTTTTTCTTTTAAGTTTTGAAGTTCAATTATATAGTCGACGAGTTCTTCTCTTTTTGGTGTAAGAGTTTTTAACTCCGACATGAGTCGTTTTGGATATGAGTTTTGGAGCGTTACTTTGACAGTTCACTAACAGTGAAGACCTGGTGGTATACTTTCTACATTGTCCTTGGCGTTGATTATCGGCATTATCGCTGTTCAAACCGACCGAACTGCCCATATTGAAAAATTACGTTGTTGTTTTATAGGTAACAATACCGCACTGGGGTTTAAAATTAAAAAAATTATTCTCAATTAGACGCGTTTTGAATAAGTTTAATAAGAATCGTACAATAATCGTGCACTGCCTCATCATTCCAACTAGTTCTCCTCCGACAATGCTGTTATTCTCTACAGCCGTAGCTCCTCTTACGAAATATTTCACGCAACGGTTATATGAAAACTGGAACATGTATTTAGGAGAAATCAGTTCGACAAACAAAACGTAGGTAACACTAATAAAGCTGAAATAAGATGCGACAGCTTTCCTTCGGTTTCCCCGCTCGCACGTACAAATTTGGCAGAATCGGCGCGGACCGAATCGTAAATCGCCGGCAATTTGGCGGCGGTCGGCGCGATAATTCGGGTACCGGCTAAACGCTGGTAAATTGCCGGCCGGCCGGCGGCCTGTCATTAGGGCTGTCGCCGAAGCGCCCGCGGGCCTCGCTGCAACTCCGTGCCTCACAGGAGAGGCCGCCGCGGAAACCTCGACTCGATGTTTAATAAAATTAGTTAATAGAATCGCAACCGGTCGTCAGGTCGTTTTCGAACCTTAAAAGATTATACCGTCTTCGAATGTGCGGTGGGCAACAATAATAATTTAGTAAAAATCGATTATAGTGTGGAATGCGGAGTTATTTTGAAGAGAATCGAACATCGTGGAATCAGTGTTAAAATATACAATATAAACGATCCTATATCCATGGCCTTTTTACCGTACCTATACGTTCATAATGTTACAGATCGAATTTCTAATTTTTTTGAGGTTATCTTTTTGGTCTTGCAGGTTCATCATTTTAGTGCACCTTTTTATTTTGCAACAAAAGTGTAATCTTGTTCTATTGCGATAAAATGAACCATTTGCGTTGAAATTGGCAAAATGTGCCCCCAAAACACATGTTGACTCCAAAGTTCGAAAAATAAAATTTTCAAATACCGCTTTCAAATTTTACAGAATAATAATTGAAGACCTCGGTGCAAAAACCGGACAAGTCCACTTTTGGGTAAAATTGACTTTTTCCACTACATTTATGTATTAAAATATCGCCGATCGATTGGTGCAAGAATCAGCTAAGTCCAAAGCAGAATAACGTTGATATATAGCTTTAGGACTTGGCCGCTCGCATTCTTGGGTGCAAGAACCAGACAAGTCCGGGAGTTTTTTTCATTTTCCCAAAACTTATAAATATGGGTAAAATTGACTTTTTCCACTATATTTATGTATTAAAATATCACCGATCGATTGGTGCAAGGATCAGCAAAGTCCAAAGCAGAATAACGTTAATATATAGCTTTAGGACTTGGCCGCTCGCATTCTTGGGTGCAAAAACCAGACAAGTCCGGGAGTTTCTTTTTCATTTTCCCAAAACTTATAAACTATGGACTTGTGCGGTTTTTGCACCGAGGTCTTCAATTGTACTTTCCCTATGAACAATGTACCTACCAAAAATTGTTCGCTTTCAAAATGGAACGGATTGAGCTAGACAAAATTTTGACAGCCTATTTCAAGTAAATCAGTGATGTTTTACTCAATGCTTATTAGGCATTTTTTCTTAGTTTTGAACGTACAATTAATCTGTAACATTTAAATGCGGTAGGCGATAATTTTATTTTTTGGATTTTTGAGTTAACAGGTCTTTTGGGGCACATTTTGCTGATTTCAACAACGGTTGATTTTATCGTTATGGAACAAGATTAACCATTTATTGCAAAATGAAAAGATGCACTAAAGTGATGAACCTATGCAAGACCAAAAAGATAACCTCAAAAAAGTTATGAGTATAAAACCTATTGAGTTACCCTGCCCCTCCGCCTCTGGGCGATGCGAATAAATTGTTTTTACACGAAATTGTTGCACTTCAGCCACTAAAGAACTGCACCAAATTTCATTTGAATTGCATAACTTCTGTATAGAAGTTTTTTGCGAAAAATATGTTTTTCAAACTGTATACCTTTATCACCCTGTAACTTTCCTATTATGCATTTTCAGGCCCATATTTAAAGGAAACTTTTTGTTCAAAATGACATTTTCTACCTGTAATATTATGTCGACACCCTGTATATCTGGAAATGGCGCAGAAAACGCTTAGCGGACATATTCGTTGAATATGCTTATGTTATTAATAATCTAATATAATATCTAATTTACAGTTTTATGATGTAGCTTTATTAGAAAATGCCAAGCTCTAATACAAGGAGTGCACATGAAAATATGTGGCACCTCCAACGAGCAGTCCTCTCCAGAAAATAAGAAAAATGTTTGCATTTATTGACTTTATAAAATAAATGGACTATATAGTTATACAGGGACTACTTCTGTATCTAGAAGATGTGATTAGAACTCATTCAAAACCTTGACTAGACAAACTACCAAAATAACGATAATTGCGAGGCATTACTATCAAATCTAAAAAATATTGGACCTATAATGTCTTCGTTGTTAATGTGCACTCTAATAATTCTATATCTCTGATTATCGTCGCTTTAGTTATTCAGTCAAGGTCATGGATCATGAGGTTTTGAATTAGCTCTACTAATGTAATGGAGGTATTTTATTCGTTGCTGCACCATTGTAAGTTTATTTACATTGGAATCATCCACTGCACACGACATTTTAAACATTCCAACTCGATAATTAAAACTCTTAGTAAAGAATGGCATTTTCCATAATAATGTTGTTTTCAGTTCAAATTGCATATTATCTTGGAACGCTCGACTTGGCTAAAGATTTAAATATACGAGTACACTGTGGCCGGGGACTCAGCTGGGGTATACAGGGTGAGTTTTTTTCAATGACCACTATATAGGGATCTCGGAAACTAGCAGAGCTAGAACAAAGGTTAAATGGGGAAAGAATTGCAGTTTTGAATGCTCAATCTAATGTCCCTTTTGGATTTTTAAAAAAGTTCATGGCTCACAAGATATTTTGAAAAGAGTGATTTTTGCTATTTCATCAGATCTCTATAGCTCCGTTATTTCTAATTATACAGAGAAACTGTAGAGACAAAAGTTGTAGATAATTTTGGGCTTAATAAGATAATCTAATCCAATTTTTTTATGTTGTTTGTGATTTTTGAGATATGGCATAAACTTGTGTTATTTAAATGTAAATCATAGTTGGTTGTAGCCTTATCAAATCGGCCGTTTTTTGAGCTTTCGAAGGATATAATACTCGGCATAGTTATTATAAAAACTAAAAGAGCTATGGCTAATTTTCAGATTTTTTAAAAATTTTCACATAGTCAGCCATGGAATATTTTCATAATTACGTTCTATTTTATAATAAGACATACTTCAAACTTTCGAATATTTTATTTTTAGCTGGTAACAAAACGTATCAAAATAAAACCAAAATTATCACGATGGAGCTCCACCACAAAATTATTTGCCCGTAAGAAATTACCTAGATCAGCTCTACCCAAATAGTTGGATAGGGAGAAATAGACCTATTTCCTGGCCGCGCCGATCCCCCGATTTGTCTGTTTTGGATTTCTTTTTGTGGGGAATAGTACAAAATAAAGTATGAGACAATTGTTGAATTAAGTGCAGCTGTTTTAGAAGCAATTGACATATTGACAGGCGCTCTCTAAGAAAGGCGACAAATTCAGTTTTAAAAAGATGCAACATTTGCATAAATAATAATGGTGGATTGTTTGAACACCTTTTAAAATAATAATAATTTGAATTTGAGTTTTTTAATTTTTGTTTTATTTTGTTACATTTTGTTATCAGCTAAAAACAAAATATTAGAAAGTTTGAAGTATGTCTAATTATAAAGTAGAACGTAATTATGAAAATATTCCATGGCTATGTGAAAATTAAAAAAAAAAATAGAAAATTAGCCATAGCTCTTTTATTTTTTATAATAACTATGCCGAGTATTATATCTTTGGAAAGCTCAAAAAATTGACGATTTGATAAGGCCACAGCCAACTATAATTTACATTTAAAAAAACACAAGTTTATGTCATATCTCAAAAATTACAAACAACATAAAAAATTGGATCAGATTATCTTATTAAGCCCAAAATTATCTACAATTTTTGTCTCTACAGTTTTTCTGTATAATCAGAAATAACGGAGCTACAGAGATCTGATAAAATAGCAATAAATCACTCTTTGCAAAATATCTAGTGAGCCATAAACTTTTTTAAAAATCCAAAAAGGGCATTAGATTGCGCATTCAAAACCGCAATTCTTTCCCCATTTAACCTTTGTTCTAGCTCTGCTAGTTTCCGAGATCCCCATAGTGGTCATCGAAAAAACTCACCCTGTACATGTTCATAGTATGATTCCCTCCTACCCCCTACCCCCACCCAACGGTTACTCCTCGCATGAGGTAATGCTTAATTCGTGAATCCGTACCCCACGAGTCAATAATGGATTGTGGTGCCTGAGCTGCCGATTACATAATTCTGCGCTGCAAATTTCCGAGAGAGGAAAGTGGTAATGTGCTCTGGCCACTGTTTTATCCTTATATTTCGTAAAGAATAATATAGTACATTCTATTAATTCAACCTATTATCCCAGATAAGTGCTCGGGCTCCCGGCGTACCTGTAAATATATTTTCTATGAGGTAGTCACATCCAGTTGCACTCAGTTCCGGAAAACGACCGAACCAGACAGCACCCCGTGTCGTTAGGTACGCCTGGTACCGATAAACTTTAATAAATTGAATCCGGCCAGTTAATTTCGATAATGCGACGTATACCTACGGATCAGCCGCGGCCGGATGAATCGCCAGAGGGGTTTAATTAGGTAAAAGGCCGGCCTGATTTACAATATTTAGCGGGACGGGCGAGCGCTCGCGAAAATTCGATACTCGACGGTTTTAGACCGATATCGACGAGTCCCATGGTGACAGGTGCCCGCGCGCCGCTTTCATCGTTAATTGCACGCGTTAATGCTCGCGTCACGCCAGCGAATATGTCAATTTGGCGCATTGGACGGGGCGAGTGAATTCCACGTCGAAAATACAGTTTGGGTTGGGTACAATTTTGCCGCACTAATTACGTAATTTAAATTGCAAATTTGTATAGGGCTCTTTTGGTACGACTAACCTTTTTCGCGTCAATATAGACACATCCATACGTATCTTTTGTTAATTATTGCGCTATGTCCTATAATAAATCATAATTCGAGTGTACTATAGTTATTATAGTTACTTTCTTGAGTCACGGTAGGTATATCTACCTTACCAATTCTGTGAAGTTGTGCAATGGGCGGAACAAGCCAGGGATGATCACACAATGTGCTCCTTCACTTCTTGGAGGCGCTATGATAACATTATCAATCGTTTGCCCTTTTCATAAGTCTTAATCTTAAAGTGCGTTTTTTGTTTAATTATGAAATTCCCTATTTGCTCCATCACTTTTTCCACTACCCGAAGACAGGATTTGGTTTGGTTCCAGCAGATGACACCAGGTGTGCCTATACTGTTGGAATTTCTTTAGGTTTTGTGTGTTCTTTCGGGAATAAGGCATCAACTTGTATACTACTCGTATCTTGCAAAAACGTGCAACTTTCTTTGGAAGGATTAAAAAATATTGATCCCTAAACCCTAAAACAACGTTGCCATTAGTTATAATCTCTGGCAATCGGGCTAATACATAATAATACATAAAACATAATATATATTTATTAAATATTATTATACACGAAACCATTATTTTATAACAGATAATGACACAATTGTATACTTACCTACCTATGTTTAATAGGTATTATAAATTTTCGACCACAGCCTTCAATCCATCTCTATGAGTTCTGGTGGTTTTAGAAAACTGTAGGTAATACTTTACGTTACCTTCCTTAATCTTCAGTAATTTTTAACAGTTTTTAACCGCACAAGTTGGCATATTATTTTCCTACCATCAAAATTTAAAAAAATCTATTGACGTGGAGTTGATAATTAGGTACTATTGACGAATTTCAGTTGCATAACTAGTTCATAATTCAACTTCGAGAAACGGCCCGTCTACATACTTATTGAGCAGGGTTGTCATTCCATATTTATCCTTCAATAGGAATCGTATATGTACAGGGTGAGTCTGAAATAACTGGCATCCTTTTTTTGGGTAATAGAGATGGTCATTCCGAACCACTTTTCTTAAATACATTTTTTTCCTAGCGCCGAGATTTTTCTATAATTCATCCCCTCAAAATCCCCCCTCTATGTGAAAACACGGCACTGGCGCCCTGCCAACAACCGAGTAGAAAATAGTAAATCATCAAGCGGTATAGTATTTTGAGACCGAGTTTACGCTATTCTATCCGCTGTGTATGAAATAAATGTTGGTAAATTAAAAAAAAATTAGAGAAAAATTTCGGCGATATGAAAAAAAAAATTATTAAGAAAAGTTGTTCGGAATGACCATCTCTCTTACCCAAAAAAGGATGCCAGTTATTTCAGACTTACCCTGTATATTACACCAAACTTACTCCACACACCAGCTGAAAATATAGACGCACCAGACTTGGTAATTCCAGCTCGGTACGCGTGTCGCGCAATTAGAAAATTATGGCAGGATACATTTGGCCAGGGACTCTTTAAAATAAGGGGACCCAGCATGTCACAGTCTATCACATAGGAAAAGTGAAGCCTTGAGGGGAAGTTTGTTTTCTGTATACTCCAAGGAGACCACACACCAGCCCTTGTACCAGCTGGTACAAGGTTATGTTATATATGTCAGTGTCCAACTGCCATCAGGTTTTATGTGACATGCCAGTGCCAGAGATTCTAAACGGGGCAAAATATTTCCCATCATAATTCACAATTTTTAAGTTTTCTTAGTCATAGTCAATTAAATGTAATGCGGCCGCCTGCAGTAGTCCCAATAATTGCAACCAGATTTTTCTTGTCTCACCTTTAGTAATCCTACAATTCCCATTAGGTACGTGGGCATTACGTATAAGTAAGTAGTTCAAAACAAAAATGGTATTTCGTAAATTCTAAATTATTAAGCACGTAGCTTCAGTCAGGTCTTTTGTTAAACAGTTTTTATCTACAACTATAAGTTTATTTTAATGAGCACCGAGAAAAACTACATGATTAGAACTAAGTACAAGACCTAATCTTATTACTCCATCCCGAAATCTGTGAAAGTTCTTTGGGTAGATACATTCAACAAGGGAAGAAATTTCAAGTACGTACCTATTATACCTATACCTATATATTACAAATGGTTTGAGGAACCTGGTGACAAGGTGCAATAGCGACAAATTCCCAAATAAACAAAATCGGCGCTGACTTACCATCCTTATATTACTTAAATTCCTGGAAATAATTGCAGGAAACCAAATTCAAATATAAAATAAATTTGATTCATTTGACAGTTGCCATATTCTGTGTTTGTTGACAGAACATTGTCAAGTCTTATTTTTAGAAATCATGGAAACCATTATTAATATTTACTAACAATCAAAGTACCTGTTATATTCATAGATTCTCCAATAAAATGGCATACTTGGCATCATTGAGACCATTAGAACGAGGAAAGAAACGGCCTCATTTTGGAAAGTATAATGCTGGGTCCCCTTACTTTAAAGGGTCCCTGGATGTGGCCATTTTAGTTTTCAAGATAAATATATTTTTTAAAATTGTAATGAGCTTTTGTCGCACGCCACTTGAGCATAAGTGAATACAGTTACTTACCATGGGTTGCGCCATAAGCCAGTATTCTATTCGTATTATATTGTTGTCACAAAATGTTACTACCGCACACACACACCTCACTCCGAATGTGTATAAACTTTTGAGTAAAGAACCCCAGAAACGAGCAAATGTAGGCTTAATGCTCGACCGAGACAGTCTCTGCATATTATGGCGGGATGCTGTTTCCGTTTTTACAGTGGCGCGCACCTTTGAGTTATTTCGACAAACTATTCCAGACAGAAATCGTTATATTTCGCGAAATCAGTACCTACAATACAGGCACGTTTATGTCTTTAAGTTTAGGAATTTTTCATAAAATAGCAATTCTTATTTTAAATTTCCAATAATTATGAAGAAGTAGGTAGGTACTTACGCACAAACACCTATGCCACTATGTTGTACGACCTCAAAAAGTTAATTTAAATAACAAAATTACTTACTGATGGATTATTAACCTCAAACATTTTAGTTTTGGCGGTCAGGGAAGTGCCACAAGCCGCACAGCTAAGCATAATAACTCTAAAAAGTATCTAAATACCACATACTACATACCTATCACCGTGTCAGGTATGAAATATTAGCCGCGTTCCTGTTGCCACTTTTCTTAAGAATTCTTACTTTATCTCAGTTGGTGGCAGTTCCTTTTACAAATGAGAATGTGAGCTAAAGTGAGATTTTTTACCTCCCCCTTCACCCTTCAAGCACCCTCGCGAGGACACTCACTATCGAGCATATTGGCTCAGTTTGGTGGTGGGGAAAATGACCCTTTCACAAGATGAGCCTTTGACAGGAAAAAACAAACTGAGTGGCTCGGCTAACAACTGAGCTAAAGTTCTCTGTGTAGGGGCAAAAGGAACGCGGCTATTGTGTCAAAACTTGATTACTACATAGAGCGATTTCCGACTCACGTATTTTATAATACCCGTAGAGCTTTGAGTCCTTCCTGGGATTCTTTATTCAAAGGTGTAAACATAACTATTTATAAATTCGTGCCTGGCCGGCGGCAGGCTAGTAAAAATGTGAGTATGAGGTAGTGAATGATCGATTCCCATACGTTACTTTGGAGTTTTTTTTATCCATAAGCAACTAGTTAGCGTTATTTGAATGCCAAGAAATACCGGATAAAAACTGAGGGAGTGGAATGCCCATAGAGCATATGTATCGATCCGGATCGCACATATAAACACCTGCGCAAGCGGCGTCGGCGGCCGCGATTGACGGCGGGTCGCGCGCCGCCATTATCGTGGAATTATCGTTTCAGTTTCGGCCGCGGCGGCCGTTAATTACCGCGGGGGGGAGGCTGGCGACAGCGGCGGCGGCCGCCTCCCTGCGCCCCCGGGGGCGTGGCGCCATCTGCCGATCGATCAGCGCCGCCGCGCGTCGGGAGGGGGGGGGGTGGGTGGAGCGGAGAGGAAACGGCTCGTCGTTTCGGGGGAGTGATGGTTTCGCTTCGGCGATTTCAGCTGAGAAGTGCGGCGAGGAAATAAAGGCTATAGCGTCTTACGGTTTCGAGACAGCCACATTGTTGCATTTTCCATGGAATTGACGTTTTCATATATGTTACTTTAGAAATTTGGTTGCGTGTGGATGTCCTGGTGTTCATTTTGACTGGTGTCGGGTGTGGGGTATAACCTGCAAATCAAACATCATCTAAACTTTCGATGATCGGGGATCCTGGCATTATAGGTCCCAAAATGATGTCTACTATGTATTTTATATTAAGTATTATAAAGTTAGCATTTTGCCATTTGTGCCATTGTACCGGGAAATTTAATGAATATACCTTATAAAGACCTTGGTTTTTAATAAAAATGGTTTCCATTATTTCCATTATATGTTTAATAATTAATATTGTGTCACGTAAACTGAAGGTGCAGTTTTCTTATAGGTTATTATGTCAGTGCGTTTAAGAAACAGACTTGTTGTTAATCAAATTTAAATTAATCAAAATCTAGTACCAAATATTTTTTAATATCTTTTAGAAAAATGTGTAGACATTACCTTATTAGGTATATTATTAAAATATCCACGATTGTGTTCTGAACTTAATTTGCCTTATTTTAGAATTCGTAGATATTAATCTACTAAATTTTGATTTTGTGTGGTATTACGTACAGGCGCGGCCGATGAAATCGTTCCAATACGAGTATACGTGCGGTCGCAAAGGAGTTCAACCGACAACGTTGCAATTACCCCTCCCCTTTCTCGCAGTTTGAAAGCCAGCCATAACCTCAAAAGCGTAAGTGGCGGCAAATCTAACATCTTATTACGCGACATTGCCAGTTAGAGTGCAAAGAACAGTAAATTCGGCGCTGTTAGGTTGGCCTTAGTTTGCCTGAATAATAGCGGAAAATCTTACAACCCTGCCCAGGGACATTGGCGGCTTTTTTCGCAAAAGTCTTTCGTCAACCCCGAATATGGCCGTTCTAAAAATCGAAGGAGGTGGTAAATCTCTGGGTGTCGTAGCGTGTCGTACTTTCATCCGGTCTTGGAAAGAACCTCGAAAATCCGATATATTATAAGAGAATTTCCCGATTCACGATTAACACCACTTTCGAGAAACGGGACGGCTGTACAATCAACGAAACCCACGGAAAATCCTATGAAACCACTCTTGGAAATTGCGTGTTTTTTCTTACTTCTCGATTTTTCGGGGGCCCGGGAAGCATCAGAACCCCACCCGAAGACTCCTGGAAGCTTTAAAAATTCAATTAATTCAAAGTTTTGGTTCGCGGTTAAGACAAAGAAGTGTAATAAAATAACGTAAAAACCACTACCAGATTATTTTATAATAACACATCATACCTAATCATACCTTATTTAACTACCATACTTTGACAATCAAAGAAATCCGCGTAATTTCCTTACGTGAATCTCAAAACACCAAGGAACAGTGTAAAACTTTAAATCCACTTATAAATTATTATAATAATAATGCAGCGATTTAACCTATTATCGTTGACTGACGTATTTATAAAGATTTCTCACGGCTATAGCTTTATGTCCGGAAAACAGATGGCTCTGATGGCTAACAATGTATTATGCATTGTATTTTATCTCCGGAAAGCGTATGGTGAGCCAAAAATGTGTCAGAAGTAACAGCAGTGAGCAGTCTTTATTAATACGACAGTTAACGCTATTATCGTTGACTGACGTATTAATGCAATTTTTATTTTCTACGGGGAGCAGCGGGGTGGTACGAGGGAATATAGGGGAAGTTGTTGATTTCAGAAGCCGTAGAATTGACGCAAGATTGCCGCACTTACCCGAAATTCTTGATTTCTTGCTCATTTCTCATGTCATTTATGAGGCCGCGCCTGTACACCTTGTCTGTAGGGATATACTGCAAGAAAATCAGTTAGACATTCCACATAAATGCTCGCTACATGCAAAATGGTTAGCTCTTGTTGCCACATGAATTAAAATGGTGATCTCATAGGCTAATTTGAATTTAAGATTTATTTTTGTGTACCTATTTCTTTTCATTGGTATCAGGTTGTAGCCTGTGCAATTTGCGTTAGGTTACAAAAGGATAATAATATATTTTTTCGCAATAGGGCTGTCGTCGCTATTTGAGAAATTTAGCTTCTTGTGGCTGTGTCAGATGTGCGACGTGGCTAAAGTTTTCGTTGTTTTGCGACTGTTTTCCTGTTTTTCTCTTGGTATCAGGTGTGGGGTATCTTAACAACGCATCCATGAAAAATGCTTGTTTATGCGTTAGATGTGAACGACTTCATGCTTTGATGTTTTATTTGATTAAAGCACCACTAATGCTACTGATCTAAGCTGTTTCATTACTAAGAGTCTAATTTTACGTTGGCATAATACAGGCTGTAGGCATTACTTGAAAAATTTTGTTTCATGGAGCAGTTTCTGTACGTAATTTTTCTATTCACTGGTGTCCTGTGTGGGATATGTTGTTACTATTCACGGATACACTGGTTTACAAGTTAGTTGGTAAATAATGTCTTCTTCTCTAACCTTCCATAACACTTCGTAAATGGTATTCGCGCAGGTGGTTAACGGCTCGGTGCGTAACGAAATTATCGTGGAATTATCGTTTCAGTTTCGGCCGCGATCGCCGGGAGCGTGGCGTTAGTTATTGAATTCACTCGTATCAGGTGTGGGGTGGGACAAGATAAACGAAGTTATTGGAGTCAATCGTTAGGAAAACAAAGAGAGTTTTATTACGGCTAGAGCTTAATGTCCTGGAAAACAGACTGCTCTGATGGCTAACAATGTGTTTTGCATTGTATTTTGTCTCCGGAAAGCGCATGGTGAGCCAAAAACGTGTTAGTGCGAGCACGAGCAGTCTTTATCAATACGCCAGTCGACGTCTGGAGACTGTTTTTTGCAATAGTTTCATCTTCATTGTAAAATTAAAATATATAGAGGCGTTAATATCCTCAGAACTTAGATAAAATCGAGTCGATATTATGTATCTACTTGTATATTCGTAAGTTAATTTGAATTTGTTGGTTTTCGAAGCTCTACCTTCATGGTTTTTCGACAAAAATGATTTTATATTTATGCTGTTGTCAGATGTGTGGTATAGCCGATGGATTTTAGTGATAAATACTGGCTTAACGTATACGTTTGCATAATATATGTTTTAATAAGACTAATGATGTTTTTCGAATAATACATGAATTCTTAGTAGGTGCTGGGGGTGGCAGCCCTAAACATTTTTGCTTGTTTTAAAATTATTTTTCTTTTCACTGGCGATGAGTTGTTTTGGGTATTTGAATATTTATAGAGAAATCAGATAAATTTTATACATGTCGTCATCGTTATTTTCAAAAGTTGTGTTCCCTGTGTGGCGCCACAAATTATTATTTGCATAGTAGTTATTGAATATTGCCAGGTAACAGTTAATATTGCGAAGTATACAATTTTCAATAAAAGTTTCAATTATCAACACCTTGCATCAAGCACCAATAAAATAATGGACGTTCTGTAAAAAGTACTGTGACTCCGGTATATGCAATTTATTGTTGTATTCCTGGTAGATTTTGTTTATTGATCAATTTCCTGGCTTACTACCATATCAAACATTTGGAACCATTCAATAGTTTTTATTTAATTTCTTCTACGTACGTTTCGGCTGATAATAGCCATCTTCAGGTTATACAATATTTATTAAAATTACAAACATTTACAATTTCTAACAAGAATAGAACACATATTTTTTAGACTTTTTCTCTATAAAAATTAACGTTTAAAATGAGTATGAGTATTGAGCTATATTGGCAATGATACTAATAATGAAGGAATGAAAGTTTAAAAAGTTTGGTTAATAATTGTTCAGGCATGTAAAGAAAAAAGAGGTTTTGCTGTAATACTTTGAGAATCAGAGATGTTTCTTCGCAATCATTCAGATATTGCCGATAAGGAAACGGATACATTATTTGTTGCAGTATAGGTGGTTAATGGAGACAATACTTGTTATTTTCGTTTTTCGTGACATAGAAACAATTAGGTAGGTATACTCCGGGTGGCGAAAAGTATAAAAGAAGGCTTACGCAAAGAATGTGAATGATGAACTGGATTATATCATTGTCTATAAAACTACTGTTTCTTGTGTTTTCTGGAGGTTTCTCTTATTTATTTCCACCATAGTGCTGTCAGGTGTGGGATACCTATCTTAAGAACATTCTCAAAAAGCACAGGACTGGACGTGAGCGATTTATTTGCTTGATTACAATATTATAGTCACTCGCCGTTTTTCGTTGCTACTCGTAAACATCCGCGCAGGTGGTCGTTGCTACTGACGGCGGTTCGCGCGCCCGATTATCATGGAATTATCGTTTCAGTTTCGGCCGCGGGGGTCGTTAATAACCGCGGGGGGCGGCTGGTGACAGCAATGGAGAGGTGGAGGGCTCCCTCCCTGCGCCCCGGGGGCGTGGCCTCACCTGCGATCGATCGTTGCCGTCGTACATTGGTGGGGGTGCAGTGGAGAGGAAACGGTTTGTTCAGATGGAGTGATAGTTTCGTGTGGGTATTTTGAGCGGCGAAATGCCGCTATGAAATAATATTCAGTATACAATGGTGTTAACCACATAAGAACACGTACCTAGTTCTACCATTGCGTATAATCTAATAATACACCGAGAATTTAAATAGTGCAATTAAAAAATGGCTTTGCTATATTTCCGGAGACCCCACACCCGACACCAGCGAAAATAACTGAAGCGCAGGCAAATGTTCTACTTTACTGTCATTTTTACAAATTAATTGTATTCTTGTGAATAATAATTTTTCTGGTGTCAGGTTTGGAATGCTTTAAACATGGAAAACCTTCTTTTTATGGAATTAGATTATGAATCTTGAATGAATTGACGCTATACAGAGTGTTTCTAAAATTCACCAATATATTTTACAGGGCGATTCTCCCGTTAGAATTAAGGGGGGGTCTTTCATATAAATTTTTCCTCAAAACCCCTCCCCCTCCGAGTTACACCCCTCCAAATATAGGGGTAAAATATTATTTTTATTTATATGGAAAGAGGTAGAAAGTTGAAATTTGGTGGACCAGTTGCACTCATGGAATGACATTTCTTCAACCCTAAAGTATGAGTGGATGGGGATGAAAAAACCAACCTCTAAATTATTTTTCGCCAGAATTGTTTAACGTGTCAAAATTTCAAAACAAAAAAATTGGTTTGAAATGACAAATGCTTGTAATGACAAATGCGTTTCAACTCTGGTATTTTTGTCCTAAACTTAGAACATCCACAGATTGCTAGATCTATTCTTAAAATGACTTATTTATTGCAGCATTGCCGTTCTTTGAAAATAATTAACGGCTGAGAATACGAAAAAAATACTACGAGATACTTTTTGTTTACCATTGGATTTACCACTCAAAACAATCTTAAAAAATGCGATTATCTAAGGTATTCGTATTTTTCTGAACTAATTAATTTTAATAACACCCTGTATCTACGCAACTGGGGGCCTCGGAAGCTTCATATATTAACCTTAAGTTTGACAGCTCATCCGCTCATGTGACACGCCAAGTTTGAAGAAAATATCTCGTATACTTCTATAGAGATACTAAGAAATATGTGTATTTTTCTCTAAACTTTCTACGCTCTGTATAAAAAAAACTATGGTCCGTAGAAGAAAAAAAATATATGATTAAGTGCCCTTATTTTGACTCCAAGAATACGTGGTTTAATTTTTGACTATGAGTTCTGTTACACCCTGTATAATTGAGATTATTATAAAAAAGGAAGTGGTTGAGAAAGATTAAGTACAAAGGAGTGAATTTGGAAATAAAAAAAGATGTGCCATTTTCTTTTTGTTGAAAGAATTAAGTTTTTACATTTTTTGCTGAAATAAAGTAGGTACTTAAATGAGAATGATTACGAGAGGAAGAAAGTCTAAAAATGAAAATATCTCGATATGTATCTGTGTGCAATATTTTAATTTGTGCAATAAACACTTTCACATAGAAAAAAAAAACAAAATGTTTGTTCCCTGCCTGTTATTGTTCGATTTTATTATTTGTCTATTTAGGTACATAACCTTACCCACCATAACCCACTTACACCTTGAGAACGGTCAGAGATAACCACTGACCGAAACGTCGTGTATTTCCAAAAAATAAAGACAATGGAAGTCCGAAAACAGAGTACTACTCTAACCTTTTTTTGACATTTTCCGAATGGCGAAAGTCTAACTATAGTATAATGTATGTGTATACAACATACCTATGGTTTGTACAAAACAAATTCCGATGCACGTCATCGTATACGGCATTGGAAAAGACTCGTCATAGGGACGCAGCGTTGCCGTATCGTGATAAATAAAGATATAAACAATAACCGTCGCATTCACCATATTTTTAAACCACAAGCATAAAATGTATTTTATATGATAAAAGATTAAACTTTTAGTGGGTTTGCAGTCAAGTTGGTCTTTAAAGAAAACTATTGGTTAATTGCCAAGCTTTCGGAATTGTTTATTCCAATGCAAAACACGTGGAAACGTTCACGTGCGCGTCCACGAGGTTATAACTTATAACTCGGGCTCTGGCGGTTGTAAATTCGGCAACGTCGCCCGTAGCGTAAACAGCGGTACCAACATAATACTAGGCCAAATTCATATATCAACACACAAAATCACATATGTTTTCCTATAAAACGTTGGTAACACAATTTTCATCATTAATTGTTATTGATGACGTGCAACGGAATTTGTGTTGTACG
The DNA here is from genome assembly GCA_963920635.1 of Pseudeuparius sepicola. NCBI lineage: Eukaryota > Metazoa > Arthropoda > Insecta > Coleoptera > Anthribidae > Pseudeuparius > Pseudeuparius sepicola. The sequence continues at coordinate 47,947,689 of OY987299.1, read as the reverse complement.
AACCATATATCAATATTGTACACGCGCGGCCTCATAAATCGTTCCACTAGGCATGAGAAATAAGCAAGAAATCAAGAATTTCGGGTAAGTGCGGCAACGTTGCGCCAATTCCACGGCTTCTCAAATCAACAACTTCCCCTACATTCCCTCGTACCGACCCGCTCCTCCCCGTAGAAAATAAAAATTGCGATACGTCAGTCTACGAAAATAGGTTAATAAATCGCCGCATTATCAAGTGGATTTAAAGTTTTACACAGGTTCTTGGTGTTTTGAGATTCACGTAACGTGAAATTACGCGGATTTCTTTGATTGTCAAAGTGGTACTAGTTAAATAAGGTATAATATCTAAGTATAATAATTGTGTTATTATAGAAGAATCTCGTAGTGGTTTTTTACATTGGTTTATTACACTTCTTTATCTTAACAGCGAACCAAATCTTTGGTTTATTTCAATTTTTAAAGCTTCCCTGGAGTCCCCGGGTGAGGTTCTGATGCTTCCCGGGCTCCCGAAAAATCGAAAAATGAGAAAAAACAAGCAATTTCCAATAATGGTTTCAGAGGATTTTCCGTCGGTTTCGTTGATTCTACAGCCGTCCCGTTTCTCGAAAGTGGTTAATCGTGAATCGGGAATTTCTCTTAGATATCGGATTTTTGAGGTTCTTTTTGGTACCGAAGGAAAGTACGACACCCAATTAAGAGATTTACCACCTTCTTCGATTTTTAGAACGGCTCTATTCGAGGTTGTCGAAAGACTTTTGCGAAAAAAGCCACCAATGTCCGTGGGCAGGGTTATAAGATTTTCCACTATTATTCAGGCAATCTAAGGCCAACCTAATAGCGCCGAATTTACTGTTTTTCGCACTGAAACTGGCAATGTCACGTAAGGTAATGTCGCGTAATAAGATGTTAGATTTGCCGTCACTTACGCTTTTAAGGTTATCGCTGGCTTTCAAACCGCGAGAGAGGAGAGGGGTAATTGCAACGTTGTCGGTTGAACGCCTTTGCGTCCGCACGTATGGGAACGATTTCAAGGGCCGCGCGTGTACAACATATACATATTTTTCTTTCGTCAGTTCATTTAGCCACTTTGCCCTTTCCGAAGACAAGCAACCGTAATCCCGCATCCAATCCAACACATCATTCTCTAGTCAGGTTGAATAGGCATTGTGTCGGTATTTGCCCCCGGTTTCTGCGGAACGAGCCTCCCACTGGCCGTTCATCATGGCGACGTTTTACCGCGAATAACTCCGGCGGAGAAAAAGACAACTCGCCGGGAGATTTATAGGTGTTGACACGGCCCACTGTGGCCGGCTGTGTGCGCCCGTTAATTTCTGAGTTATGACGTAATGGTGCCCCGCGAAAATGCGGCATTGTGCGCCGTGCGGCGCGCCGCGCGGCCGCCTCGTTACCGCTATTGTTGGGCCCGCGCCCCGCATCATCTGTCCGTTTTGTCCTCGTTCGGGGCCTAATCAGCGGGGCCCACACGCTACCGGCCGGTAGACTGCCCCCAGGTATATATACAGGGTGTCCCAAAGTCAGTAGTCCAAACGGGTCCTGTGGATAGTGGACATCACTGGGATGACCTTGAAGCTAATATACCTATAGGCTTATCCCAGGTAGTATTTTTAGTGAGCGCCACGTAACGACCACTAGAAACTTTAAAGGGTTTCTCCGAGGGTTTCTCACTAGTGGCCGACACGTTATAGAACCGGTTCTAAAACGTGGCTGCCACCAAAATGGGGAACACTTTTTGGGTGGCTGCCACGTTGCCACCACGTTTTTGCAACTTGCTCGGTGTCTCTCGTTCAACTTATTTAGGTACAGAGTTATTCACTGAGAATTGACCCCCCACCTAACTTTTTTGTTTTTTAAGATAAAAGGGTGATTAAAAAAACAAAATCAATGGTTCGGCGAATACTTTTTATGCCATAACCGTTTAGTGTACAGGGTGTTCCAAAAAAGTAGGACCAATGGCGACTTAATTTTTTTAATTATTGGAACACCCTATATATTTTTTCACTTTTGAAATCTGCTCATCAAGGCAATCAAAATGATATTAAACTTTGTGGCATTATCTTTTCCCGTTTTTGAAAAATTCCGTATTCAAATTTTATACTAAATTTATTTAACTCGAATTTGTGGATCTCGTGATAAAGATAGACGATCAATGTAATAACGAAAAATATTTGTTTTAAACAAGAGAGTAATATAGTGAAACTCCAAAATGTTTAGGAGCTTTTACGATTTTCCTGAAATTCTTTATTTCGAGAATATAATCAGTAAAATTTGAAAAGGCCCCTAAACATTTTGGAGTTTCACTATATTACTCTCTTGTTTAAAACAAATATTTTTCGTTATTACATTGATCGTCTATCTTTATCACGAGATCCACAAATTCGAGTTAAATAAATTTAGTATAAAATTTGAATACGGAATTTTTCAAAAACGGAAAAAGATAATGCTACAAAGTTAATATCATTTTGATTGCCTTGATGAGCAGATTTAAAAAATCCAATAATATACAGGGTGTTCTATTTAAAAAAATTAAGCTGCCATTGGTCCTACTTTTTTGGAAGACCCTGTACACTAAACGGTCATGTCTTAAAAAAGTATTCGCCGAAACAGTGATTTTGTTTTTTGAATCACCCTTTTAACTTAAAAAACAAAAAAGTTAAGTGGGGGTCAATTCTCAGTGAATAACCCTGTACATACACTACATTATGTCCTGTTGCCTCTCTCCCGTCAACTTACTGAGACTGACGGTGTCAATCGGGAATATAACTACTATGAGTACCCACTTGGTTTATTTTTAATTAATTAGGAGATGGGGATGAAAACAAAACGTTTTCATGTTTACTGCCAAACATAGACGTTATACTTCGAAATATGAGCACGCCATCCCGCAATATTACATATTTTCAAAAAATAAAATAAAAAGTGAGAAATACACTTATTTAAACATATTATTATGCACCTACATTCCGCAAAGAATTTTTTGTTATTCTTGGTTACGAAAAACTAAATTACATACTAAGATACTACCTATATTATAATGAAGCATTGGCGAGTAATTAATTTTTATTCGGTAGCCTGCTCATTTTGTCATAATATATGTTTGAAGTGATTTCCACAAATATTTGAGGTGTTTGTTACTTGACCTACATTATACAGGGTGTAAATGAATAAGTGCGAAAAAATTCAAGTGGTGAATTTTTGAGTGATTTTAAGACGAAAAGTTGATATAAACGTAGGTAATGCTTCCTTTTCAAGATACAGGGTGTCAAACTCTTCTTAAAAAATCGCTTTTTCGTAAATATCTTAATAATCCTTTAGCCGATTTTGTTGAAATTTGGCAGTGTTATTTATGGTAGAAAGAGGCTAATTTTAGCCCCTACAAGATTACAATTATTAAGTACAGTGGCGTCCCGAGGGCACCTTAACCAATAATTTTGTAAAAAATGTGCGCCACTGACTTTTTTAAAACTTTTATTTTTTTCGCATTCAGCAACTAAAAATAAAACTTTTTTGTCTCTTGTATTCTCGTATCTCGCTTCGTTTTCGAGCAAAAAAAATAAACATCACTTTATTGCATCTCTCCGGGACAACATAATCAAAAATTAAAACTACCAATTAACAAAAACTAGGGTATACCCGGTATTTTTTCCATATTAATAGTTTATTCTAGCCTTAAAAATTGCTATAAACGGTAATGCTAGCTATAAAAAAAATTTGTTTTATTGACAAATGTTTGAAAAATGTTTGACACCCTGTATTTTGAAAACGAAGCATTAGCGGACCTATGTTTATATAGACTATAGAATCACTCAAAGATTCACCCCTTGAATTTTTTTGCGCACTTATTCATTTACACCCTGTATAGTGGCGCGGAAATTGTCTTATTCAATGACGTCAAAACCTATAGACGTGGTGCCCCATTGTTAAAATGCCCTTTATTTCGACTCCAAGATTAAATATATCCATATACTTACTACTCTAAAAACATGCTACACACAAAGACGGAAAGTCAACCATCAACCAACTATACACCAGGTGATTCCCGGTTATAGTTCCTCCAGAATCACACTTATAGATATCGCATGTTTTTTCTTGTTTGGGGGCGCCGGAATAAGCATCGGAACCTCACCTGAAGACTCGGGGGATAGTCTAACGACGCCAGCCTCCGAGCCCAGAGTCTAAATAAGTCCGCTACGACTCGACAAAAAGGGGCAATTTATATTTATAATAATTTAATGGAGCGCTTAGATTGTGACAATATATTGTGTGCGTTGCTCACTAAAGATCGAAAAAAGCCATTATATGGGTCAAAATGTTGAATCAACTCGTACGTTCTCTGCGTTTACTGTTTACTCTTAATAATTATTATTTAGATGTGGTGTTTAGCGATCCAAGAAATTATTAATTGTTTGCTGTATTAGCTGGGAGATGGATCGAAGGCTACAACAAAACTACTTTCTACAATGAAATAAAAGTAGGTATTATAACACAACAACATGAAATTGGGAGCGGTATACATTAAAAATGAAAATAAAACAGATAGTTAAGTATAGATTTGACACATTAAAATATTCGCCGTGTCTAGCCTCCCGGTACCGGTATTCATATAAATCCCGGTAGAAACTGTGACGTAGCCTAGATGATGTATTTCTTTACCGGTTTTTGTTAGAATCCCGGTAGGAGAGGAGTATTTAGATAAATCCCGGTGCTTTTCTAATTCATTTGTAAAGCAAAACACCACAGAATAAGTAAAATATGTATTACCAACTAAACATATAAACAGATAATACATTAAAATTATTATAACAAAAAATTAAATGTAATTTCTCACAAATGACAATGGCATTAAAACATGGTCATAAAATAGGCCTCTAAAAATATGTAAGTAGGTATATCTTATTTCCAAGTACTTTATAATGAGTTACACTATTATTATTATTAGAAAATATTATGAGGAAGTGCTGGTGCGAAGTGCTGGGTGCCTAGAAATTGTAAAAAAATATATTTCTTCTTGCAATCGGTGCAAAACCAGGTTTTTGTTTGTTTTTCAAGTCAGTGCATTTAATATGTCTTTTAAGCAGACACAAACTGCAAGTAATTTTTTTTTAGATGTGAAGTCATCATTGCATACACAGCAAACCAGAGGATGTTGAGATTAAAATCGCAACTTGAGATTTTGTATCAATTAGTTTTGTAACAAGTTCCCTGCATCGCCTTTCAAAAAATGAAATGAAAAAAAATTTTTATGAGACCACCCCTGCAGCGAGCGGAATTTTTGTCATAAAGTAATGTGCTGCAACTCGATACAAAAAAATACATGAAGAAAAGTTGTTCATACTTTGATCCCCCACAACTTTTATTAGGGTCATTCTGCTCTAAAAAATGTTTGGGAACCACCCTATAGCGCAATTCGTACCAAGAGTTCGAGTGTGACCTTTTAGTTGGACACTTAGGATGCAGTCCCCAAGCAACTATGAAAAAAATCATCCTGTTTGGAATTACTTTTTGCAACCCCTATAAGCTGAGCTCAACTTTATTGGACTATTTATACCATATTTTTAAATACTCGGGAGTACACCCAAACAAACCAATAAAATTATATTTTAGGTTTTTTAACTGTTTCTACCGGGATTCTAACAAAAACCGGTAAAGAAAATCGTCATCCAGGCTATATCACAGTTTCTACCGGGATTTATATGAATACCGGTACCGGGAGGCTAGACACAGCGTAAAATATTTTGTACTTACATTGAAACGTAGTTCTAATGTCATGGCTTAAAATTATGTACAGTCGCGGACAGTTGGTATCGAACGACCTGAAGAGGTTTCTCGTGGCTATCGTTACAGGGCGCGCGGAGACGGCAACATCGCGCTGGAGTCTGCAGCCGGCCGGTCTGCTAAAAATAGAACCATAAAATGCAAATTACAGCCTCCAGCCTCTCACAGCAAAGGAACAAAATTCGAGGAAAATTCAACTTTGTGCTGGTAATAATTCCAACCCCAGTGTTGGTATTTAATATTTCGTACTATTTTATCATGTTACTATACCGTCTAGTATTTATGATAATGAAATAAAAAAATAATAAATATCAAGGCTGAGATTAGAATCAACACCACAATAAAAGTTGCTTTTTCTCGAGTTTCCTTCCTTTGCTGCCAGCACCCTGTATTAATTAGGAATATGAAATTAGGTAAATCCATAGTCAATTTGAGCCACAATAGAATTCCGAAGAATTTCTCAAAAACAATAATTTAATATACAGGGTGTCTACTTTTAAACATATGCAAATTAATAAAATCTTTATTTTTGGAGATAATCCCTGAACATTCTTTGTGTGAAAGGCCTTCAAAAATCGCTTCTTTTAGCCTTCCTATCATTTTCAAAAGGCAAATCCAGGTCCGGCTACGATTTTTGAGTGTTTTTTTATTTAAAATCTACCAATACAGCGTTAATCAGGATCCCCCTAAAACCCCTTTATATACCAAATTTGAACAAAGAATTTAGAGAGATCTATTCTACAGGATGTCAAGGTTCAGCAAAATAGGAAATTTACAGGCATTTGGCGAGTCAAGTGTGCCATGGAATCCCGTCAAAATAGTTTAATTGTCAACAGAACCACTCAAAGTGTTGGTGTGCAAAGATTCAATACAGGGTATTTTTCTCTGCCCCATCTGAAAATGCTGAATTTTTATGACTTGACTCGCCAGAGATGCCTGAAGAGGTTTCTTTAAATTTCCTATTTTGCTCAATTTTGACATCCTGTAGAATAGAACTCTCTCTATATTTTTTGTTCAAATTTGGTATATAAAGGGTTTTCGACTGTCCTGATTGACGCTGTGGTGTCAGATTTTAAATAAAAAAATGGCTAAATGGTTTTTGTGAAAATCGGGGGAATAAAAAAATCGTAGCCGGCCCTGGATTTGCAATTTGAAAATGGCAGGATTGCTAAAATAAGCGGCTTTTGAAGTCCTTTCGGACAAAAAACAGATCAAGCGATTATCTCAAAAATTAAAGATTTCAAGGATTTGTATAATATGTTTAAAAGTAGATATGGGGGCTCTTAATATTAATTAGAAAATGTATGGCACAAAATTAATGGATTATCGGATTACCTGAGTTGAAATATTTTAGCATAGATATTTATATCTTTTTAAATAGGTATTTATTAATTATACCTACCTGCACTTAATATAACTAAATTTAGGGGATTAACTTAATAATTGTAATATTGAATTGGATGTAGATTTTGAAAATATCGATTATACCTGCTCCTAGCCCTTTGTATAAATACTAAGGTGGGTGGGCTAAAATTATTTATTTCCTAATTCGAGAGAGTAACTAACAGTGTTCGTTATGCCTCGTTTGAGTGAATCCGTCAAGCACCGTATCATCGCCAAACTAGAAAATGGTTGGGCTATTTCCCGACTGGCCGAAGAATTTGGTGTATCTAAAAGCACCATTTTCAATATAAAGAAGAAATATGACGAAACCGGAAGCGTGGAAAACATACATAGAGGAGGAAATGTGAAAATTACGTCTGACCAACAAGATGAGCAACTAGCTAATTTTTGCCTTGCAAATCCGTTTAAATCCGCCGTTGAAGCAGTATCTGCAACACAATTTCCAGCAAGTGTTAGAACTGCCCGAAGGAGATTAGATGCAGCCAATCTGAAATCTCGCACGGCCAGCAACAAAATTCAGCTGACCGAGGCTAATAAGGAAGTCAGGTTGCAGATATGCCGAGAGTTTCAGCGTTTACCGCCACATTATTGGGAGAAGGTAATATTTAGCGACGAAAAGATCTTTCAAAGCCATTACAATGGCAAAGTGCGAGTATATAGACCTTCGGTGAGTTCAAGATATGACGAAAGATTTGTGTCACCCAGGAAAAGGAGTGGGCATTTTTCCGTCAACATATGGGCCTGGATAAGCTACCGTGGACCTGGCATTTGTTGGAGAATCGACGACCGCTTCACAGCAGCTCGCTATTGCGAGATACTCGAAGGCGGATTGTTACCAACTGCAACGGAAATGTATCCCGATGGCTTCGTTTTCCAGCATGATAACGCTCCTGTGCATACAGCAAGAATAGTTCGCGAATGGTTCACCGAAAACAACGTAGAAAAGTTGCAATGGCCGGCGAAGAGTCCTGACTTGAATCCCATTGAGAATGTGTGGGGCAGAATGGCGCGGACAATGGAGAACTTCGTACCCGAAAATAGGGAGGCACTTTGGCAGAAGATTCAACAAACGTGGGATGAAGTCGTAACCCATGATCTCTGCTGCCAACTCATAGATTCGATGAGCAGGAGAGTTCAGAAAGTCATCCTATCCCAAGGTGGGTATACTAAATATTAATATACATATAATATAATAATGGAAAATGCATTTGATTTCTTGCCTTTATTTAATTATGTTATAGTCATAAAGATTTTAATGGGTTTATAGTTTTTTCGGATTCTTCCTGTGTCGGTGGTTCTAATAAAACTTCGTAATCATTATATCCAGCTTGTGGAAGTCCTCAATCACCTGAAATTATTTTATTTTATCCAGGTAATCACATTGAGGTCCAGGGAGGTGTGTAAAGCTTGACACGTGTCCCTGCTGTGTGTCTTCTGATGTTATTGATAAAGGTATGCAATTTAAATAATAGAGAGTTATTGCAGAAATAAATAACGTCGCGCTCTTTTTTGACGTTATTTTGACATTTGAGCATGCGCAGTCGTAGTTTGACATAAGGTCGTCCATAATAAGGTTATTTTCCTTTATTTTTGTTTATTGTGTATACCATAATATACGTTATTTTTACCTTATTTGTCACAATTCTTAAAATAAATTCTGATTTGTCAGAAAACGCTAGTGTTCTGTGAAAGTAGGACTTAACCTAAAATGTTCGTTGCTTGTTTGCGTTTGCACCTTGTTTGTTTTCATTAGTCTTTCACCTTGGTGTTCCGTGGTTATTTGGCTGTTTTCCCAGTTTTTTCCGGAGCAAAATTATAAAAGCACATAATATTCTAGTGAAAGTGTAGAAATACAAAACAATAAAGTAAACGTAAACAAGCCCTTAATTTGGATACATAAATTACGACTTGCAATAACTATTGTCAGAATCATAAATAACGTATGAGAGTATTCAAATAAGGTCGTCTTAAATACTGCTTAATGCCAAAAACAGTTTCTGCAATAACTCTCTATTAAGTTACAAGGGTAATTTTATGTCTGTGACTCCCTAATCTCATTTATCTGTTGAAGGGCATTTTATGAGAAACAAAGGAGCATTGCAGCACCACGAAAACCAATTTATTAAAACTTCTGACCAATTTCTTCAAAAATAAGAAAAAATAAATAAAAGGGACACCCCTTTTATTTTATAATCATTTATGTTTAGGACTACGAGACCTAACAACTAAATGTTGGAACAAATACTTATTTTGCAAAGAAAAGAATAATTTATGAAAATCCTTTTAATTAACTTTTTTAATTCTAGGGTTATTAGCTAAATATATTTTTAGTGTTACTACATATTTTTTTATTATAACATAAAAATACATTTTTGTTGCAACGCAAAATATTTATTAACTTAATGTCTAAAACCGCTGACAACTATACTTAGTGTATTTGGAAATGAAAGGAGGCCATAAATATTGATTGAGAAGGAAAATTCGACCATTTCAGTGGCGTGCTCTTTTGCTAAAAATCTGATGAGGATAAATACGCAAATTAATATTCGGGCGAGTTATGTAGTATTTTATGACGGACTCTCGAGCCTCTGATAAAGAATTTGCATTTATATTTATAATAAGCCATAAACCTTCCTTTCATTTCCAAATACACTATGTATATACAGTATGTCCACAGAAGAGGTGTTGAATAGGAACACTTTCTTATCTTTAATTTTACCGCAAAAAGTTACTCTTGATAAAAACTTTGCTAACATTTTTTATGTGGAAATAAGTTGCTAGGAAAAGTTGTTCAAAAGTAAAGGATACTCCATACTACCAATTTTAGAAACAATTGGCACACTTTGATTTATTTGAAAAACATTTTTCGCTTTGGCCCTATCACTGCATTAAATATATTTTTTTTATGTAAGTAAGCTTATATAAGCATAATAAATATGGCAATTTTAGACGGCTAGGTGATGTTAAAAAATAAATCGGCATCCATAACCAACTTTTCACGCAATACAAAAAAAAACTCAAGTCGACAAAAATGTGAAAACAAAACTATCAATTTATTTAATTTTTTTTTGATCAAACAAGATCTTTAATATGAGAAAATTTGTCTTTAATTTGAATAACTGTTGATGTTTTTAATTGCTATTTCGACTTCACACTTTAAACAAATTAGCGGGAAAACTAGTACAAATTGTATGAAAATTTTCTTTTGTCAATGTTCTTGCGTGATCTAATTGCCGCTAATCTCCAATTAAAATTTTCCCTCGACTTTCAAAATAAATTGATTGTTTTCAGATTCTTGTTGATTTAAGTTTTTTTTGGTATTGCGCGAAAAGTTGGCCATGGATACCGACTTCTTTTTTTAACATTAACCAACTATCTAAAATTTACACGTTTTTGTTTCTTAAGATTTTTCAGTAGGGAGCCAAATAACTACTTTAATAAACTAAAACAATGGCCTTTAATAACTAAAACAATGGCCTCAACAGAGCCGAAGAGCCTGTGTAATTTTCAGAAACTATCTGAGCACCCAGTTGCATAAAGCTTCTCAGTGCCATCAATTTTCAATATAAAAGTTTTCTTCGGTATCTTAAAATAAATAGGTATGTTACGGCTATTTAATAATTTTGCTCAATTGGAGGTTTTTTTATATTGCGCGACAAGTTGACCATGGATGTTGATTACTTTTTCAGGGCCACTTAGCTGTCCAAAATTGTCACCTTTTTGTTTCTCATGTTTTTTTTGTAGGGCGCAAAATAAGCGAGGAAATCGCGGTGGTAGTTTAAAAAATCATACTGTATACTTGTGAACTGTTTTAATAAATAGTTTAATACTGATTCCTTAATTTTTTTTAACCCTTTCGGTGACATCGGCTTAATCGCTTGCAAAGAATTCTCGGAACAAGACACCCGTTCGAACCATCCGATGCCGAAGGCGCGCGCTGTTGCCGTCTCCGCGCGCCCTGTAACGATAGCCACGAGAAACCTCTTCAGGTCGTTCGATACCAACTGTCCGCGACTGTACTTACATATCACAGAACAACTAGGTAGTGGGACAAAACAAAACAGCAGATGTCTCTCATAAACGAAAAATTGCAGTAATGGTCAATATAGAATTCTTAACATGTGAAGCTGCTAGTATTTTTTATATATTTAAATTTTTTCTTCCAACAGATAAGGAGTTTATAAAAAGAAGAAATACAGATATATGGATAGGACAGGTACCTATCTAAAATTAACACTATGTTTAATTTTGTCAATAATATTAAAATAGGCCATATTAAGATTTTGTATATCTGTTCTTTTGTTAACGCAAGATTTATCTTTTTTTATACAGATCATTTCATTTAAAAGTCTTTTTTTATAGTTGGATTGCTTGCCGATAACTTTTGTATTATCAAAATCGAAGTCATGTCCAGTATTTATTTTATGTTCGCTCTGTTGTAACCTTCGATCAACCTCCCAGCCAATACAGCAAAATATTAATAATTATTATTGTCAGGTGTGTCATCAAAATTTCACTCTTTATAAGAAAATATTTCCGAGAAAAGTTTAACTAGCAAAAATCTAATAGACGCCTATATATTATAGGTATAATTGCGTCGAAACATACCTAATAAATCAAGCAACATTTTACAGGCTAATTTCGAGACGAATTTCCCCCACATAATTCCGCAAATTCTCGAACCACTTCTTTATTATATACACTTATCTTTATTGACGCTTTCCGTCGTCTCAAACATTCGGGCAATCCGGCACGTTCCCATAAAAACGCGAACAAGCTAATACGATGGCGAGTCGCTCTTATCAGCCCCAATCGACTATCTGTGTGTAGAATGGCTCAATAACACCTTATTCAGCATAAAATTAGTCTCGACCTTAAAGAGGGGCCCCTCCATTAAGTAACAATTTCTCGGTTTATCTGGAATGAGCATCTCCTCCCGAAATTTACTGCGGAGGATGCCTATAAATAAATGGCGAAGGCGTCGTACAGGTGGCGGCGATCCGATCTCTCCGGCTAGGGTCAACAATCAATTAGGACCCGTTTACCTAGGTAACTTCATCCATTTATCTTCCATCTTTCTTTTAGGAGGGTCCAAATTATGATCACCACATTTGGTTCTGGCATTCAGAAAAATGTTATGTTTTCATTTTATAATAGTTGTCTTTTTAGGTCGTTCGGGTTCACGTAATAATCAATTAAAGTCTCCACCGTGGCACCTATAATATGGTGTTTATTGCATTTATCTTGATCTTTGTAGGGTCTAAATTATTATGTTTTCCGTTATCACTTCGTTTATGATAATATCCTTCCTATTCACAATTTTTACAGCTATTCCCTAAACGAATTACATATTACCTACACAAATGCCATATATACCTAGTAGTAGAAATGTTTCCGATCAGAGAACATACTACTTATCGAAACAGAGTTTCTTTAGAAGAAACAAGATATAAATATTCTCTCTAGAGATCAAATATCTTTTCACTAACATCTGAAAAGGAAACTGTTGAAGCGGTGTTTGTTTTTTCTAAATTAGTTCTTGACTGAATTAGGTATATATGAGTGAATATAAACTAGCCGGAAAAGTAGGTACACTTTTCTGACTAACTTGTAATAGTTCTAGTCTTTAATAGATGAAAGAACTCTTCTCTGCTGTCAACTAATTTCGATAGGAGTACCTACCTACAATAAAAAATATAATAAATGTATTATGTTCTTTTTAGAAAATGTGACAAAACGAGGTTTTAACACATACAATACCTATATTATATAGGTTCGTAGACAATATTGTGTGCAATATTGTGATGCATTTTTAGGGCCTTATGTATTTTAAAAATACATATTCACTGAATGTAATAATTCCTAATGACTTTCTATATGAATATATTATATTTACACAATCTATATGACCGTAAATAAAATATAAAATAATGTATATACCTGTATCTACATTTGCAGTACTTCTGCAGGACTCTGCAGTATTTATGCAGGACCGTGCAGTGGTTATGTGTGCAGGACTCTGAAGTACTTGTGCAGGACTCTGCAGTACATATGCAGGACTCTGCAGTACATGTGCAGGACTCTGCAGTTCCTGCCCAGGACCCTGCAGTATTTATGCAGGACTCGGCAGTACTTGAGCAGGACTAAGCAGTACCTACTGATGTAGGTGTACAAAAAATCAAGTACCTGAAGACCCGAGTGAAGACCCCTCGGCTTCATTGCACCCTTAGGATATCGGTAACATGGACGGTACTTAATATAACTATTAAGACAAGTTTCTTTCTTTGTAGATGAGTAGAATTGTTTTAAAAATTTAATTTTTCAATAATTTAAAAGAAGCTTTTTCTAAGTATTCCCTCTTCGATAAATAATTAAACCTTTTCTCAGAACCTGCATAAATAAGAAAAAGAATCTACCATGTTGTAAACAGCCTCTAAAGCTATCATCTTTCACACTTCCAAAAGACTGTTGAAACTGTGTTTATTTTTAACTATTTCCTAATTCTCGGCGTGTGAATCGATCTGCACTTAATTACCCTCAATGCAGCACAACACAGAAAAAACGGTTGATTGAGGAAATATCTCTTGGCGGCCAGGCGCTGCTCGTCTGCGTTTTTATCGGAGACTCCGATAACTCTATTGGCCTTTGTTTATGGGCGGAGGCGTTTATTGCAGCATGTGACGATTACGGCGTTTTAGAGCGAAGATCGTAAATTTTGCGCCAATTTTATAAGCGAAACTAAGTGGGTTTTCAAATAATATAAAGACAAACTTTCGACGAGCGACAAAATGGTTTAGCGAGTTTCTGATGGCTGAGTTCAATTTTTTCGTGAAAGAAAATGGAACATGTTGAATAATTTGGATATTAATTAATTACACGTTTTTATAAAAATACCTTTTAAAAGCCGTCTCTATTCCTTTGGCTGCCTGTGGAACAATTAGAAATAATTTTTGAAATAACGGGTTAGCTCGGTGATCTCGACTTCGAATTCATCTGTATAAACTATATTTTTTATTTTAACTTTTATTTTGTTCAAAAAATAATAAATGCAAATAATTTTGCAGGTTGCTAGTATGATGGTCCTAGAAAAAACATAGTGTGCAACTCGCACGAATTTCGTGCTCATTCCACAATATACTTACCATTTGCATTATCTTTCATAAAAATAAAATATACAGTGTGATCTGTATATTACCTTAAGCAGTGTTCAAATCTCATAGTTTTATGATTTAACAGATTTTGTATTTTTAATAATAACAGAGTTACCAATTTTAATTAGTTAATATTTAGACTTCTTATTATTAAATACAGAGCCGCAATATAAAAAATGGATGAAAAAAAAAAGAAATTTTCAGTACAATTGTCTCAAAAAAATTAAAAAATATTTCGTGTCATACATCATGGTATTTGCAATGAAAAGTGCTTTCAAAATCTGAAAAAAAATCCAGGTCCGTATTTAAAAAAATAAAGTTGAAGATGGTTTCTCAAAAACGAAATGTTGTAGAACAAATCTAAAAACGCCATCTTAAAGCCCGTTAAAAAGTGCCATAAGAAAGTGTTTTTCTTTTTTTCCTATCTGTGATAACAACTTCAGAAAAAAATAAAATCATAAACGCAAAATTTTACTCTTTTCTAAATAACTCAAAAACGAAAAAAGATATTAGAAATCTGTTTGAACCATTTTATTGACCTTAAAATTGTGCAACTTTTTCCCCATTTAACCGTTGTTTTATCTCTCACCCTTTGCAAGATCCCCATGCTGTTCATTCTTATCCGGGACACATTGTCTCCGTACATACCTGGAACTAGGACCATTCTTTTGGTAGATATCAACAGTTTAGATGCGAGGTGTTTAAAATGGTTTTTAAAGGCACGCCAAACATCTGTAGCGTCCGAGCAGCCAGGTCGAAGGCCACCCGCATTTTTACGTGTCATTTTCGAGGCCGTTTTCGAAAGCCCGGACAAAATGCCGTTGTCACAACAATGGGCCGACACGCTCGCGCCGAACGGAATGGGACGGACGATCGACGCAGACCTCTTCCCGAAAAGTTTACGGGCCGGAACAATGGCGGCGGCGGGGTACCGCGCCGATAAGCCCAGGAAGGTAAATACAGCCGGTGTGGTTCCGAGGCCGCCCGCGGGGGGCTCGTGATAAATCACTCGGCCCTCTGGGTGAGCGCCGCGGCCTTCTTCGCTTATTAGGACGTCGGGGTAGTTTATATACGTCATCACACAACGGTTTTAATTATTTGAATTTTCGAGCACTTGATCTACTCTTTTAAGTCGTCTTTTAGAGGTTCATTGAAGAGCAACTTTGACATTTCGTAGGAAAAGTAATTTTACGTTAAAAAGTTCCTATAAACATGCGTGCGTATAAACCATTAGTTTTCGAATGTTTAAAATTAATTAGTTAATTTAAACAAGAAGTTATATTTTATCTTTGGAACAACAAGAGATATCAACTTCCAACTCAGTATGCAGTAATAGGTTTTCAAGGTCCACAAATACACCGAAGAACCGTTCATTTAGATTCACCAGTGACGTGCTTGGCGGCAACTAGCACCCCTTTTCTATACATAATTTCTACGCAATTGGCCTTTGAAAACGTTTTCAATTTCTAGAATATATGTATTTCTAAGAGAAAGAGTTGTTGGAATCTTACTTTTTAATAAATTTAAAAAAACCGGTACTATATTGTATGACATCAGGTAACGGAAAATCCCCACTACTACTACATACCATATGTTGCACACTAAAATGGCCACACTGTATACAGGGTGAGTCACATCTAAAGGCAGAGCCGAAAACACAAGGTAGAATTCGCTAAAATAAGCACATATGCTTAATAAACATTAGCTCAAAAACGCTTGGTTCTCCATATACAGAGTGTTGAAACTTTTCCAAATATTTTTTAATTTTTTTCTAGCCCGTTTAGGAATTATTTAATACATATTATGGGTTGTCATTTTGTGCAATAATTTGGCCCTGTTCAGATGAGCAGCGGCGTAGATACAAATAATTTTATTTAAAATGCCAGCATAATCACCTTGACACTAGTTTAAAAAAACCGAAATTACGAAGAAACTGTACCAGAAATAAAAAAATACCAAGAGGCACTTTTTGTTCCAAATTAAATGGGCTATCCAAAAAAGGCAATTTTTGGTTTTGCACAGGGCCGTACTACTTTTTTTCTACAATTATTTACAGTAACTATTTGTACCTACGCCGCTGGTGATCGGAACGGGGTCAAATTATTCCACAAAATGGCAACCGTCCAGTGTATAATGTGTACCAAATTTGGTTGGAATTCCTAAATGGGATCGAAAGAAATTAAAAAAATATGTTATTTTTGGAAAATTTTCAACACGCTGTATATGGAGAACCAAGCTTTTTTGGGCTAATGCTTATTAAGCATATGTGCTTATTTTAGCGAGTTCTACCTTGTGTTTTCGGCTCTGACTTTAGATGTGACTCACCCGTATAGAGAAAAATATGGAAATACTTATTTTCTTAAATATATACTCTGTATCTCGAAGACTAAGAGTTTATACACAAAAGTTTATAGGAGTTTTTTATCCTAAAATTGTTTTCAACAAAATGTCAAAGTTTGTTTACAAAAATAGGCTACACTCTGTATATCTAGTTCTGTCAGAGAAATATCTAGATAAGTAATTTCAAAAGTTGAAGAAAAAAATTTTCATATAAACAAAGGGGCAAAGCGCGAAAACATACATGTTATTGCAATTTTTAACTTTGTACATTGAATAATTTAGTTTATCATGAATTTGGAGAATACACTTTTCTACAAAAAGTACCTATAAAAAATACAAAATATAGATTGGATTACATTTTACATTATACTTATTGCTCATTATACCTGACGGGCAAAAAACACCGGCCACTAAAAATTAGCCTCAATTTCAAAGTTGGATTTCTCGCGAACCGCTCATTCGATTTTGATGATTTTTTTAAAATTGTAGATTATATCTTCAGTTACGAATGGTATGTCAGAAATTTTTATTCGGATTATTTACACGTAGAATTTTCTGCCTGCAAAGCCTTTTTCCGAGGCGTTCGTTTCAAAACAGTATACAGGGTTAACTATGACTTAGTACAAAAATTTTTACCACGTGCGCAGGGTGGCTTAAGAAAACATAGAAAAATATTTTTAGATTTTTTTTACGATCTTTAAAAAAACGGGTAAAGACCCCTATTTTCCCTGTAAATCCCCGCCTTTAATGACGTCATCCAATTTGGCTTCTGAAGGTACTGACAGCTGAAGTGATTTTCCGCGGTGTTGCCGTTGATTTAGGAACGGTGAAAATACCTTTTTACTCAAACAAATTTAAAAAATACATAAATAACAATCGATTTGAATCTGTACAGATGCAGCGCTATTAGATTCCCCTTACCTTAGCTCGTATCCGGACCGGTTCCTACTCTCGCGGAAAGCTCATTACCGCGACACCACAAGCCGTCTCCCTTAATACCCCCGGAGCTCCTCTGATGAATTCTTGTCCACCATCTAACCTCTTCTGAAGCATAGATAAAGGATTTATTGTTCTGAAGCCTCGGCGGTATGAATTAAGCGACGTATCGGCCCGGTCGAGTCTATGAAACGTTTTTTCGACTGCTCCGCGTTGCCCCGTTCGTCATTTCATAACTTCCTAGCTAGGCAACTAACTGTACATACAAGGTTTGTTCCAACAGGGCCAATAACCGTGCTCAAGCACGTTCAGCGCATGCGCACTACCCCACTGGCTGTTCCAACTGAATTATGTACCTACCGACACGGGACGATTTATGGATCATTTGTGTATCGTCCTTGTACGATAAAAACGGTGCCTGGTCTAAAGCAATAACCGCGTGTACTGACATGCGCAGTGTATGGTCGTGTGACAGAGATAAACATTAACATCATATTTTTGTTTTTACGTAGATAGGTTTAAATCGATGGCTGGGATCGTGTTTTTTATTTCTTGTTGGTTTTTGGCTTGTTGGGTAGGGCGGGGAATCGTTGAACAATTTTTCCGTTCCATCTGAAATTTTCTTTGGGATCATTTGTTCCAACTCGAATTTACGTACCGTCACAGAACTGTACATGAACTAGATGATAACCCTTAAAGAACGCATGCGCTAGTTTTGCACCGTTCATGTGCGATCCCAAAGAAAATTTCAGATGGAACGGATTGTGAATCAAATCGACCAAATCACGTTTTGTGACCGCACCTAACCTGCGTGTTTAATATGTGGCTAACCGAATGTTCGGTGGGCTAACCTCACTCTTCACTCTAAAAAATTGTTCAACGATTCCCCGCCCTACCCAACAAGAAATAAAAAACACGATCCCAGCCATCGATTTAAAACTATCTACGTAAAAACAAAAATGTGAGGTTAATGTTTATCTCTGTCACACGACCATACACTGCGCATGTCAGTACACGCGGTTATTGCTTTAGACCAGGCACCGTTTTTATCGTACAAGGACGATACACAAATGATCCATAAATCGGCTGGAACAGTGCGTGTAAATTCCCGTGTCGGTAGGTACATAATTCAGTTGGAACAGCCAGCGGGGTAGTGCGCATGCGCTGAACGTGCTTGAGCACGGTTATTGGCCCTGTTGGAACAAACCTTTTCAAGTTTGGCTAGTAGCCGACGGAGGGCATTTGCGAATGTAACATGGCGTTATTTCCCAGTTTTGTCTTGATTTTCGCGGCAAATCGTTCAGCGTCTTTGTGAAAATGCCGGAGTATTCGAACGCCGAGTTAACGGACATGGTTATAATGTACGGGAGATGCGATGAAAGTGCACATCGAGCTGCAGCAGAATACCGTATTCGTTTTCCTAACAGGGCAAATATGCCTAACCCACGTACTTTCGTGAACATTGTACAACGTATGCGAAACACTGGTGTTTTGCAAGCTCGAAGGGGTGGGCGAGCAACCTTCCATAAGCACTACAGCTATTGCAAGGAGATTGGGAATATCTCAGAACAAGGCAAGTAAAATAAAACCAATAAAACTGACTTCTACCAAAGACTATCCCATGTGATGGGATTGTCTTTGCTTGCACCTAATACCTACATAAAATTTAAAATGTAACAATAAAATTATTTACAGGCATGGAGGATTCTAAGGGAAAACGGCCTTCACCCTTATCACATACAAAAGGTCCAAGCATTAGAAGCAAATGATTTTCCGGTGAGAATGACCTACTGCACTTGGCTACGTGATCGAATCGCCCAGACCCAAACTTTGTTTTCAACATTCTTTGGACAGACGAATGCTGCTTCACACGTGCTGGGGTTTACACGTATGTAAATTTTTACTTACTTATAGCTTTCTCTCTTCCATATTATCTTTTTTATTTATTATAAAATTGGCTATGTCAATCCTAATGCCTTCGCCAAAATTGTGAATATTTCTAATTTTTGTTGTTTTTTTTTAGACACAACAGCCATATTTGGTCCGATGAGAACCCACATGCTGTTCGGCGGTTTAATTTCCAACGTCGGTTTTCCATCAATGTTTGGGCAGGAGTTTATGGAGATCGATTAATTGGACCATACATTCTACCGGAAAATTTAAACGCTGAACGATACTTGTATTTTCTGACAAATGTTTTGTTTGATAATTTGCCACTACAAGTACTGCATGACATGTGGTTTATGCACGATGGTGCACCAGCCCATTTTGCGAGACCTGTTCGTGCACTTTTAGACGACCAATGCCCCAACCGTTGGATCGGAAGAGGAGGGCCAATTGCATGGCCGCCGCGATCACCAGACTTGAATCCAATGGATTTTTGTATTTGGGGATTCATGAAGGCGATTGTGTACGAGCAGGAAATCGACAACGAGCAGCAGTTACGTGAACGAATTGAAGGTGCAGCTGTTCAAATCCGGAATAATCATGGACTTTTTGCACGTATCCAGACTTCTTTAGTTAACCGAGTGAATTTGTGCATCGAAGTTAACGGCGGCCTCTTTGAACAGCTACTGTAGTGCTTTGCATGTGCATTTGTGCAATGTGTGCTAGTGTAGTTGTGATTTTTTGGTTACCCTTCGGGGTTTTCCTGGCGGAGGGGATCTACCTCGTCGTGGTCGTCAGGCTGAGTACCTCGCTTCAAACAAAAGGAATAGCAGAGGGAAACCAAGAGATCCCCAACAGATTTAGAAAATGTGAATGTTGTGTTGTGTGACTTTTAATGTAAAAAAGCAAGAAAACAGAAAATGGTGCAAACAATCCTGGAAATGTCAGTAAGGTAGGTGTTTCATAGGCATTCTACATGTTCCTCAGAAAGTAATCGTTTTTAAAAGGAAATCGAAATTTTGTGGTGAATCCTCGGATAAATTGATAGACGTGGCAACGCCGCGCTATTGACATATGCGAAATTTTTAGACATGTCGCGCGGGCGTCCATAGGCGGCGTTTTTTGAGGGGTTTAATACAATTTGAAAAAAAATTTTTTTAGGCTTAAGACAAATGTTAGAAAATTTTTGAAAATTTATTTTAGCAAGTCTAATTTTTCTTTATCTGCCATAAAAATTTTTGTACTAAGTGATAGTTAACCCTGTATATCTCCGACAAGAACGGAGATAATGTCGTGATTCAAAAAACAAAATGTTCACAAAAGATGAGGCTATAGTGTGGTTCCACTTGTCAACAGCTACTGTTGCGGCTGCGCCCCACAGGGTGTTGCAAGTTTTGGGGAAAAAAGCGTCCCACTGTTGCGCCCTGTATATGCTTAAATTAAATTCCGAATAAAAATTTCTGACAGCATTCGTAACTAAAGAATTGATCGACAATTTAAAAAAAATCATCAAAATCGAATGAGCGGTTCGCGAGAAATCCAACTTTGAAATTGGGGCTAATTTTTAGTGGCCGGTTTTTTTTGCCGGTCAGTGTACTTATTGCACATCGCCCTCTAACGATTAAGCACTCCGTGCCTGCGGGATCGCGCTCAATTCTCGTTCGATATGGACACCATATCCACTCTTGTTGTACAAATTACTATTCTTCGACAGAAATATTATCCACTGGTGCTAAGACAACGCATTCTCGTTTCTGTGCTCTTAATTTGAAATTGTCCCATTCGTACAAATTCAGTGACTAGATTCGAAATTGCCATACGACCAGTCGTACATTCCTTTTCGTATTGCCAAAATCTGTCTTATTGAGTCGATGAAACACTGCAGAGGAAATTTCATTTGATCCTTTGCCAAACACATCCTCAGTCCAACAATATGAAAAACCATTTTTCCGTGAGTGTGAAGACTTTGAAGATCCTTGGACAACGGTAAAATTGTACAAATAATGCTGTCTTGAATAATAGGCGCTCTGATCAGGAACTTTGGGGAGTACCAAATTTTTTTGGCAGTCAAACGACAAAGAGGCAAGGTCTTCTCTGCTTTCACGAAGTGATTCGAAAAATGCTTTCGCACGGAGATTGTGAATTCGTTTTTCCATGAGTTTATTTTTGAGATCCAAATTGTTCCCCTATTTCAAGCGTTCGCTTAGCTCTAGACATCTTGAGCAAACGTCTGAACGTGGAGTTCTAAAACTCAAATTATATTTTCTATTAAATACAAAACGAAAATACGATTTTTTTTTCACAACCTCTGTTGGAAGTGTCTGAGCGGCGTACATTGAATACAATTTGGAGATGTTAAGTTAAGATGAAAGATACATCCTTTTTGTCACTGAATGGCAGTAATGCGATTCAGTACACTTTAGTTGGTTTATAAACATTTGCAACCCTTCCAGCTTGTCCCAATATTTCGCAGTTTTCGGATCGCCACCCATGGTACTTGACCTGTTTCGTTAAAGCATTTCATCACATAGCTAAGTCGGTGTTTTGACATTCCCAAAACATTTAAAAAAGCTGCTTGACACACCGGGATGTTCTCCTTGGATAAAAAATTACGAATGAAACATTTTACCTGGTGCTTCTTTGGATAGTGCTTTTCATTTTTCGGCCGGCGGCGGACAGTATAACGGTACAGTATTTTAAAATAAAAGCATCTTGAGTTGCTTTATCTTTTGTCTCATAGAACATCCTGTGAAATGTCTGTATATCGTTCATTTTGAGTAAGGAGCACTTATATCCTTTTATTTTGTGTCCACACGTTGGGTATGTTGCCAAATTCTTCGCGGAATATCTACAAACAAAATTAGGTATAAACATAAATGGGTTCAACTCCGAACAAATTATGTGGAACAATGGAATACAGAATATCAAAATTTAATATTCTTTATGAAAAATAAAGCACTCACCTCAAACGTTTTGCAACGTTTTGCTTCCATTTCTGAGGTTGCCTTATTTGTTTTCTTACCTTTGTTGGTGTGACAGGAGACGCTTTGACTTCCATGACACAAAATATTATATTTCTCAGTAAAAATCTCTAACTTTCAGACACCAAAATAGTGTAAGCATAAAATAGTTCAAAACAACTTAAACACTTTAAAAAGTATACTAGAGAAATGAATTGGAGGCGAAATTGATCAGGCGACAATCACGTGAGGGCGGAGCGTGGATCTCATTAACCTGAGCGGAGATTGTCATGCTCGATACTTTTTCTTTTATCTGAAAGAGAATGAAAAAACGAATAGTATGACATTCTTAACTAAAAACATGAAAAAATGGAGATTGCCGCCTTTGATTTTACACCCTTCATACCGTCCCTTTATTTCAAAAACATCACGTACTTACTCAGCGAATTACCGCCGTGATCTCTTTTTGGGGCTTTAAACAGTTTTATATTACTCATTCTTGCATACGCTACAAAATACTCTTCCAAAATGTGATATCTAAAATTCTCGCTTCTTCAACTGGTTGAACAGGTCGTCTCGTAATTCCAAAATAGTGTTTATTCTTCTACAATTATTCCCATAATGATCTGTGTATACGATTTTCTTCGTGTGCGTGGAAATTTCAAGTTCTCACAAATAAATCTACCTGTAAAAACTCTGTTAAAAAAACGTATAAAACGTAATAAAGCTGGGTATTTAAAATATGACAACTATGACCACATAGAATATAATATAACTATAAGTCGCCATTTTTTCCGTACACCGCGACACTGTAGTTCGCTAACAACAATAAAATTATGACGCCATGCTTGGGTCTCTATAGTGTTGGTACATGTAGAACGATATGGAAGGTGAAGAAATGGCGCGGTCGGCTCATGGCTGGGTGACCGCGTGCTCTTTAAATTATTTTGCAGTAATTAATTAATACAACTTCTTTTTCGGCACTGAAGTTCCTTTGCCTTGCAGGCCTCAGCAACTAAAATTCATATTCGTTACAAAAAGTAAGTAGGTACTCAAATAACTATTGTACTACCTACTTCATATCTGAGACATAAATTTTTTGTACGTATTTATTGATAATCAAAATTAAAGAACTGGTTCCCAGGAAAGAAACTTTTAGATTTGTCAGTCTGAGGTATATAAGAGAAATAGACTGTGGACCCGGGTGGTGCCGCTACAGATGGCCAGGTCATCTAAGTGGGTGGCGCTGACCAATTTTAGCAAGTGCGATCGTTCGTGGACGCCCGGCCCGGAGGACTTTATTGCCCTCGGACGTAAATATTGTCCCTGGCCGCGGTCTGCTATCGCGCTCGTAAAAGTAGAAAGTCGGACGGTACGGCGCGACGGCATTATTTATCCTTCAAATATACAGAATAAGTTGACAGGCGATACAACCTTTCAAAGAAAGAATGCACCCCATATATACGATATATACCAGAATTTATTTCCTATATATTATAGTGACGATTGCTCGTATTGCAACAATGCAAGTGTGGAATAGGGTAAGTTATTAAAAGTTTTTAATCAGGCATTATTGGTCAACGTAGGTACATTTTAAATTGGCGATCCGATGTTTGAAATTGTTATCAAACATCAAACAATAGTAAAAGTGGCTCTACTATATGTATTCATAATTTTATAACTTAGGTAAATAGGTAGGTAGCTTTTGGCGTTAAATTTCTAAGAGCTATCCAGAATACCTGATTTATATACTAATAAATGGGCCCAACACACAGAGGGAAGAGTCAAGACTTAACTGTACAGCGTGTCCCAAATAGTTTGTCCTACCCCCTGGATCTCAGGAACCGTAAGAGATACGAAAAAAACTTGAATACAACAGTTGTAAGGTTGGCAGTGGACGTAACCTCTCCTTTATTTTCACATATACAGGGCGATTTGTATTTGGAGGACAAACATAAAATATTTAGATTTTGACAATTGCATTAATCCTTTGGAATATTTGCATTCTCCATGAAAGTTTCTACAGAACCGTTTTTTTGTTTTGTATTTTGGATGCAGCGTTGCCAAGATATCGAATTTTTCTTGGAATTTAGGGACTTTGTGGAGGTTATGGGAACTGAATGCTGTATCTTTATTTTAATAGATATCAAAGATATATTTTAGCCGAAGTATGACAGCACAACTGTGTGTGGCGTGGTATGTCGAAATTGGTTTTTGCATATACAGTGTGTTCATTACAGGCTCTCAAAATCGGATAATTTCAAACAGCAATAAGTTATTTTTTTCAAATAGAATGACCCATATTTCTATAGTTTGTTGGATTCCAGCGTCCAAGCCCCAGATTTTGTGTAAATAACATTCTATACCAAAATCCACCCGTTTTCGAGATATTTAGATAAGAAAATGTCTTTGCATTTTTCATTCAGGTGAGAAGGTTTTATCAAGCAAGCCATAACTATTTTTCCAGACAGTCGCAGAAATAATTGTCATTTTAGATAATACGGGAAATAAAATTCCTATACCCGTATACAGTATGTCCAAGGATAGACATCCCAAGAGGACAAATGGACGAAAAATTTAATTTTTCGACAAAAAGTCATTCTTGATAAAAGTTTCTGCTTCTCGAAAAAATATGGTCCACGAAGAGAATTTTCGATTTTTTTATACAGGGTGTCCAAAAAATACAAAAACATGAAATGCGATCAAGAATAAACTGCCTTTATTTTTAAAAATATCAAAAACTTTTACTTAGAAAAGTTGTTTAGAATTGTACGTGCGTAGTACAGTGAAAATTTATGGTGTGGGGCAAAATTTTTAGAATACCCTTCATTCCTTTGACATGCGCGCGCGCGTCAAGTTCTAGTGATAGCTGATGGTGGCTCCCTCTTTTTTATGATAAATAATATCCGCAATAATGCAATTCCTCCAACAGATAAATATGGAAATATTCATGGTGTTTTAGTTGCCACTTTTTTGCCCAAGAGGATCGACGATTTATTATCTTACAATTCATTTTTTATATTTTTATTTAACTGAGTGTGGGTTTAACTTATAGGAAACACGCACAGACTTAATTATTTTTTAAAATCCAAGTTTTCCAAAATTAATTAAAATTAAATTTAATTTAATTTAATTAATTAATAAGTAATGAAAGTTTATCTGAGGTACTGATTTTATAAGCTCTTGTAAATCTGAACATGGGCGGTTTAACCTAATTTACACATGCATCTGGTGCTCATATACCTAAGTTTCTGCAATTGAAATTGAGTTCAGATACTGTGAATTGTCTCATAATTCCAGGAGTAGCGGCTCTCCTGGATTTTAGGATGCGTCGTAAACCAAATTCTCTGATATGTAATCTTTCATCATTTAACGTGCAAGGTGATAGGTTTTTCGGGTGAGCAAAGAACGGATTCCTCTTAATTACCGGATCTACTATCTTAATCAGACGTTTGGGAAGATTATCTTGATCGCTAGATCATGTTTAATAATAGTTTAGGGTCAACATCTAACCAAGATGGTTTGAATTTTATATCAAACCAATCCTAAGGAACTGTAACACCCAATGGCAGATGGCAGATAAAGAAAAAATAGACTTGCCAAAATAAATTTTCATTTGTCTTAAGCCTATTTTTTTTAAATTTTAGGTATAAAATCCTTCAAAAACGTGTTTTAAAATTTCGCGTTTGTCAATGGTAGCGACAGGTAGTGAAATAGCGCAGCGTTGCCACGTCCATAAATTTATCAGAGGATTCACCACAAAATTTCGATTTCCTGTTGGAAACGATTACTTTCTAAGGAACATATAGAATGCCTATGAAACACCTATACCTTCCTGACATTTCCAGGATTGAATATTCACATTTTCTAAATCTGTTGGGAACCTCTTATTTCCTTGCGCCATTCCTTTTGTTTGAAGCGGGGTACTCAGCCTGACGACCACGGAGGAGGATCCCCTCCGCCAGGAAAACGCCGAAGGGTAACCAAAGAACACAACTGCACTAGCACACATTGCACATGCAAAGCACTACAGTAGCTGTCCAAAGAGGCTGCCGTTAACCTCGATGCACAAATTCACTCGGTTAATTAAATTAAAAATGTTTTCATTTTTCACTTCAGGATCTTCTCTTCTTTTTTTGGTAAATAAAAATTAAGGTCTTGATATTCTCACAGCTCAATTCATTTTTTTTACATATAGTCTTGAATGTACAATGCCATTATGGCTGCTCTTGGCCTGAAGATGTGATTAATTTTTTAAAATCACGAAACCGGTCGCCTATTTGAAAAATAAATTGAGCTGTGAGAATATCAAGACCTTAATTTTTATTTACCAAAAAATGGACTCACACGGAGTAACAGAAATATTAATCTTCTCTTCTACTTATTCTGGGCCAGGCCAAATAAGTGGGCTAATCTGCTGGCAGTATACCGGTACATGGTACTGCATTTAAAACCATATAATCCATTTACTAACAAAAATAAGAACTATCAAATAAGAACTATCAAATAAAAACATTACTTTGACCAAGCGAGGGTGCTTCGCAACTTAGCCTTTTAAGTTTGCCTGGTCGATTCCACAAAGTATATAATCCTAAGGTACTTCTTTTTTTTTTTTCATCAATATCCTCACCCTCAGTGGGAAAATGTTGGTCGCACGCCTAAAAACATGTTTCACTATTTCACATACCTACTTTCAAAACTAAATTAATTTTAACCCTTCTAACCTGTAATGTTGCGGTCCTAGTGCACTAGTAGTTCAATTCATTGCAAAATAGCTTTAAAACACACCAAAGTACACAAATACGGGAAAATATCGCCGAAAATTCAGAGGGACGGACGCACGCAGGGAAACGTCTAGTAAACATCGGCCGAAAGCCTGAAGTGTGACGCAGGCGTAGAGATGCAAATGTCCTACAAAATTATGCGTCGATTCGATACACATCGACGTTCAGTCTTTGCAAAGCGTTCAGTCCAATAACGCCGGCATTAAGAAATCACAGAATTCTTTTTGTTTAGTTTAGATAGATTTTCAATAAGTTTTCTTATGAAAATTATTTTTTTGGAGACGCAGTCAACTAATCTAACAATGACATCGATATCGATAATTATTACGCACCACACCAACCTCTACTGTTTTGTGTGTTTGTGTCCAGTTTTTACGTCTGTCAGTCCGTCATCCCTACGAAATTTTCCTGGTTTCGCGAGGCGACAAATGTGTATGTAGTTTTGTAATTCCTTGTGCTGCTATGTGAAAATGCAAAAAGAAAAAATGCTTCGGATTACCTAGCCTCGGGACCGAGCTGCAGACGAGCCTCGGGACTCGGGATTCATATCCTGTTTTCAAATTTCAAACTAAGGTAAGAAGAATCCAGGCGAACCTCGAGTAAATCTAGCAGCGCTGCGGCTGTACAGATTCAAATCGATTCTTATTTATGTATTTTTAAAATTTATTTGAGTAAAAAGGTATTTTCATCCTTCCTAAAACAACGGCAACACCGCGGAAAATCACTTCCAGCTGACAGTACGTTCCGAAGCCATATTGGATGAGGCGGAGATTTACAGGGAAAATTGGGGTAAAAAAAATCTAAAAATATTTTTCTATGTTTTTTTAAGCCACCTTGCGCACGTGGTAAAATGTTTTGTACTAAGTGATAGTTAACCCCGTATACATACTCATAATATGTGTATATGAAGCGTTTAGTGTGAAATTCAGTAGGTACAGTTCGAGATAAAATGATGTAGATATAATGTCGATAATCATACAAATTATCTGTCTCTTTCCTTATGGTATATAAAGGTGCGCGTTAAACATAGAACATATTGCAGCACTTATAAACACGTCACGTTTCTACACCTTTGACAAATGATAGTAGAAAACACCACTCTAGTGTCGGTCGTTTTTTTTCCCTCGAAGATAGCCGGCAATAATGACTGGAAACGCGGCCGAGGTGCAAGTAGTGTAAACACAGAACACACTCGGCGTCCTACAAATGTCGGGGTCCGACTAACGATCGAATCGCATGTCTAACGCAACTGTCGCACGGTGTAAGTTATATCCGCGCATCCGCTAGAATCGTCGCTGCTTCATTTATAACACAAAAGTGGGTTTTTTCGGTTTGCACGTGATGTGAGAAAGAGGCGCGCGCGTTGGTACATGGGACCGTTATTAGAGGTGCTACTTAAAAGCCGATAAAAAAATTAATCATTCGGCAATGGGAAAACAAAACCATCCGTCACGGTTGCGCGGTTGTCACCGTGGGTTAACAGTTTTGCATAGTTCTCTGCTTGGTGCTTATTGCTTAGTAATTCATTCCTGTAGTTTCTTAAATATTGTACTTATGCACACACAACTAAAATTATTAAGGCAGTCATTATATTATTTCAATATTAAGAACATAACATATTTATGTAGCAATGCGAAACTTACGTCAATTTTAATGTTTAACAACGATCGTTTTATAATCTGGTTTTGATTAGATAAAACACGAATTATACGAAAGAAAAATAATTAATAATGTCAATATTTCCCCAGTGTCCAATTAGAGTGGCCCAATAGGATACAATCGATAGATTGGGGGACAGCCGTCTACTAGGTCGGGGGTTCAAATCCCACACAAAGCACAACTTTTTTATTATCGCTGCATTCTACCTGTAATATTTCGTTGTTGATTATCATTTTTAGTAATTTAATAACGGTTATAACGTGGAATCTTCAGTCAACGGTTATAGGTACAGTGTGTCCACGGATTGAGTGCACGTGGGGTGTAAATGGCAAAAAAATTTCGAGTTGAAATTTGACCTTTTGGGGATCAGCTCTGCTTGGTTTGAAACTAATTCGTGACGTAATTTTAGTTTCGAAAAATCACGTATGCTTTGGGAATTTTGAAAAAACTAATTTTCCACATCAGTAAAGTGCCCATTCTGTAGGTTTTACGATAAAATGTTATTAAGGAAACATGTTCATAATGAAGAACTGAGTAGGTTTGGGAAATTTCGAAAGTCTAGGCCTACTTTGATTTTTTGGCATTTTTTCCCACGTTTCTTTAGAAAAGTGCACTTTGTGTAGCTTTCACATTAAAATGTTATTAAGAAAACTTGTTCAGAATGAAAAACTGAGTAGGTTTGCGAAATTTCGAAAGTCTAGGCCTACTTTGATTTTTGTGCATTTTAATTTTTTAGCAAAAATTAAAATGCACAAAAATCAAAGTAGGCCTAGACTTTCGAAATTTCGCAAACCTACTCAGTTCTTCATTCTGAACATGTTTCCTTAATAACATTTTATCGTAAAACCTACAGAAAGGGTACTTTACTGATGTGGAAAATTAGTTTTTTTCAAAATTCCCAAGGCATACGTGATTTTTCGAAACTAAAATTACGTCACAAATTAGTTTCAAACCAAGCAGAGCTGATCCCCAAAAGTTCAAATTTCAACTCGAAATTTTTTTGTCATTTACACCCCACGTGCACTCAATCCGTGGACACACTGTAGGTTATATAAAGATTATTATCTATAATACTGCATAGTGTATTTAAGTCTAATTCAAAGTACGTACAATATGATTACACGATGCGTAAGCTGTTTTTTGGCAAAAAGTGCACTTACCATTTTGCAATGTAAATAACTATTACGTGAACCCCTTTTCTCCTCCCCTTATACTTGTTCTGCGTACCTATACATATTTATCAAAGGATTATGTCTATATTTATGTAACTTTTTTAAAGTAAAAGCGAATGTTTCGACGTCAAAAGGCTCTGATGTTGGTTTATATAAATTATTGTTAGCGCGCACACAAACAAGCCATACATCATAATTGTACAAAAATACGCGGACAGCTTTAAGAGACGCTACCCAAAACTAATATTTTATGGCTGGCCTGCATGGGAGCAGCGGAGTGCCCACATATTTTCGGTCTCTCAAAAATAAAAGCTTATAAAAGGTGGTATGATATATATGACATGCGTCAGGGTGTCAGATTAGGATCTGAATAAAACGCAGGTGCTCCCCCTTTATGAGAGACCCTACTCACAGCGGTCCCGATTTCACGATTACAGGCCGGACAATAATCGACTTGATTTTGTGGAAAACTATGCGTTTGATAATGGGAAATAAAATGCGGCTGTGTTCATTTCAGGGGGGCTGTCCAAAATGTTATAAGGGTACCTGCGACTGCGGCGAACAGAAGGAACGAATCTGGACACCCAGAAATAACTATGAGGCTAATCTTTACTTTTATTACCTATACATTTCATTTCGGCGGACTTCACGCATATGCTCTGTGTAATTATTCTCTGTTCAATTTGTAAATTTTCCAGCTAAACGTTAAATTAGTTGTAAATCAGAAGAGTGGCAGCAAATAAATAGCGAACGTAATATTATCTTAATGGTGTTGGAACAAAGGAGCAAGAGGAAGTTTTAGTTTAGTGCTTCTTTGACCATCTTTGAAGTCAATTTAGTCCTCAATTTTTTAAATGTCAACCAAGTATTTTATTGCCCATTACAAAAGTTGTTTTTTTATTGAAAGTCGATTTAAATAAATATTCAGATGAGTAGGTACACAAATCAAATTTTGAAACTGATATTTGAATAGGTACCTACATACATTTTACTTTTGAACTATTTGAAACAAGGAAATTGTTTAATTTTTTTTATAAAACGTTTGAACTCTTGTCGTCTTCAAAAATCCCGTTGTCTGGGTACCATATGAACAGTGCGACGTTTTAGCTAATCGATGTGACACTTAACGACTTCCTACTAATTAATACTCAATAAAATATCATAGACACATCAGTCATCACTAGGAAAGGTCTATATCTCAATAACCCCCAATTACAATGTGTTAGGCCTGAGAGGTAATTTGGCTATAAACGCTATTCCCTTTATAGCGACGTATAAAACATGTTTATTTCCCGCACCTCCCGATATAAAGCCTATTTCAGATCTTCGAAAGGCACCTCTGTCCGAAGGCAGATTTTTAAATTGCACTGTGGTTTATTGGCGAATAAATTTACTTGCGTATTATGGCGAAGACCATATTTATAGGTATGCTTGTTTAAGGCGGAACTGGTATAGTATTTTTTCCTCTTAGATTGCTAATGTTCGATATTTGTCAGAATAATGAATATTACTAAATGATAGCAATAAACAACATGCGGCGAAAGTGCTTCTCTATACAGGGTGATTCATTTTTATTCTAGGTCACTTCAACAGGTGATAGAAAATCATAAAATATGACTATTTTGTGGTATAACTTTTTACCCAAAGCCGCCTTGTTTTCAAAATACAGGATGTTTAAAATCCCCAAAAATTTTAACGTGTTTTTTCCTACCGTTACAGATGTTCAAACGAAATTTTGTAGGTACACACCATACATTGACCAAGTGTCACAAAACGTGTTAATACCAAGTTTCCAATATAGCCTTTGGCGGATATAGGTATGGGTATATATTAAACTCTATTCAAACTAAACGCAAGTGAAACATAAACACAAGTTGTTGCATGGCTAGAGCGTGATACTCACGTGATATGCTTGCTATTGGCTAGCCGGCAATAAAATCTGACTCGGCGGGCGAGTGCAGCGAGTCGGTGTTTCTTACAGAGGTCTACTGAGTTGCAAGTGGACCTTTATTTTTTTCCGATATAATTCTTTCGTTGTTTATTAATTGGTTGGAGCTACGAGTTGTGTTAATAGTAGATATTTGCAGGTAAGTGAATAACTAGGTGCGTGCCATAAAAGTTTGTTTTTAAAGTTCATAATACTGGGGCATTTTATTTAAATATTTTATATTATAAAATTCATAGAGATCGTCCTTAATGCGGCCCTGCCTAGTATTAGCCCTCAGAATTGTTCACGTGCTTCCATCGTGTAAATGTTTACGCGCCACTTGCACTAAGCACTTGGATAACTTTTTTAATTTTGAGCAAAAACTGTCTATAGGTATGTTGCAGTTTTACGGCAACTTTGATTTTTCGGACATAACTTCTTTTTGAAATGTAATTAGGAAAAAATGATACCTTCAGATTTCTATTTGGCCAGAGGATATTAAATTAAAAATTAATGTTATCAAGAAAAAGTGATAATGGGCATAAGCACTCAAAGTTAGAAAACAAAAAAAAACTAGTAACCGCAAAGCAGATACACGTGTCTCATGCTATTTGGCAATCATCAGTACGGTGTAACATCAACCAAATCAAAAAGATAGGAATGATTTGGGAAGCAACAAATAAAGTCCAGGCAGGAGCCAACAGCGTATTTGCAGCTTCAGTCAGCAATTCGGGACTTGTACTAACATCGCCACGGAGGCTGCTAAAGCGACCTGCGTGGAAATCTTCATAGCCCAAGATACAATGACAACAAAGATGTAAGATTGTGAGTGTAAATGTAAATACAAGAAAAAGTGATAGGGCATAAGTACTGAAAGTTAGAAAACAAAAAAAAAACTAGTAACCGTAATCCGCATACACGTGTTTCATGCTATTTGGATAAATGGAACTCTTTGATATAACGTTCGATTTTTATTCCGGTTTCATCATGGTAATCGGCGGAAAAAATACTACTGTTTCACCGACTTACTGACTCTTTAAATGAAAAATATAGGGGCTATATGAAAGGTGTACATTGGGATATGAACCTCAAACAATGCACAATGTTTCCAAACATTGATAAATTATGTTATTATTATTTTATATTTATCCGCTTCCGATAATTACGGGCAGTTTACAGGACCCTTTATTTCCGGGGTCGAGCATAACCGCGGGCCGTGTTCCCGTCCTTTAGATGGCGGCGATAAGCGATCGCATCTAGTAATTTTCTAGATAAGGTATATATCATATTAAGGCTCGGCCCCTGACAAATAACGTCCCGCGGATATCTGTTCATCTAATATAATGACCCGTTTAAATGCGTTTCAGGGCCGTAATGCGAGCTGTCAGATGGTCTCGGACCGCCGGTGAAAAATGGCCAGGCTGCCGCTATTTTCATCGTGACGACGTGTTAAACCTAACGGCGCTGTTAAACTTCAACATTTTTGTATATTTTGCTGCACAAACAGGTGCTTAAAAAGTACTTTGTAGTTGCTTTTCCTTTTCCAAAATATTCACCAGAGACCGGTTGCCAAACGGTCTTGTGCAACGGAAAGCACGCGTAATAGAAAACTGAAACTGTATACCTATACGCATCCAGATTTTTCGTAGTCAATTATTAAGCTCAGCTGTCATCATGCTACTGTCATGAAATGGGACTTTAATTATTGCAAAACACCTATATCTATAAAAACTAATAATTAATTCAAACATCATAAACATTACTTTATTATGAATCTGAGATTATAACGGATGGATCATGCGTCAGCGAAACTTGTCGCTGACGCAGGATCCATGCGGAAGAAACTCAGATTCGTCACATTCTGCCTGTGAAAGTTTCCAATCAAGATTATTACCTTATTTGAAGACTGAGAATGAATACAGACGACGAGAAAAGTGTTGAGTGAAATAATAGTATATTACATAGCGAGAGTTGTAAACAGCTTATTACGTATGAGTGGAAAAGTTGCGCACGAGCCGCGCAGCGGCGAGTGCTGTAATTCCACGAGTATGTAATAAGCTTACAACTCGAGTTTTGTATTATAATTTTTCTTCCACGAAAGAAAAACTATTATAATAGATAAACTATACTTCTGATTATCTGACAGGCAACAATTAGTATGTTGGTTAGTTGCTATGGTGACGCGGATGCCGCGCTAACAAGGCACCCGTGATAATTGCGTTTTAATTATGAACAGATACGTACTTTTTTTTATTACGTGTCAGTCATTACATGTCAGTCATTACGTGTCAGTGTTCGTAACAATGAACTTACTTATAACCTAAACCGTCACTTAATAGGTATGTTACTAGCATAGGAGTAGAAAAAAATATATTATTACCTAGGTACATACCTAGTACTGCTTTTGGGATCAGTATATCATTTATTAGTGCCTAAAACTAATCTAAACTGTATAGTTTAGATTAGTTTTAGACTATATATTAGTCGGTATGATACTAAATAGTATTTAGAGCGTCAAAAAGTTAATATAGCTTTTGTACATAGACTCGACACTTCATATTATTTTCCGAATGTTTACAAATTGGAGCTAAAACCGATGGCGATAGTCTTGTTTGCTACAGAGGGTGTAGCCTGGTGCATAAAATATGAAAACTGCACATTATTAGGTACCGGGTCTGTTACAAAGATGCAACTAATAACACTTTTAAAATGGTACCGTAAAATGGGGCTACTTGGCCACCCGGGGGCTACTTGGTCACATACGTGCATTTTTTTTTATATAGTGTTTTGTGCCTGCAACTCAATTTTTCTTACTAAATTGATAAATTTCTTTGGTTACACGTAATTGAAGAGGCAATTGGTAGTTACTAAAATGGTTTGATTTGCAGAACGCAATCAATGCCGTTAACGCCGGTATATGTCAAGGAAATTAGCTTCCGAAACATATAACATACCTCGTTCGATGATAGTACGTAAGATTGGTGGTAAAAACACCAAACCCGTTGGTCATCCAACCGTGCTAAGTGCCCAGGAAGAAGCTACAATTGCCAAGACGCTCGGTGTGGTTGCAGACTGGGGATTCCCCGTTACGAAACTAGATGTTCGCGATGTTATGATGTTATCAAAATATTTTTTTTACCCAGTATAAAAAAAACCTATAGTGTCCAAGTGGGGTAACTTGGACATAAAAGACTTTTAAACATATTATACACCAACTTTTGCTAGGATGACCAAGTAACCCCAACAAAGGGGCTATACTTGGTCACCACAAAAAAATTTTTTTTAGGCACCAGGGCTCAAATGTTAAATATGACATAACAGCGCTGGATAACCCTTATTTAGGTCGGTACAATGGATATTTTTTCGTTTCCATAATGCTACAAATTTCCGAGTTACATGGAAAAATGTGCTAAAAACATGACCAAGTAGCCCCATTTTACGGTACTATAAATCAAACTTTGGACTGTGGCAAATATAACGCAATTCAAAGCGAACTGGATATTTTTTTGCTATTACCTCTCTCGTATACATCGCTACTCAGGACTCCTCTGGCGCACAATACCTATAACAATGCTCTTTATACCCTTACCTTAATAAAATATTCTTGAAATTCAAGCTTATTTTACTAAAATGAAGCTGTTGAAGGGACTGCCCTTTTCCAGAAAGCTATAGAGTATAGGTCAGAATGAGAAAAAATATACAATTTATTGGAAAGTATGAGGGAAATGATGAGTATCATCATCATCATCATCATCAGGTTCATAAAACCGCAAAAGTGCCTTCTCTGAGTCTGCTTGGGCTAAACTGTTACAGGGAGCAGCAATAAACAGAAAGCTGACAAGCTGGCACAGGCAGAAGCAGGGGTAACCACAATCCGCGTATGCAGAATCAGAGACAACCTTGAGCACCACCCCAGCCCAGTAAAAGAAACGAACATTGAAGAGACAATTATAGTCTATCCAAGCTACAGAGGCAGTAGATATTAACAAAGTCATAATATGACCGCATTGCGATCGATTACCAGGGTCGGAGATTCTGCAACAACCTATGCAGGAAACTCGACTGAGGGAAGAGCCAGCCCTGCATTCCACTCGCCGCCTAAACAGTTGAGATTTTACGACTTCCAGACCAATAAGAGAATAGCTCACATCGCGACCACGTGGTGGCCAATGTTTTGATTCACTGCCTCTGTAACTTGGATATATAGTAGGTATAGGAGACTGAGGAACCTTTTGATAAACTAGAGATTTCATTGATGGGAATTGGCGTTTTTGGAAACATTAGTTAAAGACCAAGGGAGATCTGTACTAAATAGTCTGATCATCACAAGAATACCAAGTTGAAATTCGTTCAATGCGAGAATACGTTCTTAATAAGAATATCGATTTCCCAAAGACACTAGCAATAATTGTGTGAATGCTTTCTGAATACACAGAATACCTATATATTTATACATATACATAACAGTACCTTCCAATGCATTCTTCGTGATATATTATGACGATTTTCTTAAAAACCGTTTGTAGAATGCAACAGAGTACCCGCACCTGCCAAAGTAATGAAATTTTTGTTTAAGTAGTGTTACGAATTACAGTAGAGAGGTATAATATTATTGACGAGATTGTATTGTAATTATTCTTTTGCATGGCACAGTTTTAAAAGCACAACAACTATTTCCTAGGCTGAACATCATATTCAATATTTAGAATCTGTTACTCAATTGCCCATATTTTTCACAGAAAGACATTATACCGTTCAAGGCAATTATCATTAAAAGCTTCTAAGCGAACAATTTTCAATTTAAAAATTAAGCTCCGCCAGTGCCTTGTGTGGAATAACGTATAATTAATTCGCAATTAGAAAAAAAATGTTTATTATGAGGCAGTTCATTAAAAATTTGCCACAGAAACAAACGGTACCGCATCAATTATACCTGCCGTGTCAGCGATTTGTTGAGGTGATTGCGAACTCACCGAGAATTGTTTTATGTTTGTTTAAATAAATCAAATAAAAACACGCAACGTATATTGAACAATTCAGCGGCCCTACATTAAAACTGCTCTTCTCACATTTACGTATTAAAGGTGCGATCGCAGTAATGATGGGAAGACATTAACCATTAACAGAATGCGAAATAATCATACTTACTAGAAATAAGTGCCAAAATTTTAACAACGTATTTAACTCTTCAAAAGCAACGATTTTTTTAAATTTTTTTTATGGGCAACAGCCACTTTTATTTCTGTTAAGAAAAATCGAATTTTACATATGTTATCCCCCATAGGGGCCACTCGTAAATTTCCCTTCATTCTACTCAAAATCGATGTAATTTTCAACCTTCTTCGAGGCTTGTATGCGAAAATGGGACACTTTAATCTGACACTATCTGACGGTCTATTATAATGTTCATTTGCATCACGTTTTGAACTTTCTTCTTTCTTTCCCCCTTTCCTTCTTTCTTTCTCATTTTCCGTTTTAATATCACCATGCATATTTGACAACCTCCTTCGTCCTCATTACTTGTGTTTTTATTATTACGTAGGTTATTAGTTAGTCCACCAAGAGTTTCTTTTACGTATGCTCCAGTAGCTGGTAACAATGAAACGTTAAAATTTTTAAAATATTTTTCTTGAAAATTAAGAGGTTTCTGAAAAACGTGGTTGAAATGTTGGCACTTATTTCTGCGACATCCAAATAAACGTGTGGATTAATGTATTTAGATGCTCAGATATAGTATTGCTGGTTATAATTTTCCACTATGTTAAATTACCGTGTGTACAAAGTGACCGAAAGCTTTTGATCTATTCACAGAATTCATCGGACTAATAGGTAAAACTTTACAAGAATGATGAATTTATAAGACACGTCGTCATAAATTCTGGCTTCGAAGAAAATGGAGAGATGGCAGGTTAAGCAAAAGATCTGTAGTTCGAAACCTATACAGGGTGGTCCAAACTTTATCAGCAATACTTTAAAAACTGCTAGAAAATTTCAAAAAGGGGGATTTTTTCATATAAACATGTGTCGAAATCCTAGCGGTTTTCGATATACAGGGCGTCAAAGTTCGATATTTTTTTCAAGTTTTCTTTTATTTTTCCTAAAGGAAGACAGTTAAGGCAAGCATATTTGGTACAGTTTAAACTGTCATTAAATACTATAAATTAAAAATAATTCAGCTCATCTACTTCCACCAGTGCCGGAGAGACGGGGGTCAACCATCATATTTTTTGAATAAAAAAATGGTACACCAGTGGAAAAGTATTTTTTTTTGCCGTCACTTAGTTTTCCAACCAATTATAAGAAAAAACTATTCCTGACTTTTTTCGACAAATGTACCGTATTTGAAAAATTAACTTTTATGCGTTTTAATTTTTTAGCAGAAGAAAATCAAAGTAGGTCTAGGCTCTCGAAATTTTGCGCACGTACTGAGTTTTTAATTCCGAACAACTTTCCTTAATAACATTTGGTCATAAAACCTACAAAAAGGTTTCTAGATTCGAAAAATCATGTGTCCTGGAAATTTAAAAAATTTAATTTTTCACACCAGTAAAGTGGGTTTTAGGTAGGTCTTACGGCAAAATGTTATTAAGGAAAATTGTTCGGAATGAAAAACTTAGTAGGTGTGCAAATTTTCAAAAGCTTAGACCTACTTTGATTTTCTTTTGCTAAAAAAATTAAAAGCACAAAAGTGAATTTTTCAAAAACGGTACATTTTTCGAAAAAAATTCAAGAATAGTTTTTTTCTTATAATTGATTGGAAAACTTAGTGATGGCAAAAAAATTACTTTTCCAGTGGTGTACCATTTTTTTATTAAAAAAATATGATGGTTGACCCCCGTCTCTCCGGCACTGGTGGAAGTAGATGGGCTGAATTATTTTTAATTTATAGTATTTAATGACTGTTTAAACTGTACCAAATGTGCTTGCCTTAACTGTCTTCCTTTAGGAAAAATAAAAGAAAACTTGAAAAAAAAATTGAACTATGAAGCCCTGTATATCGAAAACCGCTAGGATTTCGATACATGTTTATGTGAAAAAATCTCCTTTTTTTTAATTTTCTAGCAGTTTTTTAAGTATTGCTGATAAAGTTTGGACCACCCTGTATATAAAGAATATACCTACAGGGTGAATCCGTTTTTTGTAGCAGGACTTTAACAGGTGCTAGATCTTCTAAAAAGAACGGCACTTTTCCGTATAAACTATATCTTTTTAAGGCCTTAGAAAAAAGTTACAGGGTGTTAAAGTTGGAAAAAATATGTGGACTTTAGTGAATATTTACCAAACTAGTTGAGATATTTAAGTCATATTTGGTATACGTTAAAACGGCTTGGGTTAGCATAAAACCTGTTAATATCGAACATCTTGCACAACCAGTGGCGGAGAAGTGGGTAATTGGTAAAATTATTTTTAGAAAGAAAACGAATCACCTTGTATTTTAACAAAAGGTATTTCCAATAAACTAACCCACTCAAGGTTTTACTTCTCAAGATACAGAGCGTAACCTTAATTAATTGTATCTTCCTTAAATGTTTTAGACCCTGTAACTTCAAAAGTATAGAGTTAAATAGGTAAGTTTATTGGAAAAAGTTACTTTATTTAAAGTAGTAAACACATTATTTCCACTTTAAGTGTTACTTATGGAGCATTTTTTTTTAGGAAATTTTCAGAAATACCCCGAAATAATACAAAAAAATGAAATTTGCCATTAAACTAGAACACATGCGAACAAATACCAAGAGGACATTTTTGTTTGCAATTAAAATCTACATAAAAAATTCAATACCTTTTATTACAATACAAGGTGATTATTTTTTTTTCTAAAAATAATTTTACCAATTACCCACTTCTCCGCCACTGGTTGTGCAAAAGGTTCGATATTAACAGGTTTTATGCTAACCCATGCCGTTTTAACTTATACCAAATATGACTTAAATATCTCGATTAGTTTGGTAAATATTCAATCAATTCCGCATATTTCTTACAATTTTAACACCCTGTAACTTTTTTATAAGGCCTTAAAATGATATAGTTTATAGAAGAAAGTGCGGTTATTTTTTGAAGATCTATGATCTGTTAAAGTCCTGCTACAAAAAACTGATTCACCCTGTATATCCATTGTCTGCAGCTACCCAAAGAAATCCACTGTCATAATTTTTGGAAGTAAAAACCGTGGCAATCAGTTTACAGAGCAAAATAACGTTATCACACTACATGGCGAAACTATTCCTTACAAGGAATCTGTCAGAAATCTGGGCTTAATGATGGATCAGGATCTGCGAAAAAGCATACATGAACTTGAG
The DNA here is from genome assembly GCA_963920635.1 of Pseudeuparius sepicola. Taxonomy (NCBI): domain Eukaryota; kingdom Metazoa; phylum Arthropoda; class Insecta; order Coleoptera; family Anthribidae; genus Pseudeuparius; species Pseudeuparius sepicola. Next base: position 47,907,376 of record OY987299.1, on the reverse strand, counting down.
GCTTATTTGTTTATCAACATAGGCATATATTTAATCGTAAAATAAAAACACTGTTGTGCGAGTCGCTGGTTTTGTCTCACCTCAATTTCTCCGGTGTGGTGTATGATTCGTGCTTAAACGGTGTCGATAAGCAACGCATACAAAAGCTTCAAAATTCATGTTGTATTCGCAAGTTTGAACATATTAGTCATACATTTAAAGAAATTGAATGGTTGAACATGCAAAATCGTAGATTGCTTTATTCTGCTATACGCTATTTTTTAAAATTATTATTCAGAAGGCTCCAAAACATTTATATAAGAATATCACATTTCGATCGGATGTGCATAACATTAATATTAGATTCAGGGGGACTTTAACGCCGCCACTTCATGCAACCGCTATGTTTAGACGGTCTTTTTCATATCGCATAACTAACTGCATGAACAATCTTCCTTTTTATGTGAGCAATATCACACTAAAAACATTTAGAAAGCGCCTTTTTTAAGTTTTGTTCAGTGAACAGACTGGGACCTGATTGAACAACGTGGCTGATAATTACTGTTACTGTTTTTGGTTTATTGGAGAGCGTGCCATTTATTTTGTGATGTCGCTATTCGATTTTCTTTTGAATTGAACAATGTTGGGTAGGTAAAAGTAAGTGTATGAATGATGGTCTTTATCGCATTTATGTGTATCTGGGGTTAGTTGTAAGAATAGGCGTCCAGACTGCTTCGTTTGAACTTTCTAAATCTCGCCCCGTCATGTCTGCTTTGCAGACTTATTATTGTATTTTTTTTGTATAGAATATGTACGTGCTAAAATAAAGTCCTCTATTATTATTATTATCCTGTTTTTTTAAACGACCAGTTTCTCAGTATGATTTTTATAATATTAATATTATATAAGTACTTAAAAATCAGAAATACGTAACAAATACATATTGAGAGAATTATTCAATATTTTTTAATACATTTTGATGCGATTTTATAGATACAAAATTGTGATGTTCCAAAGTACCTACATAATATGTGAACCAATAAATTGCTATTCGTGTACGAACAGAAAGAAGCCTTACGTGAGATCGAGATCAGATTTTATTCCATATTGTTCGGTTTTATAGCAAATAATTAAAGTAATTTAGTGGAAGTACTTACATATTGTTTCCTCCTAAAGGGAAGATGTTATATAATATGTAAGGCACATGCTATAGGGTTATGCTGCCTACAAATAGAGAAGAATTCAATAAACTGAAATTTGAAGTTATCATCTCGTATGGACTTAAGACCTATTATACCGAGACCTATAATAGCTAGTGTTTCCGTGCCCAATAAATTATTTCCAATTAGGTACTTCGTGACATGTTTATTAGAAAAGTGCTTAACAACCTGCTCCAAGTAATTACCACCTTATACGATCGAATGCGAGAAACAGAGCGAGAAGTCCGACTTTTGATAAAATATCATTGCCGCAGAGATTTTGAGATATAAGGTAACGAAGTAATAAGTATAAGAACATTAAGTGTTGTAATAAGATTCAAACATTTGATTCATCACAATCGTGTAGTGGTTTAGTCAAATGTAGTGATTTAGTCAAATACATAAATCTTAGTAATCGCACTGTTATAAGAAGGTCCCTATACGAGTACAATACGCATAGTAGGTTATGCGAGCAGCCTGTATACATATAGGTATGATTACGAGAACCAGTTAAGCTACAAATTTCATTCAAAAACCTGAAATAGGTATGCTATAAGAACTGTACCTACCTAAAATGAAATTGTGAGTTTGAAGCATCAGCTTGAAACCATAGATTAAAGGAGGCATAGAAGCATTGTTGTAAAAAAAATTGCACACCAACTTTCAAACCTTAATTTTGGAACGAGAATAAACTAAAACCGATAAATTGTAATGTAACAATTCTTAGAACTCGATACTAAGTTGAGGTATAGTAGTTATATTAATTAAGTCATTAATTTTTGTATACAATTTTGAAAAATATTTGGTGTGCCTCGCGGAAATTTCAACTATGGTTCTGACAGTCTATATGTGTAGCTTTGTATAATATATTACATATTATCACAGACCTATATATAGCTTGGCTAAGCTATATAGAGGTGTCTGTGATATTATGTTCCCCGTGGAAGGTGCGGAAACGAAATATGAGCAAGGCATTTATTTTAAAAGCATAATATAATATTTAATGACGATTGGATTACAATTTTCAATGTAAATTACATATAATTTTGTTATTATCACCACTCGGCATATTCAAATGATTAAAACCGTTTTGCAAATTGACATTTGATTGCCATACAAAAAATATATTGCAAATTAGCGCTTATTTCTTAGGAATCCGGGCGGCATGAGTCTGACACGACGTTGAGCTATTACAGGCAATTATAAAATTTCCATTTCGATGCAGCCTGAGAACGTTTACTATTTCATTTAGTGATAATTGCAGGTATTGAGAAATTATATATATACAGTCTCAGGTAGTAAACAATCATTAGCTTTCAACGGAATTATAAAGCGTTTTGAGATGTTATACAATCTCTTGGTTTTCATTTGCATTCCAAGCAAAAGTTGTATGAGAGAATCGAATTAAAAAAATATTCTCGCCAAACAAATCAATTCGAGTTATATTAGTAAAGTATGCCCATGAAACATTTTTTTGACAAAATGGGTTGCCCTATTATTGGTGAACTGATGTAAGGAACTGACTACCAATATACCTAGGTATTATAAGGTATACATCTATACTTTCTTAATTTCAACTAGACAGGCATATTTGGAATTCTCAAGCCGATTAGTTTTTCAGGAAAATGAATTTAAACATATGCCTGCATGACTTTTTTGTGACAATTAAGCAAACTAGTTTTTGCGCGATATCTGGATTTGCGACGCTTATCGTATAATAATTAGCTTACCATTAAAGGTGTCAAATAAGTTTAGGTACCTACGGTTTTCCTGATAAAAGGCATAAATCAGTTGGTAATATTATATTCAGAGTGAATTTATTCAACGCAAATAACGAATATTTTCCTAAATAGATACACAGGGTGATTCAGTAATGGTGTAAAAAATTAAACCACAGGTGCGTTGACTGACGTATTAATAAGACTTCTCACGGCTATAGCTTCATGTCCCGGAGAGAAGATGGCGCCTATGGTCAACAATGTATTTTGCATTGTATTTTGTCTCCGGGAAGCGCATGGTGAGCCAGAGAACTGTCAAACATGACAGCCGTGAGCAGTCTTTATTAATACGTCAGTCAACAAAAAAATTAAAAAGTATTTTCAGGAGTGCATTTGAATCCCTAATTTTAACGTCGCTTCTGGCTGGCCGAGCTAGTAAACATCGCGTGGGGGCTTGCAACTACCGGTGCTCTGTTGCCAGTTGCCTTATAACAAATCGTAAATTTATTTCTTGTTTACTTATTCCCAGAAATATAAAAAATGTCGAAATGTTGAGAAAGGACCTAAAAATTCGATACTTTTTCTGGGGTTTTTAAATTATTGGGGAAACAGTTTTCTGATGTGACGATAAATACAGCATGGTTACCTTTTTGATTTGCATTTCCCTCGGCCAACACGAGTTGCTTGCGAGATACTCAGTCCGACGACCACGACCAAGTGGATAACCTTTCACCGGGAATCGGGAATACTGCGAAGACGTGCATTAGCAAACAAAATACAAAACTAAGTACAAAAAGTGCAAGCACGCACCAAAAGGCACTATCACCATTTTGAAAATGCCACCGTCCCCTCTGGCGTAGGTATACAGAAATCTCTAACAATCCCAGGTTATAGTACAAGAGTAAAAAGAGAGTGGCGCTAGCGACTACCTAAACGTCAACAACGACCAGTCACTAGACTATGGTATGGTTTAGTGTTTACTGGATAGACACCGTTAGACATAGTGTTACTGATAGCAATTTTCTCGTGTACCTAATTTAAAAACTATGCGAATTAATGTGTACAGAAACTCGCGAAAACTTCTCAAGTAAATGCAAGCGATTGTGATGTGAATACTACATTTTCTCAAGGTGTTTCAAGTGGATAACAATTGTCGTTTGAAGAATCAAGCCTGACAACCCCGAACACTGACAATGAAATGCGGCAACCTCGCTCACCTTAGATCTTTCCTTGAAATCAGGTGCGGCGAGTTACTCGGTTGCTTAGGTTTATTTGCTCCATGTTTTAAACTTCGCAAAACAAATCGCATTTTCCTTTTTCCGCCACTACATGTTTAACCCTGTATATGACATTCTTAATAAGCCATCTAATGTAGGTATTTATTATTTGATCTTTCTATAGTATATATATATATTATGTTATTTTTATTTTTAGGTACCTACTTGATGTTTTTAGAAAAGATGTAAAATCGAAATAAAATTCGGAAAAGTTGTTCTTGACTTTTTAGTTTGTTGGCTTGGGTAACTAACTTGAACTCTCTATATAGGTAACTTCTTTAATAATTTTAATACAACATTACTATTAGTTTTTTTCAACTGCAGGCATTTTATGCATGCAAAAATATTTAGATATGCACTGTATATATGATCATGAATCTATAGTTACTACATTATGCTTCAAAGAACATATGTAGATTGTTATTTTGGTATTAATTACCCGCAGTTCGAAAATGCTGGTCTCGGCATATGAATTTTAAGCGAGACTTTCCATATACGTACAAGAGTTTTGCGGGACAAAGTATTAATAATATATGTAGGTACTTAGTTATTGGTAGAAAATAAAAAATGTTAAAATGAACGTTTTATTTGTTTCGTAGAAGCTTCTGTTTCGACACAAATCCAAGTCTCATCTAGCGCCGCAAATCTAATTTTATCAAACTATTTTCACAAGTGTGCCGAAATATTTCATCCAGAACGCTTTGGAAGAAATATTGATGACAAGTTAGGAATTCAATTGAACTGAAAATTTCCATAAAATACATAAAAGCCTTGTTCCAAGTGCAGATCTAAACCAATCCTGAACTGTTTCCATTCAACCAAATGATTGTTATACCTACTTATTCGGTTCACGAACTTTTCGGTTCGATACTCGGTGATGAACCAGTTGAGTTTCATGGCTCTCCGTATGTATGCTTCTTCTGGGTTTTTCACCGCGCCGCGCGCAGAGTTCTTTTCATGTCGATCGACCGATCGATATATACACACACACCCACATTGTTTTGGTTTCGGAAGTACCCGCTAGATGGCATTTGATTGTGTAATGCTCACCGCGTTTTACTATTTCTTATTCTATAGCCAGCGAATGTTTGGGCGAGGTGCGCTGCGTCTGCCTGATGAAGGCCAACAAGTCCGAAGCAGGTAACTGTCGTGGTCTGCACACCTCCGAACGGCCCATACTAATAAATATCTATTAAATAATGTTGAAAACTAGTTTGGTGTTGCAAATAACCAAAACATTTTGTCCCATAATATGCCAGGAGCCGTTTCTTTTTAATTATAATTGGGGACGTTAAATATTCATTTCGAAATCTATAGTGTTTCGTTAATCCCTGGCATTTAACTGAATCTGCATAAGTGCACTGTTGCGCATATTTTGTCTATACTGTATCCCTGCATCATAACATCATGATATCCTTATCCTTTTAAACAGGGCCGGATTAACACTAAGGCCAACAAGGCCCGGGCCTGGGGCGGCAAATTTTACGGGGCAGCTTTATCAAACTGTATGCATTTTAGAAAATCACTATGATGAGCAATTAAAAAGTGACCACTCGGTATAGCCAATATTTGTTTTGTTTTTGTAAACCAGTCAACCAATTAAATAAACCAAATAAATTATTGTTAACCTTTCACAGTTTTGTATTAAATTATGTGGTTGCTTCTGGGGTACCTACTCCTAGTTTGGAGTATTGCGAGGGTGAGAGTTATTATTATATAATAAATATTTTTAAAATCTATTGGACCGCCGTGCGCCTAATCTTTTTATAAGCTTGCAATGTACGTTATTTTGTTTGTTTAGGTCAAATTTTACAAGCTGAATTAAACCCACTTCTTGACAACCAATGGAGCTGAAAATTTGCATACACCGTTAGGTCTTGTCCTGGTGACAATACAATATGCAATACTCAATACTGTAATACTTTCAAAATGGCCGCCGCTTCAAGATGGTGGATGATGTATTTTTTGTCAACCACCTTAATATGGGTATCAAATGAAAGGACTTGAAGAGTAGAAAACGATAAAGTTAGTGACATCACACTAAATTCAATATGGCCACAGCTGCATAAATTATGCAATTAATAGTAAAATATATTATTACAAAGAAACTTTTATTTAAATGCTCCGAAAAGAAGAAAATAATATTTGAAATAAATCAAACGAAAGCAAACCCATAATTTTGTTACATTATACAACAATTGTTTATGAAAAACTTGTCGCGAGATTTTCGTGTGTAATTTTTTTATAGAAAAATACAATTTTTATTTAGAATAACTGCTTTCGTCAAAATATATATATTCTCGCGAGCTTTTCGTGTGTAAATTTCTTTTTTTAGAAAAGTACATTTTCTACTTTAGAATTACTTTTAAGATATACAGAGTGTCCCAGTTTTTTTGATCGGGACTTTGACATTTTGTACAAAACTCATTGTAAGGTGGTTGTTCATATAAACATAGGTCCTAAAGTTCTTTTTGTTTCTGAGTTGTAGTTATCTTTTTGAAATTGAATTATGAATATCTCCCAAAATAATCAAGTTGCTGAACTGAAATTTGGCACTGGATGGAGAATAAGCTGAACATGTTAATTTCTACGTATCTCACAGAGGGCGGGCGCCGCTTGCGCTGTTTTTTGATTGTGCTTTTACTCGTAACTTTTTTGAGGTTATGTTTTTGGTCTTGCATTTTTCAGCTTATTCTCAATCCCCAAACACACAGAAGTGCCAAATTTCAGTTCAGCAGCTTGATTATTTTGAAAGATATTGCCATAATTCAATTTCAAAAAGAGAACAACTATATAAACGCCCGTATCTTATATAGAAACTAACAACTTTAGGACCTATTATGTTTATATGAGTAACCCGCTTTACAATAAGTTTTCTACAAAATGTCCGTCTTGATAAAAAAATTCTCGCGACAAGTTTTTATATCATGTACAATTGTTATTATATTGTTATACATATATTAGTATTACCAAGTTTGGGGCGGCAATTATTGAAAATGCCTAGGGGCGGCAAACTTCTTAATCCGCCACTGCTTTTAAATAATGTATTTCGTACAGCATTGATACAACACCTCAAAGCGTTGCCACCGTGGCGATATAATAATATTAAAATAATTGACTTTCTGTTGCTTTTAAAAGAGTGATAATTCAAAATACTCTTAAGTACCTACTCCTTATAAGCATTATGGTTATAGCGTTGTGCAGGAAAGTGGCTAATTACGACGTGATCATTAATATATGGCCCGGCCCAGCTGACACGCATCTGCCCGGGCGCCCTTTGAAACAAAAAGAGGAAATTATGATAAATATCGCCTTAAAATGTTATTTATTTGCGTTCGGGTAGTCGTGTGTCCCGGATTATTATAATAAAATATTTTTAATGCTCGAGCTTACGTGCGCGGGGCAGCTGACGCACACCGATTTGAATAATTTGGTTGTACCGGTGTTAATGGCTGGCTTACATCGTGTTCTTTGATAACGCGACATGCGACAATGTCAAGGGTGCGGTTTCAAGCAAGGGGACTCGAGCATCTTTAAAATACAGTTTATAACTTTGATATGATAAAGGGTTTTTCCATTAAGATAAGTCATTTTTGAAAAGTCCCCACATATTTCGTGCATGCCCCAGAAATAAGGGCCAACATTCTAACCACATATCTAACGCATCAAAGCAACAATATTTTCCAAATATATTTTTTCACAATCCTTTATTTTCTAGATATTATGTACTTTATAATTTTTAAAATGTTTTTGTTGGCCGTCATTGGAGCTGGACCAACACTATATTAAAGACCTGTGCATAGCGGTGTTTCAAGCGATCGCCACTGGCGCCACACGGCGAAACTTTACACGGTGGTGTAATGTTAAAACACCATTGTTGCAGAATCATTTTATAAAAACAACGAATTTAATATTCAAAATAAAATAAAATATTTGTTTGTTATGTCCCTCTAATTTGACAAGGTCACATGGCATATTTCCAAACATTTTCTTAAGAAAAGCGAGTCTAAAAAGCAAGCAAGAGTATTTGGTACCTTTTGGTTTGAAATGAACTCCATGGCTAGTTGTAGTGTATAAGTACGCATAAAACGCATTAGATTTTTCAGTTTCTTCTTTATATGGAGGACTATCCCAACAAACAGGGCTAGTCAAGTTTACCAATGTTTGGGTGAGAATTACCTACGGAGGTAAAATATTACCAATTTTTTCCTTTAGAAAATCGTTTAAAGTTTGAAAAACCTAAGAAGAAATTTTTGTTATCTAAAACTACTAATTTCTAACCTAATTATAAACTACATAAACGCTCAACTTTTAGAAAACTTTATTTGGTCCTAATTTAGTTTATTATTACCTAAAATCAGACTTTGAAGACAAGGAAAATTTTATCATAAATTTTTTGGTCAATATTTACTTATTTTTAACTTTCTAGATGCCCTTATAGTCAAGAGATAATTTAAGAAATGCTGAAGGTCATAAGGAAGTAAATTTTGTCTCAATATTTGTCCCTGTAGGTTAGGTCAAAAATAGGTTGGATAGTAAGTAACCTAATCTCTATATTCGACCTATTATATCCCTATAGGTTTTTGGTCGTTTTTAGGTTTATACAGTAACCTAATAATTACTGTGAAGTTCAAAAAGACTAGTTTTTCGGACTTGAAAGTAAAAAGGGCTTAAAGAAGGTCAGAATTTCTTATAAAAATTACCATGAAGTAAAATTGGTCCAAAACAGTTTTTAAAGTAGAAAAATCGTTTGCAGTGTGAAAATGAATCGTGAACACAGAACATGTAAAGATTGAAGTGTTGCTTGTTCTGTTAGGTAGGTATATAATCTGTTATTTAAAATTTGGATTTTGCATTATTTTCTATAAAGTATTGTAGGAACGTGCCTAAATAACACAATCGGGCCATAAAGAAGATAAAAAATTAAGCCTGTGAAAATGGCGGGATAGATAAGTCTGTGAGTGTTCCCGAAGTGCAGTTACCAATACGATATTAGAAGCCTCATATAATGATACTAATTTGGAAGAGTACGCGGAAGAAATTGATGAATCTCCCCGGGGGCAGCTTGAAATGAAAAACTCTATTTATAGATGAATGGATACCTATTCTTGATATTTATCCAAGAATCTCGTAAAATACCTAATATTATTAGCTATACTATTAAATGCAATAAGTATGTCTCTATTACCTAAGCTCGTGTTTACCTGGCAATGTTGTCAACCAAAAGGGTTATAAAATTCACAGGCTCAAACAAAGCAGTAGGTCTGTTTCAGCACAACGAAACGGCTGTCAGAAGCATGCGCGGTTTTGTTTTTGGAACGACAAAATGAAACTGCGCATGCTCCTGGCAGTTTCAAACTGGTTTCAAGTTCTGCCTAAACAGACCCAATAATCACCTTATTTATTACCTTTATTACCAAAAATAAACCAAATTGTAACTTTAACTTCTTGGTCGCTTTATCTTTTCATAGGGAAAATGTAACTATATGGCCAAAATCCTTATTTATTACCAAAAATAACCCTAATTGTAACTTTAACTTCTTGGTCGCGTTATCCTTTAATAGGGACAATGTAACTATATAGTCAAAATTGTTTGTTATATTTTCCCTGATTTAAGAAATTATGACTTCAAAGTCTAAAAATAGGTAAAATGGAACTTCACAGTTAAGAATTTATTTGCTATCAAACAAACAACAATGCCCTCCATCTTGAAATCAAAATGAAAGTTTACCGATGCAATTATGTTTCAAAATATGAAAAAGTCACACATTGGGACCCAAATTAACTCCTCAAAAGTTTGTTTAGCATATTTTCTTGCCCTGTTCAAATTTTGTTAATAAACATTTTTGAAGATGAGAAAAAAAAAATATTATTTTTTTGTAAATACACAATATATATGAGGCGCACGAGTTTTTCCGAAGTATTTTACCTATAATATACAGAAATATTTTAAGCGCAAGGAAATTATTGCACAGACAACAAAATCCAAACACCTTTAATAATTCCATACCTCTCCGCATATCTATTAATTTGGTTATAGGGTCAACGGCAGAGACGACATTTATTGCATCGGCATTTTATAGAATATATTTACCGTATTAATAGAAAGAGAAAACTGCTATGTTCTTCATAGTCAGATTTAAGTCCAAGTATAGGCATACATTACCTAATTATTACCTAATTTTTACTACTTCAGAGGTCAATTTTACTAAATCCCATAAAGTTATATTACCTATTTTTAACTTAAAAATTACTTCCAGTTCATTCCCCACTTTCCACTTTTTTACCTCATATAGAGGTAAACTGGTTTGGTCAAAATAAATTTCTGACTAGTTGGGTAGTAAAAATTAGGTAATTTTAACTTTGAATGTTTGTTGGGATTGGTTCGCTTTGGAGCTATAAACAAAATTTCCTATTTTCATTCTTGCATACGTTACAAAATACGTACTCTTCCAAAATAATATCTAGAATTTTCGCTTCTTCAGCTGATTGATCAGCTGATCCCATAATTCCAAAATAGTGTTTATTCTTCTGCAATTCACCTATAATGGTCTGTGCAGTGTGCATACCATTTTCTTCATGTGCATGGAAATTTCATGTTATCACAAACAAATCTACCTATAAAAACTGTGTTAATAGGATATAACTGCTGAATACTGGACGCAAAGACAATTCGTTACCGTATAAAGAAGGCAAATCGTAATAAAGCTGGATATTTAAAATTTGGGACATTTTAAACGTCAGTAACTGACATACCTACCAATAACCACAGAATACCCCCCTATAACCTATAATAAGTCGCAATTTTTTTCGTCGGGTGGCGCCACCCCAGTCAGTAAACAACAATGAAATATTACATCATGCTCGGGTCTTTAATATAGTGTAGGTCCAGATTGAAGCATAAGTCGAAAGTCGAAAAGTTTGGTAAACATACGTAATAAATAAAAATCAGATTGGAGACAATTTATTTAAAAAAGTTGTTGCTTTTGATGAGCTGACCACTATATGACAGGGAACTCCCTCTTTTATACGACTACGTTGTTTATCTCGACACTTTCGATCCGATCGAAAGACGTCTGAATTTACTGGAGCGAATTCCAATAGAGGGCGGCGTAAGCCCTATACAGATTGCAATTTAATCGGATCTAAAATTTCAAATCGGTCCGTTATTTCGAACGCCTGGAATCCTCTCGATCGGATCGGACACATCAGTTCTTGACGGCATACACAGGTTTGAATTGAAATATCACTTATTACTGTTTTCTTGCCGAGGCCTAACCTAAAATCATTGATATTCAAAAATAAAGATTTTATGTGGTCGTGATAAGAAAAGGCCCGTCATGCCTAGCTGCGCGAGGCAGCCGAAACTGTTCTGCAGAATAACTTAACCTCAACTGTTTTCTAAAATAGAGACCTTTGTCTAATGCGGTGGCCACGGTATAGAACCGGTGGTTGCCAAGGGAAGGGGTGTCAAATGTCTACTGCGCATTCAATCAGTATGGCGACGGTGCGGCCTTTTCTTAGGAGAAACCTTTGAATAAAGAATCCCAGGAAGGAGTCAAAGCTCTATGTGTATTATAAAATGCGTGAGACGGAATCGCCCTGAGTAGTAACCAAGTTTTGACACAATAGTTTGGTATCTGACTCACGGTGATATGGTGTCAGTATATATTTAGATACTTTTTCGAGTTATTATGCTTAGCTGTTCGGCTTGTGGCACTTCCCTGACCGCTAAAACTAAAATGTTTGAGGATAATAATCCATCGGTAAGTAATTTTGTAATTTGAATTAACTTTTGAGGTCAGGCACCAAAGTGGCATAGACGTTTGTGTAGGTACCTACTTCTTCATAATTGGCAATTTAAAATTAGAATTACTGTATTATCAAGGATTTCTAAACTTACGTGCCTTATGATTTTTTGCCTATATTGCCGGTACTGATTTCACGAAAAATGGATTTCTGCGTCGATCAGTTTATCGAAACAACTCAAAGGTGCGCGTCACTGTAAAAATGGAAACGACATAATACCGCCATATGCAGAGACTGTCCCGGTCGAGCTTAAGCCCAATTTTTCTCCTTCCAACACAGATCGCAGTGTGTGACATTTTCAAAGGAGTTAGCCAGAAGGATGTACCAACCTACAGTGGAATAAGGTAACATGATAATGTCCCTAGAAAGGATTGAAAAACCGTTTGATGATGATGTAAACGCCAGAATAATTATAACGAGTTAAACGTAGTCTACGTCTCACGTTCTTTTAGGTATAACTGTTAGATAATAGATAATAATTACATTCACAATGCTGGCAATAGACGGCACTTTTTAAACCCTGATTACTGTCAGATGACATTTGCCACAATCCCTAATCATTTTCTGTAATCATCGGTATAACAATATGGCATATTATGCGTTGCAACCAGCGAATCACGTCACGTATTGATTTATAACGGTAAAAGTGTTACAAAAAAGAGCATAATAAAATACAAACTCTACTATAATCAGGACTATGCCTTTTCGGTTTGGTATGGCAAATTGACAGCTAATGTTTTCTTGCTGTTTCGTCCTTTCGGCAGTGAATTTTTCCTGTTTTTACGTTCGTGCCCGTTAATGTCAATGTTTAACCAATTTTCGTTAAGATATCGACATTGATTCAAAAATTATTTAGAAAAATAAAAATAATAATGTATCTCAAAAATGGAGGCCTTGCGGACTCATGTTTATATGAACTTTTTATATTAAAAATACCCGAAGAATGGTCCTCTAAAATGTCGGAGACATATTAAAAAACACCCTGTATAACAGTAACGTGGACAAACAGTATTACTATTTCTATCGACACGAGTAAATAAATGTATTATATCTATAATAATATAAAGTAATATAATATGCATATAACATTTGATCCTGGATACCTCAGAACTATATGAAGGACAAGGAAAACAAAAATGGTCTCTATTTTTTATTGGTGGTCCCAAGGGACAGTATCTCGTAGGCGGTGGTATTTGGATGGGGTAATTACCTAGTTATGGCCTGCTATGATTTTTTAAAATAGCTAATTTTCAAGAAACCCTATTAGGGATTTTTTTACGACAAAATGTTATTAAAAATGAAAAACTGAGTACCTATAGAATTGCAAAATTTCAAAAGTCTAGGCCTACTTTGATTTTTACTTTTTTCGCCTTTTTTCCCACTTTTTTCTCAGAAATGTGTCCTTTCTGGAGCTTTCACGTCAAAATATTATTAAGGAAACTTGATCATCGTGAATAAATAAAATTTTGACGTGAAACCTCTAGAAAAGACCCTTTTCTAAGAAAAAAGTGGGAGATAAATCTAAAAATCAAAGTAGGCCTAGCCTTTGATATTTTACGAATCTACTCAGTTTTTCATTCTGAACAAGTTTTCTTAATAACATTTTGTCGTAAAAAAATCCCTAATGGGGTTTCTTGAAAATTTTATAAAATCATAGCAGGCCATGATATAATTACCCCATCGAAATACCACCGCCTACGAGATACTCTTCCTTGGTACTACCAATAAAAAAATAGAGACCATTTGTTTTCCTTACCCTTCATATACATATTTCTGAGGTGTCCAGTATCAAATTGGGACACAGTGTATATACCTACCATTAGCATAATTAAAAAATAGTTATAAGGTGGTTTTAAATCCTTGTTCCAAATCCTCTTCTATAATAATAATTCTCACCCTCACAATACTCCAAACTAGGAGTACCCCAGAAGCAACCACATGTTTGTGCGGGGGAGGGGGGCAATTACTTGCAATAATCACCACATTATACCTTTAGTTTTTCAATAAATACGATCTTACCTACTATATATTCTTACATACCTACTATATGTATATTTTCAAGTAAAAAGCTTCCAAGGCACCATTCCTCAAGGGAAAAATACCGTTTCAAATTTTTGGGAGTCTCCGGTCTCCAGCCAAGGACTTCAGCCCTAAGTGGTTTATTAATTTTTTTAGTGACTGTGGTTAAAATGTATATAGACAATAAATAGTTATTTACATTGCCAGATGCGTAAGTGCACTTTTTTGGCCGAGGAGGTTGTTTAAAGACCGAGGCAACGCGAGTTGCCTCGGTCATTAAAAGTACCTCCGAGGCCAAAAAAGAGCTTACGCATGCAGCGATAATAAAAAATAAATAAAACATGTTGAGCTTTGTATGGGATTTGAACCATGGATCTACGAATTACTAATCGCGTACTCTTACCCACCGGTAGCGCGGTGCTTGTCAAATTTGTTCTGTTATGCGGCTCTTATTTGACGCCAGAGAAACATGTAAATTATTAATTTTTCCTTGGTATAATTCGTGTTCTTTATGATTAAAACCAGTTTGTAAAACGATTGTTGTGAAACCTATTAAAATTGACGCAAGATTCGCGTTGCTACATATATTTTATTATTGGTTTTAAGGTCCTTGCTGCGTAAGGGTTGCTAAGCAATACTTTTTGTACCTAGCACCCACTTTCGCAGCTAGCAACCAAAATAACAGGGCACCTCGAACATTTGACTTTCGCTTTCGGGCCTGTTGGCGAGTATGTAAAGTGAACTTACGGGGGAGGGAGCAGGAAAAATATATTACGTACTTTGTTTTTCGCTATATGATATTTTTTGGATAGATTTACTTATCTTTCCATTGTGTTATTTATTTATATGCTTTCTGTTCACAATGGTCGTTGGTAAAGGTTAGGTTCTGAATTAAATATCAACGATTTGAACTGTGACTAAAGTATTTTTTTAGCTATTTCTATTATTATTCGCAACTACGTATTTAGAAATATTATTAATTCATTATTTATTTTAACCAATTTTTCTGTAATGCAATACTTGTACATAAGTTGAAACTTGCACCCGAATAATATTATGCTTTGTAATATCATTGTAGAAGGACCTACTGCTAGATTCTTCTATGATAAATATATCAATTATTAAATCAAATATAAATCTACCTAATATTATTTAAGTAAATTTTCCTTCGGTGCGTGTAACCGGCCTCGTTACTGACCTGAATTTAGGACCCGGTTGCATTTTCCCTGCATTGATGTCAACTTAAAACAGTCTTCTAAAAATTTTACTATATTGCCAGGGTATCAAATATGTGTCAGAAATTTCTTTGAATTAAAGGCAACCTGATCTGAACTATATTGTGGGTATTATAATCACGCAGTTGCAGAATTTAATTACCTAACTAAAAAAAAGTCGACCTTGTTATGTGAGAAAAGATACACTTAAAGGTATTCCCGCGATATAATACACTAATCGAGAGATTTAGGTTGGTATACCTTCGGCGGGCACTGGCATCGGGCTTTAATAACTGCCTGTTATTTGTGTCGCGCTCACCTGCCTCGCGAAAGATTATCACCTCCCAATTTGTTCGGGCGCCCATCGGCCTGTCCGATATTTCGCCGTAATTGCCCCTTGGCCGCCGAACAAAAATCCCTGTAACCTCTCCGGGCCCCCCGACACAATGCAACAGACTGTAATGTCGTGTAATTTATGTTACGCCTCGCGCTATAACAGTTGTGATGGCAGTATATGGTTATGGCCCGATCGGGGTCCGCGACGGGACTAGTCGCTTTTGGGAGCCGCACGCTGGGGCCACACTTCTGTTTATTCAGGGGGAATTAACATAAGAAATATGCGCCTGCCTAACAGCCGTAATATTAATAATTTTCGTATTAACTTGAAATACTGGTAGATTAATTTAACACCGGTGGATTAATTTAACTGTTATTACCTACAAAAATTTTAATCGCGATTGTACGTTTCCTCAGCTCATGAATGTTAATAACTGAACACTTTCGTTTATTTTTTTGGGTTTTGTTATAACGATGCGGACACAATATCATAAATAGGTACCTTATATGGAAAAGCATTATATTTAGGATTCTCTAATATAATTTTTTAAATAAGTGTCAACGCCATTCCTTAAGTACACAGAACTTCCTGTCTCGGACCCACTAACTAGACTAGGATGTCCTCCGAACCAAGAGGATAATCGTACCAACTTTGTAACTATTATATTGAAACTTACAAATATATTATACTTTATACTGATACCTTATTAAGTAGGTACCTATACTAGCATATACAGGGTGGACCCAGATGGACTATACGATAGGTGTAAAAGACAAAAATTTTTATTCATTTTCAGTTAAGTAAACTACCTTTTCCTTAAGAGATATCGAAAAATTTTATTAGAAAAAGTTGTTCAGAATGCAAATCCAAGTCCCCGTACCAAATTTTAAAACAATCGACACCATTTGGTTTTTTTCAAATTTATCCATTTTTGCGGTATTCGCGCAAGTACATTTATCGAAAGATTTTATCAGAAAAAAATTTTCAGAATGCAAATTTAAGACCCTGTACTAAATTTTAAAACAATCGGCATACTTTGATTTTCTTCCAAAAAATCAAGTTAAAATTACACAACATAAAAGTCAAAGTCTGCCGATTGTTTTAAAATTTGGCACGGGGTCTTAAATTTTCATTCTCGACAACTTTTTCCAATAAAATTTTTCGATATCTTTTAATGAAAAGGTAGTTTACCTGAACTGAAAATGAATAAATTGCCCCTGTCAGGGCCTGCTTGATTTTTAAAATATAAAAATATGGTGCAAATTAGTTTCTAATCAAGCAAGACTGATCCCCCAAAAGTCAAGTTTCAACACGAATTTTTTTTGTCTTTTATACCTATCGTATAGTCGATCTGGGTCCACCCTGTATATTGGATATACAATTTTGATGGCTCAATGAATCAAATAGGATTTGGGAGCAGGCGTTATAATATTAGAGCTGAATGGAGGAGTTTCCATGTATCACATAGAAAGAAAAAGAGTTTTGCACATTTAGCCTTTGGAAACTAAGATTCTGGCAGGTCAAATAACCAGGTTATTCACATTGAGAATAAACATTTGCTGAGATCACTGCCCGGGCTAGTACAACTAAATCTCCGCGAGCTAAATGTGGGAATTACATGTCGACGATATAATCTAGAAGAGAGAGGCACTTGACGGACATTACACATTGTCTCCTCACAACTGTTTTAAGGCAAAAACTTCGAAAACTGTAATTTTTACACCTCGAGATCACGCGATCCCTCATGAACATGTTTTTGTCGACGCGAGAGGACCGTGAAGGCGGCCAGGGAGGCCCAAATTACAGGCTGTCGGCTTAGAATGAAGGTAATTTGGGGATTTTAACACCACGTATTTTCGAAACGCACATTAGCCGGGTCGGAGAAGAAACGAACACCGCCGTCCCGGCAGGTTATAAAATTATAGACACTCATTTTTGTTTCAACGCTTTGGCTAATTAAAATTCATCATTTTCTCGGTAATCATAGTTTACGGGGTCGTTTCGAAACAGGTGGTGCGGTTTCTTCCCTCCATTAAATGGCTGAGTAATCTTCCTCTAATGGCCCTATCATAAAGCGTGATAACCTTCAGTTAGAAACGATCGCGAGGAATAAGAAAGAGATACCTACAGAAAGTCATCCTTTAACTCGCTCATAACTTTTAGGTAGCCGATTTTTTACCCTAAAATGTTTAATAGAAATAACCTGACAAGAAGCTTGTATTTGAGAATCAGCTATTTTCGCAGTACTACTGGGTACTACTAATAATTGAGCAATAGTAGCTAAGTAATAGTAGTACTCAAGTAGATTATTATGCATCTTATATTCGACCTCAAGCATCACCTTGATCTTAACCTTGTTTTTACCCTTGATCTTGTTTACTATTTAATACCATATTTCTATTCTGTATTGTTCAGAAGTTGTTACAGTAAAGATATAATTTGCCATTGTATAGTGTTCAAGAATGATTACTAGAACATATATATAGTCCTTTTGAGTATTGTTAAAACTTGCCTACTGCAAGAATTGCAGAATTTGATCGTCTCTTTCTTTATTATATTATTTTCTCATGAGAACTAAAACAACTCAGCAAAACATCATTGTTAAGATCTACGAGTATATATACCAAACGTAGCTAGTAAGTACAAAGTCTTGTTCAGTCCGTAGTGCGCAAGCTGAATCTCTGTCAGTTGTAAAAAGTGGCGTTTATAAATAAAAGTTTTTTTAAAAAACCAAATTTCTTTACGTCGCCCACAACATACACACAACTGTTATGTAGTCAAGAGAGATTTAATGTGTATAACTAACGAAGACGAAATAATAGTAATTGCCCCCCTCCCCCTCACAAGGATTCATTTGTTTCTGGGGTAGGTACTCCTAGATTGGAGTATTGTAAGGGTGAGAATTATTATTATTATTTTATTTCCTAGGTTCTCTTTTCTGTTTCAAATATACTTACTACGTATGTGTGGCTGTGATGCCTTTCATTAGATTATAATCCATTTATTTTGCTTTCGCCTACAGTGTTATACTTTATGTCCCCAAATTCTTGTCTGTTATTTCTCAATATCCTTGATCTGCATTGACTGGCAAATTTTATTCGAAGATACCTTTCGCTTGCTTATGCAGAGTCGTTTTTAGTCTGTATATCTCTTACTTACTTACTTACTATCGTTATAGTTAAAAGGTCTTGATCCTGATCCAAATGAAACTGTTTTAACCAACTCTAGATATAAATAATTAATTGTGGGTTAGTTTCTTGCAGTTTGTCTGATACTGCAGAGGAATGCCTTTTGTTTTATTACCGCTAATAAATTTGCGAACAAATTAATGTTGGTTGTATTTTATGTGTCCGGCCTTTTTACGCATGCATCTGGACATAAACCTAAATTATATGGCCAAGGTGATGAGGCATGTGCCTGCCTAGAAAATTATGAAATTTAGACGGCGAGATCGTAAATTTATTACATTGTCGTCGGCCATTTCCACGAACACGTGGTCCATAAATAGTGAGCCAGAAATTCGTACGTAAGTACTGCCAGAAAAAATAGTCGTTAATATCGTATGACAAGTTTGTAAACATATTAACTGTTCATAATTTTAATAAGATTTAGGAACTGGAAATACAAATTCTCATTATACCTTAGAAGAAACTACTATATACGACAAGAAAACAGAAAACCAATTACATATTAAATTTCTGGCCTCCGAAAAGGAGCCCCGGGCAATCTACATTTGCACATTCTTTGGTTCTCGATGCGAGCTTGACTCTAGCCCAGAACTGTGGTGTTGTGAGGAGGCAACTCCGCTCGCTTTTTCGGTCGGTTGGGCCTACTATACTGGAAATATCACACCAGTTTATTCCCGCAAGGCATTTTAAGTGCTCCCATAAGGATTGTTCTTGTTGTGCTAGGTGGTAGTAGATTCTTCTGGCAAATCTTAAGGGGAATCACACTGCGTTCACGTCACGTGAATTCACGTCAGTTCACGTGAATTCACGTGAAACAGTTATTTGATGAACCCTCATTTTCTCATGTCTTGCTATGGTTTAGAGACACATTGATGTTACATGTTGCAATCACGTGATGTCACGTGACACTGCAATCCACCACGCGCTCATTTTTTCTGTTTAGACATCAAATTCCGTGAGGCGTGACAGCGTGAGCGAAGGAAAATGGAGGAGTTGTTAATAGAAAAAGTGCGACAACACGAAATTTTATACAACATCAGATCGTCAAAATATAGAGATCAATTCGCAATTGTGTATTTTGTCCAGAAATATCATTTTTAATTAGGTCATATAAATAATCAAATTCTCTTTTATTCATGCGTAAATACATCTGAAAACGATGTTCGTCACCTTCTAATAATTCTTGGAATAAATTGTTAAGTTCGCCTTGTTCTGTTCTTTTCAAATTAATGTCGTGTATCCACAGCCTTTTCCTTTCATTTCCTACTACAAGTAATAAACCACATGCATTTTCTAAATCTTCCTCAAAATCGAAATCGGAAGATGAAGTGCTGTTAACCATTTCGCGAACGAACACACA
Organism: Pseudeuparius sepicola; assembly: GCA_963920635.1. Taxonomy (NCBI): domain Eukaryota; kingdom Metazoa; phylum Arthropoda; class Insecta; order Coleoptera; family Anthribidae; genus Pseudeuparius; species Pseudeuparius sepicola. Next base: position 47,887,276 of record OY987299.1, on the reverse strand, counting down.
CGTGTAACGTGAGGTGGGACGAATGTGATTCCAAAACATTTTTGTACGTGAAGTGACGTGAATTCACGTGACGTGAACGCAGTGTGGCGTTTAACGCGCTACGTTGTGTACTCCAAAGCACGAAAGAAAACGTTTCTAAAGAATGCGGGCAGCGTTGCGAGATTTCCTATACGAGTAGTCGTTATTTATTGGCGAATACAAGTTTTATCATATTGAAGCCGAATTTCTGAACTCTGTTATACCGAAAAAATAAAGCTCGCATCACGGGACCACTTACCCATTTTTGTTTATCATTTATTTTTAACCCGGTGTAATAAAACACCTATTATATTTTTTTCAACATCGTCGCGTCTACCATCGCCTTTGAAATACGGCAACACAGCACTTCTGCGAAGGAGTCGGCTGACAAAACCAGTTAGCCAACGCGTTTTGTGCCTGTTTCTATAGTACGTAAAGTTAACTGCGTATTTGGGCTACCATACAGACCTCATTTTTAGGCCGCTGGCAAGTTTTTTCCGCCAGCTCAGAGAGCTCAGTGGCGTTTCGTATGTTGAGTGAGTGAACAGAGAAGAACGTTGCATTCTCAAGTACGAGAAATAATTGCCAATGTTATAAGGGTTTGCCTTCCTCCATAATCTAAGGCATCACCGTTAAGAATAATATTAACAATAAATTAAATAACAATTATATGAAAATTAAGTCAGTGAGTTACATAAAATTGAGCTACGCCCCGGAACTGTGACTAATTCTATAATATTTGCGAGTTCTTCCCCCTTACGTCGCACGCATTCTGCCGTAAGGAGGACTATACCTGTTGTACTAATCATCAGGTTGTCCATAATCTATAATATTAACTATACAGGGACCCAACTCTGAGCTCCGCTAAATACCACGCGCTGCACGGGCCTATCTCTCCCATTAAATCTGAGTAAATAGAGCAATTTGGTTCGATTACGGCTTCGGCAATTTGAAAGGAGCGCTAATGACGCGCGATTGCGGCGTGAAATTAGCGCGGGCTTGATCTGGCGAGCGGTCGAAACAGAAACCGAAACGCGTTGAATGATTGAACGTAATCGCGCCGAGCCCTCGGGCTACGTCGGGCACTGATTAATGATATCGAATTTAATGCGCCTAAATGATCGGGCCATCGGGACGGTGCAGTTGGGCGTATAAATAATTTTTTAATATCGTGAACGTGAATATATTGCTGTTGAAGAGATTAGGTAATAGCTTCTTGTGTTGTAGTCCCGTTTTAGCCTACTATAGATGTATTATGTTGCAGTCTGGAATGAGGAATATATAAACTATCAACTAGGTATCAACTATCAGTGTAATATAAGTTGGAATCTCGTAGGGCTCTTTAGCTATAACTTGGCAGAATGTTCATTTGAATCTAAGGATCTAAGAACACGTGATGTACTTTCAGTTCAAAGACAAGTTTAACTATGGGGGATCACCACACTCCACTCAATTCGCACTACAACAATTGATATACAGGGTGATTCAGTTTTAATCTGCAACACTTCAACAGGTGATAGAAAACCAAAAAATAAGCGCACTTTCTTTCATAAACTATATCATTTTAAGGCCTTATTAAAAAGTTACAGGGTGTTAAAGTTGCAAGAAATATGTGGAATTTATTGAATATTTTACAAACTAGTTGAGATATTTAAGTCATATTTGGTACACGTTATAACGGCATGGGTTAGCATAAAACCTGTTAATATCAAACATCTTGAACAACCAGTGGCGTAGAAATGGTTAATTAGTATAATTTGTTTTAGAAAAAAATATAACCACCTTGTATAGCAATAAAATGTATTCAATTTCATATGTAGATTGTAATTTTAAAGAAAAATGCCCTCGTGGTAATTTTTCGTATGTGTCATGGTTTCGTGGCAAATTTGATTTTTTGTATTATTTCGGGGTATTTCTGTAAAATTATCTAAAAAATTTGCTCCATAAGTAACACTTAAAGTAGAAATAATGTGTTTGCTACCTGAAATAAAGTAACTTTTTCCAATAAACTCACCTATTTAAGGCTATACTTTTGAAGATACAGGGTTTAAAACATTTAAGGAAGATACAATTAATGTTACGCTCTGTATCTTGAAAAGTAAAACCTTGAATGGGTAAGTTTATTGGGAAAAGTTACTGTATTTAAAGTAAAAAACACATTTTTTCTACTTTGAATATTACTTATGGAGAAAAGTTTTAAGTTAATTTTTCAGATGTACCCCGAAATAATACGAAAAAATCAAATTTGCTATGAAACCATGACACATATGAAAAAATGCTAAGAGAACGTTTTTGTTTACAATTAAAATTTACATAAGAAATTGAATACATTTTATTGCTATACAAGGTGGTTCTATTTTTTTTTTCAAAAATGAATTATACTAATTACCCATTTCTACGCCACTGGTTGTTCAAAATGTTTGATATTAACAGGTTTTATGCTAACCCATGCCGTTATAACGTGTGCCAAATATGACTTAAATATCTCAACTAGTTTGTAAAATATTCAATAAATTCCACATATTTCTTGCAACTTTAACACCTTGTAACTTTTTTATAAGGCCTTAAAATGATATAGTTTATAGAAGAAAGTGCGGTTATTTTTTGGTTTTCTATCACCTGTTGAAGTGTTGCAGATTAAAACTTAATCACTCTGTATATACAGGGTGGTTCACTTTTATGTGGTAGGACTTTAACATTAAATAGAAAAAGATAATCTAAAATGAAAATTTTATATCAACATATATCGGGGAAAGCTTAGTTTCCGAGATACAGGGCGTTGAAGTGTTGGAAAAAATATGAAGTATTTTTTACACTGTCCGAACCAGTGGAGATATTTAAACCAAATTTGATGTGTAGTACCACCTTTTTGACTACGATATTTAGTGATAATATGAGGGTCCTGAAATAACCAGTGGTGGAGTTATGGGTTTTCACTATCACTAAATTTAAAAAGTAATTAGTACGGACCTGTCTCACATCAACGTAAATTTTTTTTTCGTAAAGTTCTTTCAATTCTCTACAAAAAGTGTATCCTGACATTTTTTTGTATCTGCCACGGTTGTGTAGTAAATAAATTATTTCGTTTCCATCTCAGCCTTTTTTGCCTAAAAATGTGTTTTCTAAGATTATTGATAAATATCGCAAATAACAGAAATTAATTATGGAACACTTATCGGATTCAGCTATTTTATTTTTAATTTTATGGAAACAATTTTAAAAATAAACTGGCACTTGGTTTGAGGTACATTACTTTATTATCATTTTAACATTTTTATCAAATCTGTATTATTTCTTAATAATTTTTATAATTCTAAATTTGTACAACATTCAACAATTGTTCAAAATGTGATCCATTCTGTTGCACACATAATTCACTTCGACGCCTAACGGATTGAACAGCATCGATTAAATTGCCATTTCTCAATTCATCGCACGCATTTCTGATACGATCAATAAGTTGTTCCCTTGTTTGTACAGGAGTCGCATAGACTTGTTCTTTTAAAAATCCCCATACGAAGAAGTCCAGAGGTGTTATGTCCGGAGAACGTGGTGGCCAAGCGACCGGTCCCCCTCGTCCGATCCACCTATTTGGAAAGTTATTATTTAACCAGTTCCTCACATTTCGGTGAAAATGTGCAGGACAGGCGTCAAGTTGGAACCAAGCCAACAATCTTAAGTTTAAAGGAATGTCTTCCCACATATTATTATGCTCAGCTACTAAAAACTCCAAAAAATTGTCACCATTCACTCGCTGGGGCAAAAAATAGGGTCCAAACAGATGATGGTTGTACAGTCCAATCCAAACATTGACACTAAATTCGACCTGAAAATTTCTTGGCCGGATTGCATGTGGGTTTTCTTGTGCCCAAATATGCTGATTATGAAAGTTTACTACTCCACGACGAGTAAAACACGACTCGTCCGTCCATAAAATGTTATTTAAAAATTGTCTATTTCCTTCAATTGACTCCAAAATCCATCGGCAAAACACTAATCTTCTTTCTGCATCGCCGAGCCTTAAACTTTGTACGGGTTGTAGATGATACGCATGCCTGTGATCTCTTTTTAAAGCTCGCAAAATTGCAGACTTTGAAACACGTAGGGCCACTGACACTCTTCTGCTACTTGTTGTAGGATTCCTATCGAATTCACGAAGAATCTCATTGTTGCGTCTGACTTGTTGGATATTGTTTTCATTTCCTCGTTCGACGATTCTAGTTCTCAGACCGCGAGTTCTGAATTGCCGGTGCATGTTAACAAACACCGAGGGACGCGGATGGCGCCTATTTGGAAATCGCCTCCGGTATTCTCTGGCTGCTTCCGCAGAGTTCCCATTCGCAACTCCATAGCAGAAATGGATGTCAGCCTGCTCTTCATTTGTAAATTGGAACGGCATTTTAATTATTAACAAAGACAAACTGCGGCGCTGCTACGTTCATCTACTGGATGACATATTATTGTATTATTAACTGTCAATAAGATTTTCTTTTCCATGGCACACTTATCTTCACCAGTACGGCGATGCAGAAAGGACATTAGTATTTTGCCGATGGATTTTGTAGTCAAAGAAAATAAGACAATTTTTAAATAACATTTTATGGGCGGAAGAATCATGTTTTACTCGTCGTGGTATAATTTAGAATTCTACAAATTTAGAATTATAAAAATTATTAAGAAATAATACAGATTTGATAAAAATGTTAAAATGATAATAAAGTAATGTACCTCAAACCAAGTGCCAGTTTATTTTTAAAATTGTTTCCATAAAATTAAAAATAAAATAGCTGAATCCGATAAGTGTTCCATAATTAATTTCTGTTATTTGCGATATTTATCAATAATCTTAGAAAACACATTTTTAGGCAAAAAAGGCTGAGATGGAAACGAAATAATTTATTTACTACACAACCGTGGCAGATACAAAAAAATGTCAAGATACACTTTTTGTAGAGAATTGAAAGAACTTTACGAAAAAAAAATTTACGTTGATGTGAGACAGGTCCGTACTAATTACTTTTTAAATTTAGTGATAGTGAAAACCCATAACTCCACCACTGGTTATTTCAGGACCCTCATATTATCACTAAATATCGTAGTCAAAAAGGTGGTACTACACATCAAATTTGGTTTAAATATCTCCACTGGTTCGGACAGTGTAAAAAATACTTCATATTTTTTCCAACACTTCAACGCCCTGTATCTCGGAAACTAAGCTTTCCCCGATATATGTTGATATAAAATTTTCATTTTAGATTATCTTTTTCTATCTAATGTTAAAGTCCTACCACATAAAAGTTAACCACCCTGTATATTATACCTAAAATTTGGCTAAGATACGTTGAGAGCATTGATTCATAGCTTATGCTACCGCAACATTATAAACCTTATTGGATGGTGGGTTGTAAGATTATTGGGACAAAAATAACAATATCTGTTTCTGACGAGGAGGACAGCTGAGAACTGAGACTGCAAGTCTCGTCATTTTCTCCCACTCCACTTCAAGATATGGACTATTTCCTCTGCTTACAATATCTGTTGTTTAGATTATGCCGATTTTTCGACCTTTATTTGTGTCATCCTCAGGGCTTATCTACGAGTAGTATACGGTCAACATGTTAAAATATAAGGTGCTTATAACTGTCAGCAAGAAACACTTTTGCAACATATAAAAAAAAACTATCAATTTGCTAAACATTGCAGGTAACAAGTCGCAAAAAATAAACGTCGAAACGCAAGATATTGTTATTTGCGTCCCAATCCCGCTACCCTTCATTCAATATCCTACATTTACCCTTATAAACGTTGCCATGTAGAAGAAATAGGTATTCAAATGTCAGGTATTGCTACAAGACACTAACATAAATTATTAGAATGTACATTGGGACCATCCAGATATTTTAGAAGCCGCGCTAGAGGCCAGTTTCAGTTCCAGATTATTTGTGGGTGGAGTCGATGCGCCCACGGGTGTCCATACTCATGCGTGAGGGGGGAAATTCGAACCGCGAACATCAAAGGCTCCGATACCGAGTGAACCCGCAGTGTGATTTTACCAAGATAAATTATCTATGTATTTTCCAGTTGTAGACAAAATCGATAAAACTGTCTGTCGTACAAACTGCACGTGTGTATACCCGCGTGCTCGCCCCGTGCGTTACCCAGAACGACGAGTACGAACAAGTATAGCCGGACATACCCATGTACGGTTTTTTCCCCGATTTTTATCCAAATAGTTAAGCTGCCACTGGATTGCAAATGAACTGATCCGATAGATTTGTCTCTGTGTGTATGGTAAACGATAAATTTCGTAAATCGTATTATGTGTAGCTATAGTGCCTTTTTAGGTCTACAGAAACATGTATCAATAATTACCGCCCTAAATAAAAATCTTATCGGAATAAATGCAAAACAGAAACAGCGAATTTGCGGCCCCGCTATATAAAGTGGCTAGGGCGAGTGCCTAATATATAATATATACCTACAAAGGACAGCAGCTCGAACCAATAATTTATTTGCAGAACTTGAAATACTTTACCTATATTAGTCTTTAAAATATCGTACGCGGTTAGGGTTTAAGAAACGCACCTTCTTAATTGATGGCTTCTTATGATAGACCATAATCGCATGGTGGAATCAGGATCATCTTTAGCTTTTGTTGAGCTGTATGGTGCCCCTTCGGATACGTAGTTGCGTTCAACTGCTGTAATTCTGATAGAGTAGAGGTGATGGCTGAATAGCGTGTTTAGTAAAGTGTGCATATAAGTATAACCCATATAACCCCTAAATTGTTTTATTTGGATCTGATTTCTTGTGGAATGAAGAAAGCCACACATTTTAATTCAGTTAAATCGAAACAGTACAAATGAATAATATGACTACATACCATCATAGAAGAACCTTCTACAAGAAAAGCACTCTACGTATTAAATTTCTTTACCCTGAAAAGGAGGCTCGCTAGGGTAACTTGGCTCGATTTGAGGGCTTGAGTGCGGTGTTCCTAAGATGGCAACGGCGCTTGTTTTTTGGTCGGTTTGGCCTACTATACTGCACACACACTACACCGGCTTATTCCCGCGAGGGACTTTATTGTGTGTTGTATTGTGTTGTACTGTTTAAACTTATACTGATGTTTAAACCGCTACGTTTACCTGTTAGGTAGGTACCTGATGATTACATCAGGTTGCGTATTGATTCTTTTATGATTGAACTTTAACACCTTCAATTATGAAGAATAGAGGCGTATTATTAAATTAAAATATTCTTAAATCAAGTAAAAAAAAATAAAAATATTTTCAAAAGTACTTACATTTTGAACCTCTAATTAACGGCGCTTCTGGCTAGCCGCGCTAGTAAACATCACGGGGAGGCCCGCAACTCCCGGCCCGCACCGACGTATAGTAAATATACTTTACTTTTTTCCATATTCCCAGAAATCTTATAAAATTTCGAAATATCGAGAAAAAACCTAAAAAGTTATTTTGTGAGCGGAAACTCGCGAAAACTTCTTAGGTAAATGCAAGTGATTGTTGTTACTCTGGTGCTAAGGTTGATTTGCCTCACGTTTTAAACTTCGCTTTATCCTTTTTAGAGGGCCTCCCTCATTGCGTTGTTAAAATTTTTTACATCATGACTGAATCACCCTGTACTAAGATGAAGAAACCAAAATCTCTACGACTCATTTTATTGATCATAACTGACAAATCTATGAAAGAAATCGCCCCGAATATCGGCTCGTATCGCGCGACCGGCCCTCGGGCCGCCGTTTCCGGGCAAGCGCGGTGATTAGAGCCATTTAATTATTTTTACGGCCGCGGCGTTGCCTAATTAATAGTCGGGGCGCGCGGCCCGGGGCGGCGCCGGGGCCATTAATCTGTGCGCGCGCCGATGTCGCCCGCGGCAACACCGCTCATCGGCCACGGCCGATCGACGGGCCGCAGCCGGTCCGCGATCGGGCCATCAGCACAATTTTGACACACTGAACTGGCTGCCATAGATATGATACTAAAAGGAGAAGCTGCTCACAGGCAGCCTGATTTTGCTTCGCTCTGCGCATTAGGTATGTCACGGTGTTACTATAGTAACTAGTCGGCGATCTACACTCCGAAATTCGATCATGGGGTGTGCACTCGAAGATATTAATACAGTAACCGGCAGAACGGACGCAGCAACTAAGATTTTTATATTTTACGCCGCAATAAAAACTGACTATGTGGTTAGGTAGGTACATGTTCTAAAATGAAAATATAGGGTATGAAATAAGACTCAACTCTACCATTTAAAATAGTCAAAAAGAAATACAGATGAAATAAAAATAAATATATGGCGGTAAATACGAGGGGGGAGAGCAAGACGATCATTGTGAAATATATTATAGTTTATATATCCTAAAACAACAATTCAAACAAATTATAACTTCAAAAGGTTCTAAACGATTAACACAATGTTCCCTTGATTATATTGGCCCTTGTGTATATTGCTTATGCGGCCTAAACATAATATTAGCTGAGCATATAAAACAACCAGCAGTATTACCTACTCCCCATGGCGGGAAAATTCTGCGCACATGCAAATGGATGCAGTGTCGTGGCGATTGGGCAGTTCCTTTTTGGCTGTATGAGAGATATTACAGTGCCGTGGAGTGCGTTTTTTTTGTAAATTGTGCTTTGTGTTAGTACCTTTAAATAAAGAATCCCAAGTAGGAGTCAAGGCTGCTTGTGCTTATCACACACTATATACTTACTAATACTACTCTGTATTTCTGAATTAATTTTCCCGACTACACCTCTGACTTCTATTCCCCCAATATGGCTCAAGGTCATTGAATTTGCAGATGATTTCTCAAGAGTAAGTTATAATGCTGGTTGTTTTATATGCTCTGATATTAGATCAGTCAATAATCTAAACTTGTTTAAACAAAAAACAAAAATATGGTTACAAGCTATTGATAAACAAATGCTCAACACTATACACTATACTTCAAATAACCTAATCTACAACCTACCTCTTAGATTTAGTTACTTGATGCTATAAACTTGTTTCATATTGGGGGGATTCCCGATATTTATGTTCCCAGCTAAATTCTTATAAATAATGATTATGTCTAATAATAATTAATTAATAAATTAATTAGTAATATTATAATATCAAAATTGTAATTTTTGAGATGATAAGTATCTACCACTATACCTACTACTTACACAAGTGTCGTGTTCGAGATCGTGTTGCTATATAAGTACAGTGTGGTCTAAACAAATAGAACAAAATTTTATTGTTGGGATATTAAAAAATGTATTTTGAGGAATCTTCGCTGCATGTCCAAGAACCTAAGAATCGACTTTGACATATATGTCAAATCACCTACAATATGGCGGAAATTTAAAAAAACTGCTATTAAAATATGTGCCGGCAAATACAGTTATAGGAACTATTAAATTACTCCCACCATAATGGCATCTAATGGTAATATCCACTCCTTAGAGTATACAGTGTGTCCCAGAAATAAATACCAAAATTGTAAACACGTATTTAACACGACAAAAGCAACGAGTTTTTCAAATATATATTTTTCAACACTTAATGCGGTAGTTTTCCTATTAAAACAACTCTAAACGAGATAAAATCGATGCCATAGATAAGAAAACACCCAAGTAATATACGATAAGACGCATGAGGTATTTTTTATGAATATATAGCTAAATATACTTACGCCTTTGGTCTAAGGTGCGGGTGAGGAATTATTTTGTGGCAATTTCGGATTTTACAAGGGTTTGCTCCAACAACAGTTCTGAACCGGTTATCAGCGATCCAACTGGAATAATTCTGTTCTGGAATGTCTGGAATCATTTTTCCGCATTCTGATTCGCTGGAACTAGTTCAAAACTAATATTGTTGGAACAAAGCCAAGAGTATTTTTATGATAGTATAGCTTACTACAGGGAAACCTATATTATAATTATCTTCAGGTTCGTTGGAAATGATTCCCGAAAAGCACTTCGCGAAAACGGATAGTTTCTCGACCACGACAGATAACGGCCCAATATTGCATTGTTGTAAGTGTTTCAAATTATTATTCTGGCAATGGCACTCGTAGTATAATAGACTGACTTTATACAGTACAATGTATCAAAATTTTTGCAGGTGGGGTCCTGCGGAAACTACGAAAGTTGATAGCTGAATAATAACAATAATTTTGAATCGCTGGACATTCCAATTCCGCATAAGAAACTTGGAGAGGAAATTATTAGTATTATACAATACAATATTAAGTATCTATAGCACATGCCAAGATAAGAAAATACTTTCCCTATAAGCATGGGCTGCGGAATCGTTCTTGGAGTAGGTATACAGAAGGTATTTTTGATGGCCATATGCAAATATTTTCGTCGGACAACTAAAATGTTTACAAATCTGTTATATAGGAGCTGTATCTTTTTGACCGCTCACCGTTCCTTAATTATACCCGTAATTTATTGTAATCGCCTCCCATAACTCCCGAGAACACGATACCCGGCGCGATAAACGAAATTCCCCGGGTCAAATTTACTGTTCCACGTGAAGCCAAGGAATTTACCGATGATGGATGCGCGCGATGTCCCGGGCCGGACGGGCCGCCCGCTTTTTACCTACATGGTATAAACAGAACCATAAACTCTAAGGTGAATTTTTATAACTGGTTTAAATAAGAGGTTTTCAATTCCCTGTGACCTATAGCTGGCATTTGTTTGTTAAGGTTTCAAAGAAGAGAAGAAATTTATCATATATTGCAAACCTACGTACCGAAGATGATGATCAATGTCGCTGTTAGATATGTTTCAGTTTCCCTGGTCTCTGTGTTATAAGTGTAGATTCTTCAATCATGACTCAAGTGATGGCTAGTGTGTACTCAGTAGTTCAAATCGTCAATATATGTGTCCTATAAATCATCGAGAGTGGACAGGTGAAAACATCTTACGGATGTACGGCTAAGTTGTGTTTCCTAATTTACAATAATTGTAACCAAAATCGATATACAGTGTGGATAGAAATTGTGGAATATTGCTTATATTTCTTAAAATATTCCTCATATCAAAAACATGTTTTAATAAAAGTGTTAGGGGAAATTATTTCCCGTTTAGTGATATCAAGCAATTTTTCGTAGCACAAAAAATGTGGTTGCCATAGTAACCAATTTAATTTTTTTAAATGCTCCCATACTTTTTTAGTGAAAATTGATACATTGGAACTTTCTGAATACGGTACAATACAATTTTAATGGGGTCGCATAAAAAAAAAACAAAAATATTAAGTTTTCTATTATGCTATTGACAATGTTTATCAAAATAGTTATTAACATCAAGTTAGCCATGCCAAAATCAGAACAATGTGAAACTGTCACTAGCTGTGTAACTGTGTACCTACATTGTTACACTAAACGTACTTTTTTACTCAATTTTCTGTGTACTTAAGTATACCTACCTAGTATGTTAACCTGTATTCTTTCCGTTTCACTTAATTCAAGCGCCATTAAAACTTACTAAGTAGGTACCTAAGTACACAGAAAATTGAGTAAAAAAGTACGTTTACTGTAACAATGCACACAATTGCAACTGACACAGCTAGTGACAGTTTCCCATTGTTCTGATTTTGGCATGGCTAACAACTTGATGTTAGTAATTATTTTGATAAACATTGTCAATAGCATAATAGAAAACTTAATTTTTTTGTATTTTTTTCTTATGCGACCCCATTAAAATTGTATTGTGTATTCAGAAAGTTCCAATGTATCAATTTTCACCAAAAAACGTATATGGTGCCATTTAAAAAAATCAAGTCGGTTACCAGGGCAACCACATTTTTTATGCTACGAAAGATAGCTTGATATGATATCAAGCTATCTTCCCGTTTAGTATGAACTAAACGGGAAATAATTTCCCCTAACACTTTTATTAAAACAAGTTTTTCACATGAGGAATATTTTAAGAAATATAAGCAATATTCCACAATTTCTATCCACACTGTATATCTAAAAGTGTCAATTTTTAAATAAAATTCTTATCGAAATAGATAGCAAGGCAGAAAATCAATGTTGTATACGAGTGCACAAGTTGTGGCACGAGGCGAAGCTGAGTGCCTTTAAGTGCATATATGCCTCATTGCTTAACTTATTGCACAATCTGAGAGCCGGGCAAGCGATTGTGAAATGTACCCTACAAGTTAGAGCTACCTTTGAAATAAAGTACTAAATCTAACTAGTAGCTAAGCTAGGTACTCTTTTCGAAAAGTAGTTAAGCTACAAGCTATCGGGTACCTTTTTGATTTAGAATAATTTATTTTTCAAGTTACTTTTACGTATAAAATATACAAGGTTATATTGTGATTAGTTTAAGTTGGGCTACCTTTTTACATTTTCTAACATAAAACACACATCAACTACAGCGGCGGCTCTATGGTCGTGCCGTACGTTATTTGGCAAGTCATGGGGATTAAAGCCAAAAATGGTCCTATGGTCCTACCTTACAGTGGTAAGTCCAATCATCACATATATGCCTCCCTTATATGGTGGCCAAAAACCAAGGAAAAAGTGGCGCAAGTCAAGTTGCAGAAAACGCAACGGCTGGCTTGTCTAGGTATCACAGGGGCTTTAACTACATGTCCCACAGTTGCAATGGAGGTAATGCTTGACCTCACTCCGCTACATATCTTTATGCAGAAAGAGGCAATCAAAAGTGCCTCGAAACTTTACCAAGCCAACAAACTAAAACCAGGGGACCTTATTGGACACCTAAAAATTCTGGACACTGTCGAACTTCAATCCCTGACAATACCAAAGGACTATATGCAGACGAAATATGACTTTGAATTACCGTTTGAAGTGGTCATCCGAGATCGCCAAACAAGTCAAATTGCAATACCAGGAACATCCTCTGGAACAAGCATCTGGTATACAGACGGATCCAAAATGGACGATGGGGTTGGAATTGGGATATACGGCCCTAATCACAGGACCTCACAGTCCCTAGGTAAGACTCCCTCTATTTTCCAGGCAGAACTCCAAGCCATAAATGTATGTGCCCATGAGTGCATCAACAGACGCATCAAGGGGGCAAGAATAATATACATCTTATCAGACAGTCAGGCAGCACTAAAAGTTCTGAAGTCCTATACTTATGAGTCTAAAGTTGCTTGGGAATGCAAAGCACATCGAAAGCAACTGGCCATAGGCAACTTTAATGTGGGTGCCAGGGCATGAAGGTGTTCATGGCAATGAAATAGCTGATAGCACAGACTAACGGCAAAGCTATTTATTCTGTGCTGATAGCCTCGCTCGAGAAGGGGCTTAAGGCCCCATTCTACGGTCCTGAACCATTCTGTGGCATAAATATTGGGAGAGATCAAAATATGGGAAAAAGAACAAAAATAATTCTATTGGAGAAACACTCCGGGCCAAAGACAAACGAAACGATTTCTGACCTATTCGCCTGAGAACGCCAAAAAGCTTCTCACTCTAAACAAGAATGAAGTAAGACTACCCAAGTCTCCTTACTGGACACTGCCCATTAGGATATCATCTTAAAAAATGGGCAAAACAGATAATAGACTATGTAGATTCTGCAACGAACGTGATGAGACTAGCGAGCATATACTCTGCGAATGTCCCCTCTTAATCCGAAGCAGACTCAAACACTTCGAAAAGATTAATATAAATCCAAACGAAATTGGCAACATGGCCCCAAGGAAAATACTGAGCTTTATTAATAGCTTAGGTGACCTCGGCATCTATTAGAGTAGGGTCACTCACAAAAGATCTACAGAGGTCGGAGTGAAGAAAGGCCATTAGGGCCAAACGACCCCGAGAAAATCTACAAAATCTACATTCTACAGTGTGTTCAGCGAATGTTCGGCCCTACGTCACAACTCCCGTCCTTGTCTGACTCGTGAATATACGACCGATATCCATCGTATATTCACGAGTAAGACAAGGACGGGAGTTGTGACGTAGGGCCGAACATTCGCTGAACAAACTGTAGGTAGGTCTTCACTTGTAAAAACAAAAGTATACCTATTATTATATTATTATAAAGAATGTAAAAAATAGATACCTAATAAATTGTAGAATTGTACAATACTTTACAATTCTTCCTTAACCTTAAGTCGCAAAAAGCAGCTTTTTTAGTAAAAGTAACTGAACGTACAGGGTGTCCCAAGATGAGTGAAACAAGAGGTGTAAAAGACCAAAAATTTTCGAGTTCCAATTTGGCCATTTGGTGTCCTGGCCTGCTTGACTAGAAAATAATTTCCACCGTATTTTTAATTTTGAAAAATCAACTAGGCCTTGACAGGAACGATTTATTTATTTTTTGTGTAGTGCCTTTTCTCCACAAGATATCGAAAAATATCATCAGAATAAGTTACCTAGAATTGAAAATTATGTCCCTCTGTCAATAATTTTCAAAAAATAGTTGGCCTACTTTGATTTTCGTCCATTTTATTACCTCTATAGGTAGGTGAACAGTCCTTGTCGTTTAAGATAACAAAAAACTTCATTAGAAAAAGTTATTCAGAATAAAAAACTATGAAAGACTGCAAAATTTTGACTCATTCGGCATATACTTTGATTGAACTATTATTTCAAACAAATAGTAGTTTCTGTTCATCTTTTCTTTATTTTAAACTTTTACATGATATTCCAGTTTGTTGAATAACCAATTTTAATATAAAAATACAGGAGTCCTGACAATTTTAAAGCAATTATAATTAATGGCTCTACACGGATTCCCATTATGTTTATGTCGTAATTTCATGTGAACAAAAAACGAAGAAATCGGCTTGCCCGCAGGCAGCCGCAATTGCGATGGTTTTATTAATATTATGCTGGTTCCAAGAATGTTTTACTGGTTTTAACGGTGTTAGTTTTGATAAGTATCTCTCCCTTTAATTTCCTGGGCACACACTTCCCTCTCGGATTCCTTTCGCCATTACACGAAATTTCGAATGCTGACGCTCGCGTGTTTGGTATTATTAAGTTAAAATTAAAAACACTATATTAGCCCGCCATAATAAGGCGGTAAAAATGCATTAGCGGACGATGATCGGGCACTTTTCGAAAATAACGGCTTGTTCAGATTGCTAATCACATGTGTAGGCCAGTGACGGGCGCCTTCATCGTATGGAAAAGGTCAGGCTCGCCGGGAAAATCGTATAGTATCCAATCCTTGACTGAAGAAAAATATGCTGCCGTTACTCACAAATCCATAGATTATAAAGATGTGATGGGCAAACACCAGGAAACTCATCTTTGTTCCTTCCTTTGACAAGCATTCTCACTCTTTTCATTTTCCAATAGGTACAACAACCTTCACATTTATAGGGGTATTCAAAAATAGCAGTCTTCTCAATTTTACAATATCCCTAGCATATTTAAATAAGTGTATCCTTTACAACAAGAACAACAACTTATAGAAAATATACATATATACAAATATTCCCAATAATTGTTGGTCAGCCAGACATCTCTTCTGCAGTATTCACAGGAAATGATGTTCAAATCAAATCCTCACTTTGTTTTCATTTTCATAAGAACCTTTAATTATATAAGAAACCTTATCCGCTTCTATTGGATTTTAAACTGTATGGTTACCAACTAAACAAACTAAACAAATTTTCTGAATAATACATCAACCTGTCTACTCTTTGCAAATTTGACAGGATTGCCACCTAAATCTACTGACATTATATACCTAATATTATTGTGCCTACTTATTTGCGTTTTTATCTATTATACAGGGTGCTTCGTAATGCTGTGCAAATATTTGGAGCAAAGGTGGTTTTAAGGAGGGTATATCATGTAAATTTTTTTTATTTACCCTAAGCATCCCATGCAAAGTAATTTTTCGATAAAGTGTCTTCCAACTTGCTGGCAACGTGTTCCAAAATTTAAGTTTCTAGATTTAACTGTTTTTGAAAAAAAAGATGTCCCTCTTAAGGCTGGAATAACTTTGCAGGGGAGGCTCAAATCGATTTTTTTTTATGAAAAACCCCTATTAAAACCACCTGTATAACATTTTGTCCAAATCGTAAAATACTGATTTTCCCAGTGGATCGCACCATCCGGCAATGCCGCGACCGCCGCGCCTTCAACTCTTCACCTGCTTCGTTTTGTCTGGGTGCACATTCGTAGTTATGTTGTTACATAGCAAGTGCAAAGTGAGTGCACACGTATTGTTTTAACAATAAAAAGTGTATAGTTGTGTATTAGTATAATAATTTTAAACAGTGGACCACGCAACGTGCGTGGGATGTAAGAAAAATCGCCACTGGCTGGCAACGGAATCAATCTGTGCACTTAGACAAATATTTATAGATATTTATTTGTTATTGTATATATATTGGAAGATTACAATGGTATATGTTATTATTAGTCTATAGTTATATTTTGTCTATGGTGCAAAGTATAACCAAAGTCTAGAGATAGTATTCTCTAGACTTTGGTATAACCATAGAAAAACCTACTACGATAAGAAAGGAGCCCCGTTAACATTGGATAGCCTGGCTTCATCGAGACCGACTCGGACTCACCGCTGCCATATCTAGCACCCATGAGATGGCAACGGGGCTTATGCTTTTTCGGTCGGTTTGGCCTACTTAACTGCAAACACTACACCAGCTTGTTCCTTGTTCCCGGGAGGCATTAACGGAACCTTTTTGTTGTACCTAGTACCTAGTAGATTCTTCTATGGGTATAACTCAGTAAAACACACCCGGAAGGGCCGCCACTGGGACCTCCGCGGCGGCGGTGGAGTCCGCTTCCCGGTCGTTCGGCGGGCGCCTCACTCTTTAGCGCCCACTTCCGCTCCTGCCTAATTATAAATGCAACGAGCTGAAAGAACTACAACGCTGTTAACTCGAATTCATTTGCCGCCCATAATTAATATCGGAATGAAATACTACGCGAATATGCAAATCCGGGGCAAACATCGAACCCGGCATTTCGCCAAAAGCGTATCAAGAGGGAAATTTGAGGTTTGCGTTTACCCCATGAAAATTACAATATTTTTGCTTATATGAATATATTGCATCTTGACTCTTGTTCTGTTTGTACGACGACGCATCAGACTTTAACCACTATTGTTCTTCAGAGACAGAACTTTCCAAATTCTGCTATTGACGGGCAAGTCTCCAAACCGCTCCAAACCTTCTTCCGTCAGACAAAGACAAAGCTGCAACTTAGCTGAAATATTACGACGGAAAGACATTGTTTCTACCAGCACACTGATAATTTATGCAAAAGTATTTTTTAAGACATAGTACATAATTATAGGACTCGTATTCAACTATTGCACCCTGCACTATAGAGATGCGAAGGAAGGAACATTCCCGTTCGTGCTCGGAAAACTTTCGCGAACTTATTCTCATGAGGACACAAGAGCACGAGAAAGGAACCTTCCCTTGAAAATGCTGAATATGCTCTAAAGTGGCATCGATATTACTATGGCACGCGCTGCCATATTTGCTGGTGCGGCACAGCACGAGCCCTCCACCCCTACTCTCACTTCACTCCTATTCATTATTGTCACTGGCGCTTCATTGAAAGATTGAGACACAAGACACAAGCGCACCGCAAACTGGGGAAGATTGAAGGAAGAATATCAGTATCTATAGGTATATGGTAGAAATAAAAAAGGAAAACTTGTAAAGTGTAAAATATACAGGGTTGTCCATAACTTACTGCCCTCCATAGAACGATATCCTATAATCATAAAATTATGGAACCCTGTTTTTTCTTTTCGGACACTGGTCCGAATTTAGCGAGATATGGGCCCTTAAAAGTGGGCCTATATTCTGGTTTTGAGGCTATAATTTAATAATTATTATTATATATACACAGAGTGCCCCGTTAATAATGGTACGTAAAGTATATTATATTTTGTGACAAAATATTACGACCGAGCTTAATAAATATACCGGACAAATCTCAATAATTACTAAGATCTATATAGGGTTTTTGAAATATAATTATGGCTATATCTTCCAAAATAATCAAACGGCTGAACTGAAAAGATGTGACACTGCTTTACATAGAGCAATAGCTTTCGAATTTTGGAGTTAACAGGTGTTTTGAGGCACATTTTGCCAATTTCAACTCAAACGGTTGATTTTATCGCTATGAAGCTAGTACCTATACACTTTTATTGCAAAATGAAAAGATGTACTAAAATAATGAACCTACAAGATCAAAAAGATAATCTCAAAAATGTTACGAGTAGAAACTCGATCCAAAAACAGCGCAAGTGGCGCCCTGTGCGATACGTAGAAATTGACATCTTCGGCTTATATTCTCCAACCCAAAAAAATATAGCAGTGTCATAAATATTTCAGGTCAACAGCTTGATTATTTTGGAAGATATATAGCCATAATTAAAAAAAAGAACTTTAACTCACGTGTATAAATATCAGTAGGTAACCATTGAGATTTGACCGATACTTTTTAAGCTCAATCGTAATATTTTGGCACAAACTATTGGCTTGGCCGATTTTGCACAAATTTGTGTCAATCTGCATATGGATATAAAAATAATATTGTAGGCAAGGTCCAGGGGTTTAGCCCTGGTTAAAATGAAAAAAAAAATTCAAATCAATTCAACTACTTAGTCAACAGCATATACAGAACAATTAAATTATTACTTCCATCACGTAAGAAATGATTTTAAAAAAATTGTCAAAATGTCTAAGTTTTTGAAAATTGTTGTTCGAATAAAGAATCGCAAGGCAAACAATTTTTTCGAATAAGTTTTTTTCCACAATTAAGTTTATTTTTGTAAATATAAAATTTCACGGTTTTACCGTACCTAATAGGTCACATGGCCGCTTTTTGAATATGTTATTTTTATCCTATACAAAATGCCGACAAAATCAAATTATAAATAGTTCTGCAAACAAAAAATTTTCCCTTATAATGTCACACTGACCCGCCAATGCTCACCCTATTAACAGATAATTCTATATTGGTTTGAAACGAGTACCCTTGATTTAAACTGCAATAAACTATCACTACCATCTTGATAAGCCGCTCATTTATCAGGGTTTTAATTAGATCGTTAACGATAACCACCGCTTTTGTTTATTTAAAAAATATATTTATTCGGTTCTTGTGCTAATTTACTCTACGCAGCTGAAACTAAGCATATATCTTTTTTATGACGTGTTGTACGTTACTTTTCACAATCTGGCGCAAAAGTAATTTTTCCGCGCATTGTTTTTATTGAATATAGTAGACGTTTTTATATTATTCTATGAACTAGCTAAAGGTATAAAACTCTTTTACCGAATCTTATTTCCTTCCAAGATTTATTATTTAGAAATTCCTCGCTCTGGAGTTTTTAACTTTAGTTCCATCAATATAGGTATATATGCGTTAGTGAAGTTTATTTGAATTTATCGATATACTTCGCTCTAAATTTATACTCTTCATCTTTCAGGAGAATGTTCCCGACTCTGAGAGTGTCCTTTTCTGGCATCCGGACGGACCAGAGGTACTCGGTGTTGCTGGACATAGTACCAGTAGACAACAAACGGTACCGATACGCGTACCACAGGTCCTCGTGGTTGGTGGCTGGCAAAGCAGATCCGCCTGCGCCCTGCAGGATATACGCTCATCCAGACTCGCCGTTCACCGGCGAACAACTGAGGAAGCAGGTGGTCTCTTTCGAGAAGGTCAAGCTCACCAACAACGAGATGGACAAGAACGGACAGGTAGGATTATGACTGAATTAATTTTAAAGACACTAAAGCTTAGACAAGGAGAGAACGCTTACTAGCGCTCGCGGCCGTGTTACCGACTGCCACATCGCCCAACAGGCCAGTGGCGTAGCATGTTAACGCGTTCTTAGCCAATATCACAAAAATGTTAAAAATGAAAAGGTAGTTAATTTTGACTTATACATGTATTTTGAAATATTGGTAGGTATTTATTTATTTGCAGATAATTTCCCAAATGTAAAGCTAGTGTCAAGTGCTGAAATATATTTATTTGCGGCGATTTCGAATCAATCAAAATAAAAAATATAATGCACGCCCATGGAAACCAGTCCATATTTTATGAAACTATCATAATAAATTAAGAAATTTTCAATGAAAACGATGTTAAAAAATAATAATGTTGATCCTATTTACAAACAAAACAATGCACTTTATCACGCACCAAAAGGTAGAAGGAATTTGAAGAAGTTATATTGAGAAAAAAAATAATGTTTTAGGGCATCTGTCAAAGGTAGCTTGTTCAATATTTACCTGTGGGGTTCTTTCTTTTCACTTCTGCTTTTGCAACCAAACGCTGAACAATATTCACCATCGTAAGAGTATATTTTCCCCTTAATCACTGTTACTTTTAATTCACAAATTCACGGAATTTACTCACATTTACTCGCTTTGTCTGCCACTTATAAAATGGCCGCCGTTCAAAACGACGTAACAAAATCTATACACGGCAGGGTAGGCAAGCGCGGTCTCATCTCTCTTTCCTTGCCTAAGCACTAAAGATTGACAATTTTCTTTCGTCTATATCACTCCGCATAAAATTTATTACTTCGGTAACATTTTCTAATTCGATTTGTTTTAATAAATTCATCATCTATCGATTATCCTTTGGGACGGCCTCCAACCCCATAAAAAAAAACAAAAAACCTTCCTGCACGCCACGGCCATTACGGCAGCGTTCATTAAAATTAGGGAAATGTTCGCGCGGCCAAGAGATCCATATTTCCCGCTTTCTTGAATTCATATTTACACGTCAACTGGTCGAGGCCTGGATGATTGATTAGCTCGTGTAATGCCATGCCACGAACTATTTGGGGCACGTGATCCAAATAGCCAAACAGCGGTGGTGTGAATTCGCTACATTTGGGTCGGACCACCTAAATTAAGTGGATTAACGATTTCTTTTTGTTTCGAAATTAATAATAATGACCGTTAAGGAAAAAATTGTGTCAGGGGAGTCTTATCTCAGGATAAGCATTGTGCTAGTTCAAACCAAATAGGAATTCAACGAAATTCCAAGATACACCCTAATACAAAACGTTCATGATGTAAAGAGACCATTTAAACCTTTACTAACGGAAATGTAGTCACAACTGGCTTTTAATTAATTTATTTATTCCTACAGTGTGTAGGTACAAATTTTTTTCTTGGATTCCTAAATTTTGTTGTAATATGTATAATTTTTAGAAATTTACATTTCCATGGCCTGCTATGATGAAAATAAGACTCAAAAATGACGAAATTAGATATTTAAATGAACTGCGTTTCCCTAACCTGGACTAAAATTTTCTGCTCGATCATTTTGAGTAGTGGAATAAAAAAAGGTATGAGGCAAAACTTAATATATTTTATTTGTTGGAAAAAAGCACCGTTTGTGGCATATCGACCCGCGGACCCATATTAAATAAATTATTTTTTTTAACCTGTAGCGAATTGGAATACATAAAATAAATGTCGGGCCGCGGTGGCGTCGCTCGTACCGGCGCTGACTTTTTAGACTGCATGTTTTTCTGCCTTCGATCGACCTTGGTTCGAGGCAAGCCCATGCATATATGTCGTTAAGGGGGGGCTCGCCATTGTATGTTTGGTTGCCTGTATCAATGTATTTTTATTTCCAACTAGCTGGAAAAAGTAGCGAATTTCAAAGGATTACAAAAAACACGGGTATTTTTAAAATATCCATAGATACTAATGACACTAGTTTAAAAGTTATGGGCTAGATTTTTTTTTGAATTTCAAACTTTATGCCGGCATAAATTCGTCTATTTTGTCTCTTGAGCCGGAATTTTACCTTCGTTAAGATTGGCATAGGTTTCGGAATATGCTCGGAACGAAAACACGGTAATAAACATTGTAATTATCCAGTCTTGTTGTAAATAAAAAACATAGGCAAAATACCCCTTAAATTATGCAGCGGGAATGCAAAAGTGTGGCTATTATTTATCAGATGGCGCGAAAAACAGACGATCGATGAACGGTTGACGCTGTTGTTACAGGTCCAGTTTAATAATTACATATATTATGTTCATATGATCAATTTTACGTTTTGGCGATATAATATTTAATCAACTAAGATTTCTGATTACTTTTTTATGTTTTTGTATTACTTCCATATTATTATATACTATGAATTGCGAATTTTTAATATTAAAATAATATAAAACTTCAAGAGGTATATTCGGGAGACCCTCGTAGCTCAAAGACTCCGATCTGTGATTTTAACCCCTCTCTTTTTAGCAATGGTTCATTGATTTTTAGCTTGAAAGGTACACGGCGGCACTAAAAACTGCTTTAGTTGACTTTGCATTATTTATACGTGTGGGTTGGGTACTGTTGTTCTTATAGTTATGTCGCCGTTATGTATTTTTCGTGAGGAAAACACAATCGTTAGCATATAAACTGACATTAGGGGAGGATTCATGTCTATGTCTCTATATGTATAGGTATGTCGAAAATTCTCTATACCGGGTGTTCCATTTTAATAAATGCAGCTATTATAAATATCTCAAATCTCAAAAACGAAAATCACATAAAAGTTGAAGCATATTATGAGGTGTAATGTAAGACGCACGTTTTCACTTGTAGGCAGACGACGTTTTCAAGGTCACTTGAATGTCTACTGTGTTTTTTACTGTTAAAGGCATATCTTTAGTTAAAGAATGTGATTCGGCACGTTTTCTGTAGGTACAGTGTATTGCTGGCTTAAAAGTTCTGCAAAATTATGTTTAGTTTTTTCAATGAAATGAAACATGGTCTTTTATGTGTACATAAGGTGTTTCTTCGTTTGCATTAACACTACATTCAAACACACATTTTAGGTAACGCAATAATTAAGATAAATACATATCTCGAAAATAAAAAATGAAAAAAGAAAACGATATATTGATGCGAAAGAACATCTTCTGTATTTTTTGAGGCAAATTAATGATTTAAAAACCAGTTTGTTGCAGTTTTTTCCAAACAATGTAATGTCGTTTGGAAAAAAACAATCGAACGTCAAACAAAAGTTATAACCAAAAAACCTTTTTGGAAAAAATGAAGATGGTGCAAAATGTATCTTTTTATTAATTTAAACATATTTTTTTATTAACGGATAATAATAGAACACATATGCAGTTAACTTTGGGGTTACCTTTCGACTCAAACGTGGTCACGTGACTTTCGCTATCTGTCAAAAATTATATTTAAAAAATACAATCCCTAAAAATTGGCTTATTTGTTACAATTTCAAAACGTTTAACTTGAAAAAGTCGTTTCTATTTTAAAGTTACATAAGCGCCTATTTCCTATTTATAAAATTTCTTAAAATTTTAAAAAGTCATTACTTCGTAAAAACTATTTTATATCACTAGCTATACAACATAATATACGAGTATCATTCTATAATTTTATTAACTTTTTATTATTACTAAAAAATATTGATAAGAATATGTCTTTTTCAAAAGAAAATTATATTAACGCTTTAAAATTCTATTATGTTTGACACAAAGTTGATGTACCGGCAAGCATTTAGGTAGTACCATAGAAGAATCTACTACGTAAATTCTTCTATGGTAGTACCTATATAGTATATTTCCTAACGAGTGCGGAAAGTGCCACTTTTCCGCACGCGATTGCAGTTGGCTGAACGACGCGTAGCGGAGTTCAGCCAAGAAATCGAGTGTGGAAAAGACACTTTCCGCAAGAGTTAGGAACACTATTTTTTCTACAAGCGTGCGGAAAAGTAAGACACTTTTCCGCACGCATTTACTTTTCCGCACGCATTTTAGTTTAGAAAGTGTCACTTTTCCGCACTAGTGCGGAAAAGCAGTGCGGAAAAGTGACACTTTCTAAACTAAAATGCGTACGGAAAAGTGTACTTTTCCGCACGCCTGTAGAAAAAATTTATTTACATTACATTTTCCATTACTCTAAATGTATGCCAAAATAATACATATATTAAGATATCAGCAAATAGTAGGTATTTCACGTATCTAACAAAATTCACAACTTTACGTCAACTTTGGATCAAATACAACAGAATTTTAATTTCTTTCGGTTTATCAATATTAAGTACTTAATGAAAAGTTAATAGAATGATAAAAGATAAAACTATAGTGACATAAATTCTAAATGTCAGTTAGGGTAAGTATTGTGATCATTCATGCGGTTTTGAGGGAGAATTATTATGTCATGACAGTAGATTTGACAGCCGGTAGGTAGTCCTCTTACTTAATATTTTACTCAACAATATTCTTAATAACTATGACAAAATATAGAAAAATAAAGGAGCGTAAATATTCATATTATTATTTTGTGTTTAACAATTCACAGTTTCAATGCCAAAATACGCCAGGATGGGAGCGATGTGCTGTTATTTGTATAAAAAAGGGGGTCGGTCCGCCTGCCTCCCCCTAGACCCCTGGTTTCGACCAACGACCTTGCTTGCCGGGCAACAAAACAACTTATAAGGAACGGAAACTTATTTTAGCGCGAAACATTACTTTTTATTCTCGCTCTGTACCAATGGCCGCTCTCCAACTCCAGCGCCATCTTACAGACACTTGCAGAATTTGTGCACTCCAGTAACAATTTCTGTTTTAGCAACATTTATCCTAGTTAGGAACACGGTCAAATGAAGGTCGTCGCGAGGTGATGACGTTTTATTTCCGTCCTTAAAGAAAAACACCACTATAGCCAACGAAGACAAAATAATAGTAATTGCCCCCCTCCCCCGCACAAGCATGTGGTTGCTTCTGGGGTACTCCTAGTTTGGAGTATTGTGTGGGTGAGAATTATTATTATTATTATTATTATATTGCACCTGAAGAGGCACATAAACGTATAAAAAATTGTAAGGCACATTTTGATGACCAATCATTCACTTCGTCCGGAAAAAGTTTATTAACAACTGCTGTTCCATTATGATTATTACCAGAAGCTTATGGTTAGAGGCATATTCGTATGCGTAATCTGGCAGGCAGAGACAAGTCAATAATATTTTGTGAACTAAAAGCCTATGAAGGCAGTTCAGGACTATTTGGCAGTTTGACAGTATACCTCCAGGAGAATTTTGTGAATATATATACCTATAATCGATTTAGAAAATATTTTCTTATCAAAATTTAATGACTTATCGCATCAGGATGGCTTAGGTTCTAACCTACTAAAGGAATTCCGATCGGTAAAATACATATATCCGTGTGCAAATTTTCCCCACGAATATTTGGTTTAATTATATCTATACGCGAGTTCGTATTTACTACACACTTAACTTTGCGAATAGGGAATTAAAAACCCAAAGACAAAATAAATCAAATCCAAAACTCACAATTTTGCAAAACTTGTTTAGTTATTACATTATTTTCCTCTTATTATGCAGCCAACAATTCAAAAGCCCGCTCTCATTCTAGTGCTGTATATAGGCAAGCAGGGCAACGTAGATATTGCACGCAGAATCGGGCCAGCAGCCTTGCCAGTATTTCGAAAATTTCGCTGAAGTTAAGAAAATTGAAAATCATTATATCCTACAATATACCTACGCGTTGTCTTTACTTATTTGCCACCTCAAATCTATTCTAGTGTTGTTAATCTTCCGCCAACGCTAGCTCTCAAATACCTATATCTATTAACTATACAGGATGTAACTGAACTGATGGTCAAAAATGAAACCACATAATTCTTGGAGTCAAAATAAGGGCACTTCTTCACATATTGTTTTCTTCACGGGTTTTTTTATACAGAGCGTAGAAATTTAGAGAAAAATACACATATTTCATAGTATCTCTAGAAGTATACGAGATATTTTCTTCAAACTTGGCGTGTCACATGAGCGGATGAGCTGTCAAATTTAAGGTTAATATGAAGCTTCTGAGGCCCCCCCAGTTGCGGAGATACAGGGTGTTATTAAAATTAATTATTAATTGGTTTCATTTTTGACCATCAATTCAGTTACACCCTGTATAGATACACATATTTTCTAATAATATCACCTAACAAATCGATAGTGTTGTGTGGAGATTATGGAGGTACCGCGATAGGATAAAAAAATGGATCGGCGTAAGCACAGGTGCCGCCAGCAGGGTCGCTCGCGCCCGTTATTAATGACCCGGCCCCCAATCGCCGTAAGTGCCCCGCGCAGATAACAGCCTCTAGTTCAACAAATAAGAACACCTTGTAGATTAATGGAACACAACAGCGGCACATGTTTAGGCATAATTTGTGGGTTTAATCGGACGGTCAAGATCGGGGTAGGCGATTGCTGTCGGCCAGTCCAGCAGACAGACAGAAGGACTACCTGAACTGTAGAATATTTGGCAATGAAAGTACAACTCATAGTTTGTTTCTCTTCCAGTGTTCGAAATATTATAATCTTTACATTCAATCAAATCTTGAGTCGAGTTGAATATTTAGGGATATATCGACAATTGCTCAAAAACCGATTCTGAAAAGGGCCTACTAGACCGTCAGACAGTGACAGATTTTCTTTATTCTAAATCGATGCTGAGTCGGAAAATAATAATTTTAAGTTTGGCCCCCGGGGAAAACATGGAAAATTCTATTTTTCAAAACAGAAAAAAGGTACTAATTCTCACTTATGCCATGTTCACCGTATGATTTCTTATACTATTCCGACATCAAAAACCCAGAGGCATAAGTGTTGCGTGTGGAAAAAGGGTTGAATTAAAGGGTTTTTGTGTGATGCGCCAAACCCTTTTTCCACAGGCTACACTTATGCCTTTGGGTTTTCGAGGTCGGAATAGTATAAGAAATCATACGGTAAACATGGCATAAGTATGATTTCTTATACTATTCCGACCTCGAAAACCCAAAGGCATAAGTGTAGCCTGTGGAAAAAGGGTTTGGCGGATGACACAAAAACCCTTAATTCAACCCTTTTTCCACACGCAACACTTATGCCTCTGGGTTTTTGATGTCGGAATAGTATAAGAAATCATACGGTGAACATGGCATAAGTGAGAATTAGTACCTTTTTTCTGTTTTGAAAAATCGAATTTTCCATATGTTTTCCCCGGGGGCCAAACTTAAAATTACTATTTTCCGACTCAGCATGGATTTACCTTTCAACCCTCTCCAAGGCATAAATGAGAAAATCAGTAAGGAAAATCTGTCACTGTCTGACGGTCTATATACCTTGAAACTTCATATGAACCTAGACAAAGCATCACGCCCACACGAACTTAATGGAGTGTATACCGAAAAAGGTTCCAACGGAAAAAGGCAGAAGCGTGTCAGTATATCGAATTTACATTTGGCAACACTGTGCTCGGAGTCTCGGACTCACGCATCTCGCAATTTAAATGTTTTTCAAACTACGCGTTGCGACGATAGTTTCAAGACGCGACGTTTCAGTTTTCGAACTCCCGACAATTCGATACTGCATACTTTTTAAATTTCCCGCTTATTCTTGTTGCCAGATTTCGCAGTCACATGGTATACAATCCTCAGAACGACAATAATACTAAGTATAAAAATCGTCAGGAAACCGCGTTACATTATTTCTGAAAGGTTGAACACGCTTCTTATTTTTTCATGGTTCTTAAAACCCCGTGCATACTCCGTATGCACATTATTCTATAAAAAAAATCCCATTAAAAAGTAATCGATAGCCACATGTAAAAAATAACGTGTTAGAAAGTAACACCTTAATAAATATAAATATGCTGCGTAGCCCGAAGGCAGATAAACTATAAAAGTTATTTAAATATGGACACAACACCTGGCATTCTTTCGACAGCCTCTTTTGATTAATACTCTATTAATATTTTAATTTGCCATTTATTAATTGCTTCTGGGACCTCTAAATTTTTTTTTAAACATTCAGTAGTATCAGCTGAATATTGAAATTATTATTCTCGCTGGGTTGTGTAATTTCATTTTGAATGATTATGTACAAAAACTCATCAAAATATTAAATTTTGTGTAAACGTGTTTATCGCGTTATATTTACATTACATTTATAATCTTATTAAGCAAATAAACGGATGCGTAAAAAGTGTAGTAAGCAAGATTTTCTGGTTAGTGCAAATATTTTTAATATACACAAATCCCAAAAATATTATAAGGTAAATATACTTTTCGTCACATCTATTAATTTTTAAGCGACGCATATTTATTGGAATTTAATATAATTTTTTTAATTCTAAAATTTTGTCTTTCACCAACCTCTTTCCTCGCAAACCTATTTTTGAGGTGCCGAACATTTCCTCCTCCTTAAACTTTCTCATAAGCTCTACTAGACAAGTGATCTACTAATAGTACCTGCAGCTGGATTTGAAAAAAAAAACACGTATCTCGATGCTACCTACTACAGCATATTATATCTATATCTCAAATTTGTCAAAATTAAATTTGGTACCCGTGGTACCTTCCCATAGGCCATGCCTCTGAAATTTAATTTATTATTTATTTAGTATTATTTTTCTGGAAAAATGTAAGTTTGATACGTGCGTTATTCGGAACACTATGTTCATAAAAATATATATTGATGTTTAAACGCCATAAAAAGGCAGTATATATAGCCTCCAAATTAAATCTGCAAAATATACAAATATCAAACAATGACGTTGCCATTCAACTCGCTGCATAGATTCTTTTATTTTAGCTATAATGTATCCTGGCTACTTTTGAATTTCATTCGCAGCGGCTGCTACACGAGTTCCTAGCTCTTCTAATGTATGCATACTAGTTATTGCCGTCAAGCCGCTGTCGGCAGTCGTACTCCAGGCGCACATGAAGCAGTGGTACTAAAAAAAAGCTTCCGATGCAATTGGATATATCAGTGACTATAATAGCTATATATAGTCACTGCCTATATTCAGTCGAGGTCCAACAACAAAGTTTAAGTCACCGCACATTTTTCGCATCGCGAAGCGGTCGGTCGTTTTGTTTTACGCCAGAGGTGCGTAGAGATGCCTACCTGCGGAGACTTATAGATATTTATGGCCCACAACTCAATTAGAATATGAAAACGACGAGCGGTGTTTGCCCATGAGTGGGACAGCGGGGATGGGTGAATGCATGCGTACCGCCGGTGGTCTCCGCCGGCACAACAACGACAAATCGCACTGGGATAAACATGTTCCCGCCGTTACCCGCCCATTACTGAACGCGGGGCTTAGGGCCTCTTAATTCGCATAACTCAACTACCGGTCGATTGGGCTCCGGTCGGAGCGAAACGAAAATGAGTATGTAAATGCAGGGTGGGTGGTAAAGCTGAGTTGTTTACTGTCCATTCGACTATAGGTACAGATCTAAGAAGGGAATAAATAATGTCTGCGTTATTTTATTCGTCATGATGTGCAAATATTTGGAGGAGGTGTTCTACAGGCGGTCTTACATATAAAATGTTCTGCTTTAAGCCACCCCTGCGAAGTTATTCCAGACTAAAGAGGAAAAAAATTTTGGTTATGATTTTCGTTTTCAGAAACAGTTTAATCTGGAAACTTGAATTTTGTACCCTTGCATTCTACGGGGCGCCATTCTGTAGCTCAATTAATTTATAAACTCTTTTACTCTTGAAACAATTAATTATACTTTCAGTTTTCACTAAATATATTAAATAAAAACATGGCAAAGCGTCGTGTTTTTAACTTTCTTATTTTATCGTTTATGAGCGTGCATGGTCGTAAATGCTGTTTCCTACATTCACAGGCTTTTTGTAATTATCAGCTAACCAACTTTATTGTATCTTTTTAGATGCGATTCAAGAGCATGGTTCTAATACATTGCAACTGTAGAATGAGATCACGTGCATGTAGCTTGTAGCTTTGCCTATTGCATTCGTCAAACCATTTCATTTGATACCCTCACATCAAGGGTTTTGTAATCTTAGGGCGTCCGTCAGGATGATATGATACAATATATACTATATTATGTAGGTATTATCGTTTTAATGTCAATGTCATATAAAAAACCATTAAGGGCCCAATCTCTGGGCCCTCACAGTCAATAATGTCTTTAGGAAAATCCCTATAATGGGGAACTTGAACAATTTTTTTTATTTCTTTAATATACAGTGTGACCCATTTGTTTTGGGGTCAGTCTGTAAAAAGTGTATCAATCGTGCGATTTGGCTGATTTTTTTTTTAAATTGTAGAGCTCGATGAACTGCACATTTTGAACAAAAATTGCCTGGTTCGCATAAAATCCAAAGCCTACTATGACCGTTTTTATGAGCAAAAAAAAAAAATTTTAAGAAACCATATTAGCGTTTTTTTTTGAAAAAATCTGTGTGCGCCAATGGATTGAGCACCCCTCGAAATGGGTATGTACAAAATTTCATCAAAATATTTCAAGTAATAACGATTTTGTAGAAAAATTAAAAATGCAGCCAAGGTACGTCTTTATTTTCAAAAATTCAAAGTTGGCCATGGAAAATAATTGAATTGTAATAATACAACCTTATGCTTATAAACACAAAACATAAAAACAATTAAAATTATAAAATTTTTGTAACTTCTACCAAGCCTCCATTTTCTACAATGCATTTGTCGTTCCTCTTGCGTACATTCAAAATTACATTTCGTATTTGCTGTGGAGTAATTTCCTCACAACTACGGTTTATCCTAGCTTGCAGTTCTTGTAAATTATGGGGTCTTGACTTATAAACATTTTGCTTAAGTGTACCCCAAAGAAAAAAATCTAAAGGAGTTAAGTCCGGAGATCTCGGTGGCCACTCACAGAAAGGACTATTTCGCCCTATCCAACAGTTTTCAAAATTATTATCTAGCCAGTTTCTGATTAAACGAGCATTATGAATAGGACTGCCATCTAACTGTAACTTTAAATTTAAACGGTATCTTAATGGTAACTCATCTAAAGCATTTCTAAATTCAATTTCTAGAAAATTCAAGAAGCCAGCCGCATTCAAATTCCCTTCAAAGAAAAATGGGCCAATTATTCTGTCGCGTAGTATTCCACACCAAACGTTAATTTTTTGTGAATATTGTCTCCTTGCATTTATTATAAACTCTGGATTTTCAGCTGACCAGTGACGGCAGTTTTGACTTGATACTACACCATTTGTAGTAAACGTGGCTTCGTCGGTGAATAAAATTTCATTTAAAAAGTTGCCATTATGGAGATATTCACCTTGCAGCCAATAGCAAAATTCTAATCTTCTCTCCTCATCTCCTGGTTCCAGGGTGTGCAAAAATTTTGGCTTAAACGGTTTTATTTTGTTTTGTCTCAAACATCTCCTTATACTCTCTCTGGGTATATGAAGGTCTAAACTAGCCGTTCGAACACTATTTCGAGGATTGTCACTAAAGTATTGCAGAATTTGATTGTTATTTTCAACAAGTCCACGGCGTCCATTTTGCCTAGTTTTTAATAAATTTTTAGAAATCGATCCAGTTTCATCAAAAATATTGTTTATACGTTGTACAGTACTTCGACTCACTGATCTACCTGGGTGTCTATTGTTAAATTCGGCCGCAGCTTCTGCTGCCGAGCGCTCGTTGTCGCCCACGAGTCGAACAATTTCTATTTTGTCTCTTATGCTTAAATATTCCATAATTATGATAATTAATTGTATTGAGCACAAACAATTTCTGAACTCAATTTAGACAGTTTGACACTTAATAAAAGTAAACAATTCAATTATTTTCCATGGCCAACTTTGAATTTTTGAAAATAAAGACGTACCTTGGCTGCATTTTTAATTTTTCTACAAAATCGTTATTACTTGAAATATTTTGATGAAATTTTGTACATACCCATTTCGAGGGGTGCTCAATCCATTGACGCACACAGATTTTTTTCAAAAAAAAACGCTAATATGGTTTCTTAAAATTTTGCTCATAAAAACGGTCATAGTAGGCTTTGGATTTTATGCGAACCAGGCAATTTTTGTTCAAAATGTGCAGTTCATCGAGCTCTACAATTTAAAAAAAAAAATCAGCCAAATCGCACGATTGATACACTTTTTACAGACTGACCCCAAAACAAATGGGTCACACTGTATTTGCCTATCTATAGAAAGAACACATACCAAATATCAGCCCTCAAATCGCAATATTTAATTTGCAATAAATAATTAAAGTTGTGACCGCAAGCTATTCATTTGAAACGACACGAAAAGCGCGGGAATGGTTGTAACGTCACACCGCTCGATCGATCAGAAGGCAGTGATAGGAGTGACATATTCACAGAATTAGGGAAGGAAGAATGGAAATTTAACGTTAAAATAAACCGCTCGGCGACCCAGTTCCAGAGGGATCTGTTGTAGGTCAAAAATAAGAACCGCCTAAAAGTTTAAATTTAATAAGCACTTCTTTAACTGAATGGTGAGGCCACGGGACTAGTAATTCGTAGGTCCCGGGTTCGATCGCAGAAGTTTTTTTAATTATCACTGCATTCTACCTCTTAGGTATATTTATAACTGATTAGGTATAATTTTTAGTAATAATTGGACAATGGTTATTACGAAGATTACTCACAATCTACTCCATAGTGTATTTAAATTCAAAGTAGGTACTTACCTACCTTATATGAAATTGTCACTATAGCAGGAAAAATGTAATACTTTGCTCGATGCGTAAGCTCTTTGTGACCTCCGACAACAATCTTATTTTCCGTTGTTCTTGAATGGTTGGCGTCGAGATTTGATACCAATTGCGCCTCTTTATATATCGCTTCATTCAACGGGTTAGCTCCAGACAAAATAATATAACATACGGCATTGTAATCATTCAACGGATATAATACCAAATCAAAAAAAATATTTGTCTATAGGTGCATGGGCTGATTCAGTTGCCGCAGTGGCGGTTTTTCTTACATGCCACAAATGTTACGTGTCCCATTGTTCAAAATTCACAAATGTTACGTGTCCCATTGTTCTAAATTATGAAACTATAGACTTTTTATTGAGTTGAAAAAGAAGTTTGTAACTTGTTTCACACTTGCTATGTACCCTATGTCTATGTATATCTACTATGTAGGGAGCAATTTAAGTTCGAATGTAGATATAGCCAGACAAATCGAAGCACATATATGATCATGTGAATGGAATCGCGTCGACCACATATCGCCGATCGTTCAGTCTGCGGAGGGCCGTCCGTTACTGGTTAATGCGCGATCGATTGGGAAAATAAATAGGTATTTTACGACGAATTTCAACTATTAATATGTAAAAGGTGAAAACGCAAATAAGATAAGTCGATACAATAATATTGTAACGAAAAATGCCTCTAAAGTTGTTATATCAGCTTCCAATGAACATGTCTGCATTGTTTTCTAAGCTACGCAAAGATTAGCACATAAATTTTAAGTTTGGGTACTTACAGTTTTATAATTTTTATGATTAGTTTAGAGGCATTTTCATTCACATCTTTGTTGGCCTGAGGCCCCCAGAGCCCCATTTTCCTTTAGTTTCATTGTTTTCCCTGTTAGAGCTTCCATAACTTTCTATAATGTTTGATAGAACTTTATCATTGGGCAGGAATATTCTAGAGTATTCTCCAGTCTTCCATCTGAGTATACAGGGTGACCGTATTTCGAGTCTTTGCATGGGGATCTTGGTTATCTTAAGAGATACGAGGTCGGTTAAATTGGGGCAAAGTTGCAGAATTTGATGCCGAGTAACATGGTAAAAAAAAATTTGACTGGCCCTTCTCGCTTTGAAAATAATGCGAAAAAACTGAAAATTGTCGTTTTCGTTTTTATTTTTTTAAACGAAAACGAATGGCGCTGGACATTTCTAAGTTAAACATTATTAAGGCACTTTTTTACAAGGAATCTAAATATTATCTCGCATTTTTTTCTCGCCTCCCTGGACAAAGATATGACGATCAACTTTTATTTTTCTTATGGGCGCCATATTGGATTTTTGCATTTTAGTCAAAACGAAATCATAACCTCACATTTTCCAGCGTTGGTAGCCTTTGGCACCAATTGCGTTTTGCAGCGGGACTACACAGTTATAAGTTATGGGAAGTTCCATATTACGCGACTATAAATGTCGGCACATTTACAATATTTTTTTACAAATGTAAATGCGACCTAATACATTGTATAGTTTAACTAATTTCAATTGAAATACTTCAATCGCAAGTGATTTACCGGGGCAGTTCGAGAACAGGTGCCTCAGTCAATAAAATAGGAGACAGAACACGTTGTTTAACCTTTTCAACTTCTGGTATTCGAAGTAGAAACAAATGAAGCACACAGAGAAAATGTTTACTGCTGTAAAAGCAAGTGACTGCATGCTCACCTAATATAATATCACCAATACCTACTTGCATGGGTATAACACTATTCGAGAGCTGGCCACTATTGCGGAATTTTACAGATCTTAGGATATATAATATTTCTCAATGGGTACACTTAGTCGGTAGATAGGACAAATTTATGTCTAAATCATCTTCAGGGCTACAAGAAGATTAAGAAGATAATATCACAAACAATTTGAAAAATTAAAAATATTAAAACTTAAATAAGCTATGAGAAGGGGAACAACCTTACCTAGTGAGGAAACCATGTGGAAGTCAAACAAAAAATCTTGTTTACAGATGCGTACATCTTACGTAGAATTAAATCAAAATACATTAATAAGATTAAAATATGGAGACAACAACATTGGCTAAAATCAAGGAACTAAGTAGGTAGGTATATAAACTATAAAAACCATCCAACACCCCGCACTATCTGCAGAGGTTAAAAACACATTATTTTTTAGGTAGGTACAGAAGAAATTTCTAATATACAATGGGCAAAAGATGATAAAAATCACACTTCTAGAAATATAGGGTGTCATAGAACAAAACCATCAGTATTTATGTTCATAAACTTTTTTAAAACTTGAGCATTAAGAAACTTTTAAAAATATGAAAGGAATATAAATTAATAAATAAACATTCTTTAGGATTTGATGTATTTACTAATAAGGCCACTATAAATAAGGCTTTGTGAAAAAAACACCAGTGTTGTTATTTTGTCCTATCTACCGACTAAGTGTACCCATTGCGAATCAAACCAGGACACGAAACTATTTCTATAATATTTCTTTTTAGAGACCTTTTTGACGATATTAGATGTGATCTAACCATTAAATTGTGTTTGACGACAACCTTCAAAGTGAAATATTTTGTTAGCCTGTAGATATGTATATTTTTGAAAACTGCCTGACGCCTATATGTCCTACACCTTATTCCTTTTACGAACTCAATATTAGAGCTTGTTATTCTGTTTCAACTGACTTTAGCACAAGTATATATTATGTGAATAGTATAGTTTATATCTCTATCTAGGTATTACAGGTGGTAATCTCATTAAATTTACTAAACAGTAGGTACCTAAACAGATATATTCCTCGATTTATTTCTTAAGAAAAATATGTCTATATTTGTCTATAGGGCTTACCTACAGCAACAAGCTTCAACATAGAAGAAATCTCCACCAGTCTACCAATCTACTCGCGTAAACCTTGCTGGTCCAACATTATTAGTTGAATAAATCCCGGCTTCCAGCGTCGTGGCGCAGCCGCCAGCCGCAACCTTATTAATTCGGACAGGCCGCATCAACTCCTCCGAACTCCCGCCGCGCCGTCCCGTCCCCGGCCCGTCATCGTAAATTCCGGTCCGGGACCGACCGGTGTCGCGGCGCGGCGGCCCCCCGCTGCCCGCCCGGTGTGTCCGACCCGGACGGAACGCGTCGCAGCCCCGTACTTAATCAGGCTGGCGCATATACCGGCCGAAAAACCCATGCATATTAAAATGGAAAATTACGATTGTAGGACAGCATAAACCGAGGATTGTCGCGGACGGCGGGAGCCCTCGCCGAGAGCTAGCGCCATGGGCGGCGCGAGCGCGGCCTTCTTTTTTATTTAATTTCAATTAAGACTCTGGTGACTATAAAGTTTCACGTTTCACCATGCACGGGCTCTGTCAGTTCAATAATTGGGTGGTGGCGGGGGACATGCATTCAACGGATGCGCGGTCAGAAACTTTCTCCAGTCGCCTGGAACCGAATCTTCTCAGGTTGTTCGTCGTTGTTAGAACTGATTCAAACTCCCATGAGATATGACCTTGACCGAGCAATTTACTAAAACGACGATAATCGCCAGGCATTACTAGCGAAACTATAGAATAATATTTGAGATATGCCTGTGAACATCAATAACAAATGCATATATAAAAAGTTTTAGTCTTGCTAGTATCTAATGCCGGGCGTTTATGGTCGTTTTGGTAAATTGCTCGGTCAAGGTCATAGTTCACGAGAATTTGAATCGGGTCTATAACCTCACTGATATGCGTCGTCTCGTCGCCTCTACTGCTCTTCCAGTGAGTTGTTCGGCGTCGTTGCTAAAGTATATCCCAAAACATTATCGCATCGATGTTCCTACCGTTGTGAATGAAATTCCGTCAAATCGAAATTTGTGACGGCAAATATTAAGGTTGATAATGACTGTCTTATTTATAATTATTATGCGAGCTAAATTACCTACTTCATCAGGACCCGCCCCTGTGAACGGACCCCATTACATTTGTTTTATGACGCAGTTGTAGGACACCAAATGGATTTTATAACACAGCATGGCATGTAGGTATTATAGCGTACAAATTTTAGTGGTCTTGAAGCAACGTAAACCATGAATTAGTTGCTTCCCTGGCCTTGGCCAGTCTCTACAAATTAAGTAACTATGACCAGGGATTATGATATTAGTATACGATTCCTTACTAATTATTGGCAATCTACGATTCACAAATAATTTCCCAGATGAAGTGTCGCTAGCATTTGTCCCCTAGTAGGGGTATTTGGAATTAACTCGAGTCGAGTAGTAAAATGGGACAAAACATGGTGGCGGCAAAAACACGCTAATAGCAGCTATATAGGTCTGTGCTAATAGCTTGTCCTAATTTAATTTTTCTTTGCGGTTCTTTACTGAATATAGAGATCGCACTGAGACCTCCGCACAGATATAAATGATCTCTGTGGTTCTCCTGCGTATATGGTGTCGTTAGGGGCATCCAGCTACCAAAGCGAAACTATATGATGGAGGAAGTTCAACTATTCAGACTATATACATCATAGAGGACGGTATGTTACGGCCCAAAAACTTTGCAATGGAGTAGCATGTAGCAGTGATTATTACCATTCTAATCAGTACTCATGGAGCTTACAGCTTATGTCGCTTGAATGCACAGTGGTCAATCAGGGTGTCTACCAACCTGGAAAACCTGGAAATGTCAGGGAATTATTTTTGGTCAGGGAAATCAGGGAAAAGTCAGGGAAATGTATCAAATAACCTGGAAATTTGTGGTTTAATAGATGTTAAAATAGAAAATCTTTAATTCCTACAAAAACTAATCAAAATTATATCATATTCATTTTGATTCTACTCCACAGAGATCACATTATGTTATTTATTTATATGTGATCCCTGTGCTTCTACTATACTCTAAAGATAATCTAACTAAATAAGATTTTACGAAGCTATTTATTTTTGTTTTGAAGGTGTTTATTTTTTATGTGTAAAAGATATTTCTTTGTTTTATACGTCATTTTATATTTTTACAATAAATCTTGTATCTTTTTTTTACAGGGTGGCTCATTATAAATTGACACCCCCCTTTAACTTGCTAGTTTTTGAGGTTAGAAAAAAGTTTTTTTACAAAAGTTATAGATACTAATACAAAGTTTTTTTTGTATTGGACCTTATACAGTGTGTTCTAGAAAGCCGTGGCAGACATAACTTATGTTTCTTTAAATGGAACATCTTGTATATTTTTGTTATATGTTCGCTCCAACCGTTCGTTTAGAACTAAGCCTTTTTTGAGGGATTACTCCTTGGGTCATAGGCTGCCATAAAAGACAAATGCCAAATTATAGTAATAGCTGACAGTTTGCAAGTATATTCATGATTTGGAAAACAAAATGGGCTCTTTTAAAATTTCAGGGAAAACGACAATGACATTTACAAAAAGGATATATTTTTATATGTTTTTGTGGGGTTATTTAAAAAACAGAATTTATTATGACAGACCGAAAAATGTAGAAACACTAAAAGGTAGAATTCGGGAAGAAATCCACATACACAGCAATTTTATTGTTGTCCCAATAAACAGAAACTTAGTAGCAAATATCAATAAATTCATACGTATATCCTTTTTTCTAAATGTTATTGTCGTTTTCAATATAAATTAAATTTCGAACAATAAATCCAACGAAGTTTATTAACTATGTCACTTACTATTTAAAATTTCTCATTTCTCTCAATTTCCATTCTTATTTTTTTCTGAAAACTTAAAATAGCCCATTTTGTTTTCCAAAGCGTGAATATACTTGCAAACTGTCAATAATTGTTACTATAAATTGGCCTTTGTCTTCCATGGCAACCTATGACCCAAGGAGTAAACCCTCACAAAAAAGGCTGTTCTGAACGAACGCTTGGAGCCAACATATAACATATATGCTTCATTGGAATCGAAAAAATGCGTAGAAAATATACAAGGCGTTCCATTTAAAAAACAAAAGTTATGTTTGCCACGGCTTCGTAGAACACACTGTATAAGGTCCAATAGCGCCCCAAAAATGTTGTATTAGTATCTAAAACTTTTGTAACAAAACTTTTTTTTCTAACCTCAGACACTAGCAAGTTAAGGGGGGTGTCAATTTATACTGTACTTTATTAACCTCGTTAGCAACAGTTTCTGCCAAAAAGTTGAAATTCCAAGCCACTTTATAACTTTCTTCGAAAACATAATAGGACATAATTTGCACATTTAATTAATGTCAGATGACATCACTAAAACTAATAGTCTGTTTTTGAATTTTTTTTGTTAGAAGCACGATCGTTCAGAGTAATTTCATCCTAGGGGATCTGTTGAATCTTCCATTTTATTTAAATTCACATATTTATCTCAGTAGGTAGGTATTAGTCAGGGAATTTTTTGCCTTTTGGTCAGGGAAAACCTGGAAAAGTCAGGGAATTTTAAAAACTCGATTTGGTAGACACCCTGTCAATACCATAATCACTGCTATGACTAAATATGAGAAATAATATTTGCCAAATATGTTTTATTATCTTTCACCTATATGTGCTGGATTCTAGGAAATACATCTGATATAGTAAATTACCCCAAATTTAATGGCCTCCCAAATTGAACCTCCTATATTTTTTTAACTTCGAAACCATTAGGGCGCCATCTATGTAAAGTGGCTAATGCCACATGATGGCTAATACGGTATTATTACCTATTACCTATTACACTTTACATAGATAACGCTAATTGTTTCAATTGGGTGGCGCTTCAATATCGGCTACTTATACTATTATATTCCTACATTCTACTAAATATTCAATTAATCACCATCACCACGTTTTCTTAGAAGATCATAATGAAAATAAGTTGGACTCTGAAATGACCATCATTATTCCGTAAAGCATTTTGCTCTGCCACTGTCTTCACGCTACCGTCTGTTAACGAACAGGTGATAGTCGTAGTCCGCGCCCGAGAAAGTACTCACTGACTCCGCGCGACTGAATTCTTTCACATGCAAATCATCCCCTGAAACCCTTTTTCTACATAAGCGAACGCATTCGTATTTTGTACAGGATGATTGGTTATATCAGAGAACATCGTTCTCTGGGTTACATTTTCCACTTTTGACTGCTGGTCCGAGGGATACTCAATGAATATTCAGGGCCGTAGCTAGTCATTGTCGATAGGGGTCACAAATTAAAAAAAATGAAATTCACTTTATGTAATCAAAGATTGCACCACAGACGAAAATACTTCAAATTTTCAAGGTCAAACGGTTTAAATGAATGGATAAAATCTATGTAACCTAATGTAGGAATTACAAAAAATTATTGCGTAAGATCAGTGATTATAGTAGGTATACCTACCTGTTATATTATTACGCTTAAATCCACATACCAATAACGTTGTTTTTGCACTCGACGCGCGTTTCGCTAACCAAGTTATATCATCAGGAGATGATTAGATTAGATGATTAGATGATGCTAACTTGGTTAGCGAAACAACGTTATTGATATGTGGATTTAAGCGTAATAATAACAGTGTATCGCCAATAGGTTCCAAATTCCCAACTTAGTAGGTACCTCCTATACCTATACCTAATTATAATCATTGATAAAGTCAACTAGTGATAATTTTTTCTTTATTAATCATGGACCCATAATAATTATTTAAATATGCAGTAACTAAGAAGTGGGTACATTTTTCGTCATATAGAAAAAACAGACAGCACTCCTCGAGTGATATATAGAAGTAAAAAAAATAAGTTAGTGCCTATGCCTAGAAATTTTTGCCACATTCTATAAATTATCATGTCCTTTCGAATGGCCACAGTATATAGATAGAATATACCTATAGGTATTTATATGAGGTTTGGCTCGTACCATGAACATTATTGATTTTTATAAGCAGGTATTAAAAAGTACAAATGGAGGTGGTTGTTAATTAAAATGCACCGCAGGCGAAATTGTTTTAGGAATTTTAAAGACAAGTAGGTATGTAGTTTAATTGAGGCATAAGAAATTACAAAATTACATCATCATGATGTCTTTTTTCCTCTTTCTTTTCTTACTCCTTGAATATTGCTGTTTATATTATAGACGCATGCGTCTGATTGGTTGCTATTATACACAACTACTCTTTACTTATTATTATTAAATATTAACCCAGGGGGGGGGGGCGCCCCCCCTTCCTTGGGACCGCCACTGGGCCTTAGCCAATGAAACCTAAAGAAATTAGAAGCCAATTTGCGCCCAAGTATTTTTGAAATAATAAACGGCGATTGTCGTTCATCCTTCTCGAACACTCCCTCCCTGGCTTCCTCCGTTTTCTCTACACCCGCAGGCACGAGTTTCTAAGCGAGAACCCAATAAGGCGCCTTAAATCCACTCCCAGTGGACTGAAACAACCAGATTCGCGACGAAGGATTCATAATAAAGTTCTGTAAATTACGAAGACACCGGTTGTCTTCGATCAGTAGAGGACAGAGGACAACTACTGCTTGGCAGAATCTATACGGTTTGATATATGTAAAACGATCTATAATTATTTTGGTTTATTTTGATTCTGTGTTTTTTGTTGTTTTTCTTGATTTTGATATTAATAATATGAAGGTGGACATTGATGGCCTCAAAGTTTATATCAGTAACAATTTGTAATGTTTCTGATTTTGTGATATTGGATATTGGATAATATTCTACCTTGGTCCGTTGCTATAAGCTTAGGGGAAAGGGTGGAAGTTTCAACCATGAGGTAGATTAAACCAGTTATGTTTTTTAATAATATATTTGAATTTCCCGCTTTTTGTCTAACCTGGTCTTAAGTAACCGACATTTCGTGAGTCTAGAAATAATTTCTAGTGGTATACTGTGTCTGAAG
This sequence comes from Pseudeuparius sepicola, assembly GCA_963920635.1. Classification (NCBI taxonomy): domain Eukaryota; kingdom Metazoa; phylum Arthropoda; class Insecta; order Coleoptera; family Anthribidae; genus Pseudeuparius; species Pseudeuparius sepicola. The sequence goes on along the minus strand of OY987299.1, from coordinate 47,845,886 downwards.
TGCTGGTGAAAAAATAATATTTTTTCGGCGGAAAACAAGGTAAGAAATTGACATAAGCCACATTTTTGGCTGTACCTACAATTTTTACTTATAGAAATCGGGATATAGTGCATAGTTTTTGCTGGAGATTTACTAATATTCGGTTTTAAAAATCCTAACCCCAAAATATGTTGGTACAGTCTTACTTGAATTATTTGTGTACTTGGCGTAATGAGGTAGATTCAACCATGGCAGATGGGGTACATACACCAATGGTTGAATGTACCCCACCAATGGTTGAATGTACCTCAAAAATATTTTGTGCTGATTTTCAGATGCCTAGAAAATATATAAGAAAAACAGATAGGGCTAATCTGGATGAAAATGTGATAAATAATGCTATCAAAGATGCCTTAAAAAAAATTGCAGTATAAGAGAAGCTGCGAGGCGATATGGTTTAAAAAGAGACACTCTTCAAAGTAGAATAAGAAAAATTAGAAAAGATGGAAAGGAAAATAAATACATAGATTCAGATTCAGGTGCGGAACTTGACGAAGAAAAAGAATTCCAAAGTAAATACACAGTGAAACAGGTATTTTCTATACAAGATGAAGATCAGTTTGTCAACTACATTAAGAGATGTTCAAACCTGAATTATGGTTTATCCTATGCACAAATTAGAAAATTAGCTTATGAATTTGCGAAACATTTAAAACGCAAATATCATGCTTCCTGGGATATCAATAAAATGGCAGGTAAGTAATCTCTATTTGGGTATTACGAAGCTGTCATTGGTTGTGTCCACAGGCCATCAAGTTTATGCTAGCGCTAACAATTTATAGGCGCTACGAGTATAGCTAGTTAGTTCTAGGTTCTAGCAAAGTTTTGTCAAGATGGACACAGCCAATGACTAACTTTTGTAACTTAGCCATATTATATGGCTCTATACAAATCGACAAATCAATCGTTTTATTGCTCTAAACAATAAATAATAGGGAGTTTTCGCAAACGTCCGCTATCAATAACGGTAACGCGTTATTTTCAGGGTCTCTTTGTCTTTTGGCATGTATATGACAGTGACAAACAGCATTGCCGTTATTATAGCGGACGTTTGCGAAAACTCCCTAATATTGTTGTTGGATCAAAGAGAGTGAACAAAGGTCTAATGTCAAATTCATGTGTCGCTTTACAGGTGTTGAATGGTTGAAGTCTTTTATGGCGAGACAACCCACATTATCTTTACGTAAGCCAGAAAGTACGAGCTTGTCTCGAGCCACCGCATTTAATAAAGCACGCGTTGAAGAATTTTTCGAAAATTATGTCAACGTAATGAATAAGTTTAAATATAAACCGGAAAAAATTTACAATCTAGATGAAACTGGAATTACTACAGTAATGAGATCGATTAAGGTTGTGTCGGAAAAAGGAAAAAAACAAGTGGGACAAGTATCGTCTGGTGAACGTGGGGAATTGGTGACGTTCGTTGGAATCATCAATGCAGATGGCGGAAAAGTACCTCCTGTTTATATCGTTCCGAGGGTACGTAACCCGGAAAAGTACACCACTGACCCTCCATCAGCATCATGCCTAGTTATGGGGAACAAGTCGGGGTGGATGACCAGAGAGTTATTCCCAAAACTACTCAGGCATCTTGCCGAATATGTGAATTGCTCTCCGGATAATGGGGTTTTGCTGCTGATTGATAATCACGAGTCCCACATTTCTTTAGAAAGTATCACATACTGTAGACAAGTAGGTATTACGCTTTTATCTTTCCCCCCGCATACTACCCACCGTATGCAACCTTTGGATGTGGGAATTTATGGTCTTTTCAAGGCCGCTTTGGCGGTTGCATTTGATGACTGGTTATTGAACCATCCAGGCAAAGTTATTTCTATAAGAAATATTGGTGAACTTTCTAAACTTGCTTATGAAAAGGCTTTCACAGAATCAAACATAAGGAATGCATTTAAAAAAACAGGCATTTGGCCAGTTAATCGACTTGTCTTCTCCGATAAGGACTTCACGGCAAGTTCAGTGACAGACGTTAAATTGAGTGAGCAAGGCACCACAACAACATCATTTACTGAAAACGCAGAAGACATAAATGAACCACTTGCAGAATTGACTAATACAATAGAACCATCAACTTCAATAGAGCAAATAAGACCATATCCCAAAATAAGTGAAAAAGTTCCAAGCAAAAGAAGGAGACAGATCAAATCAAAAATATACACTTCGACTCCAGAATTTTTAGAAAAGCAAAATTTAGAAGAGGAGAAACTTAGAAAAGCTAATCTCTCAAAACACAAAAAATCTGTTAAAAAAATCTTTGTAGGAGAATATGCTTCTGATAGCAGTGAATCTGATATTTCAGTAACGTTGCAAGACAGCGACGATGATGAATCTGTTAACGAGTTTCCATTGGAAACAGATTTTGCTGTAAATGATGACGACTTTGTCCTAGTAAAATTTTGTACTAAGGCAAGTGTGGTGCATTACATCGGACAAATTTTGGAAAAGGACGGTGTAGAATATAAAGTTAAATATTTACGAAGAAAAAATTTGTCAAACCACTTCATCTTTCCTTTAGTGGAGGACATAGCAAACGTTGAAAGGGAAAATATTGTAGCTGTTTTAAAAACTCCTTCAGCTAGTGGGACGGCTAGAACAAATTCTATTTACACGTTTAATTTTAACCTTAATGGATGGAATATTCGTTAGATGTAATACCTACCGTCAATGTGCAATATGATATCTGATACGAAGTGGCTCAGTGGAAAGTTTCTGCCCCAAACTATTTTTTTTAAAACAAACACCGATTCACCGATACGATGGGTGAAAACTTTTCCTACGGCACTTTTGTATAAGTTTGAGGTATAATATACTTACCTAAAGTACCTCTATATTATTATTACTAAAGTATTATCTCCAAAGAATTATTTTTTTAGTTGTTAGTTAAAATAGTGAAGTTGGTTGAATCTTACCCACCAATGTACCTCACCGGTGGGGTGCATTCAACCAACGTCTCAATTTTCCATTTTCAGTAGTACCTACCATAATGGTTGTATGATAAATTTTATGTTATGTTGTAAAGCCTTATTTTGGTTTTAATAAAGATGTGTGAACATTGCAAGCCATTTAAAATATTATTTCTCCTTATTTCATGTTAACAAAATTAAGTGGTTTAAACTTCCACCCTTTCCCCTACAGCAGGAGCTGAAAGAGCTTGTTATTTGAAAGGATATGCCAGAAATTAGTACCAAAATTTTAACCACGTGGTGGTGAAAACATACCTATTTATACTCGAGTACTCGTTACTTGAAGATACCCGAATTAACGAATACGGAAGGGAAAGCAAAGTGATTACTTTACTGCACGCCGCCGCCGCCGGCTTATTAACCATACTTTTGGACTGCCGGTTACTCGCATTATAATGCTCATAAATGAAATAAAGTTATAGTATGTACTTATTCATTCAGTGTAGGTACTATTTATATACTGTAATTGGGTAAGTATGAATAATCAAAGGATGCAAAGTAACGAATAATATAAATGATTACATTACATCAAAGTAACGATTAGTAACGAATACTCGAAAGTAACTAAAATCCTAACATTTCGGAAATCTCTTAGTTTTCAAGATAAATATTTTTAGTTTTTACCTGCCTCCGCCACTGTTGCTATCCTCCCGTCTGGTACCACCGAGCAAGTGATCGTCGAGGTCCATCCCAGAAAACCACACATTCGATGCCGAGCGACGAGCGGGTTCCAGCTCGACGGGGCACCCGCAGGGACAACGAGTTTCTCACCTAGAGCCTAACGAGGCGCCTTGAATCCACTCCGGCCGAACTGAAATATGGGTGTTTGTACAGGGATCGCAACGGGGCGCGCCATTCATAACCGCGGTCGGATTCGCATTTAATTCTACGACGATTGGATGCAAGACGTCCAACGGGATTCAATAAAGTTCTGTCGATTATTAGTCAGCCACCCGTTGTTTCAGGGGAAAATGCGTTCGATAATAATTGGAAAATATATACTTACCTATTCTTTGAGTTTACAACTGACCTGATCGTCTATAATTAATTTGACTGTGAACTCTATATGTATTATGCCTGCGGTTCCGAAATTAGTATCGAATATGCAATACAGGCTTCCTTCGCTCGGTAATGCATTGCCTTAAGAGCTTCTTTCTACCTTTTTCTAACAACCTCTTTCTAGCAACATGCTATATAGCTCTTTGAGAGTAGAACAACTTAAACAAATCTTTTGAATATGTAGTGTGATGGTAATATAGAAATGTAAATCCGTAATCAAATGGCACATAAACACGTTGACATAAAATATTTTTCCTAACGGTTTCCGATTCAACTTAGTTCGCATTGGGCCACATGCAGGTCCTGGAGGAACGCCACATGACGCAACCAATACATAACCGAGAGTCGTAAACAGCAGTGTTGAATTAACTTTTAATTTCCTGATGATTGGGCGCCATTAAGGAGTCAACGTTTTCAATAAAATTTTGTTTATTGGCAACCACCCGTCGACTTCATTTAACAGAAACACGGGCATAATGATAGGCGCATTTCGAAAATGCCGTAAAGACGTCGGAAGGGTCTTCGCTTGTGATTACTTTGAAACTTTGTTTTCCAGCAATATGATTGCATAGATGCCTTATACAAATAAGTATTGTCGAAACAGGCCCCTAGAAGTGGTAAGGCTAAGCAGCTGACAATATGGAATGAAATAGGTAGGTATATCGGACCTGGTATGTTCGTTAGGCGTTTATTAATATTTAAATACTTATATGTGACTTCTTAAGTATTGACTAGAACCCTGAGAAGTACAGGCGCGGCCCTTGAAGTCCTTCCAATACGTGCGGTCGCAAAGGAGTTCAACTGACAACGTTGCAATTACCCCTCCCCTCCCTCGCGGTTTGAAAGCCAGCCATAACCTCAAAGGCGTAAGTGATGGCAAATCTTACATCTTATTACGAGACATTGCCTTACGCGACATTGCCAGTTACAGTGCGAAAAACAGTAAATTCGGCGCTGTTATAGGTTAGGCTTAGATTGCCGGAATAATAGTGGAAAAACTTACAACCCTGCCCACGGATATTGGCGGTCTTTTTGCAAAAGTCTTTCGACAACCTCGAATGGACTGTTCTATAAAAATCTAAGGAAGAGGCAAATCTCTTAATTGGGTGTCGTATACTTTCCTCTGGTACCAAAAAGAACCTCGAAAATCCGCGATATTTAAGAAAATTTTCTGATTCACGATTAACCACTTTCGAAAAACGGGACGTGTTTTTTTATTTCTAAATTTTTCGGGGGCCCAGGAAGCATCAGAACCTCACCCGAAGACTCCGGGGAAGCTTTAAAAATGCAATTAAATCAAAGTTTTGGTTCGCGGTTAAGATAAAGAAGCGTATAAACCAATGTAAAATACCACTAGGTACGCAATAATAACACAATAATACTTATACCTACCTACCTTATTTAACTAATAGGTCACTTTGACAATCAAAGAAATCTGCCTAATTTCACGTTACGTGAATCTCAAAACAGTGTAACACTGTCCACTTATAATTTATTATAATAATAATGCAGCGATTTAACCCATTTTCGTTGACTGGCGTATTTCTTCGTCAGTCAGCGTATGAGGCCGCGCCTGTACCTTATGTACCTATAGTCTCCTTATTGTTTTCTATAAGAATATTCCTGCTACAAGTCAAAGGCCCCATATAAGTTTTCGGTTGTTCCTCCACAAAAGCCTCCCAATATAGAAGATTTATTCATCCGGTCTCCTTCGAGCGTTCGGTAGTGCTTATTTATTCAAAAACCATGAATGAACCGCGCGGCGTTTCGCTGGTGGCGACCGTCATCCCAGTCAGCTGTATAAAACCGTGTATATTCACGAAATTTATAAGATATAGAAGTCTGACGCCGAGTGTGCCCACGGATTATGTCCCGGTCCCCATTCAACGCTGAACAGGTGAGACCCGAGTCGTAAACATACCATTTTATATGGCCTTAAGTCATGTGGCGATAAAAATAATAATTACGGTCGATAAAGTTAATCTTCCGTCATCTTCGGACTTGTTAGAGCAGGATGCTTTTAGTGGCGCGGCTAAAAGTATATTGGGTTTGGATAACTGGGAAATGTGTAATTAGTAACGTTGGTCATTGGTTGTAGGCACTCAGTTTTGATAAAGTGATTGTGAAGTTACCTGCGATCCTGCGAGGTGTTAAAATTTTGTTGGTGCGTTTAATGTGTTTTGTTTCGTTTGGGCAAGTATAATATCAATTTTGTTGCTTTATACCTTATACCTAAAATGCCTGCCGTCGGAAAAGCAACCACTGTTATTTTTATGTTTCTATTGTCGATACTTATAAAATTATAGCCAAAATTTAAGGTGCTCCTTGAGAGTTACAATATTCGAATGAACATACTTTCCGAAGTGGAAGCAAAAATCTTGTGCATAGAATATAGAAGACGTTTACTTTTTATGACGGGATAATGAGTTATTAACATTGTAATAGAGAAATTTATAAGGAACACAGGAATCTATTAAAATATTAATGATATTAATGAGAATTCTGTTGGCTGTTCTCTCCTGTCGACTGCCTTTATTGCTTATCTCAATTATAAAATGAAATCACGCGATATAGACGAAACGGCAATGGGAGCCCCTGAAAAACTGGCTACGCAATCTGAGAGCACCTCATACAATTCAAATTGTTCGAAACTAACGGCTCCTCGAGGCACTCGCGCTGTTCTATATGCAACAACTCTTTTATAATTGCTGTAAGCCGACAGCGAAAAAATTAATAATTGTGCTAGGAAGCTCTAATGTGCCGTATTTGTATAATTCCTTTGACAAGTAAATGCATTAACATATAATATATTAATTAAAATGGCATGTATTTATCACTTCTATGCACCGTTGAGTATAAAGATGAAAAATATGGGGATGTGTCCATTTGAATTACAAATAATACTATTCTCGAACATTGGAAACTTTATGTTAATAATTCTGGTAGCTTTATTTTAGTTTTCATTTATAATAAGATGTTAGGAATAAATTTTTGATTAACTGTAACCGTATACTATTTAGAGAGATACTTATAGGTAATATTAGGGATGTTGGTGCTATTTATGGTGATTTTCATATACTAAAAACATATCTATAAGCAACATCAACTAGCAGGCACTTATGTAAAATTTAATTACAGTTTGTTCAGCGAATGTTCGGCCCTACGTCACAACTCCCGTCCTTGTCTTACTCATGACTATACGGATATCGGTCGTATATTCTCGAGCCAGATAAGGACGGGAGTTGTGACGTAGGGCCGAACATTAGCTGAACAAACTGTAGGTACTTATTAATTACCATATTAAAAATGGGACTCCAAAGTCCGATGTTCGCGGATAACTTTGATATTGCTGTTGACATATTTTAAATGTATAATAACACACTGTCTCATGATCTACAATTAATCGTACAATTTTCAGTCTACCTATTTCAGGTTATTATATGTGAAATAAGAAATTATGGATTCATTCATACATTTTAAGGTGCGGGCTAATTAATCAGTTGTTCAAAAAGTCCGGTCCTATGTATTATAAGGACGTCGTTAAGGCGTACCTATACTCTTCAGTACTTTTAACATTTTTATATTTTATTCTTAGCGAGGTACCTACTCATTTAGAGGAACTTAAAACAAATGCGTGAACAAGAAACAATTGAGTCGTTCTGCCGAGGTCAACACTGCTGTGTGTGTATTTAACTACCAGAGCTGTTCTGGAACTGTCTTGGCCCGGCGGTTTCGAAATGCAATTAAATTAATTGCGGCAGATGAAAGTTCTGATTTATGGCGGCGGGCTTCCGGTGGACGCCGAAGTACCCATGTACTTACGAGCCAAAGGGAATTGCCTGTTCGTATTGGTTATGGGAATTAGCGGGTCCCATTGTTACGGTACCTACTCTAATAACTACTATAACGCGAGTCGAAGTCGCTCGAACCGTATCGTCACACAACATGATTTTTAATTGCTTTACAATGGCTAGAAAAGAAAAATTTTACGACAAACATATTATTATGCCTAATATGCATACACACTATTTATATAATATACACTAAGTAATAGCACAGTAGGTACTTATACTGATCTGGCAGTTCTAAAGGTGTCGGTCTGGGGAACAATGTGTTAGAATATATCCATAATGAGAAATCAAGTAAGAAGAAAAGGGATAGGATTTAAATGCGACGTTGATACTACTTGAGAGCAATAAAACATTACAACCAGGGTAGGGAGAGGCACGAGCGTAGCAAATGGTATGCGTGATTATAATAAAATATTATAATGGGGGAATGCAGTAGTGGGATGAAGCACGTGTAAATTGGATAGTAGAGGCGACGCCACGCCTCCTCTGAGAGATTCCATACCTAATCAATTATTAGTTAATTAGAAAATTCGAAGAAAAAATTAGGCGAAGTTTGAAACATGGGGCAAATCAACCTTAGTACCCGAATCACTCGACACCGGAATCAGTCAGGACCGTTAGGTGGGATCAGAGATAAAGATAGAGGCGAGAACTCTCCGCTTCCGCCGTCCGCGTCCGGCCACCATCCGATTGGTTATCGGCAACGGCGTAGCTAGACTTTGTCGATTGGGGTACAAATTAAAAAAAAAACTGAACTTCAATTTTTGTGCTTAAATATTGCGGCGCAGGCGAAAAGTTGCAAAATCTAAAATATTCAGGGTGTCTCAAAAATCTGACCAGGTACCTCTCACCTCTGGTCAAACCGAAAGCCAGAAATGAAAACCGACAAATTTTTTGTTACTGCGGAAAAGGGTAGGTATTTTTTGAAATAACTTTTCAACAACTCACTGTATAATGTTTGACGCCATATTCGAATTCCTCGGAAAATTCTATATAAATTATTGAGAAAATCGGGTTTATCGCGTTAACTGGGACACTGTACCTATACCTATGCTCCGGCATAATACTACTAATTCTCACCCTCACAATAGTCCAAACTAGGAGTACCCCAGAAGCAACCACATGCTTGTGTGGGGGAGGGGGGCAATTACTATTATTCTGTCTTCGTTGCCATTTGCGGCTAGGGCCGACTTTTTTCCCGATGGAACTAGGATAGCATTCGCTCAAGTACTATGGAAAACCCTAGAAAACCGTAGTAATCCCAGTGAGTGTAGGACAATTAGTAAATTACACGTATAAAGCTATTTAGGAGCAATACCGTGAACCCACATTTGTCCAGCGCTCTTGGCCATAGCGGTGTTTTTCTTTAAAGACACGTGCATGTCCCTGCCTCGACATCGGTTCGAGCCAAGGTCGATCGATAAAGGAGATCATTTAATACACCTTGCGACTGGGGCCGGATATCAGACGCCGGGCATCAGTTTCGTCCGGCACGTGTGAGAAACCGGGCTTATTTGCCCCCGTCCCGTGGCCATGGCTGTCGTCGGAGCCTCCCATAGCACATAGACGGGAGAATCGGCCTTCTTACTGCTGTAACCTCCGTGTCGTGGTTTTTACTTAAATTGTCTGGTGTTATGCTGGTTTAGGTACAGACTAAGCTTGTGCACAATAGAGGAGGCCTACTAAAAAGGAAATTGCGAAAAAATGTTTTTAAGAAGTCTAAAACTTGGGGCAAATCAACCCTAGTCCCCAGTAACTCGCTCCGTAGGCTGCGACGCGCTGCGTTGCCACTTATTCGCGCCGCCCGTTCCAACAGCCCACTAGCTACGTAGACAGCTGATCCTGATCGGCTCAACGTCCCCTCCGCGGCAGGCGGGGCCGCCACCGCCTGTGTCACTACCCAGTACCGGCATCCGGCCACCCGCCACGGGCGCCACGTCCGCCAGTGTCGAGTGGAAGGCAGAGGGAAGTGCACGTGCCTCTGTACTCTTCCCGTGGATCGACGCGTGAACCGCTGCTACCGCCAGATTCTTGGATACCATCCTCACCATGCTTTTGCTCCCACATTCTGTGTACGACAGGCGACAGCGCAGGTTAGAACCCGCCTGCTGCACGAGAAAAATCGTACGGAAGTAGGTATCCGATCATAACATGGCAGTTTTATTATACGCTAGTGGGCTTATTATTGCATCACGACAGATTTCTTATACCTACGGGCTAGGAGATGCTAAGATCTGACGCTCATGAACAGAATAGACTTGTGCCTTTATAATCTGGGTGGTGAAGTTACTGGTGGTATTTTGTGCCCAGTGTTAATTCTCAATACATTTTTGGACATTGTAATGATATTTTTTAAGGAGAAGAAAAGGATTTACATTAGAAAATCAAAAAGCGAGTCAAAAAGGTAATAAATTAAGTTAGACCATGATGTTTTTATCGCCACAAGAGAAAAATGTTTCCCTGAAAATTTAAAAACCACAAAAAAATATCGACCTTTTAGGATTTTCTCAGAATTTCTACATTTGTGAAATAATTTCTGTGAACAAGTAAAAAACAAGTAAATTTACGATATGTTGTGCAATTCTGCAAGTCTTGACACGCGAGCTTATCAGCTGACTAGGAAAGCGCCGTTAAGAAGGGGTTTTAATGCAAATCGGAAAATATTTTTTATTTTTTTTTTGGTTGACTTCAAAAATTTTTTTATTTCGGATTCATACTAAGCTATTTTTGCGTTTGGTTAATGTTTGCAAATTTTGTGAGTGGTTTTGTATTATTACTGTTCAACGCATTTTTGGTGTTAATATTGATGTTAAAATAAATAATTTATTAACTTAGGGCATGCTGTACTTATCGTCATAGCAGAAAACTGCTTCCCTAAAGATTTAAAGGCTCCGGGGGAAATTGGTATAAAAAATAAGTAAATTTACTGCCTCGACGCGAGAACTTGCCGGCTAATGACTAGCAATAAGCATCATTAAATATACAGGGTGATTTATTCATAAATACATTAATTTTAACCACGTCATCAGGGAGGTACATATATACCGAAAACGCAAAAAAAAATTTTTTGCTGCATGTTTAAATAATGGGGCAATTTATCCCAAATCCCGCGTAACGAGGCGCACCTGAACGCATGTGGCTACGACGTTATGCTGCAGCACATGGCACCGGCCGCGACGTTGCCATTATTTATTGATAATTTAATTACGAAAAAATATTCAGTTTATGAATTATTTACCTAGTTGATATGCCAATAACAGGGTGTTAGCACACCTTGGACTTGGCGTGTTCAGCATCTAACTCGAGAGACCCTTATCACTACACTTTTCACAGCACCCGCTATAACAATACAAAAGGCCTTCACAATCACACGCACAAAACGCACTCAGTGTCTACAGAGGGTGGAAAATACTGAAACCTCAAAAGACTGAAACTGTCTCCGTAATTCGCTAGATTTTGAGATTTAAGACAAAAGTTTTATTAAAAACAACGCAGGCGTCCCATCCGCATTCCACAACTATTATTTATTACGTCAAACTTGTCATTGTCAAGGATCTGCTGCCGGTTTCTACTGTATGTGGCGCCATCTCGTTGGTATTAACGTCGCCGAATCTGTGGTTGAGCTCTCAGTCACCCTCTGTGTGTTCAAAACCGAAAGTCTACAGCGCGCTTTATGACACGGTAACTAGCGAACCTTTCTAATAGATGGCAGCACGTACTACAGAAACCAGAGTTGCCTACATTCTGTAGGTATATTCGGTACTCTTTGTGCAACATTTTTGCTTTTTTACCAAAACGGTTCTCTAGACAAATGCGGAAATGATAGACATAATAATGATCCTTCATGGAGAATGCCTGCAGAATGTCAGTCAAGCTACCGTGGAACTATTTAGAAGCGCGCCACCTATCGGCAGGTAGCGAAACTAAGTACGAAACCACAACGACGTTTCATTACGGGAATGCTTTCTACGAACGAAGTAGTGTCAATGAATGCGACATGGGACATAACCTTTAAAAATATCCAAACCAAAATACGGAGAATGTGCACTGTGAAATACGGGAAACAATAACATCACATGTGCGATTAGTGAGGCGGAGTGCGAGAAACGAAAGGAAATTCACAGTGCACTCTGCAGAAACTTGGCAAGGATCAATGCCGCAAACACCAACGCGCCGCGTGCCGGAAATTGTCGGCCACGGGCAATCGCCAAGCTCCTTTTGCGGAGTTCGGGCTACACACATCCTCCTACTCCTACTAACGACTGCACGACAAGGGTTGTGACAAACAGAAGTCAAGAAAGCTAAGGACTTTTAGCAACCCATCATCCCTAACTCGCCCAGAAATAATACTAAGACTCGGTAGGTTACACATCAGGCTATACCCGGTAACATACCTAACGGCAGGAAAAGAAACTAGAAAAAGCTGTAAAGATCGGAAGGTGGAAATTAGAAAGATTCAAGTACTTACGACTGAACCAATGTCACAGAGGAGGACCACCCCCACGGAAACGATTCTATTGCAAATATGGATCCCTAGTAACAATGAAAAGCAAACATAACGAGAAATAAGGGAATGAGAAGTGTATCGTTGGTGATGGTAACCAACTTAAGCGGAAAGTAAGGTAATTTTAAGCAACTGTATCCCAGAGATGTTGGCTAATTTTGACGTTCTTATTTCAGAGGAAGCAGAACAATCACAGAACACAACTACTTACTCTAGGAGCGTCTTGGTGTAGTAAAAAGGATTATCAGTGAACTAGTGAGCGGAAATATTAGTGCCCCAAGCGAAAGTGAGTGAAGTTCGTTTTATCGAGAAAAAATCGTCTTCAGTGGTGTCGAGGTCCACGAAATCATGTAAGCCCCCTAGTTGAATAGGGACCTACTTAATAAAGCATCCAAAAATCAAAAGGTCACGTAAGCAGTCGTTTCATTTATTTTTCTCGTTGGCATTTATCCCTTAAGGCTCGCCTTAAGGTGTCTCAGGGCAAAACTAACCGTTACAAGAGGTAAGCGTTAACATTTGTCCATAATTTCCGCAAGCATTTGGCGGAACATTCGCCTACAATACAAATAATTATGTACTGAAAACATTCCTTTAAATTTACGAAAGTTGCGTACATCTGGCAACAATGTTGACGCGCGCAACGGCAAGCGTCGTCCGATGCCTCATGCGCCCTGAAAGCAATCCAGTGACAGCCGTAAATAGAGGGCCAAATAGGTAAAAATGCGGTTTAGAAAAAAAATAATTCCGGCTTTAAAAAAAAGTTGGAATTTTTTTAATTGCGATTTCGCATTCATAGCATTTTTCCCTACCCACTGTTAAAATTAATGTAGTTATGAATAAATCACCCTGTATAAGGGTAATAAATAGGTATGTATATTTATTTTTGCCCACTGCGTTTAAAACTGTTTACATGATGACTGAATCACTATGTATCTCACGGAAAATCGTTCTACGTCAGGTGGTATAAAACTGCACAGGACCGTATTTAATAAATCGATCCCTGGGAAAAAGGTGGAGAAAATAAACTTCAAAATTATCTGTTGACACTAAAGGAAAGGAAAAGCTGTGTGCACAACTAATTGAATATTTTATACAGCCTATTCGCGTCCCGAAAATAAGGTGATCATTCAAGGGTAGTGGAAGCGCAAGAGTATGAAAATTTTTGACAGTCACGCTAGTGATATAAATATACCTACCTACTGTAAGAACAAAGATAAAGCTACACATAGACTGTCCAAGCATTCTAGGACAAATTTTCGAGGACATTTTTTATTTAATATTGAATTGACATTATCGGGAACCCAACAAATAATTCAAATACCTATGTCATAGGCGTGCGTAATTTTCGCGGGAAAAGGGTAGATATCTACTCGTTAACCGACCGCATGCCACTGGTGCAATTAAAAGAACTCTAGTGCCTCCACTCTGATACTATAGATAAATATAAGGTATACCAAATTGTAAATTGTTACCTTTTTCGTTTCCAAATAATTATTCAGGAAACCCTTTTTTTTTTAATAAAGTTTCACATCCTGTATGTTTCTTATTAAGTGACTTTGAACTTAATGTTCATACGAACTTTGTTTATACTTACACTGAGATGTTCTATACAATCTGTTTTATTTGTGACATTTAGAACTGGAACACCTTGTATAGCATTTACCTAATAATATATACCTAATATCTACCTGAAATTTGTACACATAAAATATAGCAGAACTACTCATATAGTAGATATGTGATATGTGTGGTGGCGAAGTTTTCATTTGGGGCAATCCGGCTCTGATTCTGATGTTTTAATTTCACTATAATATGTAGGTAGGTACCTTCGGTGGCGTAAATTGTAAAATATTGACAGACCTAATCCCCGGAAAAACCCGAGTTCTACGCCTATATTGGCCAATTCACAACACTGTCGCTATCCAGGCTTTTGCCACTTTTGCAATTATTGCAAGGCGTTCAAAGACACATAGTTATTCATAAAGCATTTTAAAATTAAAACTTTTCAGGGCTGGATTGCGCCCAATTTATTTATTGTAGTGTAATTATAAGTAATTTGAACAGGTGATCTTAATTCGAAATTTTTGTGGGTGGCGATAGTAATTGAAGCTCTGCAAACTATGTAGGTACCTATTATTGGACTAGATAGGTGGTCAGATTCACCCGAGGATTCACCGTAATGATCCTTAAAATACCTTTGCCGGTGTGATTTATCTACTAATTGCCGTGCACCATAGATTAAAGGAGACAGATAGTGATAGGCACAGGCATTGTTGAAACCGTCCGTAAAAAATCCCGATGTTAGGTATAGCAACTTTAATTTTGGAACGAAAACAAATTTAAACTTTTAAATTTTAATATTTTAGAATTCTTAGGAGGTTTGGGCATAGGTAGATATTTTAATTATCGTTTTTATATAAAATAAAAATAAAAAAGTAGGTATAATTATGCGGCTGTGATGGGCCTATATACAGGGTGTAACTTAAGTACGTTCCAATATTTCAGGGTCGTGATCCTCCGCCAATTTTAACAACAAAAGTTCATATAAACATGTGTAAAATATTCTAAAAAAACGTCTTTTCTCAAAACTTTTTTATACTTATTTCGAGTTAAAATTAGTTGTGTTGCCTTGAAACCTCCAAAGTTTTGTTTTTAATTGAAAACAAGATCCTGATCTTTTCCTTACGCTTTTTAATAATTAAAAAAATGTAATTTGCCACGAAACGGCGAAAGATACAAAAAGGAGTCAAGAAACACTTTTTGTTCAGAAACAAATGCTCCATCGAAAACTGCTACCTCTACTTCTTTGCTCTACTTTAATTTTGTACAGGGCCGTATTAACTTTTTTCTTTAATTTTAATTTAATTTTCTTTAATCTAGAGGTAGAAAATAACACATTTAAAAAGGTCTTAGGCAAATATGATGTGTACCAAATTTGGTTAAAAAAGCTCTACAAATAAAGAAGTTATGGGAAAAGCCGATTTTTTTTTAGAGAATTTGAACACCTCTTATATCAAATTAGAAGAATATTTGGACACATGTTTATATGAACTTTTTTTCTTAGAATTGGCTGAGGACCATCTGCCTCAAATCTTTTAACATACTTAAGTTACACCCTGTATAGTCTAGGATGTAGCTTTGTCTACGCCTACACTCACTATGGGATTGGGTACTTCGTTTTCTAGAGTTTTCCGTAGTACCTACCTATAAGTAGAAGTTCACTTCCGGCTTTGTGCATCCCTTGTGTCACGAAAAATTCGGCCCTAGCCGCAAATGGCAATCAAGCCGAAATAATTAATAGAACCTAATGTCCCCCGCACAAGTATATGGTATGTGGTTGCTCCTGGGGTACCTAGTCTTAGTTTAGAGTATTGCGAGGGTGATTCGTACTTTTTATTTTGTCCATTTGTTCCACTGGTTTTTTTTTGTCATTTGTTATTTGCATTTCCGTACATTTAATCGAGCTTTTAGTTTCATCGTCATCGTATGGTCTTCTCTTCTCCGACCTTGAACCTAGTTCCTTAATTGCATTGAAAAAAGCTGGTTCATATCACAAATCACAACACCCTTGAATTGAAGTCTCTGTCCGCTCGTTTCGCCACGTTCAACTTAAACAATTCTCATTCACCTCGAGTCGAGCCTCGAATCGACGGCCCTCGCTCGCCAGCCGGCTTTTTTCCTCGCCTCCCCTGCCGCTCCCCACCGGTTCCTCGGCCGGCCGCGACCGCGGACCCGCGCCTGCGTAACCCTATCGGCGGCACGCCGGTCGCCTAGCAACGCGCTCCCCGTAACGATTGGCGGAAGAGCGGGGCGCGGCGGCGCCCGCGATGGCCGCCGCGGCGTGAGGGGCAGCGAATGGAGGGGGGAGAGCGCGCGCCTGCCGCGGCGTTGCAAATGCCAGTGTAGTTAGCCAAGGATTGGGGATTTCTGTAGGTAGAGGGCCCTGTTGCTCTTGAGTAAAAAGTTGCGGGTGTTTCTGGTAAAAACGTAAACCTGATTATTGTACCTTATACTTATACACTTCAATGGGATTATAGAGAGTTGAAAGATCGCTATACGCATACATAAACGTAAACTTAGATGCAAAGCGTAAACGCATAGAAATAAACGTTAACTCCAGAAAAGAGACCGTTAACGAAGCTCTGAAAAATCGAGTTGAAGTTTGAAAGGTTACGTAAACGTTAACGTGTGACGTTATACGATTTCTAGCCTTCAAAATACTGTATTATCATCGTCAGAGTTCGTAACGTTTCTGTTACCGTTAAGCGTGCAGGTAGTTAAAGTAAACTGTAAACTAGCAAATTAACGTTAACGTTTAGGTACCTACGTAGGTTACCTATATTTGGCTGCACTTCAATTAGGTGTCTATTATTCAAGTACCTAGTAGGTATCGATAGTTATTGAGTAAATTACAATAATTAGGTACGAATTAAATTAGAATTGAAACATTATTTAATCTTCAGGGTAGGAGGTAGGACCAGGTAAACTCTGTTCAACGAATGTTCATACCTACGTCACAACTTCCGTCCTTGTCTGACTCGTGAATATATTATGACCCATAGTATCCATCGTATTTCATATAGGTAAGTACATGGTATACATGAGTATAAGACAAGGACGGGAGAACGGGAGTTCTGACGTGAAATATAGATAGGTATCTAAAGTCTATCCATAAGTTACACCGGCGGTATATATAGATATAAACAAAGTCACATGACCGCATTGCGATCGATTACCAGGGTCGGACTAATATATGAGATTCCAAGTGCATGGCGTGTAATTCTGAATTAATCCTTTTAGAAGTTCTAAAAATTTGTTTTTACCTTTCGTGGATCTTTATAATTTCCTTAAATTAAGTAACAAAATAAATTTACAGAATATACTGCTCGCGATCCGATCTAAAATATACAGGAAATTCGACTGAGGGAAGAACCGGCCCTGCATTCTGCTCGCCGCGTAAACACTTTATGACATTTTAAAACGGCCAGACCAATAAGAGAAATAAGTCACGTGGTGGCCAATGTTTTGATCCACTGCCTCTGCGCAACTTGGATAGACTTTAGGAGTTTTTTCCTACATACTGTAAAATTTGTAGGCATACACAAAAATGATGTAACTAAAACCAGATTTTCACCTTTTTGACAAACTGTCATTTGTGAAGCTGCCCCGGCATCCAAGAAACTCGCACCTTTTGTACCTGATGAGGTATAACTATTTGCTTCTCGGCCGTAGGTCTATGACTGAATCACCCTGTAGAATGGAATGGAATAATCGAAGCAAAAATAAATATAGAGAAGTAAAATAATTATCAAAAGATAGCTTTTAGTGGAGGAGGTCCTCGAAGTCGAAACTTCTGTTAGGTATATCTAAGAAAATTCGCATAAAAGTGGGTGTATACAGAGTGTTTCACTTTGAGTCGGGACAATTCCGTATTTTTTCGGATCGGTTTCCAAAAAACTTTTTTTCAGCCTATAGTAGCTACTCGAAGAGCTTTATATTTACATTTACATTTTGGGCTACTGTTATTAAAAGAAGAGCCCAAAAATCACAAAACCATATTACGCACTTTTTTAAGAATAAAATAGACACTGTCATCGAATTGGCCACTTTAAAACCCTTGGAACAAAATTTCAATACTCTAAGTTATACAGGTCGCACTAAATGAGGCTAAATTTCGGTAAAAATGGGGGTTCCGGTGTACACCCTGTATACCAACGAGCATATTTTGTTGATATTTTTTTCGACAATCCATTAAGCTTTGCCTAAGATATTATTTTACAAAGTATAGGTACAACCAATGTAGCTCATACATGGTGTTCAGGGTTATTCCATTCGGAGAAATAAATTTCTTGTGGTTATTGTGTACTCGCAGTTCGCACATTTACCTACACTTACATACCTTTTCTTTAAATCAACAAGTTATTACTTGCAAGTTAAAAACAGCTCAGACAACATGACAGGAAGTAGGTACCACTAGCAAATCTGTTGAGCCTTTCTGGGAGGCCTTGATGTTAGAAATTTGTTGGCAACACTGCTTCCCGCTCCCCGGTGACATGAAGTAGCGCTGCCGGCATTGCGGGGAAGAGGGTGTATATGATAAGGTGTGCAGTTCGCGAGCGATTAAAGACGGCGCCGAGAAAGTATTTCGGAGAACGTGGGTCTGGCCCTAAATGGAGAGTTAAACAGGGGAACTGAGTTTTAGGAGAAGATCTTGTGCTAGATTAGCATATAACCCAGGCTGCAATAACTTTAACATTTCGTGCACCGACACCTTTCATAAGGAACTATTTTAGAGTTAGGTAATGACTTTAAGTACCTATACAATCGCGACACCAGTTTATCGGAAGCTATTTATAGTTTGGTGTTGTTTATTCTATATACCTACTGGTTTTGGGTACCTACAGTCCGACACACGAGAGAATTCCAATGAAGTCAGTCTAAGCGCCATTCGTATGTTATTAATTTGGGCATGGGCGATTAGACTGAGTTTTTCCATGGATTTCTCTCGTGTGACGGACTTGTACTAGAAAACGTCGTATAGAGAACACATTAATTATTATACTTTATAATATCTAGTATTAATATGCTTATAGGTACCTAAAATCGTGGGAATTGATGGTTTATGTAAAAGTCCTATAATCAAACTGCAAAGAAATAATATATTACCTCGGGGCTTTTGTACAGGGTAGGTACTCCGAAAAACCGTATATTTTTGCTATGTTTGAAGCTATTTTGTATAAGCTATGGCCGTGAAACTTGGTATGTGGGGTTTTCGGATATGGCCAATACGACTGTGCTATTCATATTTTTCCTAAAAAATGCCTATTGTACTCTTGCAGTTTTTGGGGGTCTAAGTTGGACCGTAGACGATTCTGAAAAAATATAGTATTGTAGAGCCGTCACTGGCGACGAGGAGGACCAAAGCAGTTTTTATTTTCCAATTTCTAAAGCATTGGCACGTTTGGATCCTCTACTATTATCTGGCCTATACACAATACGCATGCTAGAAATATCTATCCTACGGTTATTCTGACGAGTGGAACACTATATTATAGCGTTCTCGAAAGTTAATCCAATACAGGAAGTTTGATTTACTTAATGTTATTTTTTCTTTGCAGATCGTCTTGAACTCAATGCACCGCTACCAACCGCGCATCCACATCGTGAAGTGGCGCGAACAAGCCGGTCCCATAACCGATCTCGAACAAGAACAATACCGCACCTACGTGTTTCCTGAAAGCGTCTTCACCGCAGTCACCGCCTACCAGAACCAACTCATCACCAAACTCAAAATCGATTCGAACCCATTCGCCAAGGGCTTCCGCGATAGCTCACGGCTCACAGATTTTGATAGGTAAGTGGAATTTATTTTTTTATACAGGGTTAACTATCACTTAGTACAAAAAATTTTACCACGTGCGCAGGCTGGCTTAAGAAAACATAGAAAAATATTTTTAGATTTTTTTACGATCTTTAAAAAAAAAGGTAAAAACCCCTATTATCCCTGTAAATCTCCGCCTAAATTACGTCATCCAATTTGGCTTCCGAACATACTGTCAGCTTGAAGTTGTTTTCGCGGTGTTGCCGTTGTTTTAGGAAGGATGAAAATACCTTTTTACTCAAACAAATAAAAAAATACATAAATAACAATCGATTTGAATCTGTACAGCCGCAGCGCTGTTAGATTTACCCGAGGTTCTCCCGGATTCGCCTTACCTTACTTTGAAATTTAACTAACCTAAACACACCTGATGTCTTAAGCCCTAGAGATAAAGGCGTAAACCCCGTTTTGATAGTTCGTTCTTTTAGCGCGCAGTGCAGAACCCGAAAAAACAGTTTATTTTCAATTAAAAGCTCGCACCCAATGTTCGAGTCAATGTCCTTCCATATTGTGCAACGGCTGCTTAGGGGTAGTCGACTTACTGTATGCACTCACCAACCATGCATCAACAACTTTGGTGCAGTTGATTCCCTGGCTTGGATGTTCACTAATCGTGCCGCTCCCTCGTCGTACACAGCACTCCGTCCGAGGCTCTTGCATGGCGTCGAGTACCTACCGGTGGCCTGGTCGGTCCGCCGTGGCAACACCTCTTGATTTCCTGTATCCGGGGCACAGGGCGTCTCCAAATTCTCCACAATTTTCCTTCTCCTGCCTCGGACGATGCTCGAGGCTTCTTACTACACTCCAGCTTCCCTTGTTCTCCGCCTTTTTAGTTCCAAAAACCACGGGACCCGCGAAAACGATCTGCTGCACTTGTGCCGTTACTCCATTACTGTCCTCCCCTCTTGGCTCTCCCGCGCAAGTCACGACGCGCGACGATGTTGACCAACCCGCAACAGGTATTACCATATTTGGCCTGCACTTGCACACTTAACTCCGCGAACTTTCCCTATCGCCTAAATTAAATTAAACGTTTCCCAGTGCGTTCACCTGAATTTCAACATCAGCACTACCCATACATCTTATTGGAATACGGTCGCTTAGAGATGACAACAACTAATAACTAATTAAATGAGAAAGTTAAGGCCTGCCACACCAGACTTGAATACACTGGATTTTTGTATTTGGGGATACATGAAGGCGATTGTTCCTACTTCTTGCTTTTAGACGACGAAGAGCTCTCGGATGCAGCTGGTCAGGACTGTATAGCGGGTCTTATTTTGCGCTGAACCGGTAACAGGATATTTCTCATGGTATCCTGTGCATTTAACGAAATATCCTTAGTTCATTAGAAACCGACCTGCCTCGACGTGCCTGTACGTTCAACCTAACAAACGCCAACGCGTCCAGTTTATGACAAAATATGCCGTATAATTAAGGCTAGGCCACTGCGGTAACTATAGCGAGCCGGTGAGCGACCGCTCCGGTTCGCCCGCCTCCTCCTGAATTGAGTTTACCTACGTACGTATAAAAATTTATTAAGCTTCTCGATCATCAAGCAACAGTCACGAAACAGGACTTTATTTGCAAAAACTGTATCTATATATAAACGCTAATAATAACGATTTCAAACACAATACAGTGTGGATACAAATTGTGGAATATTGCTTATTATTTCTTAAAATATTCCTCATATCAAAGACATGTTTTAATAAAAGTGTTAGGGGTAATTATTTCCCGTTTAGTAATAATAATACATCATAATACCTAATAATAATAATAATTTATAATTTCCCCTAACACTTTTATTAAAACATGCTTTTACTATGAGGAATATATTTTAAGAAATATAAGGAATACCTATTCCAAAATTTGTATCCACACTATATAAAAATGACTTTATGACTTATCCTTTTCTGTGATTAACTCGATCCATATTAAATTTTAGTCAAGACTTTTTCCGAAGTGCAGTAGGTCTGGGCACCATTGTAGATTTTAGACCGAATATAGGTTGGGTGTACAGGCGACGAGAAAAGTGGTGAGTGAAAAAAAAAAAGTTGACATGATTGATTAATTGCCGACCGACGGATGCGTGGAAATAGCCGTGGCTTGTTGCGGATTTGTTCAGCTGCATCGTTGTTCGTACACGTAGTTGGTGTAGGTCTTCAGTCTGTGTTTCATATACCATTGCCTTCATGTAGTCCCAAATACAAAAATCCAAGGGATTAATATCTGGGGACAAAGCCGGCCATTGCATGCATTGGGTCTCCCCTTTCAATCCATCGATTAGGACACTGCATCTAAACATACTCGGACAGGCCTGTATAGCACCGTCATGCATACAAACCACATTTCATGCAGGGCATGAAGTGGCAGATCGTCAAATAATCGGTTCAAAAAGTCGTAGTAGGTACCTACGTTATAGGTATTCTCATTTAAATGTTCTGGCAGAATGTATAAGAAGAAATACGCCCCGTATAGGCTCAATGCTAAACTAGTCTATGGGCCATGCCAACAATGAACGACAACAAAAAACAACGCAGTGTAGACCCGGTGGCTAGCACCGTTCACATGGTGACGATGGCCCATATATTAGTTCGCATAGTCCTGTCGGGGCGTTGGCATCTTAAATTCAGTCGCGTATAAGTGGATGCTGGTAAATCCCTGCCCAAACATTTATCAATTTGGAAACTAAACCAACGAACAGCATGGAGGTTTTCATCTGACCATCAGATGTGACGTTGTGCCTGTTAAGAAACCGAAAGAATATTAAATTGTCTTACATTTAATATTTCACTGATTATCCTACCAAACATTTTATTAATAACCGCTACCATTTTAATTTTTATGAATTTTAAAGAAATAAAAACTTAACTTCCCTAAAAACAAATAACCTCTCCTACAAACGTTTGTAGGAGAAGATAGATATACCTATATAGGTAAAGTAGAATATGTGTTGTCAAAACAATTAATTGTAAATTAAACTATAAAATTATAATGTTACATTTGGCACCAGTTTTTTTGAGTAGGTATAGATACATCCTGGCTAGACGAAAAAGTGAAAATGATGGATATTATATTTATTGTTATTTTGATTTACTATACGCGACTGAATTTAAGATGCCAACGCGGGACTATGCGAACTAATATATGGGCCATCGTCACCATGGGAACGGTGCTAGCCTTATGGGTCTACACTGGGTTGTTCTTTGTTGTTGTTCATTGTTGGCATGGCCCACAGACTAGTTTAGCATTGAGCCTATATAGGGGGCGTATGTCTTATATTCAATGGCGTATAGTAAATAAGAGATAATCCAGCATAACTATCAAAAATCTGACTTAATTTCATAGCTAACTGCATCTCCTAAATGTTTTTTTTTTGTAAATTTAGGTCCACATTACTTGCCAAACCGAAACGCATATCAACATGTTATAAGTGGTTACAATTAGAAAAATTAGCTCTTTTAAAATATCCAAAAATATACCTGCAGGATGTTTATTATTAAAAACAAAAAAATATTTTGTACCACTTTTACGATACACCATGTATAAACCACGAGTCTACCTTTCTAAAACCCGATACTTACCTTGCAATTTTTATGTAAAACTTTTTTTCTATCTGGAAAAATTAGGGAAATAATAGGGGCGTCCGAGTTTTCGCGTATATAAAGACCCTGTACATATTAAGATTCGTTATTTCATATTACCTAACAATATATATTATTCTCCGATTAAACATTATTAAATTATTAGATACCGGATTTGTTAAGTAGTAGTAGTAGTAGTAGTAGTCAAACTTTCAACTGCGGCAAATATATAATAATATAATAATATAACGCCACTGCGATCCCAGGTATTCACATCGAACTGACAATTTTCTGCTGGTACAGGGTGGCCCATCCAAGCGGAAAAAGTGTGCTACGTGGAGACAGGTTAACATTAAATCGTCATTTAAAAAATGAGGTTGTAGTAAAAATTAAGGGAAATTCGAGGGTGTACCCTAATTTTGTATACGGGGGTTGGTAAAAAAGTTATCGCGAAAAAACATTTTTTGCAAAATAAAAAAAATATATTTTTTTACCTACACATCCATTAGAGAACCTTTAAGTAGTATTCCCGAATATTCAGTTTTTTAATATAACTTCGGTTATAGCGGAAATGAAAGTGGTTTTCTCTATTTTATAACTTACACATTTCTCTTAACCATCACAGGATTCCTTTTTTAATTCTGAATCCAACGATATATAACTCGACCTATTTATCTCCAACCGTTTCCGAGATATTTATCATTTATCAGAGAAGCTCCATCAAACTAGATACATGGTCTCATGGTCGGTGTCTGATGTTCGATCTGAGTAGGCCAAACAATAAAACCAAATTTATGACAAATCAAGTCAGCCATGATAATAAAACTGACAAGCGAGTAGGCTGAATGTTAAAGTGGCTATAGCCATTCAACTGCATTCAACTTAATTAAAAATCTCGTGGAAATTATGAAACATTTATTATTTTTACTACTGTCATATTTATTATAACAACAACAATATGATTAGTTATTAAAAATTAGTTAGAAGTTCATTTACATTAACTGTTCAAAATGGTTTCCATTATTATTTACACATAACCTAAGTCGGACATTTTCAAAGATTAAGGGACGATTGTTTAAACTATCAATTTCTAATTTTACTCGTCTTTCAATCTCCTCAACATTTTCGGGGCGGTTCTTATAAACTTTATTTTTTAAATGCCCCCACAAGAAAAAATCCAAGGGGGTTAAATCTGGACTACGTGGCGGCCACCTTATCGTTCCATGTTTAGCAATCCAATTTTCAAACGAATTGTTCAAAAATTCCGTTATGGGCCCACAGTTATGGAAGGAAGCGCCATATTAATTGTCTTTCTTGGAGTTGGTTAAGAAAAATTAATGGCAACTGGTCAAAGTATTGTTTCAATTCGTTCTGGATTAAATGTAGGTATTTCCTACCTGTCATACTTCCTGAATAAAATGGAGGGCCCATTATAAAATTTCCCACAATTCCGTACCAAACACCCACGGAATATACTATTTTTCCGGTTGTATATTCCCGCTGTTGTAAATGTAGCTTCATCGGACCAAATAATTTGTTTAAAAAATCCAGCTCCACCTCTTGCAAAATAAAAGTTTAACATTGTTTGACAATATTCCAGTCTTCTTGCAGCATCTCCAGGGAATAGCCTTTGAACAGGTAATATTTTGAAGGCTTTAAATTTGCTTAATTTCATTACCCTTTGTATTGTAGACCGGAGAATTTGTAAGTCTCTCGCTGCATCTCTCTGAGATTTTTCGATATTTCTCCTGAAATAATTTAAAATTCGTTCTCTCTCGTCCTCACTAATTCTAAACCCTTTTTTTCTCTTGCTAATCACACTTTCTGTCGATCTGACGCTTCGATACAGCTTACATATTTATATAAATGAAGCACTCGGAACATTTCTATTTGGATATTTACGAGAATACTCCTTCAAAGTTTCTACGTATCTTTTATCATTTTGATGAAGATCTCTAAAATATCACAGCATTCTTCTTTCAAAAACATTTTTTAAACTGCAACTACTAACAGCTTTAGCAACAAAATTTTAGACTAATCTGACACGTAAATAGAAATATTGAATTGACAGCCTACTCGCTTGTCAGTTTTATTATCATGGCTGACTTGATTTGTCATAAATTTGGTTTTATTGTTTGGCCTACTCAGATCGAACATCAGACACCGACCATGAGACCATGTATCTAGTTTGATGGAGCTTCTCTGATAAATATCTCGGAAACGGTTGGAGGTAAATAAGTCAAATTATATATCGTTGGATTCAGAATTAAAAAAGGAATCCTGTGATGGTTAAGAGAAATGTTTGTAAAATAGAGAAAACCACTTTCATTTCCGCTATAACCGGAAGTTATATTAAAAAACTGAATATTCGGGAATACTACTTAAAGGTTCTCTAATGGATGTGTAGGTAAAAAAATATATTTTTTTATTTTTAAAAAAATGTTTTTTCGCGATAACTTTTTTACCGACCCCCGTATACAAAATTAGGGTACACCCTCGAATTCCCCTTAGTTTTTACTACAATCTCATTTTTTGAATGACGATTTTATGTTAACGTGTCTCCACGTAGCACACTTTTTCCGCTTGGATGGGCCACCCTGTACCTACCTCTTCCCTATACGTAGCTGGTCAGGACTCCTCTGGCGCACAATCCATCCGACCAATAACAAAAGCCAATAACGCGCGTCCCGTTCACGACAAAATATGCCGTCTAATTAAGGCTAGGGCCACCGCGGTGACTAGCGAGCCGGCGAGCGGCCGCGCCCAAGTAAAAGCCGCTCCGGCGATCGCCCGCCTCCTCCCGAATTGAATTTACCGCCGATGCACCGCCGCTGTACCGGCGGCCGTCGGGGGCGTGCCGCGGCCGCCGCGCCGCCCTGTAATCCGAGGCCGCCGGCCGGGCCGGCCGCCTCCACGTAATGAAGTCCGCGCGCGTTTTCTCACACCTCAGGTGGTGTTTTCCTGTTCGTTTCCTCGCCGCGCGGCCCCGGCTCTCTAATCGGCGCGCCGGCCGAGCGCTCTCTCATTATCGCCTGCGCCGTCGCTCTCTCTCGATCGCCGAAGCGGGCCCGACGAACTACGGCGAAGAGGAGAGAGCGCCCCGCGAAGGCCGAAATTGCCCTGAGTGGTGATATGATTGAGAGGGCGGTATTATAGCCCAGTCAAATGGTGGTTTTCCGATAACAAAATTGCGGAAGTTTTTTCTCGGCGGTTCTAAGTGTTCTCTGAGGTGCTGAGTCCGAATTTCAAGCTGGCTGCCATCTTTCTAATGCCATATGTAGGAGGTCGGCTTCACAACGAAAAACGCAAAAAACCTCAAAATGTTAGCAGTTTTTCGCTTAAAACTCGAAAACTGTGAGTTTTTGAAAAATGGCCGTTCTACACAATATATAAAGTAGATAAAATTTCCTACAAAACGCGCTAATCTATTTCGATTTTATGATGAGCGGTATCGGCGCTAGAGCTCGCTGACGAACAGCGATTTTTTGGCCCTTCTATACGAAAACGTCTCTTATATCACGTGAAAGTACATTAAATTTCCTACAAGGTACTTCTCTAATATTCTCATGAGTGGGGAGGGTGCAAAGCAAAAATTACGAAAAATGCCTTCTGCGCCCTATATACTGCCCAAACGGCCTCTCCCACGTGTCTATATATCGCTATACTTTTGATGTAGGTACCTATTACGCTTAAAAGGGGTAGTTTTGAATGAACTGATGGCAAAGCGTATTTGATGAAAACATTAACAAATTATATTTACAAAATATTTGGTACATGACACTGAATATAAACCTGAATATGAAATTTGTATGTATGTGTAGTAGTATAATGTATGTACTATGTTATGAAATGAGTGAATTTCTAGCCCGCAGGATTGGGTCATCACTTGGGTTGCCACCTTTTTGCAAAGTGAAAAAAGGACGTTGCCAAAAATTCTTCTAGAAATTTTCTTACAAATTAAAGCCTGGTTCATACAGCTTCTGTATCTTTTAATTTTTCTTTATCTTTAAGAAATATTAAATGTCATTGTCAGTTCAAATCAAGGGACAAATGCCGTTGGTGATTTCTTAAAGATGAAGTAAAATTAAAAGATAAAGAAGCTGTAATTATAACAAAACATTAAAAAGTTTAAATTTTGTCAAAATTCGAAGTAATGTCACCAGAAGATATACCCAAAACGGCATTTTCTACAGACATAGGTCACTATCAATTGAAAAGCATACCATTTGGTCTCAAAAATGCACCCAGCACCTTCCGAAGAGTAAGTAATGAATAATATTCTCCGAGGCCTTCAAAATTAATATCTTGTATACCTCGATGATATTATCATTTTTTAATTGTAAAACGGGTGAAAATGAAAAATGGACTTCTTTTAGTTCATAGCAATTATTCACTTTCCAATTGTAAACGCATCATGTCTCAATAAAACTTCGTGTAACAACATTGTAAATGCCATTGCCTTTAAAAAACTTGTGATTATTCCAGGCAAAAATATTGGAAGTAGCGTTACAATGTTTTAACAGTTTAACAGTTCTAGAAATTTTCTTACAAATTAAATTAGAACAAAACATTAAAAAGTTTAAATTTTGTCAAAATTCGAAATAATTAAATCATTAAAGTGGGCGAAAATTGGGTTTCATTTTCATTTCCCTTGTCAAACACATTCTCCAGGTTGGATAGATCATTGATAATATCAACATAATAAAATGGACTTTGGCACCAGTAATCCAGTAAAGTCGACAACGATGATAAAAACGATAATCGAAGAGTCAGGTCACCAGGAGCTAGTAGAGCATATTATGCCGCTTTCCGAACTCGAATTATACCGACCCCGTCACCCCTAGGGTTATTAAAGAGGACATTTTAGGGCTAAAAAAGTCGCAAGGACAATTTGTTTGAAAAAAGGACTGTCCTTTTCAATAAAGGACAGGTGGCAACCCTAGTCATCACTTCGAGTAGGTTCTACATCTGGAAAAGAAAGAAGGCATTGAGTGTTAGAACATGGTTACAAAACAGATAAATAATATAGTAAACTAGTACCTATGAAGAAATACCGATGTCATGAGCACAGTTATTTTGGTCGTCTCCGTTTGGTTGTTGGTGGCGCAGGCAATGGCTCTTGGGCACTAGAAGATCCAGGTGAAGGGTCCTGGGCAATAGAAGATCCAGACAAAGGGTTAGGGGCAGTGGAAGGTCCTGGCTGAATAGTGAATTGTTGCTGTTCTTCAACAGAAAAAAAATGTAATTGAACGATTAACGTTAATATAGAAAAAAATTGATTAGTAAAGACGCATAATGTTGCAAAATATTACATGAATTAATAGCTTTTGTCGCCTCAACTGCTTCAGACAGTGATACTGCAAGTATAGCTCGTCCAGGTGGTTTTCCTCTTCTATATCCAAGTTGTCGTCGACATTATAGTATGACCCTTCACATTGCTGGCACAGTTGCGTGCAAAACAGCCCTGCTCGCCTACACCCACACCGACCTTGTCAATCTGTCTTGCATTTTTTGCAAGATGTAAGCTGAAGAAGCCTCTTGGGAGCCGGAGGTTTCAACGTGATAATGTGAACCAACCCATTTTTTGTCAACTCCCACCCCCACTGCTCTGGATCTAAGCAGTTTCCGATCCCCTGCTGCACCGGATGGAAAAACTCTAAACGCGTTGAGCTGCAGCTTCAGTGGGAGATATGGAAGCATTGTTTGTTGAGCAGTGTTGTGGTTAGGTGATTATATCATCATAAAGGGCAATCAGAAATTTCTCGCCAGCAGTTGTTATTTCCTTTGGATGCGGGCTGAAGGGCCATGAATTTAGTAATATATGATTCGAGATCCGGATTTTTAGAGAGGGTCTTGGGGAATTTTACCTTGATTGAATAACGCGGACGTAGCGTCGAAACCACTCATTGCGTGTAGGAAGAGCATATTATGTGGTTGGCAACACTCTTCTCCACTGTACTTCCCGGATGGTAGAGGAGCTGAGGGGCTTTACCTCTTCCTGGCTTGAGAAAATATACATTGAGGGGAGTTTGGTCAACCTTTTTTAAGAGTAATTCATCGAAAGTATAGCGCCCATTATGAGAAATAGACAGGTGGGAAGGTTGGCAGCGAACTTAAAATTCGGACTCGACACCGCAGAAATCATGTAGATTCGTTGAGAAAAATACTTCCGCAATTTTGATACGAAAACGGCAGTTTTGAATACCAATTGACTGGACTATTATAGGCATAGGCAAAGTTGAATATCGCAAGCTTGATGTACCTATAGTAGTAAAGTTTTTTTTAGGTAATGGAATTTACAATGTTTTTTTACACGAAATTTGGAGACAAAAATTTTATATATTTTTAAACTCTGATTTCAATTAATTTAAATATCTAGCTTTTAATCGAACAAAATTAAAGTTTAGTAAAAAATTCATGTGTTATCCGATGATAAGTTGCGCTGATGGTATTTTGTTTTTTGTAATGCACAGGGTGGTCAAAAAATACAAAAAAAGTTAAATTACTTTTTCTTACTAGGTGGCTGTGACTTTAAATCTGACATCCACTTTTGATTCCAAACAACTTTTGTAAGTAACATTTTACCGTATTTTAAAAAATAAGGGTACTTTACTCTTGAGCTATTTTGACATTTTTGAATCTACCTCCCATTCAAAAACAGATATTTAAATTTTGATATGTGCGTTTTGAGTTTGAAATGATGCACAAAATTTTATCAGGAATAAAATTTTCTGAGAAATTAATAATAAAAAAGTTTTCCATTTGTGTCCAACTTTCTGCCGGTCACTGTATAATAATAATAATACATTGTGACTTCTAATATTTAAAGTTGTACCTTGGAAAACATTGTAAAGGACTGTTCAATGTTCTTACCGTAAAATGATGAAATTTTTGGAATTTTAAGTACAAAAAGGTAAAAAATCTATAATAGTTAATAGCCACTCATCTAAAATCCTTCTATTAAAAAAGAAAAAGTGCAAAAAATGTCCATTACTTAAAAATATATTTGCATTTTTAATAGCCAAAAATTTCAAACCTCTTTCATGAAAAGTATACTTTTGTCAGTTACAATGCTTCTGCATGCGTTTATATTATCAAAACGAATGCGAGGATAAGGGGGACTATTGTCGTTCCAGATCCAGTTAGTAGGTTACTACTTCAAAATATTTATTAAAATATAGGTAGGAATTAGCAGAGCTGTGAAGGCTATACCGGGTGTCCCACTTAAGATGGTTTCCTTTGTTTATTTACTTTATTTTTTACAATTAATTACAAAACCATTTATGAATTACCTATTCAACTGCAAAGGAAAACTGCGA
Organism: Pseudeuparius sepicola; assembly: GCA_963920635.1. Taxonomy (NCBI): domain Eukaryota; kingdom Metazoa; phylum Arthropoda; class Insecta; order Coleoptera; family Anthribidae; genus Pseudeuparius; species Pseudeuparius sepicola. The sequence continues at coordinate 47,815,165 of OY987299.1, read as the reverse complement.
CCCTCTGAAATCCACTATACACTAACTTTTTTATTTTGAACAAAAACTAAGCAAAACATCAAACAACCTATAAAAATTTCAAACACGACCACATTGTATTTTTTTAGAGCACGTAATCAAAATGTCTTATTTTGTTCAATGCAGAGAAGAATATTCTTTGCTTGAAAGAATAATTATATAGTAACATTTTCTACGTAGCATATTTTCTTGGTGAATTTGTGTATCTTTGCATTTTGCACTTGGTTTCACGCTGTGATGAAAATACGGCAGTGGCAATTATAAAGGAACTGACATAGTCTAAAATTGAATCTGAGTTTCTTCCGGATGGATCCTGTGTCAGTGAAACTTCTCCTCGTTCCAAGCTTTTGTCCTCGATTGCACGGGACATCCTCAGGGCGCGACGATCACACTGAGACTCAGTGTGATCGTCGAACTGCCTGTGGTGTTAGGTAATGTTATTGTATGCACCAGTTGTATAGTTGTAGATTGTTAGGAGACAGGATAAATAGTTGTCATAATATAAAATAAAAGTCAAGTTCAACATCACTTTTATCTTTTATTTTATTACAAGAAATACACTTAACTTGGCGCAGTCGGTTTAATTTGGAGAAATATATTACCTACAAAATAATGGGAGATCAAAGAGGTATACCACAAATGCGTATGTCTGGAAATGTAGCTGAGAATTGGAAATTGTGGAGAGGTAGGTTTGAAAACTATTTAGTAGCAAGTGAAATAAACAAAAAAGACGAATCTACGCAATGTGCTCAACTTCTTCATTATATTGGTGAAGAAGGTTTCAATATTTTTTCAACGTTCTTAATTGCTGAGAAAGACAAGAATAAATTAAAACCATTAGGTATTACAAAAATTTTAAGAACATTTCCTTCCTAGAGACAATGTGAATTATGAAAGGTATCAATTTTTTACTTTACACCAGCAGCCTGGACAATCGATGGAGCAATTTATAACTACTGTGAAGAGACAAAGTATCAAATGCAAATTGGGAGATCTTTTAGAAGAACTGACCAAAACTGTAATAATATGTGGTGTATTAGAAGGAAAAGTCCGTGAAAAATTACTTCAAGATGGTCCTAAAGATTTAGAAAAAACAATTGAAATTTGTTATATTATGGAAGCTACAAGAGAAAGAAGTTTGGCCATGGAAAATACTTCAACTTCAAATAACATAGACATTGACAGTGTTAAAAAATCAAATGTCAAAAATTACAAACAAGAAAATGGAAAGATGAAATTAATAGAAGATTGTAGAAATTGCGGCTATACCCATCCATTAAATAGATGTCCTGCATATGATCAAGAATGTCACTTTTGCAAGAGAAGAAACCATTTTTCAAGTGTCTGTTTAAAAAAGAAACAGGGTATGAAATGCAAGAAAATACAAGAAGTGAAATCTAATGAAGAGGAAGATAATAATGGAGAATTTAATGTAATTTCAGATTCTGTTTTGTTTATTGGTAGTTTAGAAATTGATTCTATTGATAAAGAACAATGGTATACAGATATAAAAATTAATAATCAATTAATTTATTTTAAAATTGATACGGGAGCAATGGCCAATTTAATTCCTATAGTTACATATAAAACGTTAAAACTGCCACTAAGCAAAATAACCAAAACAAACTTGAAATTAAAATCTTATACAAATGATAATATTGATATTGTAGGTATAGTTACATTACCTTGCATGAAGAATGATCAAGTCTATGATATTATTTTTTTTGTTGTAAATTCAAATACTGAATGTATCTTGGGTCTAAAATCTTCAATAAACATGAAACTCATAATTAAATTAGATGAAATTACAAAAGATAAGGATGATGGTGAGTACAATATTTTGATAAAAAATTATATTGAATTATTTTCTGGTACTGGGTGTATAAAAACTAAACCTTATAAAATAGTATTAGATGAAAAGGCAATTCCAGTTATACACCCAATCAGAAGAGTTGCATTACCATTATTAAATTCTTTAAAAGAAAGTTTGGCTGATTTAGAAAATGAAAATATAATCAAAAAAATAGATGGTTTATCTGATTGGGTAAATGCACTGGTATTGGTGAGAAAGCCTAATGGTAAATTACGAATATGCTTAGATCCAAAAGATTTAAATAAATACATCAAACGAGAATATTGCAAAATACCAACTATTGACGAAATTACAAGCAAACTTACAGGGGCTCAGTATTTTAGTACACTTGACGCTGCACATGGATTTTATCAAATCCCATTAGATGAACAATCATCAAATTTATGTACATTTGGAACACCATTTGGAAGATTTAAATTCTTAAGAATGCCTTTTGGTATAAAATCAGCTCCAGAAGTATTTCAAGACCGATTTAAAAGTTTATTTTCTTCTAATGGGTATGAAATTTATATAGATGATATTTTAGTATGGGGAAATACAAAAGAAGAACATGACAAACGACTTAAGGAGGTATTAAATAAGGCTAAAGAATATAATGTTAAATTTAATTTAGGAAAATGTAAATTTGGAAGAAAAAAAATCACTTTTATGGGTCATACATTTTCGGGAAAAGGTGTATCGCCTGACAAATCTAAAATTCAAGCAATTCTAGATATATCAAAACCTAAAGATAAAGCTGACATTCAAAGATTTCTTGGCATGTTAACATACGTTAGTAAATTTATTACAAATTTTTCTGAAAATACATCTGCATTAAGGGAATTACTAAAAAAAGACAATTATTTTCTGGGGTAAATCACAAGACAAAGCTTTTGAAAATTTAAAAAAATCCCTGATTAATCATCCAATTTTACAATATTTTGATGTTTCAAAAGAGACTACAATTTCTGTAGATGCTTCAAAATCTGGGTTTGGTGCTGTTTTATTACAAAATAATTTACCTTGTGTGTTTATTCTTCAAAAGCAATGACATCAGCACAAACAAGGTATGCTCAAATTGAAAAAGAATTAGCAGCAATTTGTTTTGGTCTGGAAAAATTTCATCAATACATCTTTGGCCAAAGAGTTACTGTACAAACAGATCACCAACCATCGATTTCAATTTTTAAAAAACCATTAAATAAGTGTCCTGCTCGTCTTCAAAGAATGATGCTTCAACTTCAGAAATACGATATTAATTTAATTTACAAGCCGGGAAAAGAACTTTTAATTGCTGATGCTCCATCAAGAGCATACTCGCCTTTAAAAGTTAATAATGAAGAATTAGACAATGAAGTTGAGGCACAAGTATGCTTAATAAAAAATTAAATAAATGCTACTCCTGAAAAAATATCAGAATTAAAAGATGAAACTAATAAAGATAAGGAGTTACAAGAATTAAAGAAGGTTATTTTGGAAGGATGGCCTAATGATAGTAAAAAATTAAATAATAATATTAAAATTTATTTCAAATATAAAAGTGAGTTAACAGTGATAGACAATTTAATTTTTAAAGCTAACTGTATAGTTATACCAAAGAAGTTAATACCAAGTATATTAGAAAAAATTCATTATGCTCATTTGGGCATAAATAAATGTTTAAAACTTGCACAAGAATCGGTATTTTGGCGGAACATGGTAAATCACATAAAACAACATTTGTGTTTAAAATATGCAAATTCACAAAAAAAAATGTATTTTTAATACCTCACGAAATTCCTTCCATTCCTTGGAATAAAGTAGGCTGCGATATTTTTGAAATACAAGGTGAAATATCTTCTTTTAGTGGATTATTTTTCAAAATTTGTATATGTAATCAATTGCGGATATTTGGTAGGGAGCAGTAAAATAATTGAAATTTTAAAAGACAGATTTTCTCTATTTGGGATTCCGTTAATTTTAATATTAGATGGAAGTCCACAATTTTCTTCACAATCATTTAAACAATTTGCAAAAGAATGGGAATTTCAACATATATGTTCATCTCCAACTTTCGCTCAAAGTAATGGAATGGCAGAAAGACATATTCAAACAATTAAAAAAATGTTTAAGACAATTATAGAAGAGAAAAAAGATATTAAAATGGCACTACTTAATTATAGAAACACACCCATACATGAAAATACTTCACCTGCAGAAATTTTAATGTCCAGAAAATTGAGAACAACTTTACCTTGTATATCAAACAAATTCAAACCAAAAATGGTTTTAAATTATAATAAAGATACAATCAGTAAAAAACAGAAATTACAACAAACAAAATACAATAAAGAAAAGGTAGAGTTACCTGAAATTAAAATCAATGCGAAAGTTTATGTACAAATAAAACCACGAAGTTCTTGGTCACCGGGAAAAGTACTTGAAAAGATAAGAAATATAACGTATAAAGTTAAGTTAAATAACGGCTCTATAATTATTCGAAATCGGAAATTCTTAAAACTAGTTAATAATCAAATTAGAAATTTAAAAAATAAAAACGATGTAGAGACATCTAATACATTTAATACTCCTGAAATTGATACAAATATCAAAGAAAAAAATATTTTATTGAAATTGAAAATAATAACAATTCATGTAATTGTCAAGAAGAAACAGTTGTTGAAAATGAAAACATTACTGCTTTGGATGTTCTAGACAATCCAAATTCAAGTACTATTCTGACAAGAACTTCAGGTCGTGTTGTTAAACTTCCTCATCGTTTAAATCTTTAGTTTTGTTGAAAGAAAGATGTTAGGTAATGTTATTGTATGCACCAGTTGTATAGTTGTAGGTTGTTAGGAGACAGGATAAATAGTTGTCATAATATAAAATAAAAGTCAAGTTCAACATCACTTTAATCTTTTATTTTATTACAAGAAATACACTTAACATGTGGAAGTTTCCAATCAAGATTAGTCTAAAATTGTTTTCGATCTTTACGACATCTGGTTTTTATCAGAATTTTTGCTTTAGTCAGAAATAGGAATGTGTAGAAAAATTACTGAAAAGGCATCATACATTCAGCTATTCACAGCATGTTTTGTAATCAAAAATTTATTTTATTGAAAATTTCTTATCGAAATGGCTTCGAAGCTTCGATTGAAGTTTTTTATCACTGGCATATAAGCCAAATAAAAAAATGCACAGACACAGGTCTTCCCATGCCAAATCGGTAATATAAATAGCAAAATTACAATCAGTAAAAAACAGAAATTACAACAAACAAAATACAATAAAGGAAAGGTAGAGTTACCTGAAATTAAAATCAATGCGAAAGTTTATGTACAAATAAAACCACGAAGTTCTTGATCACCGGGAAAAGTACTTGAAAAGATAAGAAATAGAACGTATAAAGTTAAGTTAAATAACGGCTCTATAATTATTCGAAATCGCAAATTCTTAAAACTAGTTAATAATCAAATTAGAAATTTAAAAAATAAAAACGATGTAGAGACATCTAATACATTTAATACTCCTGAAATTGATACAAATATCAAAGAAAAAAATATTTTATTGAAATTGAAAATAATAATAATTCATGTAATTGTCAAGAAGAAACAGTTGTTGAAAATGAAAACATTACTGCTTTGGATGTTCTAGACAATCCAAATTCAAGTACTATTCTGACAAGAACTTCAGGTCGTGTTGTTAAACTTCCTCATCGTTTAAATCTTTAGTTTTGTTGAAAGAAAGATGTTAGATAATGTTATTGTATGCACCAGTTGTATAGTTGTAGGTTGTTAGGAGACAGGATAAATAGTTGTCATAATATAAAATAAAAGTCAAGTTCAACATCACTTTAATATTTTACTTTATTACAAGAAATACACTTAACATGTGGAAGTTTCCAATCAAGATTAGTCTAAAATTGTTTTCGATCTTTACGACATCTGGTTTTTATCAGAATTTTTGCTTTAGTCAGAAATAGGAATGTGTAGAAAAATTACTGAAAAGGCATCATACATTCAGCTATTCACAGCATGTTTTGTAATCAAAAATTTATTTTATTGAAAATTTCTTATCGAAATGGCTTCGAAGCTTCGATTGAAGTTTTTTATCACTGGCATATAAGCCAAATAAAAAAATGCACAGACACAGGTCTTCCCATGCCAAATCGGTAATATAAATAGCAAAATTACAATCAGTAAAAAACAGAAATTACAACAAACAAAATACAATAAAGGAAAGGTAGAGTTACCTGAAATTAAAATCAATGCGAAAGTTTATGTACAAATAAAACCACGAAGTTCTTGATCACCGGGAAAAGGACTTGAAAAGATAAGAAATAGAACGTATAAAGTTAAGTTAAATAACGGCTCTATAATTATTCGAAATCGCAAATTCTTAAAACTAGTTAATAATCAAATTAGAAATTTAAAAAATAAAAACGATGTAGAGACACCTAATACATTTAATACTCCTGAAATTGATACAAATATCAAAGAAAAAAATATTTTATTGAAATTGAAAATAATAACAATTCATGTAATTGTCAAGAAGAAACAGTTGTTGAAAATGAAAACATTACTGCTTTGGATGTTCTAGACAATCCAAATTCAAGTACTATTCTGACAAGAACTTCAGGTCGTGTTGTTAAACTTCCTCATCGTTTAAATCTTTAGTTTTGTTGAAAGAAAGATGTTAGATAATGTTATTGTATGCACCAGTTGTATAGTTGTAGGTTGTTAGGAGACAGGATAAATAGTTGTCATAATATAAAATAAAAGTCAAGTTCAACATCACTTTAATATTTTACTTTATTACAAGAAATACACTTAACATGTGGAAGTTTCCAATCAAGATTAGTCTAAAATTGTTTTCGATCTTTACGACATCTGTTTTTTATCAGAATTTTTGCTTTAGTCAGAAATAGGAATGTGTAGAAAAATTACTGAAAAGGCATCATACATTCAGCTATTCACAGCATGTTTTGTAATCAAAAATTTATTTTATTGAAAATTTCTTATCGAAATGGCTTCGAAGCTTCGATTGAAGTTTTTTATCACTGGCATATAAGCCAAATAAAAAAATGCACAGACACAGGTCTTCCTATGCCAAATCGGTAATATAAATAGCAAAAACATGCAACCGCAAATAGTTGAATTGCACCTGCGTGCTCCCTATTATAGTGTAACTTGCACTAGGGAGCAGGCAGGTGCCTAATTTAATCTTTTTTCTGGTGGAGGAATACAAGTTGGAGTTATACATATACATTTTCATTTACACTTTTAGTCACGTTCAAAAAATTATCCACTACCTTGCGAATAATTTCACTTTTATACCACACCAGCTTGACTAATGTCTTGGACTCTTCATTGTAATAGGTATATGACCAAAAACCTAATACAAACCAGAAAACTGGAATTGGCGCAGCTGTCGCCATCTAATTCAATGATGCCCATAGCGGTAATAACATGCGATCGCTTCAAAAAATATCGTTAACGTCCGGCAAAACCCACGACCTACACCCTCGAATTCATCATCGTCTCGACGGCTTTTGTCTCGGGCTGCCGACCACCGCCACTCGGGTGATTTGTGGCCGACCCCGACCGACTTTTTTTCTCGACGGACGAATTTTCGCGCGCCGCTAATGCCTAGCTATTAACTGATGCGGACTGGGGAGATGTATGGGGGAATAAATAAGGTGCCACCCCCAAAACAAATTCGCCCCTCGCCGGCCCTGTTGTTATACGCCGGCCCGCCGCCGGCCGGTTATTTATGGGCCGGAAAGGGCGGATTAGTCACGGCTTAGCCGACTGAGCTCTGCCCGCGATCAGCGCAATAATTGGCAAAGTTGCGCTCCAAGCGAGAATAGTGATTTCGGGGAAATGGATGGTGCGAAAATTGTCGTGTCTAAACGGTATTTTAACTCCCATTAATAATAAATAAAAAAATGATAGTAGGGCCATGCGGTGCTACTATATACAGGGTGTCCCAGGTTTATTGATCAGGACTTTGACATTTCGTAGAAAAAGTCATTTTAAGGTGGGTTTCTCTTATAAACATAGGTCCTAAAGTTCTTCAAAGTTTTTATTTATTTATTTACGAACTGTACAAATTCAAACCAAATTTGACACACTGTATGGTTGTCCGGCACATTATTCCCGTAATGTATAAGAGAGTGGCTACATACAAATTATGCTAGTCGGTGGATAGGTCGTGGTGGGTGGATAGCCTGGCCCGCGCGGTCTCCAGATATTATTATGTCACCCTTAGATTTCGTTGCTTGGAGTTACATTAAGGAAAAAGTTTATGCAAGCTCCGTGGACACAAGGGAGGAATAGATTGAGACAATAGAGAATGCTGTGGCTACCATAACTCCTTATCACCTGAGTAATACTCGCATCGATCCTTGATGCGAAGATTCGAGTTATGCATTGAAAAAAATGGATACCACTTTGAACAGTTTCTATGACGGACAAGCTAACAATTTATTCGTTATTTTCCTTGTTTATTGGTTTAATTATTAAATTTATCTAATTTTTGGTCATTTTTATTTACCTTAAATTAAAATAATAATAATAATAAAACAATGCATGGCAACTATGACTGTTGTTGTCCACGGCCAAAGTACATTTTAGTGAAATAAATCACAAAAATCAAGTTTGCGGCCAAACGGTGCGACAGATACGAAAAATGTCAAGAAACACTTTTTGGTCAGAATAGAATGCTTTATCCGAAAATGGTATTTGTATGATTTTATCCAGGGCCGTACTCCTTTTTTAAATCAAATTACTAGTACCGATTACCCATATCTCCGCCACTGGTTCATTTAGAACCTTCATATTATTCAGTCTTATGACCCACCATCCATGTATCTATTGTGTGCCAAATTTAGTTTGAATATCTTGCACAGTTCGGAAATAAATAAATAAAAACTTTGATTTTTAGAAAATTTTAACGCCCTGTATCTCAGAAACTAAGAACTTTAGGACCTATGTTTATAAGAGAAACCCACCTTAAAATGACTTTTTCTACAAAATGTCAAAGTCCTGATCAATAAACCTGGGACACCCTGTATAGTATGCGCACTACCGTAGGGTTTCGGCCACAGTATGCGATCTACCGCACAATTTCCGCTATAACATGCAGCTTACTTACGATTATGCCATTAGAAGTACAATGATATAATGAGGAATACATGGACAGGTACACTTGCCTGATACCTGACTATAACCAGGACGTTTCAATACCTTGAGTGTGTCTAAACACATACCTAGCTAGGGAAATAGGCTAGAAATAACTATAATTTAAAGGGATTAGAATAATTCAATTAATTGAAATCAAACAAATATTAAGAATTAAACCCTGATTATATTGGGGGTACCTATACCTACTGGAATTCAAACGGGTTAAAATTATTCTAAGACGGAATAATATGTAAATAATAACGAAGTGAGAAGAATTAAAACATAGACCCTAATTAAATATAGGTAGATCAACTATACAGCCGGTATAAACCGCATACTTCTTCATTCTTCTTCAGGGGGTCAGACCACAAAAAGAGCCGTATTGATTCTCACCAAATGGAATAGTCCAAAAGATTATTTAAATTGTAATTCTCCAAAGGAGGTTTGCACTAAGCCCCATTAATTATTACTGCGATTGCGATGAACATTAAACCTTAATGAATGATTTGACCATTACAAATATATAGTGTTAGCAACTAAACACTTAACGCCAACCATATAGGTACAAACCAATAAACAGCGGCAATGGTAGACGAAGGTTAAACTAGGATAATAAAACTATCTTATCAACGAAGATAGGTTGTCATTACGTCTATATCAGGCTGAAGTTTGAATTTCTCAGTGAGAACAATAGCTTATGAGATTTTTAGCGTGGTCTGGTGTCCTGATCTTCAGAAGATACCTATTAGGTACCTAAAGTTAAGCTATATGGACGGTTTTCTAGCGAACTGATAAAAAAAGCAAAAGGTAGTGGTGACTATAACAGAAAACATAGATTAAAAATCAGTCCTACGTATGATTTTCTAAACTATATCCATTCTGATGTGAACTAGTGCAATTCAGATATAAAGAACCCAGAGCAACAGGTTATTACAACAATGCTCAAGAACAAGTCTAACACACTGTATTTGACTGTAGGTATATAGTAACTTTCTATACATGAAGATAAGATTTGATAAGAGTTTCTTTAAAAGGATAATAAGATATTATACGTGACGAGAAATTCAGGGATTCTCCGTCCTTCTCCAATGCGATACACAAGGTGTCCCTGAAATAAGTGCCAACATTTTGACTATATACCTACCTACGTTACTAACTCTCATAAGCAACAACTTGACTTGACTAATAGTCTTTGCGTCTTATTGTGACTGTAACTGTTTTGGTCTTGATGATTTTGTTTTTTGTGTTTTATACCCCTTCACAATGGATAATTTGGGAAGGTTTTATTTACAATATAGTATTTTGTAGAATATGTCACATAAGTAGGGTAGGAACGCCTAAGAGTACGCGTTCCCTAAGAGTACGCAGACCTTGAATCGCCCAGATGGCAACACTGCGGGATGAAACCAATATGGCGATTCGTAGTGCTGGGTGTACATGTGTTGTTGAGCAAATTTGATTTTCGGCTGGATTGTTGATAAAAATATAACCGTAAGTAATGCACAATATGCTATTTTGATATAATATTTAACGATGGGTAATTAAGATTTCATATGATACCGGAACCTTTGTCGGAAAACATCTATTGTCAATTAAAAGCAACGTTTCTTAAGCTACAAATTCACATAAAGACATTCTGGTTTTGTTGGTTGCATAACATATTTATTTCAATATTTCCGAAATTTATAACGGGGAGGTAAGAATACGCAGCCAAAGAGTACGCATGGTTTAAGTGCGTACTCTTTACTACATATAAGTAAATTTATTCTAATAATTGTTATAGGTAATAGATTTACAATAATTAATTGTTGCTTGCTAAATATACCTCCCATTAATTTATGAATATAAATTTCAGGATAACAAGGTGATCTCAAAATGGGAAAATATAAACGGAAAACAAATCGTACGTTGAAATTTACAGAAGAGTTGCTAGATGAAGCGAGAGTTAGAATTGACCACGGGGAAAGCAAGCGTTCAGTTGCTGCTGCATTAGGTGTCAACGAGTGCACTCTAAGGAAAAGATTGAGATTAGGGACTATTCCAGCAACTTTGGGGCGTTTTAAGCCAGTTTTTAATTCCAATCAAGAAAAAGAACTTGCGAATCATATAAAAGAACTTGATAACCGATTTTATGGGCTGCGTGTGAAAGATTTGAGGTCGCTTGCATTCCAGTATGCTGAATTAAATCAAATATGTCATAGGTTTAACCCAGAGCAAAAAATGGCCGGTAAACACTGGATTAAAGATTTTACTAAGCGAAACGGATTGTCTCTTAGAGCTCCAGAGAAAGTAAGTTTGGCTCGAGCGACTGGATTTAATAAAGTCCAGTGCAACAGATTTTTTGATAATTTGAGACAATGTTACGAAAAAACAAAAGCACCAGCTCATCGCATTTTTAATATGGATGAAACTGGGATGTCGACGGTACGTAATAGGATGCCAAAAGTGTTTGCGCCTAGAGGTAAAAGAACTGTTTAAAAAGTAGTTGCAGCAGAAAGAGGACAGTTAGTTACAGCTGTGTGCTGTATGGGTGCTTCGGGAGTTTGGGTACCTCCAGCTCTTATCTTCCCTCGCAAAAGGATGAAAGATGAACTGTTTTATAGATGTCCACCTGGAACTTTAAAACTAGTCAATGAATCTGGTTATATGAATTCGGAGCTTTTTATAAAGTGGCTTAGGCATTTCCAAGACTACATAAAATCTTCAGAAAATGATCCTGTAGTTCTGATTCTTGACAATCATACCTCACATTGTACCCTCGAAGCAGTTAATTTTTGTCGAAATAATTTTATAGTTCTTCTATCGTTGCCGCCCCATGGAAGCCACAAAATGCAGCCCCTCGATAGATGTTTTTTTGGTCCTCTGAAATCTGCGTTCTCGAGTGAATGTGACAAATGGATGGTTCAAAACCCAGGTAGAGCAGTAACTCTCAAACAAGTGTCCAGCTTATTTCGTGCAGCTTATTCCAAAGTAGCCACGATCCAGATTTGTGAAAAGGCTTTTGCCACTAGAGGATTGTATCCCTACAACCCAGATGTGTTTACAGAAGAGGATTTCGCACCTTCTGAGGTATCTGATCGACCGTTGCCGAATGAACCACCGAACGGCACACCACATGAAATTGAAGATAATGTTGAGGTGTTGCACCTGAAGCGAATGCCGGAGCAAATGATTAAAAAAAAAATCCTTACCGGCTTCAATGGAGCACGATAATAATAACGATGAAGACAATTTGCCTCTTTCGGTATTGATAGATAGGGTACACAAAAACCCTGTTAATCAGACAGAAATACATGATGCGAGTTTCAAGACACCAATTAAGAAATCGTTTGCTAACAGTAGTTGTTTAAATAACATGGTTTCAGATCAAGACTCCATTCAGGACAACAAAGATATCGAAGATATAAAGTCTAAACTGTTTTCCTCTCCTGAATGTGATCTTGCTGTACCCAGTATATCTGGTATCACTCCAAAAATGATCATACCTCTACCAAAGGCAAAACACGAACAAATTAGAAGTGGTCGTTCTAAACACTAGGAATAGGTGCTTACCTACATTTAATGTCTAATATTATTTCATAATTTTTTTAGGTCCGAAATATTATCATCCACGCCTTATAAGGAAGCACTGCAAGAATCTGTTTCCCAAAGTAAAACCAGCGGCGTGAAAAGGAAACTGCCCATTGATAACAATAAACAAATGATCGAAAATAAGAAAAAAATGCGTTATAATACTGAAAACACCATCAAAAATCAAGAAGATGCTGTCTGTCCTGGGTGCAAGGAAAACTATATTGATTCTTACGGTGGAGGTGATTGGATCAAGTGTGCAAGATGTCATTCCTGGTGGCACGAAGATTGCTCCAGCTATCTGGGACAGTTTTACTGTGACCTCTGCAATTAAGTAGTGTTTCTTAATAGTTTGTATATGTTGCGTATTCTTAGCCTACCCTGTGCGTACTCTTTGGCAGCTGAGGAGCTAAGAGTACGCACTTTTATTTTTTTAAAAAAAGAACTGTAGTTTTTTTTATTGTAAAAACAATTTCATTTTGACTGTATGTTATGTTAGTCAATAGAGTATATATTTGGTTGCTCAATAAAAAAAATTATTTTTGTTTATTGCAGTTTTATTTAAAAAATATTATTAAGTGCGTACTCTTAGGCGTTCCTACCCTATTTAAGTCTAGTAAACGTAATCTAATTTTTTTTTTATATATATATACAGTGAGCACGCAAAGGTTGGAACCAATTCAATAAAATCTCTAAGCATGACGTCATCGGTGTCCCAGATAATATGACGTCATCATCATTTTTTTTAAATTGTAAGCCCCACTTTTGATAGCGCCTTTTGAAAGTGCTCATTTTTTACATACAGAACGATGATTTTTGGTACGAAAAGTTAAGCGTAGGTGAGTGATTCTTCAAGGAGAGTCACCGATTGAACTGTTCCAAGTGCCGAATGCCGATTTAACTGTCCTAAAAGCTAGAATTTTAGTTCGCAAGCCACACCTAATTAAATTAGGGTTTTTAATGTGGTTGCTGACAATATATCTAATGTGCTCCTATTTGATTACGCGACTTACGGAACGATCATTATATTTATTAGGTCAGAGCTCGAACCTTTCAGTTATTATGGTCAAACTCATTATTTGTCCGGTCCTAGAGCCGTGAGAAGAAGGCGGTAGAGACGCCCACAAATCTTTCACAAAAATTGTTAATTTAGGACATTGACATTGTTAATTTAGGACAATACCTACTGTAAATAAAGAATTCGAAATGAATAAATCCCATTTCTCAGCCTACTACGAAATTTTAATTTTTTCGAATTCACGTGCACCGTGACACAAAATTGCGTTTTTCATGAAAACGGTTAAGGTTTTCGTATTTTTACAAGAGACATTTTTTGTTCAAAATCGAATTTAATTTAATATTCCGCTGTCTAAAATGCAGATTTTTCAACGACAAAAAAGTTTAAAACACTTTTGTTCGAAAGTAACGACGTAGCCAACGCCCTCTAGCGGCTAGAAGAAAGTTGATAGAAAATTCATAATCGCCGTCCCAGAAAACATAAAAGTACCAATTTTCAACTCAATAGCATAAATGGAACCGAAAATACTAATTTTTTTCTGTTTTTAAAAGAAAACTTTGACGCCCTGTATGTCGAAAATCAAGCGTTTTTGGACAAAATGTTATATGAAGAACCCCATTTATTTTTAAAAATACTACTCAAATTTTGAGCATGGCGGTTTAACTTCGACTCACCCTGTATAATCCTATATTAAAAAATGTGAATTTTATTCTTATCAACTTGAACGTTGGCCTTTTGCCTTTCAACAAAATATTACTCTACATATCCTACTACTACATATACAGGGTGTACTAGGGGGTATAAGGTATATCTTAGGTATCTAGTAATATATACAAACAAAATTCTGAGATGCACAACTTTATGAAAAATATGTAATTGAAGGATGGTTCTTCGGTTTAGGACAGTTCGTTAAAAAATTAAAACTATCTTTTGCAAGCTTTCGCAAAATATATTTGCTTCATCAGGCTAAAATAAATTAAAGAAATATACAAAATTGATAAATTACAACTAATATAGAATCAGAACTTACCAAAGAGAGAAAAATATTAGTCTTAATGTAAAAATAATTGTAAAAACGATTGTATGTGTTGTTAAAAATATCAATTCGATTTGATAAAGTCAGAATTAGTAAAAAGTCACACAATAATGAAAAAGGTAAAAGGTGTAAAAAAAATAGAGAGGTCAATATATAAATTGAGCAGAGTTGTAAAAATAGTACAATCTATGATGTTAAAGTTAATTTTAATTTTGGGTAGCAATTTTATTAGGAATAGAAGAAATCAAATTAGAATAAATTACGCTTAGATTATTTACATCAGTACGAAAATTTATTGAATTAGGATCAGAATTTATAAAAATAGATTCTTTTATAAGTCTTTTTTGATAATTTTTCTCAAGGTTAAGGACTAATGGTTTTGTTAAATCAAAATTGTGATTAGTTAAATTATGATGATTAGCTAAAGCTGTATGGTTATTATTATTATTGCAATCTCTCCTATGATCATTCATACGATTTTTTAAATAATTTTTAGTTTGTCCAATATATGTACCTGTACAATTTAAACAAGGAACTTTATAAATCAAATTAGAGAAATAGTTAATAGGAGTTTTATCTTTAAATTTATTAAATAAAATTGAAGTTGTTTTAAGATACGAAGGAACAATTTGTATGTTATTAGTGGATAAAATTTTAGAAAGTTTTTGAAAAAGTCCGGGAACAAATGGAATGCTATAACGTTGTATTAAAGAATTTTCATTATTGTCATCAACAGAAAAAGTAGGGTTATTAATTAAATTATCAACATTAAAATTATGGGTATTAAATAATACAGAATTAATATATAACCATTATCTAAAAGTAATTTTTTTGCTAAATTAAAGTTCTTAGTCCAAAAACTTTTATGAGATAGATTGATGATTCTATGTTTTAATGATTTAATTATAGAAATTTTCTGGGATCTTTTATGGAAAGAATCAAAATTGAGTACTCTTTAGTATATTTATATATATATATATATATATATATATATATATATATATATATATATATATATATATATATATATATATATATATATATATATATATATATATATATAGTATATTTATATTATTATTATTATTATAGTAGTATTATCATGATTCTGAATTAAACATACATCTAAGTATGGTAATTTATTATCATTTTCAATTTCAATCGTAAATTTAATATCGGAATCATAACTATTAAAAATATTTAAAATTTGCAATTCAGTATTAATTGGAATAGCAGTAACTAAATCATCAACATATAATTTAATAAAAGGGAGTTGAAATGGAAGTTTTGATATAATTGTTTTTAAAAATCTATTCATAACAATCTCAGCGTATATGGGTGAAGATGGATTACCCATAGAAGTTCCTTTTATTTGTTGATAATAAATTCCATCCCTAACAAAATAACTACTCTCAAAAGTAAAACGAACAATATTTAGAAAACTCTCTCTCGTTATATCTGTATGTAATCCAATAAGGCCCCAAGATTCAATAATTGAAGAAATAACTAAATCTTGACGTATCTTCGTAAAAAGAGACTTAATATCAAGGCTAATTAACATATAATTATCCGGAATTTTAAATTTATTAATAAAATTAGCAAACTGGTAAGAATTTTTTTAAAGTAAAATCATGTGATGTAGTCAAATTTTTTAAGATATTAACTATAAATTTCGAAATTTTATATGAAGGAGCTCCAATACACGAAAAAACAGGTCTTAGTGGAATACCATTTTTATGAATCTTAGGTAATCCATATAATTTAGGTGCAACAGAATTATATACTTTTAATTTACGTGCAACAAGAGGAGAAATTTTTAAATTAATTTCAAGTTTACTAACTAAATTATTATTTAACCTTTGATATTTAGATGTTGGATCTCTTCCTAAAACAGTGTAAATTTGAAGGTCATCTAATAAGGATTTAATTTTATTTTTATAATCTTCTTTATATAAAACCACTGATTTATTCCCTTTATCAGAATTAGTGACCATTATAAATAAAATTATAATAAAATTGCTACCCAAAATTAAAATTAACTTTAACATCATAGATTGTACTATTTTTACAACTCTGCTCAATTTATATATTGACCTCTCTGTTTTTTTTTACACCTTTTACCTTTTTCATTATTGTGTGACTTTTTACTAATTCTGACTTTATAAAATCGAATTGATATTTTTAACAACACATACAATCGTTTTTACAATTATTTTTACATTGAGACTAATATTTTTCTCTCTTTGGTAAGTTCTGATTCTATATTGGTTGTAATTTATCAATTTTGTATATTTCTTTAATTTATTTTAGCCTGATGAAGCAAATATATTTTGCGAAAGCTTGCAAAAGATAAAGTTTTAATATTTTAAAGAACTGTCCTAAACCGAAGAACCATCCTTCAATTACATATTCAATAATAGTGGACAAGTAAAGACAATATATTTATGAAAAATGTTTCTACTAAATTTCCGGGGTCACTGGCCGAATTTTAGTGCTTGATCAAGACTAAAATGTCCGTTTGCAATAGGCATTGTCATTGGCATTGTTGCCATTGTTGAAACCTTCCGTAAAAACTCTCGGAAAACCAATGTTTATTCTTAGGACTCGATACTAAGATGAGCTATAGGTATTTTATGTTAGTTATTAATTTTTATATAAAATTTTAAGCAAAATATTTGGTGTGCCACAAATTTATATATATACCTATCATTTTTAAAGCAACTGGAGTTGATTGAAATGGTTTCTTCGAATTTTACGCAAGGCGGCTCTGCGGAGTAGAGTCCTCGAAACTCCTTGGCAATGACTACTTTTGAAATTTATTCTCCAAAATGCTTGGTGGAAGACCGAGTATTTTTTATTTTTTTATACATTTTCACCGGTATATGTCGACAAACACACATAAGCTTCGGTGAAACGACAGTAATGAAAAATACACCAACCATTCGGTTGGTGATAAATAATGTATAAATAAAATATAAATAATATATAAATAATAACAGAAAGTATCTAAAGAATTTCTGAATTTTTCTGACAACTTGAAAAAGTTGTTTTTAATCAGTTTGGTGGCAAAAAACCCAATTAAAAATTAAACGAAAGGTATGGGTTTTCGTTAATTCAATACCAAATCGCCACAACTTTTTTAAATCAAAAAACTTGTCGCATGAAATGTTCATAAAAGTTTTCATTTAATAAATTTTCAACATACACCATGAGTGAATGCAGAATGTCGACATTCGCCAGTGTAAGTTAGAAATAATAATATTTCATCGATATTTCGGACATACGCCAAGCAACGTGGTGAATGTCGACATTACCGGATTTCGGTCTTTCACGGTAACATATTTATATAACAATAGATTCATAAAATATATTTGCGAAGGAAAAAGTACACACTCTTATTCTAATTCGAAAAATCCGACCGTTTTTAACAAAAATTAAGCCAAAATGATCTTGAAGTTAAGTTGCTTGAAAAATATTTAGTCAAAGTAAGCTTCGAAATAGAAATGAACCCACTTTTTTGTTAGGCACCTACTTTCAAGGTGCCCGAAAATGATATATACAGGGTGGTTCACTTTTATGTGGTAGGACTTTAACATTAGATAGAAAAAGATAATCTAAAATGAAAATTTTATATCAACATATATCGGGGAAAGCTTAGTTTCCGAGATACAGGGCGTTGAAGTGTTGGAAAAAATATGAAGTATTTTTTACACTGTCCGAACCAGTGGAGATATTTAAACCAAATTTGATGTGTAGTACCACCTTTTTGACTTAGATATTTAGTGATAATATGAAGGTCCTGAAATAACCAGTGGTGGAGTTATGGGTTTTCGCTATCACTAAATTTAAAAAGTAATTAGTACGGACCTGTCTCACATCAACGTAAATTTTTTTTTCGTAAAGTTCTTTCAATTCTCTACAAAAAGTGTATCTTGACATTTTTTTGTATCTGCCACGG
Organism: Pseudeuparius sepicola; assembly: GCA_963920635.1. Taxonomy (NCBI): domain Eukaryota; kingdom Metazoa; phylum Arthropoda; class Insecta; order Coleoptera; family Anthribidae; genus Pseudeuparius; species Pseudeuparius sepicola. Next base: position 47,796,544 of record OY987299.1, on the reverse strand, counting down.
TTGTGTAGTAAATAAATTATTTCGTTTCCATCTCAGCCTTTTTTGCCTAAAAATGTGTTTTCTAAGATTATTGATAAATATCGCAAATAACAGAAATTAATTATGGAACACTTATCGGATTCAGCTATTTTATTTTTAATTTTATGGAAACAATTTTAAAAATAAACTGGCACTTGGTTTGAGGTACATTACTTTATTATCATTTTAACATTTTTATCAAATCTGTATTATTTCTTAATAATTTTTATAATTCTAAATTTGTAGAATTCTAAATTATACCACGACGAGTAAAACATGATTCTTCCGCCAAAATGATCTTTAAGTTAAGTTGATTGAAAAATATTTATTCAAAGTAAGCTTCGAAATAGAAATGAACCCACTTTTTTGTTAGGCACCTACTTTCAAGGTGCCCGAAAATGATATATACAGGGTGGTTCACTTTTATGTGGTAGGACTTTAACATTAGATAGAAAAAGATAATCTAAAATGAAAATTTTATATCAACATATATCGGGGAAAGCTTAGTTTCCGAGATACAGGGCGTTGAAGTGTTGGAAAAAATATGAAGTATTTTAGTGTTTTGCCGATGGATTTTGGAGTCAATTGAAGGAAATAGACAATTTTTAAATAACATTTTATGGACGGACGAGTCGTGTTTTACTCGTCGTGGAGTAGTAAACTTTCATAATCAGCATATTTGGACACAAGAAAACCCACATGCAATCCGGCCAAGAAATTTTCAGGTCGAATTTAGTGTCAATGTTTGGATTGGACTGTACAACCATCATCTGTTTGGACCCTTTTTTTGCCACATTGAGTGAATGGTGACAATTTTTTGGAGTTTTTAGTAGCTGAGCATAATAATATGTGGGAAGACATTCCTTTAAACTTAAGATTGTTGGCTTGGTTCCAACTTGACGGCTGTCCTGCACATTTTCACCGAAATGTGAGGAACTGGTTAAATAATAACTTTCCAAATAGGTGGATCGGACGAGGGGGACCGGTCGCTTGGTCACCACGTTCTCCGGACATAACACCTCTGGACTTCTTCGTATGGGGATTTTTAAAAGAACAAGTCTATGCGACTCCTGTAGAAACAAGGGAACAACTTATTGATCGTATCAGAAATGCGTGCGATGAATTGAGAAATGGCAATTTAATCGATGCTGTTCAATCCGTTAGGCGTCGAAGTGAATTATGTGTGCAACAGAATGGATCACATTTTGAACAATTGTTGAATGTTGTACAAATTTAGAATTATAAAAATTATTAAGAAATAATACTAGATTTGATAAAAATGTTAAAATGATAATAAAGTAATGTACCTCAAACCAAGTGCCAGTTTATTTTTAAAATTGTTTCCATAAAATTAAAAATAAAATAGCTGAATCCGATAAGTGTTCCATAATTAATTTCTGTTATTTGCGATATTTATCAATAATCTTAGAAAACACATTTTTAGGCAAAAAAGGCTGAGATGGAAACGAAATAATTTATTTACTACACAACCGTGGCAGATACAAAAAAATGTCAAGATACACTTTTTGTAGAGAATTGAAAGAACTTTACGAAAAAAAAATTTACGTTGATGTGAGACAGGTCCGTACTAATTACTTTTTAAATTTAGTGATAGTGAAAACCCATAACTCCACCACTGGTTATTTCAGGACCTTCATATTATCACTAAATATCGTAGTCAAAAAGGTGGTACTACACATCAAATTTGGTTTAAATATCTCCGCTGGTTCGGACAGTGTAAAAAATACTTCATATTTTTTCCAACACTTCAACGCCCTGTATCTCGGAAACTAAGCTTTCCCCGATATATGTTGATATAAAATTTTCATTTTAGATTATCTTTTTCTATCTAATGTTAAAGTCCTACCACATAAAAGTGAACCACCCTGTATATAGGAATACAAATCTGTAAAAAAGTTAATAAAACAAATATTGTATTCTCCAAAGAACTTGCAAAACTTTGTAATTCTGAGCAATATTCTTTCCTATATCATAACCAACTTGGCAAAATTTTTTCAGTCGATTCCGCGCTAAATCAACTTTGGTGAAATTTTTCTCGAAAACGCAGTGGAACTTTTCAAATTCCAAGAAGAGTACCTACCTTTTCGTCACCAAAATATTTTATGACTCAAAGGCGCATATTCAATTATTTTGAAAAATCGTCACCAAGTTTTGAGGTCATAGGAACATCGCAAGGGCTCTACTCCGGAACTCTCTTAAGAGTTACGTAAAATTCAGTCAAATCAAAAGAATCAATTCAATTCCAGTGGCTATGAAGACGACGCGGAAAATATTAAAATCGGTAAAGCAGTAAAAAAGCTATACAAAGAAATATGATTTAACCCCCCCCCCCTAGAAGAATAAATTTTGTATATGTTGTGGCATTTTTATACAAGATCTATGGGCGCCCCAGCCATTGCCCCCATGCACCGTACACCTTGTATTATATTATACAGAATATCATATTGTCGTAGGAACAGGTAGGTATACTGAACACCTTTGTTTATACCGCTTTCGCTATCTATCAGCATCCGTCTGTTAACCATAATTAGTTCAATCTTCTCCGTCCTTCTTATAATTTCTCTTGAAAGATGCAAGCAAAAGAGACGGCCTACGATAATGAGAGAGCTGGTCTCCGCCCAGTCGGCGCAAAGATTAGAGGGCAGCTCTCGGCGCTGAAATGGACAGGAAAACATTACCTGAGGTGTGAGAAGATAAGTGCCCAGATATTTTTAAATGGCCATCAAAAAGAAACCCGCCGCGCCAATTCACTACCAGTTTTTGTTTTTTAAGGTTAGAACGTGAAAAATTATAGGCGCAGATGAAGACTAAATAAGTGTTTTGAAGAATTTCGCTAGCTTTTTTTATTAAAGTGCGGTATATCCTATTTGGGGGCGAGGGGAGGAAAGCTGGGGGCGTCAAATTGTTCAGACATCACTGTCTTGTCCGGAACGTGTTTATATTAATTTCTGCCAAATATTGTGGCCGGCAACCAAAGAATAAAGTTTTACAGCGATTTTTATTTTGAGAACGGTGCGGCTGTCTTCACACTGGTAATTGACAGTACCGATTATTCCAAAACTAAAACAACTATACTGAAAATTCTCTATTTATTGGTTTCATATTATTATAGCTTGTAGCTTGTACTATACCTACATAATATATAGATAAAGTTTTTTTCGGCACGTTCACGTTTTATAGACTCCACTGTATTCAGTTATTCTTTGGAGTTGAGTAATAATATATTTTTACAGGCTTTATAGGACTATAAATTTTGGCAACTGGTAATATCATACCAACATCCAAGTTCTAATGGATGTGCCGGTGTTTTCATATTTGAATCGTTCGAGAAGGTAGACTACGACAGCTGTTTCCCCTTATTAGGTTCATCAAGGCAGCCATAACCTTCCGTCTGAACGACTCAAACCGAAACGGTAGCACTTATAATAGTGTAACTTGCACTTGGAGGTGAGAAACCAACCAGTGGCGCCATCTAGCATCAAGCTGATAGTACCAGAGCCGAAATTTCACAAAACATAGTAAACACCAACAAGAAAAAGTTAGGTTAGTGTTGAATCCAGAAAACTACAAAATAATGTGAAGAAGAAGCGACACTATACCTATAGGATATCGTTGGACTTATCCCTATTTCCCTTATTTCCGGGCGGGATGTCACCTGTTAGTTAGGCTTTACTTCTTCTTCGCCTTGCCCACCCGCTGCCAAAACCCACGGGCCGCCACTGGTTAAGGGAAAATAAGGATTCATAGAAAATACCAACTTTATATCGGTACCTGATTACATTATGTTGTGTTTGGCGGCATTTATGGCGGGCTTCTGATTCTGCGGGGTTTTCTAAATGCTCTTTTGTTTTGAATGTGGACGACCTCTTTGAATTTTCTTTTGAATATACCAGTGCGATGGGACTTTTTAGATTTTTAGAATTTTGGCTACTGGATTTGTATTAATTGGTCCAAACATGTTCCGCAATTCCTGACTTCATTGTCCCACCTCTCTGAGTATGCCTCTTGTGTTCTTCTAGAAGTACTTTTATTGGTCGCTTGGTTTTGCTTATGTAGACCTCTTCACACTCCCATGGGACTTCGTAAACACAATATTTGTCATTATTGTCGTTAGTAGGATTGGTTTTCGTAAGTACGGCTTTCAGAGTTCGATTTGAAAGCAGTCTTAATTTTGTTTCTATATGCTGGCGATTCTTCTGATTTTTTCCGATGTTGGAACACTTATCTCTTAGGTACTTCAAAGTTACCGTATCTTTATAATTTTAACCGTCAAATTAAAATGGTGTTCTTGGGGACTACATACATATACCTAGGAAAGTAGGAATATATTCAGTTGATGAATATAAATACTTATATGAAACTATAGATGACCATACTGAAAAACATATTTCAGCGAGCATCCTCGGACAAAGACAACACTTTATCAACCTTCACTTAAGGTTTTTCTCAGGACCAACAACGTACTTGTACGATCGATGGCGGTTCGTTCCGTCGAACGGGAGCACGGCAGCCAGCGCCCGCTCCGCTCCCATCAGGCAGATGACAGCCGCCGGTAGCTACTACCGTTCCCCGTTTACGACCACTAAAACCCGGCCGCTAATAACAATAAGATAATTGCCTCTCCGGAGGAAAAAAACCCGAGGTTTACGGCCCTTTCGACAAATCTAATTAAGCCCGGGCGGGCCCGATAGACACAAAAACGGCCCGGATGGGAAATTACCTCGGCTTATCTCTTTTTGATTCGCGCCGCGACTCTATATTAGAGTGGCAAAAAACGGTCATTAGACGGAGAGGGAGTCCATGAATTCCGCCGTTACACCTTGTGGTAAATCGTACAAACCACCGGAAATATTTTTGTACGCTGGGAAAGACAAAAAACAATTATTTTTTTGTTCGGCCTAATGGCAGTAATTTTGTAAGTACCATGGTCTTATCAAGTATTCTAGAACTTCGCGCCAGACAAGTCGAAAAGAGATTAGAAACCTCTATGTCACTAATTTTCAATAAGATTGCACGGAAATGCAGTTAGTTTACCGAAAGTTAAATTGGGATATTTTTGGATGTCTATATACGGGGTAATTCGTTGAGAATGGGAAATGATATAGAAGTTTTTTTTTTTTAATTTTCTAATAACTAAGGGTTTTTTCATAGTATCGATTTCGGTTTTGGAACATGTTCTATTAAAAAAATTCTTGTTATTCATGTTCGCAGCGTATTTTACGGTGAATAAATATAATGCATTTATAATTTATTCCTCCCCTTCAATAATTATAATCTGACTGTAAAGTTATAATTATTTTAAAAATAGCTCGAACAGGATTCAGCGAAAGTTAATTAAACTTTAATATTAATGCATTATAAAGTCAAGAAAATATTATTGTTTTCCGTTTTTGTATGCATATTATGGATAACTTTTCTTACATACATCAAACACATTAAAGTTCGTATAGCTTTATTTGATATACAAAGTTAATATGTAACTTAAATTATATTTAAAATTCTGATTGTTTGACATAACATAACCTCCCTTTCTTTGTTTCAGAGAACCAATGGACAGCCTATTCATGGACCAGCACTTCCTTCGCTCGTCCTTGCGCCTCTACTCCGGTGACCCCCTTGATGCAGAAAACAACAACGCCTTCTTTTCCGCTGCGATGGTGGAGAAAGCCAGGGCCCAGCTTCAGATGTGGAACAGGGCTGGCGCGGCAGCCGCCTACAATCCCAGCGAACTCCACGCTTTCCTCTTAAGTACCTCGAGCCAACAAATGTACTTGGGGCAAAGATCGGCGGTACCCCTCGCTCTTCCCACCCACCTTTGGTCCCAAGGTGGCTCTTCTTGGCACCAAGGCCTGCCGCCTGGGTTGCTGGGACCTCCAAGGCCCCAGATAACGCCGCCGCCGTCGTCGACGCCTAGTTCTTCGGGGTCTCCTAGTCCAACGTCGGTGAGCACGCCATCAGATTTGAGGCTGCCGAAGCCGGTGTTCCCCTCGACGTTGCACCATAGATTTAGCCCCTATTCGGCGCCCTTGGGGAGGTCAAATAGTTCGCCCATAAGTCCCACGAGTTCCAGGCAAAGCAACTGATTAGGGGCGGGAGGTGAATCTTGTGAGAGTGTGTAAACCAAAGAGTCGTCGTGACAGTAAATGTACAGCTACCATGTTCTCCATATGGGAGGGTTATCATATAGGGTTATACAAAAATAACTTTATCTTGGTTAATGAGTTGGGCTAGTTCTGCGAAAAAGCCAGCCTAATAAACCAGTGTCTTGGAGAACCTGGTACTTGCTTGTAAATACAATTTTTGAAATGGAAAATATTAACTTATTTATTGTATAAAAGAGGGAAAAGTGATAAAAGCTCGATATGTACTATGTAGCTATTTTATACAAGAACAGTATTACATGTAAATACGATCATTCTTGGCGTATTTTGGGAACTAGAAAAAGTGGTAGATTTGGTCGGTTCGTCGTTGTATTGAAAAACAACTTCAGGTTAGTACAAAAGATATAAAAACGCGCCTTGATACACAATTGAAAAAAATATTATGTTCCTTTGGGATTCTGTAGCATTTACGTGAGTTATTGTGTTAGTTGTACATTCCAAATAGGCGGGAGAAATAACTGGGTGCTGCGAATCCAATAGTATTTTTGTTCCATAGTTACTATAGTTTGTAATAATATAGAGCTAATCCTTTTGGTTAACTATTTAATGTACTTAATATGTTATCATCTAATTGTTGTTGTGTATATATATGTGGACTGTATATTGAAATAAACAATATTAGTACGAATTCAGTTTTGTTTCTCTTTCACTCATGTTTTAAAGCCTGTAAGCTGAAAAAAAAACGGAAATGCTTTACTACGCGCAGATCCTATTAATATGCGTCTTTCATTGGTGAGAAATATAACTTTGTTTAGGCAAACTAATTATGTGTGAGAATTTGAAAACAAAATATTTATAACATTTGCTAAAAGCCACTAATAAATAATGAAGATTAACGAATGATATACTGTTAATTTAACTTGCTTATTTTGTAATTGATAAAATAATAAATTAGAAATCGGACTAATTTTATTTGGACTAAGAATATCAATTTGTACTTAATTAATTGCACTGTTAAGAAACGTGGCATAAAATTTCCAACGGCCATAATTAATTGCATCATTTCCTAATGTGCACTTTTATACGAGTAGGTAGAGACGTAGATGCTATTTTAACCAAATAGAACCAACTAATTGCACATCAGTGTTTTAAACAAAGAATGCGAATTATGATAAGATCATTTAATATATTTTTAATATTTACTGCAAACTGAAACTCGAATTAGTTAATGAGTTAAATTAAATTAGTTTATCTGGATAATTTCACATGGCTCCCAAGCACATAAATCGCAATCCTAAGTTGAATAAGAACTTGTGTGAAACAGGATAAGTATAGAGGCTTCAATGAACGCAGATATTATCGTTTAACGTCGATTGTTAGATGCCAGGGATAAAAAAATATTGTTTAGTCGAGTCGCCGGGTTTTATATCCACACATATTATACCAGCCTTTGCATAATATATTACCCTTTGCGACATATTAGTTGAGCGGGTTACTAAAAAAGATATTCAGTATCACTCTCAAGAGTCTCAAGACACTGATGAATACTTTAATTTCTGTTTGGCGGCTATGGAATAATTGGTCTATATAACAATTTAGATCGTAGGGAGTATTTACCTATTTGATATATTTGGCGACTCTTTTCCCATACTTTGAGTCTTACATTTGCCCTTCCCTATATACGGAAAATTAAACATCTAGGTAAGTAGTTACGATTACAAGTATTAGCGATATAGGTCTTACAAATTACAATCATTAACAAACATTAGTCAATCTATTATAGACATATTTTCTGGTGTAATTTTTACAGCACACGGCCAGAGGTGAGTGAACAACAAAAATCAAGGAATAAAGAACCTGTATATTCTAATATACTTGTCGGAAATTCCAAAAACATTGTTCAAGAGAACAGGAAGACAACACTTGTGCATATTTTGGGAAATATATTTTTGAACCCACTGATGCATCTAAAACACGTATATTAATGGATTAGTAGAAACAGTAGAGACAAGTCCGTATTTTTCCAAAGATGTGCCCATTTTCAAAAAAACTTTTTTTCTATTTAATAAAATAAATAGTGCCATCGGATTTCTATAGTTCAAAACCCTTGGTACGAAATTTCGATTTTCTAGGTTATACAGGGCGTTCACCAAATGGGGCCAAAAGTTCGGAAAAATTGGGTTTCCGGTGTAAGAACCCTGAATAAACCACTAAAACCACCAGGCATATTTTGGTTATCTTTTTTCGAGAATCGATTAAGCTTTGCCTAAGGTATTATTATACATAGTGTAGCCAATGTGTAGCTCATACAGTGCGATCGTAGAAAAATCAAATTTAAGAAAAATCATTTATCAATTAAGTAAAATAACGGGTATTTCAGCCAAAATTATGTTTTATTTATTCTTTACAATAAACCAAGCTTTCGGCCATACTTTTGGCCTTCGTCAGGATATTGAGATGAATATTGAAAAGTTATGGTTCTATGAATATAAACGTCCAAAAATGGAATAAAATTGTTGTGTAAATATTTTTTACCTACCGCTGGTTAAAATTTCTTTGCTGGTCAAAGATTCCTCCCTAGTACCCGAAAAGGTTTCACTTTCGGAATAATGGGCGTCAAATATGTAAAATTCAATATTTCAAGGTCGCGCATTTTTCCAAATATGGTTAGATTTCAATATATGGCAAAATATACAGGGTTTATGTTTATTCTGGAACACTGCTTAATATTAGTCGTAGGAAACTTCAGATAAGTGTCTACGTACAGCTTTTGTACACAACTTTTTATTCTGACCTTAAAATTTAAAAAGTTATAAGTATATTTACTCAATCACATAAGCGGTAATAATAAATTAATAAACACTATTAAAATTTAAAGTAAATTTGCTACTTGTCTTCTGATGCTGTTGCTCGTCATTTTTGTTGGAGAGGGGCTGTAACCCTCCAACGTGCCCCGACCATGCCGCTGAGCAGCGTACGATACGGTTGAGGCCGCTTCTTCGGATTCAATTTTACGGCCATTGGCGCCGGCGGCAGTGCGCGCACCCGCTGCCTGCTAATTTAAATCTCAATTTGGAGCGGGCCGGAACGGCAGTCGCGATAAATCAGAACAACACCCTCGTCTATTATTCTCGTCCCGCGCGGCCGCTCTGTTATTAGCTGACCGACGGCGGCCGACCGATATAGGTCTACTGTTCCCGTTCCAGAGAAGATTCCAGATTCCAAAAATGTCCCAAGGGACCAAATTGGGTAAAAACATGCTTTAGGGCAGTTGTCACCGTTTCGAATCGATATTCCGTTAAAATGCAATGCGCCCTCGCTTGGTCTCACGGCGTATTTTGCTTCCGGCGAAACCAACCGAGAGGGAGGTTAGTATAGAAGCAGATGCATATTATGGAGTAACTATATATATTTAGGATCTATTCATTTCTATGCCAATTTGGTTTTAGGTAACAAAAGTTGAGCATATTTTTTGTTGTTGCAGGCGTCAGGCGTCACAAAAAAGACAACGGCATTATTATTCAAAAGTGTGCTAATGAATATACCTAATATTTGGCGAATTCGCGGATATAAATATAGGATAATGCAAAGTGCAAAGAACATTTATATTTAAACATATTTATCATCTTAGGAGTGAACTCAAAAGTGGACTCTTAATGGACACGCACATCATCTATTAGTCTGTCCATGTTTAATTTGGCCAATATGAAAGGACCTTCTTAGTTTCGGCACCAGGGCATCAGTTGTGTGGCAGTGTGGCAATGTGTGGACTGACGTCCCACCCCACGCACTTGGCCCCCGGCCGAATAATAATATTAAATAATATTTACTTAATTAGCAAGTTTTTAGAAGTTCTTCGAAATTTTGCAGAAAAGCTGCAAAAAAGGTGAACTTTCAAAATTATTTTAACCTCAGACGCCAGACTTAGGAAGCGCCAAGAAGTAATTCGGACTCGGTAGGACATGGCGCCTGCATAAAAGCGCCTTGAAGATGGTCCCTAGATGTACTTTACTATTACTCCAACCATTGATTAAGTTATACGAATTCCTTATTCAATGCTACAATATAATATCTACAATGCTCTGCATTTTTATCACCGTTTCGAATCGATATTCCGTTAAAATGCACAATGTCATAAGAAAGACAACGGCATTCTTATTCAAAAGTGTGCTAATAAAGTAGGTATATTTGACGAATTCGCCGAGGTTGCTCAGCCTTAATGACCATGTGTCTATCGTCTTAAGTTTCTTAATTTGAGGGCGTCCAAATTTACTTTTTAAAAATGAATATTGGCCGTATCTTGTACTTTATATTAGGTACATTATTGAAATTTGGCATTGCTGTGTTTTTGGGGATGGAAAGTAAGCCATCATTTTAGTGCATCTTTTCATTTTACAACAAGCGTATACTCTAGTTTCATAATGATAAAATCAACAGGTTTGGCAAAACGTGCACGTGCAAAACGTGCTCCAGAACACCTGTTAACTCCAACATTCAAAACAAAATTTTGACCTACCGGTTTCAAATATTACAGATAAACGGTACCATTTAAAGTGAGAAAAAATTCCTATGCACGATAAATACCAAAAATTATTACACTTATATAGAATTTCACAAAATTTTGACACCCTATTTCAAGGAAACCAATTTTGTTTTGACCATTTGACATATTTTTCATCATTTTGAATGTATTGTTGGTCTGTAGCATTTGAAAGAGGTAGATGAAAACTGGCTTCAAGGGCACGTCTCACAAATTATTAAGTACCTATAGCTATTTAGGTCAACGCGAACAATGTGTTTAACCAAAGATATATATCTTTGGTAAAACTAAGTCAAACTTATAACTCAACTAAAGTATTAAAATAAGGAGTGCCTCAGGGGACCTTTTGCGCCCGCTTCTTTTCAATGTCTATAGTTTTCAGTGTTCACGTTTTATTTTCATGGTAAACACACTCGAAAAGCTTTCTCTGCCTTTTAAAAATTGTTTTGGGATAATTTTACTTCACGGTAATTTTTGTAAGCAATTATTGCCTTCTTTAATCCCTTTTTACTAGCCGGCCTAAAAAACTAGTCTTTTTTAACTTTATAATGTAGATAGTAGTAATTTTCACCTAAACATTTGTATAATCTAGACTATAGGCCTGTTTGTTGGGGAAACACAATAATGTCTCATTGTAGGATACCCATCGTCCCATTTTGTGAGACCGCTGTCCCAAAATGGAACAAATGTTAAAAACGTTTGGTATAGGTATTATCTAAATAAAAAACAGAAGTTTTACGGTAGATACTCAGTAGACTTTGGCCATACAGGCCAGAGGCCATACACATATAAGAAATTGTAGGACATTTTCTCCTAGATCAATTCGTGTTAGTTTTTCAAGATGGCCTTGCGAAATCTCCAAAACAAAATTCCTGCAGGTGAATAATATTGCTCGCGTGCACGACCCTGAAGGAAAAAACGACGAATCTCTTCTTTGTTCGATTATTGTTTAATTTGTTTAACTCGTCGGGATTTTTTTTTAGTTTGGACTAAATTGTGTTCTGTGTAATTAGTTTTAATAGTTTAAAGTGCGAAATAGTTCCTTCCAAAGGTGAAAATTTCAAACGAAATTAAAAAGCTTTTTCTGACCCCAAAATCTATATATTTTGGTATTGATAAAACTTCAATATAATTGTTAGTACATTTTCCACCTTTTTTCAATATTTTCCTTATAATTTCGCGAAGGTCACGAAGTAGACCGAAAGCTTGGTATTATAAAAATAAGTTTAATATATACCTTTCTGGCTCTGGCTGAAAGATTCGTTATTTTATCTAACTAAGTATAACTACACAGCCGTAAACCAGCTATTTTTTGTTGAAAATTAGTTAAAATTTTGAGGTTAGTAGGTACTATCAAAACTAATATTACACAATAATTACTAGCCCAAATTATTGAGAAATTAAACAAATAACACAGGATTTCCACTTAATCCAACAAACAAGGGTTTTGTCGCTGTAGGTAGTTCCTCCACGGTCGAGCACGCGACCACAATGGAAATGTGAGAATTTAAATATTTTATTTTGGCCTTCTTGATCAAAGCAAATCAGCTGGCTTCAAAAATATGTTTCAGTTTAAGGCCGTTTTCATCAGTTTTTCATTTCATCAAAAATTAAGTAGGTAATTAGCAATCGAGTATAAAATATATATCAAATAGTAAAAGTTAAAAAAAAAACATTGTTACCTAAGTGTTTCACGTTTATTGTGCCCTTGTAGGTAACATAAATAAACCGAAAATATCTATATTTTGACAGCGAGTGGCACAAAAAAAGCCAATAGACTAACAATAACGTACCCGACTCTCCCATTTTCGCACCAGGTATTCATCGATTGTAGCCGAAGATTTATAAGCAATAAAATATGAAAAGGCGAAACCGCATTTTAGGGCCCATTGTCGTTCCACAATCTATTTGCGATTTACAACTCGAAGAGCGGCTAAATATTTGCACCCCTTTTCTGTCCCGAGCCACCCGAGGCGTCTTTCTACTCCGGCCCAGTTCACTAGAACTCAGGGTTGTAAATCAGTTTGTGGAAAGCTGTGCCGTGTCGAATTCGTAACAATGTGACATACTGAACATCATCCGGTGACCGGAAAGATGCGCGTCAAAATGTTATGAAAAATGACCTTATAGTTTGTTTTCTATCCCTATTTATGAAGTATGTGTTCACGTCCCTTACATTTTCATTTGTGAGGCACAATAAAAAATAAATTATACGCCCTTAGTTTACGCCCAAAGATCAGATACATTAAACGATTTAAGAAAGAGGATTAGTTTTTGTATTTTGTATTAATTAAATTAATTAAATGACTTGAACTGTAGTTTTTGATGTATCAGAGAATAGCCAAACGTTAGGTATCTACTCTACAATAATCATTATCGTGTGATAGATATGGCTACACCTTTGACTAGGGCCGGACTGGGAAGAAAAAACGGCCCTGACATCCTTCAAACAACCGGCCATAGGCAGGACATACCTATAACCGTTGAGAAGGGCGGTCCGGGACTTTCCCCGGGAATAAATTGGAAATGTTAACTCTTGATAAACGACTTTAGGCGCCGTTTTAAAATGCTTTTCAACTTTTAATTCTACTAAAATAACCTGTTTTCTAGACTTAGTTGATTCTGAGGTACATATATGGACTCTTATTGGACACATATAATCTATTAGTCTGTCCATGTTTAATTTGGCCAATACGAATGGAGCTTCTTAGTTTCGGCACCAGGGCATCAGAGTATAGTGTGGAAGTGTGTGGACTGACGTCCCAGCCCACGCACTTAGCCCCCGGCCGCCTAATATTATTAAATAATATTTACGTAATTAGCAAGTTTTTAGAAGTTGTTCGAAATTTGGCGGGAAAGCTGCAAAAAAAGTTGAAATTTCAAAATTATTTTAACCTCAGACACCTTGAAGATGGTCCCTAGCAAGTTCTCCGTTTATTAATAACTCATAATAGGTACTTCACTATTACTCAATTACTCCAACCATTGATTAAGTTATACGAATTCCTTATTCAATGCTACAACATACATACCTCTGCATTTTTTTCTCCCGAATTTCGGTAGACGTAAACATAGGATTATTAGATCCATGAAAGCATCCAATTTCGGCAAATTATCGGATTTCCCTTCCACGTAATCCTTGTCATGACAATTTACCTACACTACACAGCTAACAACACGATAACGACTCAAACAATATAATAACAAATAAGAATAACACTATAATAAATCGCACACATATATCTACTAATGTTTTGATTGAGCGGCATACGCATAGATAAAGGATTTATATATAGGGATAGATAGGCAACTCCCTTTATTTTTTGGATGCGATACGCCCCCTGGTGACCTAAGTACAAACTAGATTTTTTTAAGCGGGAAATTTGAAATCTTTTATAGTCATTATATGTATACTTACAATTTTTAAGACACGTTTTAATTTTATAACTCCACATAGACATATAATAAATATCTATGTCTATGTCGAGTTATAAAATTAAAACGTGATAAGTGACAATATTAGGATAGGTATAATGAAAACAAAAACTATGTGGGAATAATTTTATATATATATATATATATATATATATTACAAACAGTTTGTAAAATACGTTCACCGCACAATAATAATTCTAAACGTCACATATATATTATAACATTTTAGTATTCTTAAGGTTATTTATATGTAAATTAAGAAAAAAATATATTGTTTAAATAGGTAAAATCTTAAATCTACATACTTTTTTGTTTTTCCGGTGAAGAAATGTTTCCAAGTATTGGTAGTTCAGCTGCAGGGGACTCCCAACTAGTAGGTTCCTGCCTACTAGCTATTAGTATTTATATGGCAACATTTGTGTGCGCAATTGCATTAGTTAAAGCTCAAAGGTTTCAATATATTAAATAATATTCATTCATAGGCAAACTGGAGATATTTTAATAGAAAAGTGAAATTTGCATTTGTTCCACGGATTATTGCAAACGGGCACCACCAATATTGCAATGCCGTGTCTCTTGACAGGCACAGAGGTTACCACGTTTGGCGTCTAAACAATAAAACGACGAAACTGTAGATATCAGAATAAAGAAAATTGTGCAGTGTCGTCTTTAATTATCATAAATAAATAAGGGCTAAAAGCCGTTGTTTCATATATTACGTTTCATTTATTATGTAAGCAATTAAAAAAATGGTCAAAAGTATCCTATAATAATACAAATAATGTCGGCCTCAGCCCAGTAACAAGGAAGGCTGATTTTTATTTCTCTAACTCGCCCCTTTTTTGACGCAGTGAAATCGGCCCTTCTGGTATTCGCCCTAAACAGCCCGGCCCTGTTAATAATATATTATTCATTTACAACAACTGTATGCCATTACCACAGTTTTCGATCGACTTCAATTTCAATTTCCGATCTTCTGTTTTTGGAAACCTATATATAGGTACAACTTTACATTGTCTTTTCTGGTAGTTGCCCTACAATTAAAATATTGGCACTTTTTTCATTCCATATGGTAATTTGTAATAGCCTCTGACAAACAACAAATCACTCCTTGACACTGTCACTTATTACAATCACAACACAAATAGCGAAATAGCTAAGTAGTATAGGTATACCATAGGAACACAGAACAAACGAGAGATTAATTTGCTGACTTGCCGGTTTTTTTACGCAATGTCATATAGTGGAAACGACAACATACTATTAAATTTTACAACTATTTTTTACGAGACTCTATAGGCAAACAGGGTGAGCCTTAACTTATAAGCATAAATTTGGGAAATTGTAGGTTATACCAAGTAAGAGTAATATCTAATGAAAAAAATCTAATAAAAGTTTTATCACAATCATAACAATAAGTTCTGCGTTTGTGACATTCTGTGCCATAATTTTTAATTTAGCTGTGAAAATAAGCCCCGAACACCACAGCAAATAACAACACACTACTGATAGAAACACCAAACAGGCTGTCCTAAAAAACTTTTATTAGATTTTTTGCCGTTTACTCATTACACTTACCAGAAGCTACAATTTCGCAACTTTATGCGTATAAGTTAAGAATCGCCATGTATACGTAAATATGTTGTATTAAATGAGGATGATACATTTAATTACGAATGTGACACTATTTCATCTCGCTGAATTTGTTAAATCGCAAAGTTTTTCCCCGAGGTTCTCGTGAATTAATATAAAATCCTGCGGTATTAGACATGAAGCAGTTTGTTTGGCAATTCTCGATATGCCCACATCGTCCCCACTCCGTACTCCATGAAAACGAACGTCGAACCGAGCGCCATAACTAGGCAATAGCCTGAACTACATACAGTACAGCCCACCCCCACTCTTCTGGGGACTCGATTTTCAGAGCGAGTCTCCTTTACGTTCCTACTGTCTTATTTATGGTGTATCTTAATAATATGCTAATACTTAAGGGGGTTATTCTTGGGTCCATTTTGAGAAAAAAACTTCATGAACATATTAGGATCTAAAAGTCTTAAATTTTGAGATACAGTGTGGTAAAATTGGACCATGTTAATCTGTTAATGACTTAAATACGTGACAACTAGATAGGTAGACAACTGCCAAAACTGTTTGTTTACAAAACAAAATCTGCTTCTTGCCAACTAGATCGTTTTGAATAATTGTTAATATCTAACTTTATACCAAGTTGCAAATGAATGGGTTTTATTTTTTATGCGAAAACCGTAAGTCGAACGAAAAAGATCAAGAGACCACATTTGTTCAGAAAGGAATGGGGATTTCAAAAATAATTTTTACTTTAAGAAAAAGCAGTGGCGTAACATATTTTTCTTTAAAAATATTCAATTCAAAACCCGTACAGACGCCACTGGTAAAAGTAATAAAATTGTTTGTAGATCAGAAAATGCATCTTAATGCATAGAAGGCGTGTACCAAATTTCACAAAAATATCTAGGGTAATACCAAAGTTATAAGTTATAAGTAATTAAAAAAGATTTTAGTTCCCTGTAGTTCAAAAGTTTAGACTTTTAGGACATATGTTCATATGAAGTTTTTTTTCTCAAAATGGACCTATGAATAACCCCCTTAAGTATTAAGAATGTTATTAAGAAACACACTGCGTACAGGTAAGGCGGCTTCTGTTACGTGTGGTTGTATGAAACCTTTATGAAAACAAAACCCAACGATTTGAGGGCCATGGGGTCAGAAAAAAATCTCACTGTAACACTGTACACAGGGTGTTAAAAAAACAGTGTACAAAGTCATAGGCCTGAAAAAACATAAAAAAATAAGACGAAAAGTTCTTGTAAAGGCATAGAGGTAAGTTCCTAAAAAGGCCAAAATATAAATTTGAACAGAAAAAATACTGCTGTGTCTCTAATTAGTTGTTAGTATTTGGTCGCTTTTCCATTGCTTTAAATATATTTTTAAATTTGAGGAAATCCATGTTATCCCAACACTACAGTGTCCGCCATAAATATTGCCACAATAAATGACAAAAATGTATTTTTCTTGAAATCGGCAGTAAAGTGTCCCAAAATAGTCATTAAAAGCACAGAAATCGTACAACAATGGGCTACATTATTGTACGATTTTTTCAATAAGTAGGCATTGGCGAGATGTAAACATCAAACGTCAGACGCGGAGAAATCGCCCGTCAAAAGTGACCAAATATTCGTACACATTGCGATTATTGCGAAATTGTTTCCTATAGAAGCGCAATCCTTCAGTAAGTATACATATTTTAGAAAATTTGAATATCAATAATTTGTCGTGTAGGCTGCACAAGAAGCAGCAGCTTGGTTTTTCTGTACGAAGATGCCGTGTCTTGTCTTACTTGACCTAGGTAGAGCGATCGTCAAAGTCAAGCAACGCCGCGCGTAGTCGGTTCATGGACGGGTGATCCCTTATTATTATTTTCTTGCCTAATAAAACATTTTTTTTTTCCGATTTAAAAAAAATAATAATACCTCGGCACTGAAGTTATTTTTATGGCTCATGTGGGCTGCTCATGGAGGCTGCACAACAGGCAGCCGTTCGAAGTTTCTGTTGAGAAGCGCCGTGCCTCGTCATACTTGACCTAGGTAGAGTGATGGTCAAAATCAAGCAACGCCGCGCACATTCGGTTCATGGACGGGTGATCCCTTATGATTATTTTTTTGCCTAATAAAACATTTTTTTCCGATTTCAAAAAAATATTTAATATGTACCTCGGCACTGAAGTTCTTTTTATGGTGGTTTACTTATTTGCCTCGGCCAGAGTCCTCGGCATCTAAATTCCACATGAGTAATAAAAAGTCGAACTTCAGTGCCTTGGTACATAAATAACTGAAAAAAATTTATTTTACAATTTTGCTCACAAGACACCGAATTAATTGATTCAAGTATGAAACACCGGCACATACATTTATTACATCTTGGATGCTGGTATGATATTACCAGATCCCGAACTTGTCAGTCCCATAGAGCAGTCAACCCTTCTTTTTTATAAAATAATCTTCTTTGGACTTTTGGTAGTGGTACCTAGTGCTTACCTTTTAGTTAATTACGCCCTGCTTGGGCACTGTTTCGTTGTTCTTTAGATTGCTGTAAATCAGTTCAATCCAAAATTTTATTTTGTAGCAGTTCATTTTACACCAGATCCGTAGATTAGTATATAGGTACAAAAGAATTCCACTATTATCAGGATCAGGCTCAAATTGCTATGTTTAAGTACCTATATACTATAATAAAATGTTTTGGCTTGCAAATATTACCATTATTGACATTCATAATATTTTCGCAAAGTCAGTTTAACGCTCGATATGGTTCATTTTTGCGATAATAGCGATCAAGAAAAATAAAGCCTTCAATTTGCTGTGCGAATACATAGAATTATTGGATCTATGGGTAAAACGGTGTAGGTAATGTAGTGTGGGGTGAGTGAAATGACCCTGTGATTTAATAACCCATATCGCATTCCAATCCATGAAAGAGGAATCTTTTTAGACTATTTTTGGGGAGGTCGGTAATAATGTGAAAAATATACTGCCGCCTAGAATGAAGCCATTAGTCTCGGTCTCCTATTAAAACCACACAACAATAATAATTATTATTACTACCGGTGACGCCATCACCTCGATTACTACGGGTATCAAACGGTCACTAATTTATGCTGTTATAGCAGAAAGGTGAATACTTGCAGAATTTCAATATGCTTTACAAGCATAATATGGCAGGATACCGCAACTTACTCTCGTAATTATCGGCCATTTAGCGAGGACGCCACATGAGTTTTTGCATGTAATTATAATGTTTAATGTGTACCCGCATTTTTACCGGGCCAAACTTAATTCTACCGCGCTATAGCGAAATTATTTACAATTGCCCAATCCAAATAAAAATGATTTATGGAGCTTCGCATACGGGCAAGTTTTTTCGTTACGTTTGTCAGGCCTTGTACACTATGCAGAAACTAATTACTTTATGGCTACTCATTGACACCTGTTAACTGAAGGGGATGAAGTTGCATTGTAATCTTTTTAAAGTATTACAAGACTTGTTATGTGGGCACAATTACGAGTATAACCACGTAACAATAGTTGTGTTGTGGTGTTTTTGTTATAAGTAGGGGCCAGGGGCAGACGGCATACGGACTATACCTTGATTAACCCGCACGTAAATTGTATGTATAACATGTGTAGTTAATAATTTATTATTACTTTGGCATTAATTTAGAACGGGAAAATTTAGTGTAAATAAATCTATAATCTAAATGCTTGAATGTGCATATTACAACAACTTTGCATCAGACATAAAAGATTTTCTCTTAAAAAACCTATTCTTATCGATATTTAGTATTAAAAAGTTAATCAAATGATATAGTTAAGGACATAAAATATATACCTAGTTTCTACGAAGTTACGAGTAAAATTTTCAAAAAATCATAAATATATTATAAAATGGCAAAAAACTTAATTTTTAAAACGTTAAAATATGTGTTATACCGTTAAGTGAAGAATAATAAGAGGCGCTACCGTCACGTATAATAGCGAGTCCACAATCTCAATGCCGATAGATCCCGGTCAATTGTTTTAGGACGAATCATGTCGTTCTAAGGCTTGGCCGGGATATAGGTAAATCTCAGTGCCGATAGATCCCGGTCAACTGCTTTAGGACGATTTTATGCGGTTTCTCGTTGATTAAGTCACCCTAAAGCAACTGGCCGGGGCGTAGAAATCTAGGTCGAAATCTTCGCATTAGATGCGCCTCTTGTTATTCCTTCACTCAACGGTTATATAAAATTGAAAAGAGACAAGAGACAACTTTTTCAATTAGAACTTTTTGAAATTTTAACAAGTAAGCACATTTTTAGTGATTTTATTTTTTAAATGCCATTTTTGGCAGAGATGAGAAAATTGCGTGGCCACCTTTCAGTGGGCTATTATTCATTTTTTTAAGTTAATGGTAACCCAAAGTTAAATATAAAAATAAATCATTATTAAAAAAAGTTCCTTGTATGATGCGAACTTTTTGGAAGAGACTGTTCCTATAGGTACGAGGGACAAAAAATATCAAAAAGGATTTGTACATAGGTATATTAAAAATGAACTCATATGGAACAGCATAAAAACGCTTGGGCAGCGTTTGCTTTATAAAACAAGACCGAGTCATAGGCGACGCGCAGCCCTTAATAATATTATACAAATTTTATTTAAATGCTCTAAAAAACAATAAAATATATTTTGAAATAATTCAAACCAAAGCAAACCGATAATTTTGTTACACACAAAATAACACCACACAACAATCAAATACACAAAACCAAAATCCATAAAATAAAGCGCAATGCTTATTTCCGTGCACAGCATGGTTATACTGGCCTAACTGGCCCACGTCGACACCTGCTCGATGAATCTCTGAAACGCCTACCAATCAAATCGCTACGTTCGCTTTCTTATTGGCTGCCTCCTTGACTAGGTCGACGTCGACCACATAAAAACCTTTGAATTTTATAGGGTGATTTTGGCTGATAAGTATGGTATTTTACCAGTATCAGATTGCGGTAAATGCTATGAAATAGATGATATATATTATATATATACTATACCTACTTACAACTTTTGTATAATACCTACAACTTGTTTTTTTAATCAAAAAAATAATAGTTAAAGACGGTGACATTTATATCTACCAGTAACCGGCAGACTGTACTAATGTTTAAAAAAATTAAAAAGATTAATAGAAGGCTATGATTTTGCATTTGTGTAGGTATATATACTTTGTCTTTTTCTGTACGACGCAAAGTAGAGGTAGGTACTTTACTATTGTGTCTCGTTTTACTTTTTGACTCCCCCTCGTACACCGCCATGTCTGCATGAAATATTCGGGTCCTATTTTGGTTTCAGGACGGCCTAATGTAGCCTCATAGTCACTGTATGTACATAGGTAAGTAGTTTATATATTAAGTACAATTTACACCTGAATTAAAGTATATTACAAATAGAAATAGGGTAAACGGTCATTGTATAACCAAAATGGTTATCTTTGAGCGCCAGAAGCTTGAACTATTTGTTGGTTAAATAAAATAACACATTTTTCTATTTACAATATATTTACAATTTGAAATTGTACATAAAAATGTTTACAATAAAGTTGGTAATTGAGCAGCAAATTTTATTGTTTACAATTAGGATTTGTTACTGTTGAAAAGTAAAGAAAACACTGTGAAAAATGTTCGATCTTAAAAATACAAAATCAGAGATGTTCGACAACACTACTAGCACGAAAAGTTCACGTGAGCATTTAAAGTCTTGTTTACGAGCACTTCGAAAATTTGGACTACCGATTTCAACAGAGTACCTTAACCGTTCTGGGTCGTTGACACGGGTGAGTCGCCACCGTTGCTCCAAACTTCTTATACGTAGCAGCTGTAGCTATGACCTCGGCTAGACTCGAAACTCAAGGTTGGGTCGTGGACGTATCAAGCTGGGGCTAGACGATGTGCGATCACTGTCAGACCTGTGTCGTACGATGGTGTGTGTCCGTACTCCGATGGTGCTTCGCTCACGTACCAGAGTGCATGTAAAAAAAACACAACGAATAGTCTCCGAAAACCTGCAGTCGAAGTTTCGACGCTTTTACAATTACTAGTTAAATTTCTTAAACGTAAAAAGATTAGATGTATGAAAGCATAACACTTTGACTTATGTACCCTGAACCCTGAACTCTGACTATGAAACATATTAAAAATTAATAACCAAAACGATCAATTATCTTGACTACACCTGCCTTATAAATTTACTATACAATATTCACAAAATAAAAGGTAAGATTAATAAAATATAAATAGTTTTGTGACTTCCCCGTTCAATCTCGAAACACTAGACGAAAAAAATATAACAGCTACAAAAGCTAGATAGCCAAAAAAAGGAACCGTGGTAAAGTTCACGTGCCTCGGGCAACTTAAGGGTTCGTTTTCCTAAATCTGTGCTAATAAACAAAATTACAACCAAATTATGGCCACAGCCTGCAGCGTGTAACCCACAGAAAAAAGGGGTAACAGGCCTAGGTAAGAGTAGCTCAAGAAGTCGTCAAAATGACGTTATTAATAAGAAATTATTAAATATTGAGCAGCTACTCGCACCCAGACTGTGTTTCCAGGGGTCCTCTCTGTGGTTCCACTTGCAGCAGGTCGCTCTTGAACTCGAAAAATGCGTGGAAATCATCCACTCCACAGCTTAATGCCACGTGCTCGCAAGACATATGTAAAAAAACAGAAAACCTCAATTAGCACAGCGAAAATAAAGGCCCACGCTAGACAAAACTACTTAAGTCGACCGTAAAGTGGGAAATCAGGCTTGAACAGAGATTTTCACATGGAAATTTCGATACAGAAAATTCAAGGCCAAATCTCACCCACGCGACTTTTACCACGAATGTTCGAAAAGGAAGTGGCCGACTTCTTGTCGCGGGATCTACACTTCCCCCAAAAATTAACGCACCACCAAAAAATACCCAAAAGTTTAAAGTAAATTTTTGTCAAAACCAATAGTCCGATTTGGACGAGTTTCTTTTTGAATGATAGGTTGTCTCTTTCAGAACGTTGGTGTACTAACTGTATTTGCATAGAAACCTCATTTTTTATAAATATCGGGTGTCTCAATTATAGCCTGTTTTTTCATAAACTTTGTAACATTCTGTAGAGTTCAACAGTTACATTATCAAGTTAGAATTAAAATCACACTTTCGCCTTGTCTTTTTTTAACATTTTGTTTTTTTATTTATTCCATTATCTTTCTTATTACCCGAGAAACACAATTTTATAGCATAGCATGATTTTATTGATTTTAATTAAGTAGCAGGCTATGGAAAAACAAGGAGTACCACTAATTAATTGTCAAATACACATGCGTACCCATTGTTACTTTCAAATTATTGATCAATATGCAACGTGAAACACGAAATCTTACTCGCGAAGAATCTGCTCAAACATTAATATTGTTTGAGGAAGGTTGGAGTTACAGTAGAATTGGTGGACGATTTAATGTAAGTCACGCACAACCGTTTCTCGAGTCATACAAAGATATAGAGAGACTGGGAGTCATGGTCGCAGGCCGGGACAAGGAAGGAATCGAATAACAACTCCGATTCAAGAGCGCTTTTTAAGACTCTCAGTATTAAGACAACGTTTTGTAACAGCTCGGACCCTTCGAACTCGGCTTCGAGATGCTAGTGGTTTACAAGTTTGTACAGAAACTGTTCGGCAGCGACTAAGAGAAAGTGATTTAAAACCCAGAATTGCTGCACGAGGTCCAGCTTTAACTAGACTTCATCGGAGAACGAGGCTAAATTTTGCCAGGGAGCACTGTAACTGGTTAGAGGCTGATTGGGAACAAGTATTATTTACGGATGAGTCCCGATTTTGTTTGTACAACAATGACAGACGTATGCGTGTATATCGACGCCCTAACGAACGGTATGCTCAGTGTAATTTTTCACATACCACATTATTTGGGGGAGGATCTGTGATGGTCTGGGGAGGTATTTCCTTAACTGGTCGCACGGAACTTGTGATCATAAATGGAAGCCTTACAGCTGAAAGGTACATATTGGAAGTTTTAGACCAACATGTAATGCCATTTGCGCCATATATAGGGCCAGGATTTTTGTTGATGCAAGATAATGCCAGGCCTCACGTTGCCCGAGTTGTAAGAAATTATCTAGAGGAAGTCGGTATTGCTACCATAGCATGGCCAGCTCGCAGCCCGGATCTAAATCCTATAGAGAACCTCTGGGACACTCTTGGGAGGAGATTACAAGAGGAACGTAATGTGAACACTTTGGAAGACTTGGAATTGGACCAAAATGATATAAGGTCCCTTATTTTAAGTATGGGCCGTCGTTGTCAAGAAGTTATTCGTGCCAGAGGCGGAAATACTCGTTACTGACACTTTCATTTAAATTGGTATTTTGCATTTTGATTAGTTTTTAGTTGTTAAAATCAGCTATTAATTTTCAATAAAATCATGCTATGCTATAAAATTGTGTTTCTCGGGTAATAAGAAAGATAATGGAATAAATAAAAAAACAAAAGGTTAAAAAAAGACAAGGCGGAAGTGTGATTTTAATTCTAACTTGATAATGTAACTGTTGAACTCTACAGGATGTTACAAAGTTTATGAAAAAGACAGGCTATAATTGAGACACCCGGTATTTATAAAAAAGAGGTTTCTATGCAAATACACCAACGTTCTGGAAGAGAAAACCTATCATTCAAAAAAAAATTCGTCCAAATCGGACTATCGGTTTTGACAAAAATTTACTTTAAACTTTTGGGTATTTTTTGGTGGTGCGTTAATTTTTGGGGGAAGTGTATTTATAACCTTTGTAATAATGACGACTTCCGTTTCTAGAATGAATTACAAGGTTTGGGAAACTACATCTATGTAGAAAAACAATCGGAAATCGCAATTTAAGACGATGATGACAGGCCAGGGTGTCAACTGTCAATTCTGCCAAACTTTTACCACTGATATCAGACCAGAGAGAAACGTTGAACACGAAGAGTGACGTTAGTACACGGAGTCTCCGTGGCGCTAGTCAATCGCAAAACTGAATAAAGTTAATATTATCCTTGTAATTTACGTCAGACAGTGATTACAACAATGTAATTGTTCTAGTAATACATACCTTCAATCGATGAATAAAATGTAAACACTTTTGCGACCGGCGCATACCCTTTAATAAATGATTTGTTTAAGAACACCACGGTAGGCAACTTATTATGCGTCAGCCTGTATGGGTGGTTGCAGATAGCAGGGCAACATTTTTTAAAAATGGTTCGTGTATACGGGGTGTGATGAATTAATAGGAATGAAACAATGCAAAATGTCGTAAGGGAAATTAGACAAAATTTTCGTTACAATTGTCATTATTACAGAGAGAAACGGTTATCTATAAAATATATATTCCAAGACTATAACATACTTATTATGGATGAATATAAAGCAATACCTATTAGGTGGACAGTGGTAATTGGTAACGTCGTTTAACAATTTATCTTTCATCAGCTGATGGAGTAAACCAAAGTGTGCCACTGAACGACATGCGAAATAAAGGAAAGCCGGCCCGTCCCGTTTTATACAGTTAGCGAGCGAATTTGCAAAGCCGGTGGACGACGCTGAAAGGATCGGAGGGATTTGTTGCGGCCAGGCCGAGTGTGACGGACAAGAAAAGAGGAAACGGATGCGAGTGACGGGCGATTGGGGCAGGTCGGCGCACACAATGCCCACCTGCAATTACCCGATCGCATTGTTCCAAACAAAACTGCAACAATGCGCGAATTCGCGCGCGGTTCAATAGGCGCCGCGTCGGCGGATCGCCGAGCCGATTGCGCAAGGTACCTACTGTTATTAGGTAAATTGAGTGCACCGACGAAAAGTGCAAGCCAAGCTGATTTCTCGATAATGCTTGATGACCAATCAGGTAATATAACAATACGTATACGATACGATAAGTTATAGGTTCAATATTCTACCACAAGTAGGTATGTACCTACAAGCAATGGGTTAAAACAGTCATGCTGTAAAAAAAAATTAAACACAGATGAAAACAAGCTTAACATGAATCTGGAATTAAAAAAATTCTAAAGTCAACCAAAAAAAATTAAAAACATATTTTTAGAAGTGAATTAAAATCTTTATCTAACGGCCCTTTCCTAGTAAGCTGGTAAACTCGAGCGTCCAGGCTGGTGCGCAGTTGCCATTTGCACATGTAGGTAGGTACCTACTTATTTTTTACATTTTCACACACGTTTTCACACACTTAGAAGATCGATAGGTAATTTTTAGTGGTTCGTAAATTTAAATTTTATTTCCAATGCCTATCCTTTTCTTATTTTGTAAATATCAATGTGCCTGATGCTCAAAAATGTTAAGCATCAATTAAATTAAACGCACTATCTGTCACTACTTTTTTGAGGAGTTTTTCAAAAATTCTACCAGCAACTTAACTACACACACAAGTTTATTCTGTTCGTGAGCATCAGAACTTAGCACCCCCTAGTGCGTATACGAAATCTGTTATGATTCGGGGTATAATTAGATTATTGTCTCCTTATTCCATTTAAAATAATCACATGGAAACTGATTTTTAAATATTTTTGAGAATTATATAAGAAAAAAGGTATACGTTTAATTTCACATTAATCGATATTGATGAGTAAGCCATGGAGAGACCTGAGGCAATTGTTTTTACCATTCTCCGCATTAATTAAACTGTCAAATAAAAACCATTGCTTCAATTTTCTTCATGGCCTACTTATGAATATCGATCTGAAATTAAACTTAAAGGTAATAATTATTTGTTCCATAAAAGTCGAGAATTTTGCTTAGACACATAAAATAGTTTGATGATAATTTAAATTTATTATTATTTTGGCATCAATTTAGAACTGGAAAACGCAATGTAGGTAACTAAATTTATACCCTAAATGCTAGAAGGTACCTACACCAACTTTGCAGCAAACAACAGAATTTTAAAGCATTCATATCATTTTCTTTTGAAAAATACCTATTCTTATCGGTAATTATTAATAAAAAGTTAATAGAATGATAAATCTAGTGATATGAAAAAGTTTTTACGAAGTTACAAGTTTTTAAAATTTTCAGAAATTTCACAAAAATATCAAAAATTGACAAAAAACTAAATATTTTATCAGAGCGTTCAAATTACTTACGTAGAATTGAAAAAGAAACTTTTTCAAGTAAATCTTTTTGATATTTTAACAAATAAACCCATTTTTGGCGATATATTTTTTAAATGTCATTTTTGACAGATAACGAAAGTCACATGACCACGTTTGAGTGGGTCATTTTTCATCTTTTTTGAAGCAAAAGGTAACCCCAGAATTAAATTTCAAAATAAAACATTAATTAAAAATTTCCCCCCTATGGTGCGAACTTTTTGGAGGACACTGTATACTCTAATTATATAAATTAATCTATTTTGGGATTAAAAGGATATTTATCGATGTAGAAATTGATACCTATTAACACAGACCTATGCTATTATGTTTAAAATGTGCAACTCGGGCGGTCTTTTTAAATTTGGAGTTGGCCGTTTCTCGATGTTGCCAGATCGAACAAAAAAATGCTGATTGTCATTTAACGGTTTCCGTAGATTATAAATATTATATTAATTATTATAGGCACAGTATAATATACCAGTAGTACTCTGAGTCACGGTCATTCTACGTCAGAGGTATAGCATAAGATCTCACAGGATCGTATTTGGTTTGTTATGTCGTCAAAACGCTAGAGAAATGTTAAAAATATAACACTTGTTTATTTTTCAATATCCATTGAAAATAAAAAAAGACTAATTGAATTGTTTATGCAGCTTTTGGCAGCGCAACGTCCCATCCTTGTCCCATCACATTCAAGTTAAAACTATGTAGGTACTAAAACACGGACGGGTGTCTCATATACGGCTCTATCAAAGGTGATGTGACGCAACAATAAAATTAGTACGGGAACTGGCGACATTAAATTTTGTAAGATTTCCTAAAGATTAATTTTATTTTATTTGTGTTATATCGGAGCTAAGAATACCTGAAATCGACTCCTGCATAAACCACATATTCTGCTGCAGTTGTAAAGGTTTTAATTTTTCCTTGTTTTTCTGGAGCAGTCAGGGCATTTGGCATGAAATTATTTTTTTGTAGGAAAAATATTGTGTTTTTGTGAAAAAATGTACAGGGAAAAAAGTTTCTTTAATAAAAGGGCTACACAAATCATATTTTTGTTATACGTAAATAAAGTATTTACTATACATTCTGGCTCACCCTGTATAGAGAAAAAATGGTATGTTTCTGGGAAAATAATATCACAATATCATAATGTCACAGCGGCCATTTTCCCAAACACCAAAAAAGCTAATTTTCGGTCATAATTGGACCTTAGTATGTCTCATTTAAAAACCCCTTTTCGAAATTTTATTTTGAGTTTTTGTGTTCCCGCTGTAATATTTTAGCTTTTAGTATTTGTATATATCAATTGATTTTTTTTACATAAAGATAACTATGGCAGGAGTTGACCTTATTATTATTAAATAATAGAACAAATTTCAGCTTTTAGAATATTTAACATTTACCTACTTTTTCAACATAATAATTGGCAGGCCGCTGTCAATCGTTGTCATGATATCTGCACACATACATTATTTTTAAATTAGATACCTACTTGGATGATATATTATTGCGTTATCTACATTTATATACCGTACCTATCCCGGAAACAAAACAAGATAAGTACCTAGTTTATTAGAAAAATCAGCTTATACATTCGAGGATATCTACAACTTTCCCTTGTATATACAATTAAACAAATATTACTTACTTTCTGTATACCTAATATCTATGTTTATTTACACTAAGTAATTGTAATTATTGTATGCATGGAAGCCGTTTTTTTCTTTATTTTTAATTTGACCAGGTCTCCACTTGTCCTTCTCGATATAACGCCGGTTTTAAATTTCAAAAACAATAACATTATTTTCTTGATGGAAACCATAAGTCACGTTAAATTAAAAAGTGATTTATGCTTGCTTATTACAAAAGAAACTTTACGATGATTTATGGCACTACCGGTATTTTTTTACGAAACTTGATTAAGTTGTTGCACATGGACACGAGATATTTTCACGTTGAAATTGGCACTGTAAATCTTAATCAATTGAATTATCGTTTTCCAGGACATTCGATTTTATATAGCCTTATAAAGTCTGGAGGCAGATTGACTTTTAAATTAGCCTGCCTACTGCCTTTTACCTTTTTAGAAACACCAATAAAATTTGCCAAGTAGGTAACTCCTCACAGAAATAACCAAGGATAGAGGGAGTAAGAACGAAATGTAAATAGAGCCAGCATCTTTTTGAGTGATGCCACGTACTCCATTGTTTACAGAATTTCATTTCAAAATAGACGGGTTTAATAAATGGGGTTAAATAGCTATTGATTCCTTGTACAGGGTGTTCCCGTATATTTTGACCCACCCCTAGAGCCTTTATTTTTCGAGTTAGAAAATAATTACTTAAATGAAAGTTGTAGGGTACCAAGGTGTATTGTCCCAAAAATAATGGATTGATAGGAATGCTCTTGTCTAAATTGAAATGTTTTTCAATGGCAACCTTGATTGTATTTATCTGCAATTTGGAATATCATGCGAATGCTTAGAGCAAACTTATAACATATTTATAATGTTGGAATCGGAAAAATGCGTGCAATTCAAAAATCCACAAATTTACAGGGTTTTCCATTAAAAAAAGTAAGTTTATATTTTTCATAAATTTGCGACGCTCATTTGTTTTATCTAGTAACAGATCCTAGTGGTTCAGAAAAAACCCTACAAATTTCATTTAAGTAAGTAATTTTTTTCTAACTCGAAAAATAAAGGCTCTAGGGGTGGGTCAAGATATACGGGAACACCCTGTACACGCGCGGCCCTTGAAATCGTTCCAATACGTGCGGACGCAAAGGCGTTCAACTGACAACGTTGCAATTACCCCTCCCCTCTCTCGCGGTTTGAAAGCCAGCGATAACCTCATAAAGGCGTAAGTGACGGCAAATCTAACATCTTATTACGAGACATTGCCTTACGTGACATTGCCAGTTACAGTGCAAAAAACAGTAAATTTTGCGCTGTTAGGTTGGTCTTAGATTGCCTGAATAATAGTGGAAAATCTTGTAACCTTGCCCACGGATATTGGCGGCTTTTTTTCGCAAAAGTCTTTCGACAACCTCGAATAGAGCAGTTCTAAAAATCGAAGAAAGTGGTAAATCTCTTAATTGAGTGTCGTACTTTCCTCCGGTACCAAGAAGAACATCGAAAATCAGATATCTAAGAGAAATTCCCGATTCACGATTAACCACTTTCGAGAAACGGGATGGCTGTAGAATCAACGAAACCGACGGAAAATCCTCTGAAATCACTATTGGAAATTGCTTGTTTTTTCTCATTTCTCAATTTTTCGGGGGCCCTGGAAGCATCAGAACCTCACCCGAAGACTCCAGGGAAGGTTTAAAAATTGAAATAAATCAAAGATTTGGTTCGCGGTTAAGATAAAGAAGTGTAATAAACCAATGTAAAAAACCACTATAGTCCAGAGCACGAAAGAAAACGTTTCTAAAGAATGCGGGCAGAGTTGCGAGATTTCCTAGACGAGTAGTCGTTATTTATTGGCGAATACAAGTTTTATCATATTGAAGCCGAATTTCTGAACTCTGTTATACCGAA
This sequence comes from Pseudeuparius sepicola, assembly GCA_963920635.1. NCBI lineage: Eukaryota > Metazoa > Arthropoda > Insecta > Coleoptera > Anthribidae > Pseudeuparius > Pseudeuparius sepicola. Next base: position 47,766,116 of record OY987299.1, on the reverse strand, counting down.
AAAATAAAGCTCGCATCACGGGACCACTTAGGTACCCATTTTTGTTTATCATTTATTTTTAACGCGGTGTGATAAAACACCTATTATATTTCTTTCAACATTGTCGCGTCTACCATCGCCTTTGAAATACGGCAACACAGACAGCACTTCTGCGAAGGAGTCGGCTGACAAAATCAGTTAGCCAACGCGTTTTGTGCCTGTTTCTATAGTACGTAAAGTTAACTGCGTATTTGGGTTAGCATAAAGACCTCATTTTTTAGGCCGCTGGCAAGTTTTTTTGGAAAAGGGAAGAACGTTGCATTCTCAAGCACGAGAACTAATTGTCAATGTTATAAGGGTTTGCCTTCCTCCATAATCTAAGGCATCACCGTTAAGAATAATATTAACAATAAATTAAATAACAATTATATGAAAATTAAGTCAGTGAGTCACACAAAATTGAGCTACGCCCCTGAACTGTTACTAATTCTATAATATTTGCGAGTTCTTCCCCCTTACGTCGCACGCATTCTGCCGTAAGGAGGACTATACGAGATTCTTCTATAATAACACAATTATATACTTAGAAGATATTATACCTTATTTAACTAATACCACTTTGACAATCAAAGAAATCCGCGTAATTTCACGTTACGTGAATCTAAAAACACCAAGGAACTGTGTAAAACTTTAAATCCACCTTGTAATATAATGATAATGCAGCGATTTATTAAGCTATTTTCGTTGACTGGCGTGTGAATACGTCAGTTAACGCAATTTTTTTTCTACGGGAAGGAGTGGGGTTGTACGAGGGAATGTAGGGGAAGTTATTGGCGCAACGTTGCCGCACTTACCCGAAATTCTTGATTTCTTGCTCATTTCTGGTGCCTAGTGGAACGATTTATGAGGCCGCGGGTGTACGTGACAATTTTAAGCTAAAACTAAATAGCGCTGTTTTTATATTATGCTAATTATCACTTTAATAAAATCGTCAACAGACACTCCAAATCGCCCAACATGACAACGCCACCGTCCAGCCGCCGTCCGCCCCTACATTTATTCTCTCTGCATTGTTTGTGTTGTTTACCCCAGTGTGTATTTTTTTCTGATTTTTTTACATTTTTGTATTTGTGATATTTTCAAGTGTTTTTTAATTTATAACTATTTCGTAGTATTGGTAGTACCACAGACCTATATAGCTTCGCTAAGCTATATATGTCTGTGGTAGTACCTAATGTGTGGAGAGATTGATATCTCTCAGGGCATAACCTATCACAGGTAAACATTGTACACACTGGGCTTACTATTTGTTTAATTTGGTAAATTTCCGTTATAACAGTGTGTCCGTGAATGGAGTCCCCAAGAGGACAAATGGACCAAAAATTTCATTTTTCGACAAAAAGTCATTCTTGATAAAAGTTTCTGCTTCTCGAAAAAATATGGTCTACGGAGAGAATTTTGGATTTTTTATACAGGGTGCCCAAAAAATACAAAAACATGAAATACCCTCAAGAATAAACTACCTTTATTTTTAAAAATATCAAAAGTTTTACTTAGAAAAGTTGTTTAAATTAAAAGATGTGTCCGATTGTCATTTTTCAAACAAATCAGCCAACTTCGATTTTTTTGATTGCCAAGTGTGAAACTCCTTTGTTTTTAAAAATATCAAAAACATTTATTTAGAAAAGTTGTTTAGAATTAAAAGACGTGTCCGATTGTAACTTTTCAAGCAAATTGGCCGACTTTGATTTAAATAGGTAAAAATAAACAAAAAAATCAAAGTCAGCCGAATTGCTTGAAAATTTACAATCGGACAGATCTTTTAATTTAAACAACTTTTCTAAGTAAAAGTTTTTGATATTTTTAAAAATAAAGGTAGTTTATTCTTGATGGTATTTCATGTTTTTGTATTTTTTGGGCACTCTGTATAAAAAAAATCCAAAATTCTCTCCATAGACCATACGTTTTCGAGAAGCAGAAACTTTTATCAAGAATGACTTTTTGATCCAATTTACCTAAAACTACAATGTGTCCCGTTTTTCATGTTAACACTCCTAAGTAGGCTGGGGAATTGAACAGGTGATTTTTGTATCTCCCTGAAAGATCATCATTTGCGAAGTATTGGTTTGACCTTGCTGCGAAATCCTGGCCAACTGCGATTTTTTAAAGGGGTGCGTTTTTCGAGAAACCATATTAGGCATTTTTTTTATTTAAAAATCTGACACAACAGCGTTAATCAGGACACACCGAACCCCCCATATACCAAATTTGAACAAAGAATATACAAAGAATATTTTAAAGGCATCTAGCGAGTCAAGTGTGCCACATAATTACTTCAAAACAGTTGAACGTCGACAGGACCACTCACAGTGTTGATGTGCAAAGATCAAATAAAAAATATACAAGGTGTTCTTCTCTGTGCCAACTCAAAATGCTGAGTTTTTTTAAACTTTATACGGATCGAAAATCGATTATATTAAAACCACCCCATAGACACTATAAACGAACTAAGTCTAAAAAAATAGAGAATCCGGATAGTCAGTAAGTCCGCATATTAGTTTAGGTGGCTGATATGCCACGCAACAGGAAACGCGCACAGAAATTGTATCATCTTAGACAATGACTTTGTTGAGAATAATTTAAATTTGTCCAATAATTTAAATTGTTTTTTATTTGTTGGTAGGCATTTTGTAAAAATAAAATTATTCTTGTGTTTATTAAGATTTTTCAAAATTTCCACAGCACTCATGATCCGTATATGGGTCATAAAAATTCAGCAATTTGAGATGGTCCAGAGAAAAATACCCTGTATATTCTTGTATTGAATTTTTGCACACCAACACTTTGAGGGGTCCTGGTGATCGTTCAACTCTTTCGAAGTAATTCCATGGCACACTGGACTCTCCATAGATGCCATTAAAATATTTATTTTGCTCAACTTTGACAACCTGCAAAATGAGGAACCCCCTGTATATTTTTTGTTCAAATTTGGTATATGAGGGTTTCGATATATCCTGATCAACGTTGTGGTGTCAGATTTTCAATAAAAAAATACCTAATATGGTTGTTCGAAAAACGCGCCTCTTTAAAAAATCGCAGTGGGCCAGGATTTCGCGGCAAGGTTAAACCAATACTTCGCAAATGATGACGTTTTGGGGACATATCTATAAAAAATTCACCCGTTCAGTTCCCCCAGCCTACTTATACTTTCAGGGGTGTTAACATAAAAAACGGGACACACTGTAGTTATATTATGTATATCCAGTTTATAGAATTAACATTGTAAGGGCACTTTCAGAAACGTTAAAAGTAAGCACCTGGCATTCGGTTATCCCTCGCATAAGAGAAGCGAATAAAACAAACTAAAATATGAAAATGATATTTCCAAAATTACAAAATAATTTATAAAGCAGTAAAAGGATATTAATGTAGCCAAGTGTAATTTATGAGTAATAAACAGGGCATGTTGAATTAATTAAGTTTTACGAAGGAAGAAACATAGTAGGTAGGTACCGTAAAATAGGAAAATTTCAATTAGGGTGCCGAGGCGGAACACATTATGAATGTGGAAAACCATAGGTATATAATATCTCAACTCCACTCAAAACTATGTATACAGGGTGTTCCTTAATGACATGTCAATATTTAAGGGGGTGATTCTTGGACCCATTTTAAGAAAAAAACTTCATATGAACGTATTTCGTAAAAGTCCTAACTTTTGAGAACTTTTGAAAGCGGTAGGTAAAAATTTTATGTTTCGAATGTTGAAGTTGACAGGTGTTTTGGGGCACGTTTTGCCTATTTCAACGCAAACGGTTGATTTTATCGTTATGAAACAAGAGTACACTTTTATTGCAAAATGAAAAGATACACTGAAATGATGAAACTGCAAGACCAAAAAGATAACCTCAAAAAATTTTGAGCAAAAAAATTAATAGGGGTTGTTAGTTTTTACCCTTTTTTAGGGCACTGTGTAAATGAATAAACTACCCTAAGGCGTTTTCCAGTAAGTAGATAACACATACCAAATTTCAAATTTTAAGTAGCGCCGTTATTATAAAAAAATACTTTTGGGTCACTCTGTAGACCTGAATAACTTGGCAAGGAAAGCCCAAATCGAAAAATTTTATACGAAAGACCCTCCTTAAAACCATGCTCACTGCCGAACACCCCTTTAAAGTATTTACTATACATTCTGACTCACCCTGTATAACACAAAAAATCTAAAGTCATCTAAAGACCTATAGATAATGAATCATGGGGGAGTGTATAAAATAATAAAGACTTGGAATCACCCACTAAATTTTTTTTTAACATTTTTGAAAGAACGCATAGTTTATAATGTGTCACAAAAACATAAGAATAAACCTCGACAAAGTTGGATAATAGAAAAAGTATAAACCAAACAAAAAGTATGAAATTTATAAAAAAATACAAAAAATTCCAATAACTTAGACACGGCTATACAGAATATAAACAAACTAAACTTGAATTACAGAAAAATATTAGACAAGCTAAAAGAATTATACTTACGATTGAAAAAACAAACAACCTTCAAACAAAACCGAACTAAATCTCTATGGGATGGTGTCAACATCATTACAAGAGGAAATCTGAAACTGAAATAAAGTATAGATATACCTAAAAACAGAAAACCGAGTTGCAATTCACGATAAAGATAAAAAAATATGTGATCAATTAAATAAATACTTCAGCAATGTATAGGGAAAACTACCTACACAGTAGTAAAGTTAGAACTATCAACGCTTTCTTTCAAGATTAAGGTTGATTTAAGCATTGAATATTTTGGCCATACACTTGCGATTAGGCATTTTTTGCAATGCTTGAGAAGTATGCCGGCAACACCGTTTGCGAGTAATGCGTTACTTGCTTCCCTATCTGCATATCACGAAATAAATTCGAAGTAGGTTTTCTGATAGAGGAATTTGAGTTTTTCCGGCGATAAACTTGAGGATGCTATATTTGCACTTTCTGCCACTTCTGGTGGAGTTAAGGTAAAGTTTTCGCCAACTTCCATTATGCCACAACACCTTTAAGAAATGCGAAACTATAAAGCTTGACAGTGACAGATATATAGTGAAAAATGAAAACACAGCGCCTCGACCGAGGGGGAAATCGCTGGGGATTTTTAGTGTACACAGAGGATATGCGAGGATATGCGGGGATATGTGAGGATATGCGGGGATATGCAAGGATATACGGGGATATACGCGAGGATTTGGGACGATTTTTGGGGAAATTGTGAAGTCATTCTGACCTGCGCACGTGCGGCAGTAGTTTTGTTCTACCTAGTGCCGAACTCCCGCGATAAGAATTTAATTTTTTTATTTCAAATTTGTGTACCCTCTCATATTTATTACCTAACATAATTTTTGATCTAACCTATGGGTACAGATGCGCATCCGATTTTTTAACGATAGATGCACATCCGAAACCTATAGGGTACGCACCTAAACCTGTAGGTTGCGCAACCAAGCCTTAATAGTGTACGCACACAAACATACAGTGTCCTCCAAAAAGTTCGCACCATAGGGGGGAAATTTTTAATTAATGTTTTATTTTGAAATTTAATTTTGGGGTTACCTTTTGCTTTAAAAAAGGTGAAAAATGACCCACTCAAACGTGATCATGTGACTTTCGTTATCTGTCAAAAATGACATTTAAAAAATGTATCGCCTAAAATGGGTTTAGTTGTTAAAATATCAAAAAGTTTTACTTGAAAAAGTTGTTTGTTTTTCAAGTGTACGCTGTACTAAAATATTTAGTTTTTTTGCCAAGTTTTAATATTTATCTCGATATTTATGAAATTTCTGAAAATTTTAAAAACTCGAAACTTCGTAAAAACTATTTTATATCACTAGCTTTATCGTTCTATTAATTTTTTATTACTAATTACCGATAAGAATAGGTATTTTTCAAAAGAAAATTATATTTACGCTTTAAAATTCTGTTATGTTTGTTGCAAAGTTGATGTACCGTCTAGCATTTGGGGTAGAAATTTAGTTACATTACGTTTTCCAGTTCTAAATTGATGCCAAAATAATACTCGAAATAATAATAAATAAAAATATCATCAAACTATTTTACGTATCTAAGCAAAATTCTTGACTTTTATGGAACAAATAATTATTACTTTTAAGTTTAATTTCACATTAATCGATATTGATGAGTAGGCCATGGGGAGAATAGAAGCAATTGTTTTCAAATTTGGTATGTGGGGGTTTTGGTGTGTCCTGATTAACGCTATTGTATCTGAGTTTATTTTGAACCAAAAGAGTTTTTTGTGGCCTATCTTCAGAAAAACACCCGGCTAAAATCGAATGAAAAATAAAAAAATTACGGGACTGCTTCCATTTCAAATGGGTCACCCTGTATATAATCTGCAATATTGATTAAGTTCTTGTTTCAGAAAAATATATAAATATACATATTTTAAGGACCAATTAACCTGGTGGAGGTAGAACCACTTAATAAAAAGTATAAGAATTTAAAAAGACAACTAAGTAGTTTATTTTCTTATTTTAACAATGTCATTTGCTTGTGATATCATGACGTTTAGTTTGTAGTGTGAGATTTTATTTTCTATTGTAATAAATAATCAAAGTTTATTTTTTATATAATATAAGTATGTAGGTACTTTCGAGGGTACCTACCTACCTATTTTAAATACAAAATATTACCCAAAGATCAGATTTGTTCTTTCGTAAAATTTGGCAGGGGAATATACCCATATAGTATAAAATATGTGAAGATTTACAGGGGAATTGAAAGGATTTGTGGGGAATTTAAGAGGATTTGCGGGCATTTTTATAGGATATGCAGGGATATGCGAGGATATGTGGGGAAATGCGAGTATGTGCGAGGATATACGGGGAAATGCGAGGATATACGGGGATATGCGAGGATATACGGGGATATGCGAGGATTTTCTAGGATTTTTATTACTCTTTGGGGGATATGCGGGGATTTTTTTTGCAAAAGGATTTTTTAGTGTACAAATTATTGGCAGCGATTTCCCCCTCGGCCTCGACCGACTTGATTTGAAAAACCACCCGCCGACCACTATGGCCAACATCCATATTTTATTTATTTTAACCGATCGCATCTCTAAGATTCTAAATGGACATAACATATAACAAGATTTTCCACGCTCCCTAAATGATCCAAATATTACCGACCGATTAAGGATATTATACCATTGAGTACGAGTGGCGTGGACAGGTGTACATTACACTGAAGAAACGGGACGTTCTGTATCAACGCGTGTTAAAGAACGTGAACGTTATGTATACGGTTGCGTCAACCGGATTACTCTGCCCTTGCCGAGCATGATCTGGACACGGGGCACCAAGTCTTGCTTAAGAGGGGGTTGCCGACAGCGAAAGTGACGTTAGATTCCGTATTTTTTTAAGTTGTATAGCATAAAATCTAATAACATTTTACCTGGCAGAAATTTAGTACAAACATCTTTGTCTTCATTTTAATCATAAGATCTTAAAAGTCGTGTTTTGTTTTATAGGTTATGAAAACCTTGGGAAAAATAATAATTCCAGTGCATATGCTTTTAAGATCTTATGATTAAAATGAAGACAGAGATGTTTGTACTACATTTTTGCCAGGTAAAATGTTATTAGATTTTATGCTATACAACTTAAAAAAATACGAAATCTAACGTCACTTTCGCTGTCGGCAACCCCCTCTTAATGATACCTACTAAAGTCTATCCAAGTTACAGAGGCTGTGGATCAAAACATTGGCCACCACGTGACCTATTCTCTTATTGGTCTGGCCGTCATAAAATGTCAAGTGTTCACGCGGCGAGCAGAATGCAGGGCCGGCTCTTCCCTCAGTCGAGTTTCCTGCATATTTTAGACCGGATCGCTAGCAGTATATTCTGTAAATTTATTTTGATACTTAATTTAAGGAAATTTATAAAGATCCACGAAAGGTAAAAACACAATTTTTAGAACTTCTAAAAGAATTAGTTCAGAATTACAAGCCACTTGGAATTTCATATTAGTCAGACCCTGGTAATCGATCGCAATGCAGTCATGTGACTTTGTTTATATCTACTGCCGCTGTTACTTGGGTAGACTATAGAATCCTATCAAAATCGTCCCATTCCATCATCCAAAGAAAAATCCTTGAAGCCATTGAAATCCTTAAATATCCTAATAATCTAACCCGTGATCAGGATTTATTTTTAGGTACATAGTTGTTGGCGCGCGTTTTTCACAAATACGCGGCAACATTAATCACCTTAATATCATATCATTAATTTTCCCGCAGTTTCGCCTGTTCCCTCCTTTTTCTTTTTCCTATAAATACCATCACAGGTAATAGAACAATCAGTCTCAGTGTGATCGTCGCGCCCTGAGGATGTCCCGTGGAATCGAGGACGAAAGCTTGGAACGAGAAGTTTCGCTGACCTATAGGATTCATCCGGAAGAAACTGAAATTCATCACATTCTGCCTGTGGATGTTTCCAATCAAGATTAACATTACTATTATTATTATATAGCATCGAGCTGATAGTACCAGCGCCAAAATACAGGGTGTTTCAGACCTAAATACAATAATTTTAACCACATACTCAGAAAGGTGTCTAAATGCGGAAAATCGAAAATTTTTTTTTTCGGAAATATTTTAGAAATAATTAAATAATTTTAATATTTCCCCTAACGAGCCGCTCAGTTTTATTATCGGGTAGACGCGTACCCAAGGCGCCAGGGAGAGACCAATTCGTTTCAGGTCTTCCTTACGACGTTGCCAGATCGCGGGGCCAGGCAACGAAAAACTCAATATTTTTTTTATCTTCTCAAGGTATCTACTGATTTATCTAAATGTGCCTACCTTTTATTATCCTATAGGATAATAATCGCTGATAGCAAATGAAAGGTGGTTTAAAAACTATCCTCCTCTGGTAACACCTCGGTAAGACACGCACTCACATTCGCACTTGCCATATTATCACAAAACTCCCGGTTTCGAAAAGAAAGTTCGGCGGCACGGCAGCGCCCGGACGATATGGTACTGCGGTTTTCCACGGCATACACCGACGGAATTTAGACCTCAACTCGCCCTGCGTTCGAGGGGAATAATTGTACTACCTTCTCCGCGTGGCGCGTACCTTTCCGCGTTGTTGGTTTCTTGGTTTCTGATGGCAGACTGTCCTGCGCGGTCGCGCTCTACGCTCCCTCTCGATGTGGCGACTGTCGTTTTGCTCGCGGTGCGACCGACGTTGCCGATACAGTTCATTCATTGTCTGATTTTTTGCTACTAACTAGATTTATTATTTATGTATTTATTACTATGTACAGTGAGTGTCCTCCGACAACAGGGATAATCTTTAACAAACAAAAAAATAAAGGCACAAAACACGGCGTTTAGTTAAGGTTTTATGTTTTAAAAGGCGACACGATAACAACTAAAAACTAAAGTGGCATACGGCAGATAGATACATGATCGCCCCCTCTCCTGCCGCGCGGAAGGGCCGACTCCACCGCCTGATTTCATTAGTTTAATTGAATTGGCCTTTCATAAATGCATAAATGGTAAAATTATTTAAAAGTACTTAAAATAGGGGAATACCAGCTAAAACCCGCAACATTGCACGTCGCCCAATAATGTAGCTGCTGGCCGGCCCACTTCGTGGACGTTACCTCGCCAGTGGCGTCGTTATTGTTTGTAAAAATAGCTTCCTTAAAAAAATTTTTCTGGCTTTATTATTGACTTTTATTTATTTTTTTTTAATTGCGGATTCGTATTAAGCTCAATTTTCTCCGCATGTGGTTAAAATTATTGTATTAAGGTCTGAAACACCCTGCATCCACAAACCAATAACTAAAAAATTTTGCACTGAAAAAATAACATCCAAACTTTACTTGTAAAGCGATTTTAGAATTTTTTAAGCTCATTTGTATAGAGGGTATCAAGTTACACCAATTTCAGTAAAATTGTTGCTGATACGACTTTTCACACAAAGATAAAAGTGTTTCTAGCTTGAAGAGCTCCTAGCGTGTGATATGAAACTTTTTTTGTATTTAATAGGGCCTGGGATTTGTGATTTGTGGCCTTTTTCAAATGTTCCCTAGCTTCTTAAGCTTGAAGCAATTTTGTAAAGGCAAGTGTCACCAGATGCAGAAATAAATTAAAATTTATCATATCTGTAATAAAGAAGTTTTCTATGCATATAGTTTTTTTTTGAAAGTATAAATTCTTGTACTGACTTTTGTTAACATTACAGAAAATTCTGATTTATATTTGTTATTTTGAATCTTATCTCAAAGGTAGGACTATAACCTATACTAACAATATCGTCTATCTGTGGACTGTTGTTCTATATATCGGAAATAGTAGACGATTCTTTTATTTATATCGAATATGCTTTGAATCGTATATATGCATGTTTTGACATATAATATTGCACATCACACTAACAAGTTGTCGCCCAAAAATCTCCAATAATCAGATAACCGAGTCCACCGCAAATTCCAGGCGTCAAAAATCACCACACGTGTTTCCGTCCATATTCATAAATCACCGGGTGCGACTAGCACTACCAGCAGAGTCGTCGAAGGGATTAGCGGAGGTGTTCGCCTCCCCCCGCCACCCACGTAGAATAGGCGCACGCCAATTTCTTAAACCACGAAATATGAGGATCGAGTACGACTGAGAATTGCGGTCGATTTCAGATTCCGCGTGTTGTGTGTTGGCTAAGTTTTTTAGCTCATACTTCAAGTTAGTATATTTCTAAAAGTTGTATTCTTTTTACTTTTCTTGACACTGCCCTATACAGAACACTCGTATATACAGTATTTATATCTATGCTTCATTTTAACAAACAAATATTCGAGTATAGCAATCATTTTTACGGTGGTTTTTTATCCTTTTTTATCCTTTCAATTTTGCTCTACCACAACCGACTCCCAAAGCAAAGGCAATTTATTTTGTTTAATGATTTTAAAACGATGTTATTGTTGGCACATTCAATGTTTCCAGTTTTTTGATACGATTTAGGTTATTTTGTAAATAAATAAGTATCCCAAAGCATATACAGGGTGAGTCGAAGTTAAACCGCCATACTCAATATTTGAGTAGTATTTTTAAAAATAAATGGGGTTCTTCATATAACATTTTGTCCAAAAACGCTTCGTTTTCGACATACAGGGCGTCAAAGTTTTCTTTTAGAAACAGAAAAAATTAGTATTTTCGGTTCCATTTATGCTATTGAGTTGAAAATTGGTACTTTTATGTTTTCTTGGACGGCGATTATGAATTTTCTATCAACTTTCTTCTAGCCGCTAGAGGGCGTTGGCTACGTCGTTACTTTCGAACAAAAGTGTTTTAAACTTTTTTGTCGTTGAAAAATCTGCATTTTAGACAGCGGAATATTAAATTACATTCGATTTTGAACAAAAAATGTCTCTTGTAAAAATACGAAAACCTGCGCGTGAATTCGAAAAAATTAAAATTTCGTAGTAGGCTGAGAAATGGGATTTATTCATTTGGAATTCTTTATTTACAGTAGGTATTGTCCTAAATTAAGAATTTTTGTGAAATTAGTAATAAAAAGAACTTTAACCAAGACAACTTTATTAGCAAAAACATAACGAAAAAATTATAATTATTAACAAAAACATAACGAAAAAATTATAATAAAGTTGTCTTGGTTAAAGTTAGTTTTATTACTAATTTCACAAAAATTGTTAATTTAGGACAATACCTACTGTAAATAAAGAATTCCAAATCAATAAATCCCATTTCTCAGCCTACGACGAAATTTTATTCGAATTCACGCGCACCGCGACACAAAATTGCGTTTTTCATGAAAACGGTTAAGGTTTTCATATTTTTACAAAAGACATTTTTGGTTCAAAATCGAATGTAATTTAATATTCCGCTGTCTAAAATGCAGATTTTTCAACGACAAAAAAGTTTAAAACACTTTTGTTAGAGAGTAACGACATAGCCAACGCCCTCTAGCGGCTAGAAGAAAGTTGATAGAAAATTCATTTTAATTAAATTTAAATTTAAAAAAATCCCATATATATGGTTCCAACTTTTTGGCGGGCGCTCTATATCGTTGGAAAAAGCCCGGTCAGTTTATTTTACAAGAAGTAGTGCGTGTAATATAAAGTTAAAAGAAGTTAACCTACACTAACTGCTATCACTTTTGATTATTTTGTTTGTGTTAAACTAAAAGGAGTTTCATTTTGCAAACGATGAACTTTTAGTATACGCAGTAGGTATCCCGGAAACGAAACGTTTGCGAATAAATTGAGTATATACAATAAAAAACGATGAAAATTTTGTGTCCTTGAAACGTCATTCAAAACCCACTCCAAATCAAGGTTCAAATTTTCACACATACTAATTAGGTATTTTGCCTTTTACCGGAAATATAACGATTAACGTTTTAGGGGCTTTATGTTTTCATGTTTTTTACAAGCTTTCATTTAACTTGCCCTGTTAGTATTTTTTCTTATACTCAATTTATCCGGAAACGTTTCGTTTCCGCAAGATACAAGATTTGAAAACTTAAAAATATGAAACCATGTAGGTATTGCATAAACGGCTGTAGCAGACATAATATGACAATATGGACAATATTAGAATAAAACCATGGAAACGCCCGTTAAAATCTTTTAATTCTAAAATTTTTTTAACTCGAAAAATAAAGAAGTTAAGGGGGGTAAAATGTTATGTGGATCACCCTGTATACTCAATGCATTCTGGAGAGGATAATACGGGGGTACCATTTAAAAGCAAAATCCTTTCTAAACGGCCTTACGCGTTTTTCACATCAGCGTGTAATAACACGGGGAAAGTCGGCGAGCGGGAAATTTCCCCAGCATTTCATCCTTAATTTTGCGAGATAAAAGTCCGCCCATAAATTCGACTTTTTAAATAAAAATGCCGTAATCTACTGCATATTTCCATTTGGTGGATAATATCGGGCACGGTTCCGGGGGCAACTTTCCTCTTCAGCAGTCGTTTTCGCACATTGGCGTAATATTTATGGGGGTGCTCGCGTTGCTCGCTACGCCTGCCGCCGTTCGCCCGTTCGCCCGTTCGCCCTCGCCCGCTTTAAACTTGTATTGCGGGGCGGGAAGCCGAAAACGCAAAGCGGACGTTTTTATTGGGTTTTTAGAAATATTCTCTGGGGTTGGAAAGGCCATATAGTGTTCGTTCCGTTGGAGTTTTTCATGAAAATTATTTGAGATAAGTTATTTTCCGTGGGTAACGATTTATAACATACCTAGATATTAGATCTTAGACCAAAATACCTAATAACGACGAAACTTCCAATAGAAACTCTTATCTCCAACGCTAAAGAATCGAGTGAAATGGTTAGCAAAATTAGGTGATTTAAACAAAGCGCTCAGTTTAGATAAAATTAATATCAATACAGAAGGCAGGGCCGTAGCCAGACAGAAACTTTAGGCAGGGCAAACGACTTTCTTGTCAGGGCAGTAAGAAGTGAGGAATAGGCGGTATTTTGTCGATGGGGGAGAGGGGGAATAAAATATGAAATTTCATTTCCATTCTTAAAAATCGCGCCGCAGACGAAAATTTTTGAAAATTTCATGGTCAAAACTAATATGATCATAAAATTTTACGTCAATGTAGATAAACGTAGTCATAGTTAGGACAATGTCACTTTTAAGAGAAAAAAATAATTTTTCAAGTCACATCAATTTTGTGGATGAAAAATAATTAGGGATAGATTCCATGGGCGTAACAAATTTCTGACCACAGGACTATATCTATACACGTTTTAAAGTGTTTTAAAGTTGGTTTGTGATACACGCGCGCCATCTATAAGGTGAGGAATATACCTATAGGTACTAAACAAATGGCGGGTTATTTGAAAAGCTCCTCCTATTCATTTAATTTCTATTATTACATTACTATTACTAAACCGTAGGTATTTGTTGGCAAAAGTTTAATTATGAAAAAGTGAAGAGTGCAAAGAAAACTTTTAAAACTTTTAAATTTAAATTCTAAATTTGATATGCCTTTGGCACCAAAAAACATAAATGAAGAAGTTGTTTAGAGAAACCTTTTTTGCACGTTACAGAAAAGTTTCGAATAAGTTTTCTCTTATTCTGGGTGTTCAAATACTACATAGACAGATATTCCGAATAAAAAAGTTATATATAATAAAAAAACACAAAATCCAAATATGAACTTAGATTTGACCAATTTGATGGCTTATTGCTATTCATGGTATGGTATATTGCTATTTATGGTCCTTTCATTAGGTACCCCGATTGCAATAATAAGTGTGTTCACTAATTATAACCAAAATCGATAGATCTAAGCTTATAGCAACATCGTAATGTTTTATGTCGATTATAAAACCGCTTTAAATAAAATGAACCAGCAAATTTGGAGCGGTATTTTCAATTTTTTTCACAAATTTAATTTAGAGGCATTTACAGCCTCTTTATGCAGTTTATATATAAATTTATGCCCTGTTATGAACGAATTTTATTTTTTTTTGTAAATATACGATGTAAAAAACGGAAAATCCGAAAAGTTCGATAATTTTAAATAATATAGCGTCTTCCTGTTTGTAAACCGTCTTCTATATTAGTACCATGTCTATCAACAGGGCATTAAGTAGACTTACTTACCTTCTACGCAAATAATACAAGCACAATGCAACAGCCTCGATTCCAGGCTATCCAGGACACGCTGCATGCTCGAATCGAGGCTGTTGCATTGTTATAAGTTGCATTCTTATAAGTTGCATTGTTAATTGTTATAAGTATTTCAAATAAACCATGAAACTCGCTAACCTCTATAATCTGTGAATGTAAAACTCACATGACATGTCATAACTGGCATGCGCTAATTGTTGTTCTTACTGTGGCTTTATACAAGACGGTGGCGACAGCTGTTGTCCGATTTTTTATTGGTTCCGCCATGTTTTGGACGTTTTTGTCATAATAATGTCGTCATTCCACAGATCCGTCATATGTTGTGTGTCCCTTATGAATGTATTTTATAAGCTTGGGGTTATGTATATATTATATTTCTGAGCTCTATCTGTGTTTTCCATGATGAGAGAAGTAAAGTAAAGTAACAAACTGTTATTATCTTTGTGCACTGTTGTTGAAGATTTTAATATTATATAGATGGTCGCCTCGATGAAGATGGTGACCACAACGTATAGGTGGTTGTTATGCAAGAAAAGGTATCTAGCTACAGCCGAGCGATGGAAGGTTTCAAGATGATGGTTATCCAGAAGAAGAATATGTACAACGAAGAAGTTAAAAAAGCGGTACAGAAAGTAAAAAAAAAGATTGATTACCAGGTGTAAGACGATGAAGAATGAAATTAAATGCAGATGAGAAACCGTAGAACATTGCAAATCCAGTAAAATTAGAAGGCTTTGTTATGGAGGCTGCTGCGAATGTTTTAGAAATTAATAAACCTAATAACTATGAAGAAGCTGTTTATAAATTCTAAGTATAAATTGAAAATACCTACTTATACCTACCATGTGTTGTGTATTACCTATTTTATATTTTTAAAATTTTCTGTTTATTGCTACCAGTTTCTAAACTTTTTGAAATACTAAAAAATGCTCAAAATTTATTCGTCTACTTTTTACATGTGTAGTGAGAAACATTAAATAGTAAATAAAGTAAGAAAATCAGGTCATCACAACAGGACGGTAGGTACCTTTTATTTCTCAAAAAAGGGCAATTATAGATAAATGATTTCATTTAATATGGTCCTCGATAAAAAATAGATATTGGATAGATACACAATATCGATATAGGTATTTTTTAAAAAGTTCCATCTCTAGTTTGCCAAAACATGGCGGCCGCGGCTTTGTGTCACCACTGTCTTATATCAAGCCACTGTAGCTGTTCAGCGCTCTCCGCACCATCTATCAAACGTTGTCTAATAGAGAATGTAACAGGGTTTCCTTCTTCTGTCACTAGGACGCGCTAGAACAGGCAGTGTTATTAGAGGTTAAGTTTAGACCGTTGAGGTAATCACCGGTTATAGACCGTTGATGGAACGGTTAAACTGATCACTGGTCACACCCGAAAACGTGCAAAACGGATAGCGTTTGTAGATGATGTCGTTACGATTTGGTATATAGTGTCACCGGTAGCAATTTCTGGTGTAATTTAAAAATTTTGGTGTTTGCGAAAAGACCTCAAGTAAATGCAATAAATATAAATACTATATTCTTTATTTTGCTTCTTTGTTCCTGTTCCTTGTTCCTTCCCTGCTATTTATACTATTATATTTACTATTCTTTATAAATTAGCGCAACGCCTGTACTGCCCTGTACCCTGTACAGGCTGGCACAGGCGTTGCGGCTAACCTCCTGACTAGCCGCCATTGTACACCGCCCGGGCGTAGTTCTGTTTCGGCCGCTACGCCGTTAGTGGCGCTGAGTTTATGCCGCCGCGCTAGCTATTTGGCGGCGATAAACGCCGTGGCCCTTTCAGTCGATAGCGGGCTGCTCTAGAGAATGCGTCAGCGTTGGCCGCCTCCAGACTCCGCGGGCGTACCTCGCGACCTCGTGTTCTCGTTCTTGTAATCTATTGTATAAACAAAATGAAGAACAGCGTACAGGACATTTTGGAAGGAAACTTTTTAAGACTTTCATTGTCTGAAAAACTTGAAATAAAAACTCTTGGCAGGCCAACTCCAGATTTACAATTAACTCAACCGGATAAAAATGCAAACGGCAATTATACGCGACACTTTTCTAGAAGTACGTACGACAAGAACAAGTGGATATCTGGATGCGTCAAATTAAATGCACTGTTTTGTTTTCCCTGCTTACTGTTTTATAAAGAAGGAATGGGAGTTGATAAGACATGGACTAGAATAGGATTCTATTTAAGTCATTTAAATAAAAAAATAAAAAAACACGAGCTTTCTATTCGGCACATGAATTGTTCTACAGAACTAGCATTTTTAGGCAAGGTTATTAGTATATTGCCGCTCAGTTAGATTCCAGGTACCGGCAAGACATATTAAACATGAACATGAAACCGCGGATAAAAATAGATATATTTTAAAAAGAATAATAAACTGCATAAAATTTTGTGGCAAACTAGAATTAGCGTTGCGAGGGCACGACGAAAAAAAAGACTCTCAAAATCCTGAGATTTTTCGAGAATTAATCGATTTTACATCCGAGTTAGATTATATTATGAAAGAACATTTAAAAAGTTCTACAGTATTCAAGGGTACATAAAAATGGTACAAAAGAAATTTTGAAAAGCATGCTGGAAGTTTGTCGCCAAGAAATTCGAGAGCAAATAAATAAAACAGACTTTTTGGCCATACAGATACAGTGTGATGAAACAACCGACATTTCCTACCTACCTACCTACTTCGGCTTATAGATTTTTTTAGCAGGAATTACAGATTTTGCGTTATTAACTTTTTCTTTGAAAAACGGGAATTATTGTTTTATGCACTTTTTTACTTTTTATATTAATTATGTATCTCTATATAAGTGATTTCTACTAATAAGACAAAAATTAAAAAACCCATGGCGAAAGTAGGTACCCACCTCCACCTCGGTACCCCCCTATTTTTAATACGCGACGCACGAGTGTGTTCTTTTCAAAACGTAGCCCCCCCTGTGCATTAACCCACGAGCCGCCACTGGCAAGTAGGTAGGTACCTACACATTTTCTGACAATAAGGGTGAACAACGATTCACCTCGGTCGTTTACTTTCAACCAGGAGCGTCGAGTTACTCGGGTGTTTTAAAGTTCATTAGACCCACGTTTGTAACTTCGACAAAAAAATTGTTTTCATTTCACTTTTTTTCACCCTGCAAACCTGTTCGGTTTCCGGCTGTGATAAGATTATACAAGTGTATTGGATATTTCATATTTCTATCGTTTACGTATTTGTTCCCCCACCACGATC
Organism: Pseudeuparius sepicola; assembly: GCA_963920635.1. Taxonomy (NCBI): domain Eukaryota; kingdom Metazoa; phylum Arthropoda; class Insecta; order Coleoptera; family Anthribidae; genus Pseudeuparius; species Pseudeuparius sepicola. The sequence goes on along the minus strand of OY987299.1, from coordinate 47,748,191 downwards.
GAATTTGGCAGGCATTTTTCTTCCCGTTGCGAACCAGAAACCGGGAGGCCATCCATGGAGGGCATCCGCAACGCGAGAATCATCCGCACATTAGGCCGCTAACGACGTGTCGCGCTCGAATGATTTACCGGCGCAGGATTCACAGTTCATCTGTCAGGGAAATACATCAACATCCATACCCGAATTCTCCGGCCGTTCTTATATCTTTCGTCGTCGGCCTGAGAAATAGGCGCGCGGCTGCGTGTGTGGCCTGGGGAGGGCGCGTCTCCGCTAATTCCTTCTTTCGCGGATTGTCGGATTATTGGGATTCTTTTGGTGATAAGTAAATATTTCAAATTCTTGGAACGTCGCATCCAAGAAAGGAACTCGCGTAATATACCTTTCCCTTTATCTAACTACGAGCAATGAATTTTATTCTACGAGTATATTTTTGTTCAAGCAAAATACTTCACATCAATCACCTTCTACTATAGTGAAAATGTTCTATTCATTCGGTTGCTACAGATTAACTGAACCAATAATTTGGACCTTTACATCATTCAGTGCGATAATGATAAGCACATTATTTATAAAATCTTTCATGATCGGGTAATAGCAATGCTATAGCAAATTTTAACTACAGATAAGTTTCTGATAACTTTGTAGCTCTTTCACTTTATTGGTTGATATACCATAGAAAACCTAGTGTTTACGGATATCTTAAATGTTCTTCAACACGAGTAGGCATCTCAGCCATGGGTTTCAGTGTTTTTCATAAGCTGCGATCTTTTGCTTGTGAATTGCAGTTGTCTAAAAAATGTTTTAAGATATAATAATTATAGAAAACTAAAAATAGCATATAGAAATTTATTTGAAAGTATGTTTACATCTGACACTTTATTAAGTACATGATATGTCAGGCAGGCGTAGGGTTTCATGAAGTAGCTTGACATTTTAACAAATAACTTGACTTGAGAGTCAAGCTTTTGACAAAAATTATATATTTGACTTGACTTGATTTCAACTAGTTAATACTTGATTTGGTATCAAGTAATTTCAATCTACTTGATATTGCTGGATCTTAATGACGAGTTACGAATCTATATCACTAACACCCTTGTTTATAAAGAATAAACAACGCAACAACGCATGAACCATTTCTGCAAGCTCCACATAATCTAAATGATTATATAGCGCAAAACTCGTTGAGTTTTCGATGCGCAATAGATTAAAATCGGAATATTTATCTATATAGCTATAACTTTTTTGTTCGGTTTGTGTAGGTAAGGGCCCCAAAGTCCGAAATGAACAGTTTGAGGATTTAAAAATAAATGTTTGCTTGTCCCTTGTCCACACTCCACACTCCACTCCAGCGAAAAAGTCCTTTTACTTTATTTCGAGGACCTGAATTTAGTGATTCCCAGGTGATCAGCGGGCGGAAAACTGGTTGGGATTGTTGGGAACCTCTGATCGTGGAAAGCTTACGCACTTTGCCCTATTGCGCGTCATGATTTTCGTCTACAATCTGCCGGCCATTTTGAAGAGACTTTTGACATTTTACCGGCTGGTGCAGAGCGCTTACCTGTTTTTATTTGGAGTTTTCGAAGTGATTTCGATTGATTTTATTATGTCGTGTTGTGTAAAAGACTGTGAATTTTACGAGAGAAAGACGTAAGGGAATATATTTTTTCCGGTAAGGATTGTTTACTTTTTTTCAGTTCTCAGTGCCGTACCTTTCTGTACCAATAACATTTATTACTAGATAGATTAGGTGGATTAAATTTAAAGTTTTTATTAATATACGTATATAAACTGGGCAAAGTGTCTTCAAAATGGCGCGAGGCAAAATTAGTCAGTTCGCGCAGCTTGACGCTAATTGAGAATGAGTCATTCTCCCCACCTCCATATCTATGGTTCGCGCTCGCGCGGTAGTTCCCCGAGCTCCGAGCTGACAGAGACAGAAACAGTTTTTCCAAACTTGGCCATAATGGCCAAAGAATTATTGTCAACTCCAGCTTCTTCAGCTCCTGTTGAAAGACAGTTTTCCAGGGCTGCTTTAACAGTTACAAAAACGCGAAATCGGTTAAGCGCCAAATCCACTAGATGCCTTGTTACGTTTAAATTTCGACTTCGTAATAGTGCCACCTTTCCAACTATTTTTGCAGTACATTTTGGAGCCCCCGAATGGTATCATTATCTTCATGTTAAAATGCCGACGTTTGTGGCTGTGGTTTTTAGATGGCGCTCTCACCTCGGTTTCCAATAAATTAGAGTTTTTTGCGACAAAAAAAGATCGAGGCATCATTTCCCAGGCAATTAATTGATTTCTTTGTTCGAGTGTGGTTTGGTTCGGCAATTTCGGGAATTTCCTATTCTTGGCAGTGAGTTTTGAATTACGAGTGTTGTCTTACTCGTCCCGTGATTTTCGGGGACCATCTCCTACCAAGTGCCAGAAGTCCAGGGAATAAGTTTTGGGGATAGTTTGTTGCCCGGTGCCCCATGGATTTCTATCCGCTGTTGCGGGATTATCGGCCGATACCATTCTACAACACTAAGAATCACCACCTTTCGTTTTCCATCCATCAAAGGGAAATAACTTGCTTTGGTAAGTTTGCATAGCTCCTTATTAATACATCGACTATTTTTCTTATAGCGGTTTTTCTTTGTTTATTTTAGTGCCCGGTTTAAATCGACTATAAGTGGCCAACCTTTTGCATATTTTGCCATCTTTGCCTCGACGTATCCGCTGGAAAAAAACCCTCACTTGAGGTAAGATTTGATTTTTTCATCCTTTGTACCTATTTATTTGATATATATAGGTATAGCTATAAAAATTCGTATTCTAGGGTTTTTTCCTTGGAGTTATCAAATCGTGGTCGCCGACTGTTGTGCGCTCTCTGGTTGCCGCTCACCCATAGGCGTGCGGATGCCTGTTGCCTGCTGTTTGCTATCTGGTTGCTGGTGCTGGGAGGTGTTGGTGCTGCTGCTGAGCCTCACGTTTGGGGCACGGCGTCGGTGTTGGGAGGCTGCCACTCTGTTTAAGCTGCACGGACACAGCTAAGTTGCATGCTTTTTTTGTATATGAATGTTCACTTTTGATTTACTGAGCTGGTGCTTTAAAATATTTATTTTATATATTGTTATGTGCTTACGCCTTTTTTTTGAAGCTTTTAAAGCTCATTTAAATCAATTTCAACCAAATATTTTTGGTTTGGCTTTTACCTTGCTTACAATATAATATGTAAGCTGTACGTGCGCACGTCGGTACCAAATTTGAGAACTTATTGTCGGTCATAGCCTTGCTTCTTATACAAACCCATTGATCTTATTGACTCGTTTTATGCTTACCTATACAATATATCACTGAGTCGAGTTTGTTTTTTTTTGGAAAATTTAAATTTTGATAAACCAAGTTGTAGGTACCTAACTAATTATTTTAGTTGCCTTTTTTTATCGTTATTACGCATACCCTGATATTGGGATTTTTCTTAGTTTGTATCCCAACTTCTAGCGTGTGGGAGCGGTAAATAAACTAAGTGGCGCCCGTCTAACATCTTATTGTTATTTATTTATTTGATTATCCCACGCCCGTCTCCACTGGAAGCCGGCGGGTACCGCCTTCCCCACCAACAATATTTTATTAGATTTCATTTTTTTTGTTGATTTTTAACATCAGTCAGAGGGTATAGGTAACATTTTTTTTAACGCGACAGCCTTATGTGCCTTAAGTCGTGGATGGAAAATGGTAACATTAAAAAGTGCTTTGAACGGTGTTACTGTGAAACAAATAGAAGTTTTTGTTGCCTATGTCACACAGACTTTACACCATACTTTTGGTACGGACTTGAAATAGTTTATTTTTGTTCTTACCTAGTTTTGCAAAAAAGTGTACAATGCGAAGGTTTATTATTATTATTTACCTAACTGTCCTAATTGATAATAAAATTTGAAATTGATAAAAAACCAAGTAATCAAGTAGCTTCAAGAAAAACTTGATTTTTCAATTAGGTACTTGAAAAATAAATAATTATTGACTTGACTTGATATTAAAAAATTACTACTTGACTTGAACTTGACTTGATTTCAAGTCAAATAGCTTGAATATCAAGTCAAACCATGAATCTCTTGGCGGGCGTGTATTTTAATGCAAACGCTATAGAATTTGTATATCAGAGATATACAATATGTATTTAAACATTCGGCAATAAGACTTATTGCTTGCGAATTGCAGTTGCCTACAAAACTGTTTTAAGATATAATAATTATAGAAAACTAAAAATATTATTTTAATGTAAACGCTATGGAATTTGTATCAGAGATATACAGGGTGTTATTTAAGTGGGTAGCCAAACTTCAAGGGGTGATTCTTTGAGTGATTTTAAGAGAAAAAGTTTATATAAACATAGGTCCGTTATCGCTTCGTTTTCAAGATGCAGGGGGTCAATCTTTTTTCAACAGCATCTTAATAATCCTTTAGCCGATTTTGCTGAAATCTGGCAGTGTTATTTAAGGTAGAGAGGGGCCACTGACTTTTTTAAAACTTTTATATGTTTTTCGCATTAAGGAACTAAGAATACAACTTTTTGGTCTCTTGATTTTTTTTCGTATCTGGCTTCTTTTCGAGAGAAAAAAAATAAAAACCACTTTATTGCATGTCATTGCTTTGTTGTTGCATTGCTGCTTTCTCGGAAACGAAGCAAGATACGAACAAAATTTTAGAGACAAAAAAGTTGTATTCTTGGTTGCTTAATGTGAAAAAAATATGAAAGTTTTAAAAAAGTCAGTGGTGCACATTTTCTTTTTCTCAAAAATATTGGTTAAGGGACGCCACTGGACTTGATAATAATTGTAATCGACTTTTATATTTTTTTCACATTAAGCAAATAAGAATACAACTTTTTTGTCTCTTGAATTTTTTTCGTGTCTTCGTTAGTTTTCGAGAAAAAAATAAAAACCACTTTATTGCATGTCATTGCTTTGTTGTTGCATTGCTGCTTTCTCGAAAACGAAACAAGATACGAACATGATTCAAGTGGCCAAAAAGTTGTATTCTTAGTTGCTCAATGTGAAAAAATATAAAAGGAGATTACAATTATTATGAAGTCTAGTGGCGCCCCTTAACCAAAATTTTTGAAAAAAATAAAATGTGCGCCACTGGCTTTTTTAAAACTTTTATATTTTTTTCGCATTAATCAACTAAAAATACAACTTTTTGGTCTCTTGAATCTTGTTCGTATCTTGCTTCGTTTTCGAGAAAGCAGCAATGCAACATAAAAGCAATGACGTGCAATAAAGTGGTTTTTATTTTTTCTCTGAAAAACGAAGCCAGATACGAAAAAAATTCAAGAGACCAAAAAGTTGTATTCATAGTTCCTTAATGCGAAAAACATATAAAAGTTTTAAAAAAGTCAGTGTCGTACATTTTTTTAAAAAAAATATTGGTCACGGTGCCCCCCGGGACGCCACTGGACTTAATAATTTGAATCTACTTAGGGCTAAATTAACCCCTCTCTACCGTAAATAACACTGTCAGATTTCAGCAAAATCGGCTAAAGGATTATTAAGATGTTGAAAAAAATATTTTTTTAAAAAGCGATAACGGACCTATGTTT